>OY735221.1:10195221-10810221 GCA_963457665.1 Thysanoteuthis rhombus
ACGAATTAAATACGAAACTCTTCTTTTAGCTGGATATCCAAAACGTCACTTCATCCGACGATCTGTATAAAACCCCCGGACGCACGTGGTCCAAGGCTCACTAGCTCCAGCACCACGAGCTGGTTACGCTTCTAGCCTCGGCCTCTGCGGCTGGCAGTTCTCTTTCTTTCGTTCTCCCTGGTCCAATGCTCATTGGTGCCAGGACCCCTAGCTGGTCATTCCTCTGGCCCCGGCCCCTGCGGCTGGCTTCTCTTCAGGAGGCGAGAGAAGGAAATAAGAGAAGAAAAAGAGCATAGGAAGGATGAAGGGAAAGGAATGTCACTGAATAAATGTGAGATAGAGTCTATACAATGTCTGTCAGTGGGGTCATCTTAGTTGTAGCCACTATGAAGTTATCTTAGTCCGACCAAACTACAATGTGAGAGCTTAACTTAGATATGATGCTTTCTTGGGGTGAATATGTGATGATGCGTGTGTAGAAAGAAAGTGTGTATAAAAACTAAACCAACCATCCTAGCTAGAGAGAGAGAATAGCCGGCTGCAGAGGCCGGGGCAAGAAGTGAGCATCTATTTAATCACTGCCCCCACCACAGCAATATTTGACACAAGGTTGGGCTTAACGTGGGAAGGAATAGGAGCAACTCTTCCAAAAATGGCTCCAGTCGACACGGCTACCGTTGAAAAGCTCATCGTAATGGCTAGAAAACGTCCGCCACGAAAGTTTCCACCAGGGGACCTGCTCCTTTAAGTGCAATGGAGCAGTGCTGCTCCGGGGTGAGTAATAATGGGAGAGCCAAAGGACGAGTCCAAAGGCCTCCCGATGCGCTTAGCTAATGCAGCCTCAGTGAAACCTCATTGGCCAACGCTTGCACCGGCGCACTCAGTCTTTGATGCCAACCCACACTCAATCTCCGGCCCATTCGACGGGCAAGTGTCAGTGCCTGCGCCTCGGGCGCTGCCGTGGAACAGATACTACACTTTGATCCTAAAGACATGGCCATAAAAAATGGGGGGCTGAGCATTGGACCATGTGTCTCCAGGGCTTTTATAGGGGTCATCGGAGGAAGTGACGTTTTGGATGTGGAGCTAAAAGAAGAGTTTCGTATTAAATTCCTAAAAGTATAGGGGGCACTACACAATAATCCAAGTGTCTTAATTTCAAGTTTTTTGAAAATTATTACGCAACTGAAGCTCTTTCAATGTATGATGATCAGACATGAAGTCTTTTGGGCCTTTTGACGCAACGGTTATTACATCATAATGGGAAGGTAAATCAGCCAATGAGATCATCCTATTTGAGCACAAACAAACAGATGAACAGAAAAATTGCCATATAGGCTCATTATATGGTTGGATTATTATTATAATTATCTATCTCACACCAATGGCCTGGTGATAACCGTTGGAGTTTGAGTGACAGTAAGTCACCTCAAGTCTCCAGCCCTTCTTTTCTAGTTCTCATAGGCTACAGTAATACTGCGGTTTACAGTTTCACACCAGTTGCCCGTTCTGTTAAAAAAATGACACCTGACATGTTATTAACATCTCCATTTGATTTTTTAAAAAAGACGTCTCATAAGCCGTTTGAGACAGTTCGTTTCATGGCCACATAAACTTGAACTCCAGGTTCTGAAAGTTTCGGAACTTGCCAAGTTTTTGTTTGAATTAGCCTGCTTTGACAACAGTTATGTTTTTGATATGCAGCGGCAAACCATTAAAGATCTTGGGGTCATGTATAGCAAAGCCCTTTTCTCTCTGACTCGCCTAAACACAAGCGTATTTGATTTTTGTTTTCTTATTAAGATTCAGGTGTGGAGGACAATGCTCCAGTGCGACCACACTTACCATTCTTTTAGGGAATGCAGGCTCTAGTTTAAATACTGGCGTCATTTTCTGTCGGCATGTGTAATCTAGTAGTAACAGAATTCAGTAATTCAAATTGAATATAGTGGATTTTAGAACGTTTTCAACGAAGCTGTCAGCTGTCTTGAGAACCGATATCGTTTTCAGTCCAGTAATGCTATTTGTGCAATGGAAGTACTCACTCAACCTTTCGATGTACTTCGGATCCAGAGATCTGAACACCGGGTTGTCGACATCATTCGCGATTTTCACGCGGATGGGTACAGGAACGGATTTTAAGGAAAGGAATATAACAGGGTGGGACTCTCGAGTGCTGTGAGCCACTTACATAATCTACAGTTCAACTAACACGGCTGGGAATCCGGAGTGCAGACCGCTATCCATACAGGTGCACCCAAACTAAATACAAACCCGATTCATATATCAGAGAAATAGAGAGATGTAAATACAAAGCAATACGACAAAGAAAGAGAAATGCAAAACAATATGAGAGAGGGAGAGAGAAATATAGAAATGCAAACTAATTCACATATTAGAGAAAGTGAGAGGAAGAGAGGGGGATATGCAAATACAAACCAATTCGCATATTAGAGAGAGAGAAATATATAGAGACATTGAGATTTACATATCAGAGAGAGGGGGTAGGGAAATATAGAAATGTTAACCGATTTAAATATTAGAGACAGAGAGAAATACAAACCGATTCACATAATAGAGAGAGGGGGGAATATAGAAATACCAATTCACATATTAGAGAGAGAGAGTGAGAAAGAAAGACAAAGCGATTCACATAATACAGAGAGAGGGGATATAGAAATACTAACCAATCCACATATTAGAGTGAGAGAGAGAGAGAGAGAGGAAGAAAGACAAATTGATTCACTTAATAGAGAGAGGTGGGGATATAGAAATACATACCAATCCACATATTAGAGAGAGAGAGAGAGAAAGAAAGACAAACCGATTCACATAATAGAGAGAGAGGGGAGATATAGAAATACATACCAATCCACATATTAGAGAGGAAGAGAGAGACACAGAGAGAGCAAAGGGGATACAACCTGTCATCAAACGTCAAGTAGTCCTTGGAGATGCGTGTGAAGAACAACTGTGTCTCAAAGCATTGAACAGTTTGAGAGATAGCCTTGCCAGCCAACACAGAGTGAGCCATATTTCCAATACACAGATGTACAAAGCCTGCCAACCCATCCTAAAAGAGGGCCCTTACGTCATTGATCCGATTTCGATCGATGCTCGAGTGAGTTGAGTTGATTCCTAAGAGAAGTCGATATTGCTTTCGGCCGACCCCACACACTCCTCCCACCTAGATCCTTGTAACTCCGATCTAATCTGCGGCTCTAACTTTAAACGGACACGTACGGAAAGGCGCCATTAAATGACGAAATCACTCTCACCAAGCCTATTTTATTTCAGCCCCACCCTGAAGTGGCCAACAATCATTAATCGAAGGAAGCGATCAATATGTACACATGTCAAAATACACTGTGTACGTGCAGGATACACATGTTGGTATTGTTTTTACGTAGCCTCGTACATATATTATTATTATTACTTGTAAAATACCCGATACTTTTTAATGCTATACCAAAGGGTAGAAATCTAAAGTACTGTGCAATCAATATGTACACGTGTTGAAATACACTGTGTACGTACAGGATACAGAATTTGGTATCGTTCCTACATAGCTTCGTGCATACCATTACTAGTAAAATACCTGATGTTTTGCTAACGACATACCTCGGGGTGGAAATCTGAAGCACTGTATTATCTGAGAAAACTCATGGGAGTTGCCTGAGGCGATCATCCCTAACACTTAACCAAATCTGCCGCTCACAGACACTTGAAAACTAGTTCAATTCCATCTCATTTTATTTTTTCGCCTTTTTCTTTTCTCGACGGCTTAGTTCGGTTGTTCTCGTTTAGCAAAAGCTTTCAAGTACTTTTGAATACCTCTACGCTCTCTCTTTCTCTCTCACTCTTGCTCTCTTAAATCTTTTATCTTTAAAGTGTAACAGACAGACAAACGGACACGTACCTGTGACAAAAGTGCGGACACTTGATTATTATACAGTAGGGAGATCGGAAAATATCTGACGGCAAATATCTTTGCTTTTTCTTTTTGTTTATCTCTAGTCCAATTTGGAGTGGAATTTTATCTCCCATAATAACAAGAAAAATTTTCACCAAATTTACACAAGTAAACTCTTCACTGTCCCGTCACGATAAACAAAATCGATATATATATAATCAACTTTCGCCTAACATGATTTGAAATCATGACCATGCGATTGGACGCTGGCTCTCTCACCAACTGAGCTAAACTGACAGATGTCATATACATATGAATTTATTTATTATGTATACAATACATAAGTTGCAGTAAATCATCTTCAATCGAAATAAGAGTTAAAATTTGAGACTGCAACAGCCAGGCTTGTTGTTTTTAGGAACCATCAACCAAAGCTGTCACCGAAACTGTCATCATGAGTATATTCAGTTTTCAAGTTGGTTTGGCTGATTTACTGGCTGTGTAAGTATGTATAGCGCATACAAGCCGTAATAATGGGGCTACAGGGCTGAAAATTCAAACGGTTACTGGTCTCAAAAACTTTCCTTTTTTGTTTTTTGAAAAATGCCCACTAATAGGGTTTTTAGGGGGTGTTAATTTGCAATGTAATTTTATGCTAAATTGACCACTTAGTTCGTGTCTGCTTGCTTTTTAAAAATGCAGATCGCTTTTTTATGATCACTGCCAAACAAAATGTGAGAAAGGTAACTTTTCGATGATCAGCTCTTTTCTCCGATTTTAAATTGATCACCCCCAACACGACAAGCTACCAAAAGACGTTGGTCACATGACGGTTTCTATAGAGTGACTAACCTGACCTGTTGTTACTGATGGTGTTGTTTTGGTTTGGTTTTGTTTTCTCTATTCAGGCTCTGACTGGATTACCATTTTCCCCACGTCTTTGCATTATTGGCCTCTTTTTTGTGGAAGATCGATCAAATGATTCATTGATTGTCCGTGTATTTAGTCGACTGATTAAATTATTGATTCGCTTTGTAACAAAAACTTTGGCTATTTTTGTATCGATTTAAAACCCCTCCAAAAAAGAGAGCAAGGAACAGAAAATTGTCGAACTTTTTTGCCCACAAGAAAGCTGAGCCTCCGTTTCCCATAACGGACAAACTAAGGTCAGTTCTGAGGACCTGAGTTCAATCTTCAGTCAAACCCAAAAAGAAACCTCGAGACAATTTCTTGTGATATCGAAATCTCTGGGATCAAGCTATGTCAATTAGACTTTGTATGCTTAATCCAGAATTTTTCGATTTGTCAAAACTCAGGGATTTCGTTTTGAATTTCTAGAACAAAGTAACTTTATTACAATACACTGATTTTCTTGGACTGGTATTATCATCTGGGTTGTTATCGTAATAATGTTTCGACCGTTGTACCCTCTGGCCTTCTTCAGGTGTCGTAGTCAAGAACCTTCTGGCAATGTTGAATTGGACCCTTTGCCTAATCCACAGGTTTATACAGCTTTCATTCTGTGCATGCAAGAATTAACGGATACAAATCTGGTAATTCTTCTCGGTTAATTAGTCTTTAAGAATTAATTTGGATGTTGATTCTTTCAAATAGTACTAAGATAAAAGTTATGTTTTGCAATCGTAGTTCTATGGTCTCTTATCCACTTGAGGAAAGAAACCTGTTAGATAGTTGTCACCTTCAAGCTCAAGACTAAGTTCTTGTTGATGAAGCTGGAGATACGAAAATGTTAGGTAATTTCTGTTATTCACTGCGTAACTCTCGGCCAGTGTGATTGTGCAAGAAGAATGGCCTTCTCTTTGGATTTGTGTATGAGAATTGTCGTATATGAGAAGCGAACAGGCGACCTATATACATCAAGTGAACAGACGTATTTTGAGATCCTTATTTCGGTGTATCTTATCTGCTGCATACTAGACTGTACGGCTTTGCGAATACAACAAAAATGGATTGTCATTAGGGCGGCTTCAAAACAGATCTCTTTGGTGTCCTTGTGATGAGACATTTGCTCTTTTCATGTGGCTGGTGCTACGCAAGAGCTAACCTAAACCATTGTGCTTTCAGGACAAGAGCATGACTAGTTATCACAAAATAGCGCCATTGATTTGGAAAGAATAAAGATTATCATGGTAATGGCTGGTGGAGACCGAGGAGTTAACTGATATTTTTTTCTTCGTTCTACAATGATACTAGATGCTTCAAATTGATAGTTATCATTCTACTAGCATAGTACCCGTAAAATATGACGAAGCCATTTACGTAAGGATACATTATATATATATATAATATATATATATATATATATATATATATATATATATATATATATATATATATATATATATTGTAGTATAAATGTATCTATTGCAAGAAAAGGGCATACCTCGAACGAAATTCATTCTATGTCTATTTTCTACTACTTTACATATGGATGAAAACAATTTTTTTTTAATATGAGAAAAATACCAAGACATCATCATCAGTAGCAGTAGTAGTACTAGTAGTTAATATTAGAAGAGACGGGAACACAACATAGTAGACCTTTGCTTTACCACAAGCTTATCTTTCTGTTTGCTTTAGCGTGTGCAGATACAAAGACACAATAGAGCCTTCCTTTATCCACTTTCCTCTTCTGGGGTTTGTTTTAGAAGGAACAAACGAATAGACAAAAAAAATTGACACCGGCTTTCATATAATATGGTTGGAAAAAATTGTTTTTACGTGACTCGTCTCAGAATATAGTGTCAGCATGAATTGAGTGGAGATGAGAAAGTCTTGGGCTACGATTGATTCTGAAGATGCAGACTTGAACAGGGCATGTCCACTGCTGCACCTTGAACATGGTAAACATGACTGGTCATTAGACAGAGAGCCACTTTTATCGTATTCCCGTACAGTTCTTCTGGGCATTAATATGAAGTTGATATAATACAGATGCTCACTCCCTCTGGACAGTTTATACCTTTCTCTCTCTCTCTCTCTCTCTCTCTCTCTCTCTATATATATATATATATATATATATATATATATATATATATATATATATATTCAAATAGAATAAGTAATATTTTCGTTTAATTCAAAATGATATTTTCTTTAAATTAAGTAATATCTTTGGCATTTAAAGTCATATTCAATCAATTATTTATATGTTATATATTTCCTGAATTTTGGGATTTATATATCTGGAGAATCCAGGTGTTTCAAGATGTTTTCTGACTCAATTTTAAATGTAAACTTGAAAATTAAAGTGACAACTCTACCTTGCTAAATGTTCACTCACAAAAAATTAGCACATCTATGGTCTAACTTTCAGGCTTGTTTCATTTATTTTTCTTCCCACTTTTGTAATTATTTTTTTACTCTTTTTATCTTCATTATTACATTATTTCTCGTTGCTTTTTTTCTACCAGAGACGTTGATTTGGGTTTTTTTCTCTCTTTAAAGGGCTTCTTCCTCCTCCTCTCCGCTTTATATTCATTGTCTCTATTTTAAACATTCATTGAGATTTTTTTTTCTTGCATTCATATTCAAAACGATCAAATAATCTTTAACGCCATATTGTTAACTGTCGCCATTTTATTTACTTGTTTTTTGTCCGACATCCGTATTCGGAATATTTTTTCGAGTCTTTTGCCAAAGAGTTTAGAAGCTGAAATCGAACACTGAAAGAATGATCTTGCATTGTTTTCCATTTTAAAAAATGTATAAATCACACACACACACACACACACATATATACATATATATATATATATATATATATATATATATATATATATATATATATATATATATATATATAATCAGTATGATATTTACCTAAATTGAACAAATATCAAGAAAATTGGTTATCTGTACATTTCAAATATAAATTTTATCGCCAGTTTTCTCATCCCCGAGCTGCACAGTGCCAATACATTTTTTGGAGTTGTTTAAATCACAACGCCATCTTATTTTTGCCGGACACAACTTCGTATATGATCTTGGGCAGTGATTGCGAATCCATGACCTTATCAGTGACAGGCGATGAACTTGAAAGAAAAAATAATATAATTTTATTATCCAAGTATAATTTGAAATATCAAGTTATATTTCATCAAACTTTTAGTTTTATAAATATGTTAGGAAAATAGGCCGTATATCTATTAGCATCTACCTAAAATTAAAATACATTTATGTATGTAAGTGACACTCCAATAACAGGGTTATTCAAAAAATCAGTTTCGACACATCGTGCTTAAAAGCTTCACAATCACTGATCAAGGAGGATCTATATTGTGGGTCTCGATGTCCGGCAGTTGTCTGATGGTTTTGCAACACGGTCTGTCCGAAGCCAGTAAAGATTCCCAATGGGTTTTTTTTATATATATTTTATACCTTTTTGCTTTTTTGATATATTGTGCTGTTTTTTGAACTCTCAATCATTGCAGATTTTACAAGATTTAGATGAACTGGCGTGGCTATGTGCGTGTGTAATCGTTCGAACTGGCATATCTCTTGAATCGAATTTGCTCATAATGCATTATAAAGCAGAGTTTCAAAATATAAAAATACTTATGGTCATCGGTTATGTCTTCATCACCGGAGTTGAGCAGCGTCAAATATGATCACATATTAAATGACAAATTAGGGTGACTGTTTAGGGAAACCAGGTTCTATAAGAAACCTGTGGCCTTTTCCAGACAAAGCAAAGCTGAGTATATAAAGTGATAATTTCTAAAAGATATAAGTACTTGACTTCAAGTCACGTCATTTTGAAAGCGCTGGTTCTCGTACTTGAATGGGTAACCATCTGCGTACTCAAACTGCCGTACTCATTTTGCTCCTAGATTACAGGCTTCGGTTCCTATACAGAACGTTTCCTCGTTAATGGGCACGTACGTGTGTGGCCCTCATATTAAAACCGACTTTCTGTCACAAGTCGTGGAGAGGTACTCTAATATCCACTGTAAGCAGCTCGTGGCTTTGTGTTAGACGAAGCACAGCTCAATAATGATTATAATCATTTTTAAAAGAGGTGAATTACCGCACTCGACTCACTTAGATAACAAGAAAATTGTCCCTGTCTTGATGGGCATTTTATGGGAGTTAGGCATGCAAATGCTGAAGGCATGTGCAAACGTTCTTTCCTATAACGTCATTCCTCACTTTCTGCACTGAGAATCCATGCAAAAACGAGAGACAAAACAAAGGTATCATATACAATCATACGCATCAGATTAACTCATAAAATAACCATTTTATGCAAAGAAAATTCGCAAGCAAAAAAACTTTTCTGTTATGGACAAACTAATAGACTAATGTTTTCTATATCCAAATTAACCCGTAGCCTGGACCAAGCGTAAGAATTGGACACCGGGCTGCTATTGTTCTTTTATAATCGTTGCAATTTGCACCCAAACAGCAGAGGCTAAATTCAAAGAATTCTTGAACGAGCCAGGCCAGGTAGAGTTAAGTCTGTTGACTGGTGCCCAAGCGAGAGATAATGCAGTTTGAGCACGACCAATTACGCACGAATAGGAAATTGAATTAATATTTCTTTCTTTCATTCTTGGAAGATGATGGCGGCAGCGCCGGTGATATCGCTGGGGCGGGGAACAACAGCGATGACTGTGGCGGGCAAATCGAATTATATTCACTTCACACAACTGCCGTACTCATTTTGCTCCTAGATTACAGGCTTCGGTTCCTATACAGAACGTTTCCTCGTTGAATGGCGTTGAATATGACTCATTAACTACGTGCTTACTGTGGCAAACACGTTTATAAAAGCGCGGGAAAAGACAAAAACATTTATAAAAGCGCGGGGAAAAGAGAATCTCCTTTTCCTTCTCTCTTTCTCTGTCATTTTTTTGTTTTTTGTTTGTTTTTTGCTTTGTTTTTTTTAGGTTTTTTGTCTTCCGTATCACATATGTATGAAGTGTAATGTAATAATGGGTGAAATTTTTCTCAGGATGATTTTATATTGTTGAATGCATTACGAAATATTTTCGCCCCGCATTTTTCTTCTCTAATATTCTATTACACTTTTCTAATGACATAATGAAATTTTGATGTCGCTTTTTTTTTTCATTATTATTCTTAATCTTGTTGTCTCTACCATTTTCACGGATCTATTTTGCATGAAAATTTTCATATTTTATCCGATTATTGCCAGGTTTTATAGTCTGATCATTGTGTTTTATGGTCTTATTACCATATTTTTATCGGTGAATTTCGGTGGAGAGAAGTTTAATGAATATCAAAAAATACGGCATAGAGATTTTTCCCTTCTTTCCTCAATGAAATTTTCGTATCATTTAAAATGAAAGAAAGGAATTTGCATTTATCCCCCTTATCATACCGCACTCACTCACGCACGCACACATATATATCCTCCTGTTCATAACACACACATACGCACACACACGTATTTAGTTTTCCGTTCGTAACACTCATACATTCTGGTCCAAACACATTCATGCACACACACACACACACACACACACACACACACACACAAACATATTCAGCTCAGTACCTAGACAGAACACATGATCATTCTTATACAAAAGAACATTTGTATTTATTTAAGTATTCACTAAACCAAGTAAATTCGATTATAATAACAATGATCGCTTACTATACAAGGTAAACCTGAAACCAGCATCAAAAGACTCTTAATGCTTGTTAAAAGCTGGAACAAATCCAAGTACTTCAAACTTATTCCAAAAGTTGCGTTCCTCCTAAAATCCAATATCAGTAACAAAACCTTCACATTTGGTATTTCCTAACCGCTAACAATCCCCTTTTCCTGATTCCCAATACGTTTATATACTAAATATTTTTAAGAATCCATTTCTATGGTAAAATAATAAGCAATACATTCACATTATATGTATAATACTCGTATTCAATCGGTAACGTTCATCTTATCATACACTTTGACTGTGGTATTATCATTGAGGACTCTGTATCTTTCTTCAAGTGTTCTCTGTGCTACCACACCAATGTCATTTCATCTGCTATCATTTTCGTTTGACTTCCATTTTGGCCTCTTGTTCGAGACTTCTGATTTGTTCCCACGTCATTTTTTGTCGTAGCTTCTGTCTGACATAATCATTCTACCATAAGTATTACTTGTGCTCATTGAATGTTCACACTGGTAGTAAAAGGTGGTAAGGGAAAACGCTTTTAAAAAACACCATCTCCATCTTTTTTTTTCCTCTTTTGAAACAAACTTTCACTCATTCACGCTGTTCTTGAAGATGCTTCATTGTTCAACTTAGAGAAAAAAAGATCTAAGTGCACTAGACACAGGTTCGTTCTGGCACTTGTAACTCAAACAACAAACCAATATAGCTTGATGAACCCCTTTTTCATATAAAAAGGTTAAAGGTCAAAGCTACAATGAATTAGACGAAAAAGCTTCTGCGGTCAATGAACACATCAAAGAATCCTTTGTAATGGCATCTTTTTCTCTTTCTATCTGCTGTTAAAAAGATTGCAATCTCATAAAATCTAGTAATAAAACCACAATAAAAGAAGGAGAAATCAAGCGGAGAATCACTCAAGGATGGCAAGCCTTTGGCAGAGCCAGCTCGAACTTCAAAAAACAAGACGATCCCAATTATCCTAAAAAAAAAGAAGTGTATACAACCAATGCATCCTCCCGATAGTCACCTATGGAGCTGAAACGTGGAACCTAACCAAGAGACTGACCAGCAAACTGAGATGCGTGTAGTGCGCACATGAAAGAATTATGCTCAACCTCACAAGACAGCACAACATATCAGTAAGAAAACGGGGTTCCGAGACATCATAGAATCTATTAGAAAACTCAAATTGCAATGGCCTGTCATGTTGCGATTTTGACAGACAACTGATGGACATCACGACTCACAACATGGATCCCCAGAGATCATATGCAAAACTGAGGCCGATAAAACACAAGATGGAGAGATGAACTAGACAAATTTAGAAAATGCTGGCTCCGCAACGAGAAATGTGGTGGAATCTGGGGAAGATCTATATCCAACGACGGACGTTAAAAGAATAATAATGATGATGATGATGATTGACAACTCTGTGTGGCCGAAGCTGGACGGAAGTGATACTTCTTTACTGGATACGTTCAAGTCCCGAAATAAATTTTATTGTATTAGGAAAAAATTACCCAGCACACGTGGGAGATAGTTACAAGATCAAGCAGAGAATCACACTAGGTTGGCAAACTTCTGATAGATCAAGCTCAACCTTCTAAAACAAGAAAAAAAAGAGGATATAACCAACGCATCCTCCCGATAGTCACCTATGGTGCAGAAAAATAAAAATCAAAAGATTGACCCCCAAACTGAGAATCATGCAACGTGCACAAGAGAAAACAATGCCTAATATCATGTGGAGAGATCACAAAAAAAAGACAGGAGTCGGAGATATCAAAGAAACCATGAGAAAACTCAAATGACAATGAACTGGCCATGTGGCAGGAAGGTCAGACAACTGCTGGACATTGCATCTCATAAAATTGACCCACAGAGATCATATGTAAAACTGTGGCCCGCAAAACATAAGATAGCGTGACAAACTAGACAATTTCAGAAAGTATTGGCTCCGAGACACCCACAATAGAGAGGTCTGGTGGATCTTGTATGTGCAAGACGGATGCAAAAAGACATGATGATGATGGGGAGGAGGAGGATCGTGCTGCGGCACACAGTTTGAGAAACACTGCACAAGAGCTTCGTATTCAACTTGAGTTATATGAAATCAGGTCCCTAAAATATCTGGGAATTTTATGGTTTCTATTGATTCAGATGGTTAACCATCCATGAAATTGGATAACGTCTTACTTGGCCAAGTTGTTCCCTGGTCCAGTTCCGACGGGACCTGCTCCTCCTCGAGTTGTCTTCCAACTAGGGGGAACGAAACAGAAATAAAGAAATGAAAACGAGGTAAATTCCGGTCAGACCGAGAATAAACAAAAAACAATGAAAAAAAAGACAATCAAACAAACAAAAAACAAACAAAAAACGTTGGTAGATGAAAAAAAGAGTGCTGTACACACGCGTATACGCTCATTTACATACACACCTTTATATATTTTCTTTTCTATTCATGTCGTACTAAATGAATAGCTTACATGGATATGCATGTGAGTATTGCAATGTCTGTATGTCTTCGTATGAATGAGTGTTTTTTATAATGTATGCATCACCATTAATATATAAAGACATTTGGTGTATGTGAAGATAAGTAAAAAACAAAACAAAATATGGTACATACTGATGGATGGTATATATATATATATATATATATATATATATATATATATATATATACATACATATAATCATAAACTGCGTTGTATTATATAGAAAATTTTATTTGAAATGATCTACCGTTATTACACGGTGAATGTTCCATTTGGCCGAGATGACATAAGGATAAACAATTGAAGAAAATGGGGTTGCTACAGGAAATTATTTTAAATAAAAGTTTCAATATAATATGACACAATTTATAACCATTTAGTCGGATTGTATATCCATTTCTTGATCACATGTGTTTGATTAGCACACGCGTGTATGCACAAATTTAAACTAGTGCACAATCTGGATTTTGAAATATAAGACAATTTTAAGGAAAAAAGAATCGATCTAAAAAACGGTAGATGGAAGAGCTGATCCATACGTTAATAATACCGTGCTAGAACATATATATATATATATATATATATATATATATATATATATATATATAATGTGTGTGTGTGCAAACTTGGATTTTAGATTTATAAAACTATTTTAAGAAAAAAAAAAGAATCGATTGAAAAAAATGGTAGAAATTCTTCAATTTTGGTTCCAGTATTGAACAGATGAGACATTAAAAGAAACCACAGAAAGTTCTGAACGAAGAACTTTTTTCTTCTTCTTCGTCTCGAAGACTTTGATTCTCTTTTTCGTAAGTCTTCTTCGTTCTCATTCCTTACATTTTTCGCTCATTTCATTTATTTGCTTTCTTCTTACTATCGCTGCTTCTCTTGTTGCGGTTGCTGCTCCTCTGGTTCTTGTGGTTAGTACTATTATCGATGACCAATTCTGTTTGATCATCGCTTCGATTGGGTTTTCGGGGGCTTTCTTTTTGTTTGTCGACGTCTGTAAACAAATCTCTCCGTTCTTTCAGGGAGAGGGCAACATTAATACTTTTCAGAAACCGGAAGCAGGGTTACCAGATTGGGCTACAAAGGTAAATAATCCGAACTTTACTCAGAGACTTACCCAACGAAGGCATTCAAATAGCATCGAATTCTGAAATCGAGTGAATCTGGAGATAGAAATTCAATACCAGCTCCAAGCCTTGTATCACTATTGAAGGCTGACATTGTACCTCTACCTGCAAACTCGCTCAGTTTTCAAAGTCGACGCTATTTCAATGCTTGTGTTGGGAAACTATCAGATAAAGTTCAGATTATCTCCCCACATAGTACAATCTTGTCACTTTGCTGGTAACCGCAGCTTGACTAATTTTTTTACTGAGACATCCCGATCGACTTGTTCTCCAACCATTATCAATTCCTGGCTACCATCGTGTTGTTGAACATTGAAATTTTTCCATGTACTGAATAGCGTGACTTTTTCCGTTAGTATCTTTGTTTATGTCTGTAATGTATAACAAAAGATGAAATTCATATTTCGCTGATAAAAATAACTCCTATCCACCATTTGAAATAATGGGCTCTTCTACTTGAACGAGCTCAGTCATTTTTTAAAAAAACAAGACCAAGCGAACAGAATACATTAGATGCTTAAAAAGTGAAAAGGTCAGGAAGCATTGATAAGAATTTGTTGAATGATTATCGAATTCTCCACTTGAATAACTTCGAACATTACTTTTTGATGCGCGCCTAGTTTGTCCCTGCCTAACTTTTCCCGCGATTTTTTTCCCCCGATGGCGGCAAAATCAGTCATTGACGCCATCTTTGCTGTGGCTGTCCGGATCACATTAGTCGCTTTTGCTACGTATAGACAAGTCCTCAGTTTTTGTTTTTTTTTTCTTCTTCCGTTCATCAAAGTTACCAACTTCATTGATTTGCGCCTGGCGGGTGGAGAGTAACGACTAAATTTCCTGCATTTGATGTTGTGAAGTGCTTCAGACATTGTAAACTGAGATGTTTACTGGAGACGAAAGGATCGCGTACGTCTTTGATTCAATCACGTTTTTTTTTATAATCCGTTCTTCATTTCTTGAATTTAGTCAGTGAACTATTTATCACTTATCTTTTCTCTTCTTCTCTTTCTATCTTTGATACTTTATTTTTCTACTGTTTTCCCGTGAATATCAATTATTCTATTTATTTCTGCACCGTTTTCCACTGATTTCTATTATGTCTCCCATACGGGTACGGCCTGTGTCTATTACATAGACTTCAACATACACATACACACGCATATTTATTATTGAATTATTCATGTTGTTCAGCCATATTAAATTTATTATTAAAAGTATGCGGTTATAATATATCCGATATGTTCGACAACGAAGGAAATCATTAGCGGCAACCTTTTAGCGTCTGTCGTCAGACATATACCTTCCCCAGGATTCACCAGACCTCTCTGTCATGGACGTCACGGTGCCAATATTTTCTGAACTCATCTAGTTCGCCTTGCCATTTTATATTTTACTAGCCACGGTCTCCCATGTGATCTCTGAGAATCCATGTCGTGAATCGTGATCTCCAGCAATTGTCTGACATTCTTGCGATATGAACAGCCCATTGCCACCTAAGTTCTCTAATGGATTCTAATAAACTCCTATTTTTTCCCTAATATATTGTTGTGTTATCTCTCCATGTGCTGTTGAGCATGAATGCTGTATTCAAATTGAATTTATTTTACAAACTTTGCAGCTTCTTCCTAATTTAAGATAATTGGCGTCTTGTTATTGTCATCAAATAAACCCGACCCAAAGTGATAACAATAAGCAGAGGTGCTCTCTCTCTCTCTCTCTCTCTCTCTCTCTCTCTCTCTCTCTCTCTCTCTGGAAATCGTGAAAACTTCAATACCAGATGAAGCACTCATAAAACAGACTTCAAACAAAATCTAGAAGCACTCATTCTCAAATTATCAAGAACGTAACGTTTACTTTCGGTGCGTGACATGGAGAGAATTGAAGTCCTGTTATTTTACATGTGTTAACCCATTTGCAACTAAATCGAGAGTTGTCGACACAAAGTGGTTCTGAATTGAATTTTGGGAAGTAATTGACCGAGAATTCTCAGTTGACGATCTTGCAGGTTTATTGATTTCTGCAATCAATCGATCAGTTCAACGCACAGAGCGAATAATGACGGTATGTATCTATCTATATAAGCAAACAATCGATTTGTCAAAAAGCTAGTGGCGAATCAGGATAGCGGAGTGTATTACCTTCGCACGCAAGAAACTGTGCGCGCGTACACACACGCGTTACATATCTGAATCCTTGCTGTTCATGTGATTTATGATATCACCGGTAGAATTTATTACACAAATATGTCATAACATTCATTCCCTCTTACATATATAGTGACACCTCAACTTCTGGCGATACTAAGAGGAAACGAAACAATAGCGAAGGTTGCATTTTTGGCGTTGACATTTAAATCCACTATTCGTTGGCAAGGTCTCAGCGTTTTTTAGGGTAGGGGTTACGTCTCCCACCCAATTCACAGCTATTCTAGCACTCCAACCAATCGCTTACCTTTAGTCACGTTCTGTAATAACAAACTAAACATTTATTGACATCTGCCAAATTTTCCATTTTTACATGAAATTTGTTTCATCAAGTTTCGGCACTCAATCTGCATCTTCAGCAGCGAAAATCATTAACAACAGGATTACCAAGAACTAGAAATTAAATGTTACTGACAGGATATGGCTATTATGTGTTTAGCAAAAATTCTTTTCGAATATATTTACCATAAATATTCATTGTAAACAATGTCACAATAGAAATGAATTGGACATTTGAAAGGAATGGAGTACTTCTGACCAAGAATCAAAATAATCGTTACTGGCAGAGTATGGCTATCATGTAATTATTAGTTTACCTGTGCCGTCAAATATTACGGTGTATATTCTTTAAATACCACATTTTTATTACATCAATAGAACATAATTTACTGGGTCAGTTACATGAATGAAATTATATTCTACTACGTCAGATGCGGTGCTTAGCATGACAGAAGACATTTGCACATTGCTAATTATCATATGCATGGATAAAGACATGCATACCGCTACAGAAGGTAATGATAATATACTTGATACTCAATAGCACTATACAATGCAAAAAGGGTTTGTTCAAGTCACAAGATTTCTGTGGAATCAATCCTGCTAGCGCTATTTATCTCTATATATCAGTTTTAAGCTGCATCTCTTCCTCTTCTTTATATATTTATCACCCTTTAACTATATATATATATATATATATATATATATATATCAAATACATACACATGTACCCTGAGTTACGTGCAAATACACATTATGGTAACATTGTAAGATGCGCCAGTAATGTGGAATAACGCCTTATTAGTTTTAAAATGATCACAGGGAAAGAAAGTTGCCGTTGGCCTTTGCTTCGCTAACGGAGATTTGTTTATATATATATATATATATATATATATATATATATATATATATATATATATATATATATATATGTATGTATGTTCATTAATATTTGTAGCTCGAAAAGGCAGCCCAGCCAGTCAAAAGGTTCGGGAGGGAGATCAAAGAATTGGGTGTTGGCACCCCATGGCCCTATAGCTCATTTTGTAGTGTCTGACGACTGCTGGACATCCTGACTCACAACGTGGACCCACATAGATCATATACGAAACTTTGACCGACAAAAAATAAGACAGCCTGACGAACTAGACAAGTTCAGAAAGTATTGGCTCTGCGACGCGCATGATAGAGAGGTTACTTCCTTGAACATTAACAATGATCGCCATGGGAAGGCTTTCTACATGATGCCCATTTAAGAAGTGCAAATAACTGTTACGCTTATGGGATATCTGATATGATTATATATATGTATATAACAGACGGTTGGGAAAGGTATGCATCTATATCTCCCTACATTTTATCCTACCAAGAGTTACTTTGGTAATATTTTTTTTAAATATCTCATTGTTGGCATACCACAATAAGGATAAACGGAATGTGTGAGTGGGCGATTGAGCAAGTAACTCGACCAGTAATATTATTGGAAGGCTGTTACACCTATTGTCAACACTGACAGACGGTAGTCAATAAGTCTCTGCAATTTCCTTAACTCGTCCCCTGGTGTGAATCTGCTCCGGGATGTGACAGTGAGTTTCAGTAAGTCTGGATATACTGCTGCGGAGATTCTAAGATTATAACTACTCTCGTCTCCATATATGTGAATATGTAGGTACGTTATGTGTGTATCTATATATCCATGTGTCTGTCAACAGTATGGGCTTGTTTGTGTGCGCTTATCCCTCCGTATGTATATATCTAGTTGTGCCTATGGGTGAGAATATATACATTGTATACAGGAAGGTATGACTGTGGACGAATATGTATGTGTTTGTATATATGTGAGCGAGTATGCGTGTTTATATGCGTATATGCAGGTATTTATGTTAGTATGTATGTATGAGTATGTATGTATACATGCAGGAATGGATGTTAGTGGATATGTATATGTTTATATATATGCATGTATATATGCGAGCGGTATATGTGTGTATACATGTATGTATACGTTCGTATATAGGTAGGTATGTATGTAAGTAAGTATTTATATTTATATATATATATATATATATATATATATATATATATATATATATATATATGCAGAAATGTACGTGAGTGAATATATATTTGAATACATGTATGTATGTGAGAATATATGTGAGTAAATATGTGGGTATGTGAATATGTATATGTTTGTGTGTATATAGGTATGTATATGAGTTAGTATGGATTCGTATATGTATAGGTATGTATGTATGTGTGTGAATGTGTATGTATTTGTGTATATGTAGGTATGTATGTGCGTAAATGCGTATGTATTTATATATATGTAGGTATGTATTTGTGTGAGTGTGTATGTATTTATATATATGTAGGTATGTATTTGTGTGAATGTGCATGTATTAGTATTTATGTATGTATGTATGCGCGTGAATGTGTATGTATTTATATATATGCAGGTATGTATGAACGTGAATGTGTATGTATTTGTATATATGCAGGTATGCATGAACGTGAATGTGTATGTATTTGTATATATGTAGCTACGTATGTGCGAGTGAGTATGTATGAATTTGTATCATGGAATCCTCAAAAAGGGAAGAAATCAAGCGAAGAATCATTCTGTGATGGCTCGCCTACGGCAAATCAAGTTCAATCTTCAAGAACAAGAAAATCCTTTTAGCCCCAAAAAGAAGGGCATAAAACACGATAGTCACCTATGGAGCTGAGACATGGAACCCAAGCAAGGAAATGACCCTCAAACTAAGAACTATGAAACGTGCACATGAAATAATTATGCTCCGCCTCTCATGGAAAGACCACAAGGCAACACAGTATATCAAGGAAAATATCTATAGACATCATTGAATCCATTAGAAAACTCAAATGGCAGTGGGCTGGTCATATTGCAAGAATGGCAGACGACTAGGAGACATCACAACTCCCAAAATGGGTCCCTAGAGATGGCACACGAAACCGCGACCGGCAGAAAACAAGATGGCTAGACGGAGCAGACAAGTTCTGAAAGTATTGGCACCGCGATGTCCATGATAGAGAGGCCTGGCAAATGTTGTGAAAGGATGGTAAAGGACTGATGATGATGAAGTATACATGTATGACTCTGTATCTATCTAGGTATGTACGTACGTGATCAATATGTATTTGTATGCATGTGTGTATGTATCTGAATGCGTATGTATGTGTTTGTATCTATGTGAGTACGTACATAACTATGAATGTTTTTGTATCTATCTAGGTATGTATGCATGTATGTAAGTATGTGTATATTTGTATATATGTAAGTATGTTGATGAAAGAGTATTTATGTGTTTGTATATATGTGGGTATGTATGTAAATGAATATATATGTCTCTCTCTCTCTCTCTCTCTCTCTCTCATATATATATATACTGGTATATATGTAAGTGAGTATGTATTCGTATATATGTATGTATGTGAGTATGTATGTGTCAGTACGTCAATCGATCACAATTTCCCGCCCTTTTATGCCCATCACAATGATGGCGACGCTATAGTATTGAGTGACTTCCTGGGGAGCCTCGTTCTCATCCTGACATTTTTATTGAGTAGAATCGAGGTGAAGGCCAATGTCCATAACCTGTCACTAGCTTCCGAGATTTAATGCAATATATGTATAGTAAAAAATGATCGGAGAGAGAGTGTATGCTAGTATGTATGTATATATGTGTGAGTGTGTGAGTGAAATTGAATAGCAGAATCATGTTAAGTAAAAAAAAAAAAAAAAAAACCTTTGTTGGATAGATAGTTAGCTACGAATAGATAGATATTAAACTTCAACACAAGCCATATGAGGGAAGAATTATTATCTTGCGATGTTTTTTTTTTTTCATATTCAGAGGGTTCGATTTGAAAATGGGCATTTGAAATCCTGCCTTTACCTGTGTTTGAACATCGACTACTAGCCCTTGAGGAAACACAAATACTTCAAATAACAAGTCGGATTCTGTCTCTATCTCTCTCTACATTAATAGATATGTATAGTTCTTTTTTATGAAATCCCTATGATGCATCATATGCTTTCCTGTGATGAAGGTGCATATATAATCTTTTTTTATTAAATCTCTATGAAATATTATATGTTTTCCTGTGTTATATATGTATAAATACAAATAGTTGTTTTTTATGAAGTCTCTATGAAATATCATATGCTTTCCTGTATTATATCTATATATATATATATATATATATATATATATATATATATATATATATATATATATATATATAAGTTACAAATCTATAATTCAATATGTGATTGGTTCATTTCATGAAAGGGATCTATACAAAACATTTAGTTAGAGTTGAGCTTGATGAAATAATAGATCCGCTACACCAGCACACTCGTATTTCTGCGACTCAGACCTTTTCAGACGATTAGTTAGATATCTCCATGATCCCTATTCAAAAACGTTATTGTTGGGGTACGTATTTTCCCGTTGTTGATCCGTAGAGAACAGCCATGCTCCATAATGTTTTTCCTTCATTTTCCCATTTTTCGTTCATGATTTTTTTTATTAACGTATGTTTGTTCCTCCTGCCATAGAACGATAGCAACATTCTCTTTTAAACTGTTGGCTAGTTTTTTGAGTTAGATCCTCTCTAGGTTCATCAATATATGTACAAGGCCTTGTGCCAAACTATGCTAAGCTTTTTTTATTAACCGTATGAAGAAGTTGAGTCAAAATTGATTTTTTTTTTTTACCTATTGAAAATATGAAATTAAAAATATGACACCTTTCAAAGTAATTAAGATGTTTATTTTAACTTCATTTTTATCGAATACACTGTAAAGATATTTGAATAACAAAGGCGGAATGATGAAATAGATTTTTTTTTTAAAAGGCTCCAGGGGGATTCAAACCCTCGACCTCCAGTTTACTAGACTGGCGCTCTAACCAACTGAGCTATAGAGCCGGACACGACAATGCAGCGTCAACATTGCCTTATATACTGTTTTGAATTGACCTTTAGACATCTTCGATTTTTGTTTCTTATCGGCTGACCGCCTGTTGACATACTTTATCAACAGACGAAACATATGCGACCAAATAATTGAAAATACGTAAAATGATCGCCTTTCTACATACTTTTGAGCCAAGTAAATGCTACTGCTGTCCCATAATAGTTGTGATATTAGCATAAATGAATATATGTATATAAATGTAGCAACGATGGGACCGAGAAAGTAATTGTAAAAAGAATTTACCTTTACTTTCGTAAGTTAACCTTGGAGGATATTTGATGTTTCCCCTTTGTATTTTATCGTCGTGACGTAGCGTAATCTGATCTCACGGATTTCAAATTCAAGTTGCGTGTTCGATCCCTTACTGGGTATCACATACTTGTGACCTTGCACAAAAACTAGGCTTTGCTTTATAGATATGTTGTAAATTGAAAATGAGGACGAAGAGGATTGTCATTGGTCAGGAATTAATACAATAATGGAATAAGGTTATTCATTCATTCTCTCTCTCTCTCTCTTTCTCTCTCTCTCTCTCTCTCTCTCTCTGTATATATATATATATATATATATATATATATATATATATATATATAATGGAATCAGCGAACCGATTTGAAACTCCGCTGGGGCTGCCAATATTCAATCCATGCTACCATTGGATAAGGCATGAATCCATCCATCCATCGATCCTGTCTCCTCTAGTTATGGCTAAAATAGCAATGATGGGCAGATTGGGTCCTCCAACCTGGGGAAGGCGACTAGTCTAGGACAAGGACAACTCTGATTCCAAACAGGGGAATGGAGCCCCCTTGGCTACTGTCGGAAGTATATATATATATATATATATATATATATATATATATATATATATATATATATATATATATATAAAGAAATGGATATATATGATCCGACAAAATGATAATGAATTGTGTCATATTATACAGAAAGTTATTTGACATGATCTCCCTTTATTACACGGGTAGTATATTACTTCACGTAGACAGCATAAATAGGATGAACGATTGAAGAAAATGGAGTTGCTGCAGGAATCGAACCTGCCACTGATAGGGTAGCTGCATCAAAGTAGCGACACTCTTACCTTTGAGCAAAACAGCCGCCAGCAATGCAAAGGCCGAAATAACTGTTGAATTTGTTTTTGTTTTTTTGTTTTTTCTTCAACTTCTTATTCATTTAAGTTATATATGTGAATCGATACATAAACCATGTAATGACGGGAGATCATTCCAAATCAGTTTCTGTATAACTGAACGCAATTCATAATCATATAAATATATACATGTAACGATGAACCACGTCCTTACCCCGACACAGGAATTAGCTAAATAGCTGGGTAGCTGAGTGGGATAATCTTAAATCATATTTTTACTACTATTATACATAAACAAACCCTACTAAATGTTAGCCAAGTCTTTCAGGCCCCCAAATCTCATTACGAGATAATAGATCTGAAATATTCATAAATATTAAGTCAAAGAAACAGGCGATAGATGAGGTCGTGCTACGCAACCAAATAAGGAAAGCTTACCTGCTTCGAAAATCAGCATTTGCAATTCTGGGTTTTATTCGGGCCCGACTATCGATTTGTAGCGCAGGAGACGACTCAACTTCTCCCTCAACTCCGAAGCAAATCTCGGGAGATGTGATGAGATTAAGACAGAAAGGAAATGAATCCATACATCTGATTGATCCTGATAAATTGATTGATAGAATTTTTTTTTTTCACTTGACTAACCATTGCAGCTTTTTAATCTTGTTTTCGTCAAACTCCTATTGAGTTTTGACTTTATTTTCCTATGTAACAACGACGACAGATGACAACGTCCAGACCAAAAAATAGTGGTGTCGTGTCATCCACGAATAACAATGGCACAGTGACGTGCGCAAAAACTGATGACTAATTCACTCCCACTTCAATTCAAGCCCAACTCAGATCAACTTATTTTGCTCAAGTTTGCAAATCCCATTAACAGGAACTCCTTATAAAGGAGTTGAAATGGGACACGTAGTTCTTGAATGGTATTGAATGGAGAAGTGAATTCTGTTTTATTCATTTTTTTAGATTTTAATGAAGCAAGGTAGTTTTACCCTAGAGCAGCCAAGCTTGTTATTAAAAATATTTGTATAGATATCTGAGTAAATGTGCACGTACATACATACATACACATATATATGTATATACAAATCGTAAAAAGGGTTGCGTAGTAAAACTTATAAAAATAACTCTGAATGGTTACACCTAAATTTATTACTTTATCTCAAGGTAGCATTTAACATATGTGATCAGGAATTTATTTTACTAAATTTTTTCTTCGACGAAGTAATTTTTTCAAGCTTGTCCAATGAAACGCTTTTAATACATATAACGTGTTATATCGAGAGATCATTCCAAATGATATTTCAATGTACTATAATGCAATTTATAATCATATATATATATATATATATATATATATATATATATATATATATATATATATATATATTCACCACGTAATAACAAGAAATCATTTCAAATAGAGAAATACGATGCATTTATGTCGGATTATATACATTCACTTCTCAAAAGCACGCACACACACACACATACATACATACACACACACACACACACACATATATATATATATATATATATATATATATATATATATATATATATATATATATAATGCATGGATATGATTTGTATATTGGACTTACTCATCCTGGAAAAGTGACAGCAGGCGCCTACGCCGTGAAGTAGTATCTTTTCATTTTTTAAAATAACCGTATTTATGCATAAATTTATGACTCGTTATTTCTCGCATGACTGAATCCGACTTTTATTACGACGACGTCACGAAATCACCGTGTTATCGACCAAAACGGAAAAATCGCCTATAGGTGTTTGTTTTAAAATGCAAAAAATTTAAAACTACCGCCGTAATCTTCGCTGACGTTATCTCACATACCGGAAGTTACATGACGTCAGGCATGACTAAGACCTTTTTCCCCTTTGTCAAATTTTATTTAGCTTTGACAGCGGGTGGGTTTTGTTATTTTGTTTTTTGTTTGTTTGTTTTTTTTCGGAATTGGATGAATGGAAATGCGAAGTACAATCAAAATAAAATGATAGTACTGTCAAGAGAAAAAGGACTCTTCTTTTTATGATGTTTTCGGTGATGAGGCGGAATCAAACGCATGAATAGATATTAGATTCACTTCTCACGAGTTGGAGAAATCGTCAGAACGACCGACTGTGGAAAGGTCGGTCGTACGTTCAAAATCGAGGCCTTGAAAGATTTTAGATATCTCTTTACGTCTAATTCGTTCCTGCACGCTCTTAATACTAACAAATATCATCCAAATATTTATATATATATGCTTCAACCCCAAATTCTGTTTCAACTCCAAATTTTCATCTTGCTTGTTCACATTTTATATTTGCTCCATTCTTCTTTTCAACGCGAACCGTTATGTTATTAAGACATGGATATATGATGCGATAGAATAATAATAAATCACATTATATTATATTGAAACTCAGTTTGAAATGATCTCCCGTTATTACACGATGAATGTGTCATTCGGCCTTGACAGGGTAAATACAATAATCAAATAAAGAAAATGAGGCTGCTGCAGGAATCGAGCCTGCGACCAATACATATGTGTGTATATTTGACACGTCTATGTAGGTAATTCTGTTGTGTCTCTCTATATCAACTATTAAAACAGCGTGTGTGTGTGTGTGTGTGTGGAGAGAGGGGAGATGAATAGACCAAGAGACTTTCATTCGACTTTCATACAAACGTATCTGCAAGGACCGGACACGCACACATATTTAAAATGCTCATGTGGGCAATACAAGCATCAGTCATAGAAAAATCAACAGGGCTTTTCTACCGTCTCTGGAGCGAGTTAAAACCCTCTTTCCCATTTCTGCCCAATTATAGAGTATATTTGACTGAAAAAGATTTTCGATTTTGATTTTCCAAATAAAAAGGAGCAAAAATTCAGCACATCTTTCCCAAAGTCTTTGTAAATCTATGTATAAAATTTTACTAAGGGATGTCCATAATCCCTTGATTAGTCCCCAGAGAGAAATTGATTTTTACTAGGCAGAGACTGATAATCTACCAAACGGTCATCTAGGATTAGCTTTAATAAGGCTCCCCCTGACATGATCACTACAATCTCGCGACTGCAGTAAGGAGGGCTGAAATCATCACTTTTAAACGTCTATCTTTGGAGCGTAATTTAGAAAACAAACTTTTCAAGCTTTTTTGATATTCCATGTAGGAAAATATGTACAAAAGTACTGACATGTCACCGAAAATACTCTCAGATACGAACCATTTTTTGTTCTCTGGACGCTCTTCCCTTAAGGCACCCAGGCTTAAGCCAACTCAGCTTAATGGTCAATCAACATATCTTTATACAGAAATAATTGGGAAACCGTGACAGAGGCTAGCACAATCGCAGTCGTCATGGAAAGAAAATGCAAAGGTCCTTTTCCAGCAGTGGACTTAAAATGGATGATGACGATGATGAATATCTCCTGGGTTTTTTTCTCACTCTCTCTCAGACTGACACGTAGCATGATGGATAGAATGGAAAATATTTAAAACTATGTGAATACCCGCTGTTAGAACTGAACATGAACTCGTTGGTTCGAGAAACAAGAGCGTTGCCTGTAAAGCTATGAGAGCGAATCATGTGAAATATCCTAGCGTGAATACGTACATACAACTACAAAGGCACATGTATAAACATGTGATAACTATGCACATAGACGAGTGTGCACAGATGATTAGATAGATTGATATGATAAAACTGAAATGGATTGATGGATAGATATTAACAAACAGAAAAAGATAGATAATAAACTTAGATAGATAGATAGATATGAACAAACTGAAATAGATAGATGAATATGAATCGTCCAAGATGAATATTTATATAGATAAATAGATATGAATACACAGATGGATAGATTGATAGATAGATAGATTGATAGATAGATAGATATGAGTAAACCGAAATAGATACATAAATATGTAGAGACTGTTAAGGATATTGCTAGAATGAAATCGTCATAAATAGGCTTAAATGGATGCGAATATAAATAAGTAGATATGAACAGACTGAGGTAGAGATAGAAACATATAATGAACAATTGTGTAAATCGTAGATAGATAGATAGATAGATAGAAAGACGGATCTGAACAAACTAAGATAGATTGACAGATATGTACAAACCGAGATAGATAGATAGATGGATGAATCTGAATGAACTGGGATAGATAGATAGATAGATAGATCTGACCCAATTGAGATAGATAGATAGATAGATAGATAGATGGATAGATCTGACCCAACTGAGATAGATAGATAGATAGATCTGAACATACTGAGATAGATAGATAGATAGATAGATAGATAGATAGATAGATCTGACCCAACTGAGATAGATAGATAGATCTGACCCAACTGAGATAGATAAATAGATCTGAACATACTGAGATAGATAGATAGATCTGAACCGAGATAGATAGATAGATAGATAGATAGATAGATCTGAACATACTGAGATAGATAGATAGATCTGAACCGAGATAGATAGATAGATAGATAGATCTGAACCGAGATAGATAGATTGATAGATCTGAACAGACTGAGATAGATAGATAGATAGATAGATAGATCTGAACAGACTGAGATAGATAGATAGATAGATAGATAGATAGATAGATCTGAACAGACTGAGATAGATAGATAGATCTGAACAGACTGAGATAGATGGATAGATAGATAGATAGATAGATAGGTGGACGGATGTATGGTGCATTGAGTTAATCAGTGTCCATCCGTGGCGTATACAGAAAGGAGAGACTAGTTGAAAATTCCTCCTTCAGCTATGATTCTCCTTCTCTTCACCTTTTCGTCTCCTCTACCCTTTCCCCTTCTCTATCAACCAATTCATAACGTGCTTCGTTCTTGATGTTAGCCTGCCATAGCGGCCATGTTACTGAAGAGAAAAGCGAAAAGAAATCTGCGGCGGCAATGTATTGATTGTTCTAGTCGGGAACGAAAAATCCGCCCTTGGTACTTCCTCGTTGTTCGCGACTCGCTGTTGCCAATTCAGATGTTTTTTCATCTAGATCTAGATGTTTTTGGCTGCGTCTAGATATCAGAGAGCGATGTTTATTTCAAGTCTAAATAAAAATAAGATGTATCTTTATTCTATTTATATTAACAGAATTAGTAATAACTTGTTAAATTCAGCAATATTTTAACCAAGTAAATGTTGATAATTTAAGTCACATTTAACGTATGTATAGTCAGTGGTGGGAACTGGGACACACAAAGGTATGGTGTATATCTACTTAAATATATACCACTGGAAACAGTATTGTATGCCTAGTTTTTAAAAAAAACAGCCTTGTCGTATACATAGTTCCTAAAACCCACGCTCTTACTGTCGATAATATGCCAAACATTTCTTATATCTTAGATGTACGATTCACCGTATTTACTTGGAGAATCTAGATGTTTTTAGATATCTTCAGCTGAAATTTTAGATGTAAATTTGAAAATAGATTTGGCACACTGGTTCCTGTCTTCCTCATCGCCATTTTTTTTTCTTTTTATCAGCATCAATACAGCCACCGCGAATCACTGTTCCTACTGCTGGGTGACTGGGTAGGTCGAGGGGTAGCTTGGCGACCCTCTACCCTCTCAGTACCCATTTCTTCCGCCTCTCCTTCGCAGAGGCCGGGTCTGCCGCTCGTCTCTCGAATAAGCTCTTCCTCTGACCGTTGCGGATAAGTTTTGTTTGAGTTCGAGCCCATGAGCACGCATCTGGATAACGGACAAAATTCATATGCTGCTTTACTTTATTTCTTTCGCTCTATCTACACACACAGACTTACTGATATTTTGTATTTTTTAAAATAAAATACTAACCACTCTGGTTCTAGGCTTGAGTCAACAGAAAAGAAAGTGTGAGTGTGTTTGTATGTGTGTGTAAGATTTCAACGGCTATAAAAGTGAGTGCATGAGCGTGTTTGTGTGTGTGTGCACGCAGTGGTGTCACCAGGGGTGCACAATGCCGGCTGTACAGGACGACACCGTCAAAGGGAGTGACACCCAAATTAAAGGATATACAATTCTGCGTCACAGGCTGTGTAGCTGGTGTCTTCATAATCGATGATGATGTCATATTTTTCTGCCTTAGTTATAATTTTGTGATAAATAGTACTCGTGCACCTATATCAATATCCATGAAATGATAATGGAAAATAGGGAGGAAAATATCTTTAAAAAAAAAAACGGCTTCTGCTCAGTTCATAATAATGTTGTATGTAATCAATGCCAGATTAAGGCATGGTCTTTAGGGACTACAACCTTGGAGGGCCCCAAGAAATTTGGTTAAAAGTTACTTCATTTGTGATTGCTGGGCCAAAGTACTGTGAAACGTTTTTCCTTTTTTTTTTTTTCTTTGAAGAGGGCCCATTTAATATGTTGAATATATATATTTGTAGTAAGCATACTGCGACAAAAAGAAGCACACTACTGTATACATATATACTGTATGAAGGTTTGTGACGTTTAAGAACAACTAAGATAGACTTGCTCTCACAACAATTAAAACACGATGTTCCTAAAAATCAACAATTTACAACTATTCTGTTTTCTAAGAAGCCATGCAAAGCAAAAAATAAATTTTAATTCATCGTCCAACTCTCCCTTTTATTTTGAAAGTATTAGTAGGGGCTCGCAGCACAAGTAGTTCAGACGACTTCATATTCTCAATCAGGCACTGTAAGTTATAGTAAAAATTCAATATGGGAAATTTTTCACTGGACTGTATGGTTATTCGTATTCCTATAAGAAATGTTAAATTTAAGCAAATTATGACTATATTTATTACATTATTATTAAAAATTTGATAAATGATTTATCTATACCAATATAATTGTTGTATGACTCAATTATTAATTGTATATATATATATATATATATATATATATATATTAGTGTGTGAGGGATGTTATTAAGAAATGGATGTATGATCCGACGGAATGATTATGAATTACCTTATATTATACTGAAACTCTTATTTGAAATGATCTCCGGTTATTAGACAGTGAAGGTATATTTGGCCAAGACAAGGTATATAGAATAAGCAATGTTTCTCATTTCTTAAAAACATAATAGTCATGTTGAAAGAAATAAATTGAGCTTATATAAACCGTAAATAAACAAAGTGATAATTTGGAGTTAAATCAGTTATTTGGGACTTTGCATTACCGACGGCTGTTTAGCTTAATGGTAAGAGCAATACAACGTTTAAGCGGCCACCCAATCGGTGGCTGGTTCGATTCCTATTTTCTTTAATTGTTAATCATATTCACGTTGTCTGGGTCAAATAATTCATTCACCGAGAAATAACGGGAGAACATTTCAAATAAGAGTTTCCATATGATATAACGTAATTCATCACAATTTAACGTTAGATTGAATATAAATTTCAAAAGTTTTTACTCTATTTCACTTTATTGTTTTTTTACAGAATTTTCGCTCTATCTGCTTGAGACTATCAAATGTAGATACATTTCGCAATATATATGATATTGTAATTATAAAATATCATTTTAATTCTTGTCGTTGTTTTTGTCACTACTATGGCAGTAACAGCTCGGACGATGAAATCGGTGACTTAAGCTCAGACTCCGGTCTTGGCTGTTTATGTTCACTCCACGCCTTTGGAAAAGCATGAATCCATCTATTCTCATCACCAGCTAAGGATAGAATAGTATGGCTGAAAGAACAACTCTGATTCCAACCTAGGGAGTTGAAACCCGCTAAAGCGGTTTGATATCCTACATGGGGTATCCCATGAATAAAATCAATAAAACTGTTTCAGTTCTGGTTATCCCACAGTCAGTGCGATAATAAGGCATGAACCCTACTTCCACTATCTGCAAACAAACACTACAACCTTCAGCCTCGTATTGAAACAAGGAAAAGCCATTTAGAAAATTAAATGATACCCATAGCTGTTGCGAAATCGATAAAACAAATACTTGTTCGTTAGCATTCCCATCATAAATACTCATATATCGACTCATATATATTCATATACGTATGAACTAACAAGTTGGAAATACTAATGACCATAGCTGTTAGCATACCTGCTGTACGTAGTCTGTCAGAGTACATTTCTGTTTATATTTCGGTTCCTGATTACATGGATATGCGCACATATAAACAAATGTGTCTGTTAATACAAAACCTAATGTCCCATAACAGACTTCCAGAGACTCCAAATAAGAGAACTCTTCACAAAAGAAACAAAAATAAACACATTTAAACGCGAACAATCTTGAAGGCAAGAGTCTATCCGTTTCAGCCAATTAGATATCAACTGATATAAAAGGGAAAAGACAAGTTTTAATAATGACTTAAGAGTCTGCCGAAAGCGCTCGACCACTCGGATAAATATTATACTATCTTAATTACAGCCAACGGAAAGTTATCCAAGAATCTGAATAGAATATTGCCACCATTACGAAAACAGGGCTGTCCACATTTAATTAAATGTGAGGGAAAGAGGACCTCCAAGCAAGACGTACGGCTTCACACACGCTCTCCTCCTACACACACATGCATGCGCAAACTTGCGTGCGTATGTGAGTATGTATAGTGGATAAGAAAAAATTAACCACAGAGAGAAATATACGTATAGATTTACGAGCAATCTCCCTCCTGACTTCTAGAAGTCATGATAGCATTCATGATTTTTTTTGACAAACATTTGACACTTTTGCTGAAGTTAGCCATTCATCCTCAGCAGCAGACGATTGAAAATTTGGTTGAGACTGTTGTATTTTTCAATCATCATTTATTACACTGCGTAACCTATTTCTACTTTTTTTGTTTCTGGATAATAAGCGTCGTTTTCTAATTGATTATGTTTAAAAAGCACAGAAAATGGCTCTTGTTCTCTCCCAACTGTGCTTTTATGGACAAGACGGCGATAATTAGAAATCTGCCTATTCACAATTGGACAGCCGGCGAATTTGCATATTTTTAATCAGAAAGTAAGAAAGACAATCACATATGAATATCATTGCGCTGGTCACAGAAGCAAAGTTTGAAGGAAATAATTGACATTTTCTATATTTTTTACACACAAGCAATTAAAAAATATCAATACGCAGAAACAGAAATTACGTTGTGTCGTGTTTATTTGGAACCGAACGAGGGATTGTTTTCGTGGACAAATATTACTTACAAAGGACAGGATTATCCAATTGATGAAAAATGATTTTACAGACATGTACATACTTTCCCAGTTTCACTCAAACGTAGAGAAAAGAAAATCTACTATTTATATATGCGACAACGTGGATACATGGTTCAAGGCCATAATAGGGTGGACCCAGTGTGGATCAGCCTCATTTCACTTGATCATGGAAATTATTTGCAAAGATAGTGTGGTGATCCCTATATTTTTAGATAAGAATTAGATACGAAACCCTTCTTCCAGCTAGGGTATCTAAAACATCACTTCCTTCGATGACCCTCTATAAACCCCTTGAACGTATGTGGTTGAATGCCTCGTTGCCCCGGTCTTAGAACCGATTAACTTCTACCTTTTTGGCCCCAGCCGGTCATCTTCCTTTATCTCTCTCTAAACTCGCAGCCGGTGCAGTCTCTTTTCATTGGCTGTGGCTATGTGTGTGTATGTGTGTGTGTGTGTGCGCGTGCGTGCCTGCGTGTTGTCTCGTCACTTATCTTCTTCGGTATGAGTATTCGCAAGAACTTCATAGCTATTAAATGCAAACCCCACAACTACTATTTCTGGTGACCACGCAAACGGTGCGTTCATTATTTAGCCTCTTTAGCTCCTTCTTGCACCTATCCTGACTAACTGCCTCTTTATAATCTAGCTCTGTCAACTACCACTCATTATAACAGCACGACTCACTAGGCTCCATAGGTAGATGGAACGACATTAGACCCTTTATCCCACGTGTCCCTTAAATTATTATTCTATCCTGTTTCGTTTTTACACATAGGAATAACCTAAACCAAACAGGCCTCTTCTTTATTCTTCTTAACACAACTGAATGTTTTGATATTTCCATTGCATGTATTTCATTTCCAATCTTCACATGTGCATTAAACGAATCGCTTATTTTTCACATCTAAATATTTGTATGTGTCCTTCTACTCCATTTGATATCTGAGTCCACATTTGAACTTGGTGCACATGTTCTCTATATATCTCCCTTCCTTCATCAACTTCTCCAGTGACGTCGGTGTCAACAACCACACTGCGTGGAGGCAAAATCTGTAAAATGAAAAGTCATTGTCACTTTTGCTCCACGCTGTATAATGAAAGTCATGGCTACTTTTGCTCCACACTGTATAAAAGTTATTACCATTTTTGCACCACGCTAAAATGAAAGTCATTGCCGCTTTTGCTCCACGTTGTAAAATGAAAGTCATTACCATTTTTGCTCCACAGTGTATAATGAAAGTCACTGTCATTTTGCGACATAATACATAATACACATATAATATAAAGTCACTGCCACTTTTGTGCACCCTATATAATAAAAATCACTGTCATTTATGCACTACCCTGTATAATAGTCACAGCCACTTTTTCACCACTCGGTATAATAAAAAGTCACAGCCACTTTTTGCTAACCTGTATATGAAACCTAGCCAAGAGACTGACCTTCTAACAGGGAAGCATGCAGCGTGCACATGAAAGAATCATGCTCAACTTCACATGAAGAGATCACAAGACAGCACAATATATTAGGGGGAAAATAGGAGTCCGAGACATCCATTAGAAAACTCAAATGGCAATGAACTGATCATGTTGCAATAATGGCAGACAACCGATGGACATCCCCAGTGATCACATGTGCAACTAAGGCTGGCAGAATACAAGATGGAGAGACGAACTTGACAAATTCAGTATTGGCTCTGTGATGCACACGGTAGAGAAGTGAGTCGAATCCTGGGGAAGGTTTATGTCCAACGACGGACGTTAAGAGTCTGATGATGATTATGAGATTCACTGCCATTTTTGAGCCACCCTGTATTTTGAAAGGCTCTGCCACTTTTTACCTGTCCGTATGATGAAAATAACCACCACTTTTAGAACTCGGCAACTGAACTGCTCTTGTCACACCGTTAATGGGTTAATACCGGAATGAACTGACACTAGTACAGGTGTGATCATCAGAGCAGGAATGTTTAATGAAGTTATATTCAGGAAGCTACTTTACAACGATACAGATAAGCCAATGAGAAAAAAACTGCTTAGAGCCGATAAGAAACGTAAGAAATAAATATGGAAGTGTTTAGCAGGAAAGAAACTAGGAAAGATAGGAGAATTTTTAAAAAATCAGATGAGGTTAATTGAATAAGTTATTGATTAAAGTATCTCGATTGACTGTAAGTAGTCCTAATACAGATATGAGGGAACGTACTTAATGCTGGATCGTATTTGTCGACTAAAACACTCACGATCACACACACACACACATACACACACATATGTGTGTGCGTGTGTATAATATGATAGTAGAGTAGTATTATCCGATAAGATTTAAATCATTGACAAGGAAGAACATTACGTAAATTTAAAATTAACATCTAACCAACCAAAGAAGATGAATAACTCAGCGAAACACATGCCTGCAGAAAACCATTAAATGAAAGTATAATTCTCTAAAACTTTCATTTTTCTAATCATATATATGTGTGTATGTGTGTGTGTGTGTGTGTGTTATAACAAAATTGAGAAACTAGTGATTTCACAATCGGTATAGCAATAGTTAACAAACTTATGATGCTGACCAATGAGTTCTCACAGAGAACGCCATTACTGGTACCTTGTGTTAAATCACAAAGTTTGTTAACCATTTCTACACTGATTGTGAAACCAAGAATTCCATGAAATTATTGAAATATTCAGTAATTTCACAAAACCTCACAGGATTTGATGAAATCACAAGTTTCGCAATCTTACTGTAACATATACATATACAAGTATATATACATTGTATATGAATGCATACATTATATACATACATATGAATATATGTACATATGAGCATTTATATATCTACATACATATACAAATATATACATATATATATATATGTATATATATATATATATACACATAAGCATCTCTATGTACATGTATCCATATATATATGCATTGATATATATATATATCAATACACACACGCACATGCACACACACACACACACACACACACACACACACACACACACACATATATATATATATATAATTACTAGCAAATATTCGGTATATTCACAAGATGAATAACTCATTGAAGCGCGTACTATTCTTTTTGAAGTTCTTTCCTCACAGTTAACCAATACTAACTAGATTTACGACTGATTTCCCCAGTTGAGCAACTCCTTCCTCTCACAAAAGAATGTTTAAGTAATTGGCCTGCAGCAACCAGACAGAGTGGGTTTCAAACCTACTTATAAGCATCTCAACCTTGGACAAATCTTGCTTTGCCAAAACTTCAAAAAAAAAAAATCAGTCCGTTCGCGGGGTTAATAAAGTACGTTCAAAATAACATCCAGCGGATAAGGAGAGGAGAGAGAGTCTTAAGTGATTGCATCCTCCACAAAGAGACTTGTTTTCTTGAAGAATAAAGACTTTTATCCGTCCTTGGACACACAGTACTTAACAACAATAAAGGTTACTTGATGACGCAGTGTGTCTCAAAAACGAACTTGATTGTAAGATATTTTTTCCCGTTACTTTGAAGGTTGGAGCATCAGAAGATAGCCTAAAATAACTGATGTCTCAACCCACCCAAAGATAGATAGATAGATAGATAGATAGATAGATCATATCCACTAATTATAGTGCAGTAAAAAAAAAAAAAAAAAAAAGAATGGTTGTGCACGTGTTTGCGCTTTTTTTGTTATATTCTGGCGTCACTTTCCAAATGATCATTAGACCGCTGTTGTATATACATACGTGCACACACACACACACACACACACACACACACACACACACACATATATATATATATATATATATATATATATATATAAAGTATGCAGTTCTCCGATTTATTTATTTCGAAAATAGTCGACCTTACGGATAGCCCAAAGAAAAACGAGACACGAAGATCAGGGCCATATAAAAATGGCGTCGTCCAATTCACGCACATCTCGAATTGCCTCGATTTCAGCTGCTTCTTCCGTCTATGGATGCTCCTCCTACTCTCTCATTGCTTCCGCCTCATACTCCTATCTCTTTTTTTTTTCTTTCGGTTCGAAGTTTTTCTCTATCTTCCTAACAAACTCTTTACTTTCTTCTCGTGTTTTCCATCTCATTTTTTTCTCGAATCTCGTCATTTTCTTATGTTGAATTCCTCCATCTGATCCTTTATCTATAGTATCTTCCGTTTGTAGAATCTTGTTTTTTTCTTCCAATTTTGTTTTTTCTTTCTTTTTTCTCTTTTTCTTTTTTAACTCTCTCTAGTTTACTGTTTTCTTTCTATCTTTTCTTTGCTTTCTCTATTTTCTTGTATCCTTTCCTTCTTTTTTTTTTCGTTTTCTCTATTTTCTTGCTTTCTTTCCTTCTTTTTTCCGCTTTCTCAATTTTCTTTCTTTCTTTCCTTCCATCTTTCTTCCTTTTTTTGCTTTCTCTATTTTCTTGTTTTCTTTCCTTCTTTTTTTTCGCTTTCTCTATTTTCTTGTTTTCTTTCTTTCTTTTTTCGCTTTCTCTATTTTCTTGCTTTCTTTCCTTCTTTTTTTTCGCTTTCTCTATTTTCTTGTTTTCTTTCTTTCTTTTTTCGCTTTCTCTATTTTCTTGTTTTCTTTCCTTCTTTTTTTTTGCTTTCTCTATTTTCTTGTTTTCTTTCTTTCTTTTTTCGCTTTCTCTATTTTCTTGCTTTCTTTCCTTCTTTTTTCTGCTTTCTCAATTTTCTTTCTTTCTTTCCTTCCATCTTTCTTCCTTTTTTCGCTTTCTCTATTTTCTTGTTGTCTTTCCTTCTTTTTTTTTTTGCTTTCTCTATTTTCTTGTTTTCTCCATTTTCTTTCTTTCTTTTTTCGCTTTCTCTATTTTCTTGTTTTCTTTCCTTCTTTTTTTTTTTGCTTTCTCTATTTTCTTGTTTTCTCCGTTTTCTTTCTTTCTTTTTTCGCTTTCTCTATTTTCTTGTTTTTCTTTTCTTTCTTCTTTTTATCATTAATAGCTGTTTTAATCTGTATGTCCCTATCTGCGCTCGAACGTTACGCTTTCAAAAATAACATAAATGAAAGTTTATGTAGTTTAATAATAAGATAGGAAGGAAGAGGCGAGAAAAGAAAGTTAGGTAGTTTAAAAACGCGAGTGGGAAGGGAAAGAGGAGAAAAGATGGGTAGTTTACTGGGGAAGTTGGTAGATTTTCGCGTTTGAAAGTTGAGAAATAAGCAGAAAGTGAACAAAACTTTAAAAATTTTATAAAAATTCTATTCGAGCCAATTTTTATAGTTCATAACATTCTGTCAGAAGTACGTGCTTCAAGAGCCTAATTGATCCAACTTCTTGAAATATAGAGGTTAGAGTAACGAAGGGTGGCTATAAAAATGGAGAAAAAATAGTGTTACAAGCAATTTGTGAATCTGTTTTGTTATTTCTCAGTTGCTAAGTAATGTTATTAGCTGAACAATAGGCATTTATGATATATCATCTTGCAGTTCTGAACATCCAGCACTTTTTTACCTGATCATGTTTTGACATGTTAGGCCAAATTTTCGTCTGTATTTTTGAGAAATTACTTATAATCATTGAAAACCATCTTATTCCATTACTTTTACCGTCAAGAGGAAAAGAAAACCATAAATTGTGTTAATTCAATGGTTATCTAAATTTAGAAAGATTGTTTTGTATCCACATTTTGAAAAAATCTTGAAGAAAAATAATGTTGTAAAGAAAAGACTATGAACTTAGTTACTAGGAATTTACACCATTCTTTAGTTGAGCTTGTTAATTCGATTGAATTTTTTATTTGACTGGAATAAGTTTCGGATACAGTACTTCTATGTTGGAATTTTTTAGTTGGAAATGTTTTCTTGCCTTCACTGGCTGTACTAATACCTTCGAATGTACTAAAACAAATGCTATATTCATGAGCGTATTTCATTTTACAGTTTTTAATTTTTTCAGTACTTTTAGTTTTCATTAATTTTCATTTTTGCTCATCATCGATTCTCCATTTAGTTTAGGCTTTACATGAATGTGCAGTTTTGTTCAAATTAATTTTCAGTGATAACTAAATAAAGAATCTGAGAAACAGCAATAAATTCTATCATTGAAGTATTAGATTTTGACAATCTTATTGGTAGGTTCATGCGAATCGCTCACTAGTTTTTTGATTTGAAATCATTTATTCATTGTTTTTTTCTGCTTTTCTTATTTGGGGGGATTATATGATAACTTACATGCTGTTAGTCTTTGGTGTTGAAGCATTTTTAGGCAATGAATGAAAATTTTTACTGGTCATTTTGTTTCATGCTATTTTCTCTACATGGAGTTATGATAGTTTAGCGTAAGATTTTTCGATGCAAGAGCGTGAAAAACTGGTTTTTGTCACGGCATAACGGGAAACGTTAGGCTGGCTTGCTAGAGCAGTTGAACACTTATATAACATAATTACACCACTGTTATAATACCTGCATAAAATCATTTAAAAATAACCTATAAGTTTTGTCAAGCTACCACTATCTGGTCGGAAAAGCATAATGTGTTTTTGTCACGGTGTGTCGGAATAAAACATTATCTTTGTGCCAGAAAATGGTGTTTCGATTTGAGCAGTAATGAGCAAACAAATTCAATGCTAAGTTCTTCCTAAGTATGTTAAGCACATAGAAATCTGATACTTTGATCATATTGAGTGGATTCTCTCTTTGGAGATCGGAATAAAGATGGCTATTGGAAAAATCTACTTCTTTGTTGCATTGCACCAAGTCAGTCATGAAACACTAAAATCAATTTAAAAAGATCCTTTGATGTTAATTCAGCTTGTTTTCACTTCACTTAGTGCCAGAAGAAGCTAAAATGCTCAAAAGCCCCAGGACATTCATCATATCGTTAGATAGCAATTAGGTTCTTTTTCCTGTTTTTTTCTTCGTTTTAGGCCAGATGCTACATGCTTAAAAACGGCAATTTCATAAATAACAAGTTATTTCATATAGTCGACTTCTTTTAACTCCCTGACTTTAATTTTTCATAATTTTCTTACGCATTTAATGACGAATCTGATTATACTGTCTACAGTTTTGAGAAAGATCATTAACCTTCAAGGAGCTTTTAGGACAATTGAACCCCTCCTTGTTATTCGTGTTGTAAATACGTTTCGGCCAATTCATTCAACAGCCTTCTTCAGATGCCATATCCGAATTTTCCAATGATGGTAGCAAATGGAATATTCGAATGGTAGCCACGTTAGAGTAGGATTCAGGTAATGGTGTTTTTTTCCTCTTTCCTTGTTAGGTCTGGATTTCCATACTGTGCCCCTGTTGAGAAGTGGGTGCCAGATCAGGTTGGACTCGGCACTTGCCTGACTTATACATTCAGTCGACATGTTGATATGGACTACCTCCTTGATTTTTTACTGTCACCAGTAGCGTTCCCTATCTAAGTAAGAGGGGGTGTTTGACCTTGCAGCAGCAATGTTTGTTGTTATTGTTATTATTATTATTATTATTATTATTGGTGTTGTTGCCAGTTGCCTGGTGGTCACAGATAGAGATCGAGTGACAGCAAGTCTCCAGCAGCTTTCCCTATCTAATTAAGAGGATGCGTTTGACCCTGCAGCAGCAATGTTTATTATTATTATTATTATTATTATTATTATTATTAGGAATCTCACACCAGTTGCCTGGTGGTAACCGCTGGAGTTTGAGTGACAGCAAGTCTCCTCAAGTCTCCAGCCCTCCTCTCCTAGTACTAGCAGGTCGCAGTAATTCTGCGATTTACAGTTTCACACCGGTTGCCCAGTGGTTATCGCTGAGGGCTGAGTGACAATAAGTCTCCTCAGGTCTTCAGCTACCGTCTCCTCCCTCTTTCGCATATCATGACAGAGTTACAATTCGTTGCAGTACTTATATCTCTAGCACCTTCCTCAGTACCCGTGCAGTTCCCAGTAGTGCTGTGGTCTGTACGGTCTCTATCCTCCCCCTAATCCCGATCTCCTCCAGTCTCTCCCTCAGCGTTCTGGGGACAGTTCCTAGTGCTCCCACTATGACTGGTACTACCCTAGTTTTCATGTTCCACATTTTCTTTAACTCCCTTGCTAGGTCCTGGTATTTTTCCCTTTTTTCACCCTCCTTCTTTTTTACTCTATGGTCTGCTGGCACAGCCACGTCTACTATTTGGCAGGCCTTCTTTTTTTTGTCTACTATTACTAAGTCCGGCCTTCTTGCCTGGATTAGGTGGTCAGTTTGGATGTCAAAATCCCACAGTAGTTTGTGGTTGTCATTCTCCAAAACTGCCTCTGGCTTGTGCTGATACCACTTTTCCCCATGGTTGAATCCCATTTGTTTACTTAGTTCCCAGTGTATCATCGTTGCTACTCTATCGTGTCTATGCTTATACTCCTTCTGGGCGAGTTGACTACATTCACTAGTTATGTGGTTTACTGTCTCATCTCTTTCACCGCACATGCGGCATTTGCTGTTTGCCAGTGTTCTGTCGATTTTAGCTTTTATGTAGTTTGTCCTTATGCTTTTGTTTTGGGCTGCCATGATGAGCGATTCTGTTTCTCTCTTAAGGTTTCCCTTTCGTAACCACGTCCATGATTTCTCGTCTGCTATATCTTTTATCTGTCTTTTAAACTCGCCGTACAATTTTTTCCCTTCCCACTTTTCTTTTCTAGTTTGCTGTACCGTTCCATTGCTTTCTACTTTGTTTGTTGCACTATCCCTCGCGCTCTTTATGATTTCTTCACTATTTGTTTGCACATATTTATCTAGGACTACTCTAGCTCTCTGGACACAATCTTCTATGCTGATGAGCCCCCTACCACCTTCTTTTCTCTTAACGTATAGTCTATCTGTATCATCCCTAGGGTGTAATGCTTTATGCATCGTCATAAGTTTCCTTGTTCGCCTATCCATTGATTGGAGCTCTTCCTTTGTCCATCCTAAGAATGGTCCTGTATACCTAACTACTGACACAGCCCAGGTGTTCATTCCTTTTATTAGATTTCTGCTATTTAATTTGGTTTCTAATATTTTCCTTATCCTTCTAAGGTATTCCCTCTTAATTTTCTCCTTCATCTCTTCCCGTTTTATCGTGTCACATTCAAGGACACCTAGGTACTTGTATCGGTCTTGTGCAGTCAATGCCCTAATCTTGTTGTTGTCCGGAAGTTCAATTCCCTCAGTCATTGAAAGCCTTCCTTTATGCATCACCATTATTGCGCATTTTTCTATCCCAAACTCCATTCCTATGTCCTCACTATATTCCCTTACTTCGTTGAACAGAGTCTCAAGCTCTCCCCTGTTTTTCGCGAACAATTTGATATCGTCCATGTACATTAAGTGGTTGACCTTTCCTTTTGTTTTAGAGAAGTGGTATCCTTTGCTGTTTTTCAGGATTCTGTTAAGCGGTATCATTGTTAGAACAAATAACAGTGGGGACAACGAGTCCCCTTGGAAGATCCCCCTTTTTATCCCTACCTCGGCTAGTTTGTCCCCTGCAGCTGTCAAATCTACTTTCCAGTCTTCCATTGAATTACCAATGAATTTAACCACCGGTTCGCTAATTTTGAACATTCTAAGGCATTCGAGTATCCAGCTATGTGGGATCATATCGTATGCCTTTCTGTAATCTATCCATCCCATTGCGATATTCTTTCTCCTTTTCCTTACTTCTTTTAAGATCATCTGGTCTATGTAGAGTAAATCGTTTGCCCCTTTGGTTCCTATCCTACATCCTTTCTGTTCTTCTGGTAGTAGCCCCCTTCTATCCATTGACATGTATATTCTCTCTGCTATTTGCCCGGTCAGGATTTTCCACATAAGTGGTAGGCAAGTGATTGGTCTATAGTTGCTTGCTATGTTCCCCTTTCCCGGGTCTTTTTGGATGAGGGTGGTTCTGCCTTTAGTCATCCATTCTGGTGCTTTGCCTTCATTCAGACAATTTTGGAGTAGGTGAGTGAGTCTGCCGTGTAACGTGGTAAATTTTTTGAACCAATACCCATGGATCCCGTCGGGACCCGGTGCTTTCCAGTTGGCTACTTTCCTAAGAGTATGTTTCAATGTGGTTTCATTCAGTACTATTGGTTCTCCCTTGTCTATATCTCCTAGTTCTTTTCTCATGTTTCCTAACCATTGCGGTGTTACGTTATGTCTTTTTGGGTGCCCCCATATGCTTTCCCAATAGTTCTTGGCCTCTGTGGCATCTGGTTTCATGTCCTGCCTTCTTTCCCCATTTAAATCTCGATAAAACTTTTTCTCATTGTTTTGGAATGTGCGGTTTTGTGTGTATTGGGCCGTTCTTAGTCTGTATCTTTTTAGTCTTGCCTCTTTGGCTAGTCTTTTCTGGTGTAACTCTTCGACTACAGTGGCGATGCCTTTTTGCGTTACCTTGTATTTGTTATAAAGTCTTACTCGTGGTCTGTCTGTGTGTGGTGTATTTCTAAGCAGTACTTCATCTCTCTGTAGTTGGGAGATCTGCCTTTGTAACCTTCTCTCCCAGTTGGGTTTCCCTTCCCTATTATTGCTCGGGCTCCTATCTTGTGTTGTAAAGCTTTGTGCTACCATTTTCGCCCCTGCGTAAATTAGGTTGTTAAGTTCTAGGAGGGTGTTTGTTTCTATGTGCTGTAAGAGGCAGTTGACCTGCTCGGTCACTTCTCCGACTTTCTTTCTGTCTTTGTCTCTTAGGGAGGGGAGTGTTGTTTTCTCTCCTCGCATGATCTCTTTCAAAGCTTGTATTTTGGTGTTCTCTTCTTCCGTTGGTGCCTCGTCGTCACCCTCTGATACATAGCTTACTGTGGGGGTCTCATGGGGAGTTATTCTAGTTTTGTTATTGGTACTAATTGTGCTGGGGGGGCATTCTTCAGATGTGTCACCTGAACCCCTCTCTACATTAATGCGAATCTCTATTATTATTATTATTCACACCATATGGAGATTGAGTAACAGCAAGTCTCATCAGGTCTCCAGCCCTCTTCTTCACACTCTCAGAGTCCATATCAGTGCTGTGGGTTACAGTTCCACACCAGTTACCTGGTGGTTGTTACCGAACGCTGAGTGACAGTAAGTCTCATAAAGTCTCCAGCCCTCCTCTCATCTCTCCATCACCAATCACGGCAGCGATGTGGTGGTTCTTTGTTTTGTTTTTTGTTTGTTTGTTTCTCTCTCTCTCTCTCTCTCTCTCTCTCTCTCTCTCTCTCTCTCTCTCTCTCTGAAGCCACTGCTAACAGCTGGGGTCGTAGAGCTCATATTTCTAGTATTTCCCTCAGTATTCGTGCAGTCCCCAGTAGTGTTGTGGTCTGTATAGTCTCAATCCTCCCTCTCATCCTCAGTTCCTCCGATCTCGCTTTCGGTGTCGTCGGTATTGTTCCAAGCGAACCCAGTGTTACTGGTAATACCTTAACTTTAATGTTCCACACCTTCTTCAGTTCTCTTGCCAGGTCCTGGTATTTTTTCAGCTTTTCATTCTCTTTCCTATTTACTCTGTGGTCTGCAGACACGACCACGTCTATTATTTTGCAGGTTCTCTTCTTCTTGTCCACGATTACTATTATCATTATTATACTACAAATGTATCTTCCGATAGTCACCTATGGAGTTAAAACATGCAAACTAGCCAAAAGATTGACCCTCAAACTAAGAACCATGTAACATGCACGTGAGAGAATCATGCCCAAGATCACATAGAGATATAAGACAACACAGTATGTAAAAAAAAAAGACAGGAGTCCGACATGTCGTAGAAACTGTGAGAAAACTCAAATGGCAATGGGCTGGATATGTTGTAAGAATGTCAGACAACCGCTTGACATCACAACTCACAACGTGGATCCCAAGGGATCATATGCGAAACTGTGGCCAATAGGAAGTAAGATGGCGTGACGAGCTAGATTAATTCAAAAAGTAGTGGCTCTGCGATTCCCATGATAGAGAGGTGTGGCACGTCTTGGGGAAGGTCTATGTCCAATGACGGACGGTATCAGGCTGATTATTATTATTATTATTATTATTATTATTATTATTATTATTATTATTATTATTCATCCATTCCCATGTTCGGCTGTCCAGTGATTATCGTTAGAGATTGAGTGACTATCATCATCATCAGTCTTTTAACGTCCATCGTTAGACATAGACCTTCCCCAGGATTCGCCACACTTCTATATCGTAGGCGTTGCAGAGCCAGTATTTTCTAAATTTGTCTAGTTCATCCCTCCATCTTGTATTCTGTCGGCCTCAGTTTCTCATCTGATCTCTGGGGATCCATGTTGTGAGTCGTGATGTCCATCGTTCTTCTGTCATTCTTGCAACGTTGCCTGCCCATTGCTATCTAAGTTTTCTAATAGATTCAATGATTTCTCAGACTCCTGTCTTCTCTCTGATATACTGTGCTGTTTTGTGATCTCTCCATGTGAGATTGAGCATGATTCTCTCATGTGCACGTTGCATGCTTCTCAGTTTGCAGGTTTGTCTCTTGGTTAGGTTCCATGTTTCAGTCTCCTCAACCCTCTGGTATCTTTGCAAACTTCATTGCAACCGTGATCTCAATCCTTCATTAAATTTCCAACTCATCCAAGCTCGATTCTGGTGTTTTTGGAATGGTTCGAAGCGAGTCAATTTCTCTGGCAATGATGGCCCTAACCTTCATGTTCCAATGTTTCCAAAGTTCTCAGGCTTTTCATATGTCTCGGTCGATATGACATATCTACATGAATATGAACACGAATTTGTTGTTCATTCATAAAAACTACATTGCTGGTGAAGAAGACGTGGGTGTAATGAATGAATGAAGGCACAAGTCGGCAACGAACGTGTCAAGCTGCCACGGCTCTATCAAATAAAGGCCCCCATTAATTTTGCCGAATAGAGAACTGATTGAACCCTTGAACCTATAAGGAAGCGCACTAGGGAGTTTGTGCCACAATAATACTCTATTATATTGACCGTTGTGTTTAAATATTCATTCTCTGGTTGGTTTCTTTGTCTCGATGGCTAAGTGAGGAAAATGACAATAACCGCCCGGAAATATAAAATTTTAATCACGGCCTTTTGATAATAGAATCGCAAAATATCATTGATTCGACAAAATGCCATAGTCTTTGCCTCACAGACTACTACAACCATTTGAATTTGAAGACTGGTAAAGCTATGCCACATTGGGAACAGTAAGTATTAGTACGGTATGAAAAATTGAACGTTTCATCCATTAACTTTCTCCATGCGTACTGTACTAGTTCAAACAATGCTACAACTTAGATACAACGTAGACAATTATCGACAAAATATGGAGAGAATAAGTCTATTATTGAAGGATTTACGTAAGAATATTGAGGAAACACAAGGACAAAATGTATTCGTTCGGTTGGTATATATCATTATGAATTGGGTGAATATTTGAATATAATTTATTTTCCATCATCGAGCCCTTTTACGCACCCATATAATTTATTTGATTGATATTTTTGGTAACATGCAACATTGCATCGTCGAACCTTGTCTTCGGAGCATCATATTATCTATACAGTAATTGTCTTGAATTTGTTTCTCTTTGAGAAGACACGTGAGTCCGATATCGATTCGAGGCAATTAATTCTTAACAAGCACAAGGCAGGAAAGGGATGTCACAAGATTTTCAAGGATCTGAATATCGCTAAACGACGGTAGAGTCAATAATAGAGAAATTTAAGATTGCATATGTTGTATCTGAGTTATGGCAATCAATGAAACGTTCATTTTTTCATACCGTACGAATACATATTGACCCTAGTCTATAGCTTAAAACTTAGGTAAAAAAAAATTATTTCCTTGTATAGTCAGTTCTGTCAAACACTCAAAGAGTTGACTCTATTATCGCAATTAGTCAGACGGAATATTGGGAGAGGGGAAAAAGAAAGAGAAATGCCATGACGTCATATGGCGTCAGCTCATGAACAAGAATAAAGAGAAAGAAAGCGAAAATTTTATGACATCCTCAGATAATTTGTTCGTTCTGATCACACTTTTTTTATCTTTTTTCTCCATTCTGACGACACTTTTTTCAGCAAGTTATTTTTTACCTGACCTCATATTCATATTTAAGCTTCAGTCCGACTGGAGTTTGACTCTGAAGCAGCCAGTCTTGTATTGTATTAGTATCATGATATTTGTATCCACCAGTTTGCTACCAGTTTACTTGCTTGGTATGAGTATCATGTTTATAGTCAGTTTTGTACGAGTATTATCATTTTATACTTTAAGTGAACTCTAGTCCACAAACACTCATGATTTTCGATCCTTTCCTGGGACCTTTTACCATTCTTTAACCTTATCTCTTCCTTTTTTTTTTAATTAAGAAAACCATGACAATAACGATAAAAGAGAACATTGTTCGATAAAAAACATAAGATAATAAAATATGAACAATAAACTGCCTTTACCTTTTGATTATTCTTTTGACATCTTTAATGGGAAGGATGTGTTTGGTATTTGAGAAGAGCATTGATATTGGTAAATTATTCCACTTGGTTTTCATCGTCCTGTTTGTTCTGATTTGTTTCGAATGTATCTACAACAGTTGAGTTGAAACTGACATTTTTGTTTCCTTAGTTCATAAGATTCTTGCTTTCGATCGACCCCAAACTTTCAGTCAACCTCCCCCAAAACTGATGACCTTCTCAAACATTTCATCGACTCCCAAGGGTCGATCTAGACCGCTTTCGAGGCCCTTTCTCTAGTCAGTGAAAAGTGACATATGGCAGTTTGAGGGCTGACTTTTGTCGATTAAAGAGTAGATCCTGAGTGACGATGCGTTAAACTCGTGACCATTGAACAAGAGATGCAAGCCCGAAGAGCAGATCTAACCTATCAGGAAAGCAGTCGGCCTCGCATAGGATGGCTCAGAAGTCACTAGCCCTTTTAAAACTTGAATAACTTTCTTTAATAAAAAGATAAAGAAATTTCCCCTTTGAACATATCTATTATGGACCTTAGAAATTTCTTTTTTAAATAAATGTTGAATATAACATCCTGCAAGTTCCTCCCATTTTTATAGTCGAATCCTTTCAGGGCAATGTTCCGTGACAGCTTGTAATGCATCTGGCTCCTATGTTCTATTCCTTGTCAAATATCATTCTCCGGTTCCTGGAGTGTTTGGGGGCTTGTTTGGGTAAACTCTTTCTCCAAGATGACCCTTACACAAGTCATCATACGTTCCTTCCCTGACTGCTAACACATTTCTAAAGCAGAGTCTCTTCATTTTAGACACCCGTTTTACCGACTGCGGCCACTTGAGACATTCTATCACTCTGTGGTCAACCGTGTCACAAGATCGTATTTCTAGAGAGCGTTCTCAGACTCTGAAAGACCGTACCATTATAAAAGCTCAAATAACTCTCATGGTTCTACAGATCTCTGTACAATGCTCAATCAATATCTGACTAAACTGACTATCTGCTTCAGGGAATTCCTTCCCTGGGGTCCAAATTTCTTCCCATCCGAGAATTACTCCCCAGGACAAACTTTTTCTTCTTTAGAGTCTGAAATTCAGATTAAGCTTTTTCATAATTCCACAAATCAACCGAATCAGTTCCTTTTTTTTTATTCTCATCTATCATAACGTTTTGGCTGATATGTTCTTCGGCCTTCATTTTGAATGCGTTGCATCTGATAATTCTTGCGTATTTCTGGGTATTTTCTTATTTCTTCCACACATCCGTTTTACCTACGGCAGTCACTTAAGAGACATTCTATCACTATTTTTTGGACATGGTCAAGTGTGTCACAAGGCCATTTTTCTAGAGAGCATTCTCAATAGTTTGAAAGACTGTACCATTATGAGCGTTCAAAGTAATCTTGATTGTTCTACAAATCTCTCTACAATACCTGAGAATTTAACCAGCAAGCTTTTCTAGACTAGAGCTTAATCTATACTTAGAAAACAAAGTAAAAAGTTAAGAAAGGTGTTGTATAACACACTTCTAAAGTAGGATTTCTTCGGTCCTTATTAATCTACCTGAATTCTCAAAATATGTATTATGAAATGTACGCTGAAAAGTAAACGAAGAAAAATTAAGGACAAAGATGTTTGTAACATATATGAATTAATCTGCTTCAAAATCAGGGTCTGTTTAATCAATATTAATCCACTAATCTTCATCTGGATATAATTTAACTTCTCCACGGAAATCAAATCTAAAAGCAGTACGAAGCCTGTTGGAAAGTAGTCAGTTTCAAAAGTACCCAGTTTTCTGGTAATTCCGGTTTTCTGGAAGCCGAACAAAAGGTTCGGTATTGTATTAACTTTTATTCCGAATGGACACATAACCACGATTTACGATGAAAGTAGCCGGTTTCCTGGAAGCCGGGTAAATGGTTCGGTATTGTATTAACTTTTATTCCTAATGGACACATAACCACGATTCACGATGAAAGTAGCCGGTTTCCTGGAAGCCGGATAGATGGTTCGGTATTGTATTAACTTTTATTCCTAATGGACACATAACCACGATTTACGATGAAAGTAGCCAGTTTCCTGGAAGCCGGTTAAATGGTTCGGTATTGTATTAACTTTTATTCCGAATGGACACATAACCACGATTTACGATGAAAGTAGTCGGTTTCCTGGAAGCCGGATAAATGGTTCGGTATTGTATCAACTTTTATTCCTAATGGACACACAACCACGATTCACGATGAAAGTTGCCAGTTTTCTGGAAGCCGGATTAATGGTTCGATATTGTATTAACTTTCATTCCTAATGGACACATAACCACTATTTACAATGAACTCCATTCGAAAGAGAGAATTGCAATGAATCTTCGTTGTGCATAAACATTTTAGAATTGCAAATATATCGGAGAATTTTATTCAATTTTCGCTTCTCTTTTCTTCTCCAGAAAAAAAAAGCCGTTAACTGAAAGAAATTCCGTGCTATCCTGGTACTTACTATACCGAAGCTAATATGTTGATATATGCAAAGTAAAAAAGAAAAAGGAATTGAATTATGTCTTTTTTATGTAAAATGAAATATGATTACGTTTTTGAGCAGAAAACGTAATTTCATTGCATCCGGTTTTAATGCAATCTTTACTCACGGTATCCCAACTGTTATTTTTATTTTATTTTATTTATTTTTTTTTTTTTTTTTTTTTTTTTTTTCATAATTTACTTACATAATTTTCGACCATATCTTAGAAAAACATTAAGAATAAGATGGAAGAGTGAAAGACCGAGGTGGGTGCGTCGATAAAAAAAATTATTGATAGTTACACTGATTCAAACAGATAGACATAAAAACAAACTGGACTAGCTAGATAGACACACAGACAGAGACGTACTTAGATGTGAATGAATTGTGAAATATTGACATATAGATTTGATTCAACGCACAAAGCCACTACCAATAAGCAAGTCATTAAAAGACATACGGTTCGTAACTCAGTGCTCGGCTCCTTGAAAGGCTCCCTCATATGCACTATCACATCATCATAAGCAGCAGCAGCCTTTTAGCGTCCGTCGTTGAGCATAGACGTTCCCCAGGATTCACCACATCCCTCTATTGTGGGCATCGCGGAGCCAATACTTTCTGAAATTGTCTAGTTCGTCTCCATCTTGTATTCTGCAGACCTCAGTTATATATGTGATATCTGAGGATCCATGTTGTGAGACGTAATGTCCAGCGGTTGTCTTCCATTCTTGCAACATGTCCGACCCATGGCTATTTGATTTTTTTCCAATGATTTCTGTATCTCAGACTCCTGTTTTGTCTCTCACATACTGTGCTGTCTTATGATCTCTCCATGTGTGTCTGAGCATGACTCCTTCATGTGTACGTTGCGTTTTTCTCAGTTTGAGGGCCGAACTTTTGATTGATTTACATTTTTTCAGCTCCATAGGTGACTATCTAGAGGGTCCATTGGTTGTATTCTTTGTAGGGCTAGAGGGATTTTTCGTATTCTTGAAAGTCGAGCTTGCTCAACCGAAGTGTGATTCTTCGCTTGATTTCTTCTTCTTTAGAGGAATGCTTGGAGATTCATTGTCTTTGGCAGATATAGTGGTCCACTTTCTTCAGCTCAGCATTTTCAATTTTGCAAAGGCTGTATAGTCATTTAGCAATCCATGCATGTACAAATATATCCTTGTCATCGTATAGGCGCACTACTATTGATAAAACTTTGCATCCACCCCCCACCCCCAACCCCTCTATCTGAGGCCAGTTGCGTCGCCAGTCTAGGGCAAGCTCGAGTATTGTATGGGCTTCCAACAGCCATAACCGGGCTCACAAAATATTACTCATATGAAATATTAACGTAAATTATCTAACATGAAAATTTTGCCCGTCCCCATAGTTTTCAGATCGAACTTTGCCCGGTCTGGTACAAAACGCTGGCGCCGCCACTGTTGGGATCCCGTGGCGTTTTTCAAATAGCTCTCACCACACTTGCCCGTGCCTCTGCTCACTGTTTGTTGTAACTGAATGATCAAAAGAAGAGTTGAACATTTATCCCATTAAATATGCAGCTCTTCAACTGTTGAAAATGATGGTTTGTAATAACTATGTCGCGTGATATACTTTACACGTAAAAAAAAAACAACAACCCATTCATGTCTGGATTTACGTCTTGTTTTTATTTTTTTTTTTTTTTTTTCTTCTAAACTGTTTTCTGAGTTTCAAATCTGCGGTTTGTTTATCTAATTTACTCGAGCCAAAACGTTTACGATATTTTCCGTGGTTTGTGCTCGTTCTCTGTGAATTATTTTATTGTCGTTATTATTCGACGTGTTTTTTTTTCTTTTTTTTTTGTCAGTTTTGTTCTCTGTTTGTTTGTTTATTTGTTTCTCGGGACATACATCACATGGTTTCCATAGCATCTGTGCGTATGCAAGCATGTCACATGGTTATGAAATTATAAGAAGGGAATACCACACAAGCACGCAGACACATATATATATATATATATATATATATATATATATATATATATATATATAGAAAAATATTGTATATATATGAATATTTGAATGTGTGTGTGTACATCACCATCAGCGGTGATTTTCATTATAGAGAAGAAGTCCAATTTTTCTCTTTGAAGGCTTCGAAGTCGAATCCTTGAAAGGCATACATTCTTCCATACACAATGCCAGGAAATTGCACAATAAGGTTCAGGTTTTTGATCACTCTTGTTATCGTTGCTTGCATGTTTCCTGTTTGGCTTCTACATTCGATGAACATTTGATTTCAAATTTCTTCGTTCTAGGATATCAATGTCTTCTATGTATCGGCCGGTCACATACAGATGTTGCACAATTTGACGGTTGAATGTCAAATTTCTATACATACGTGTTCAATGGCTCCACTTCTGTTCAACATTGCCGTAATGAGCGGGAGCATAAGACGTAAAAGAGGTGGAGAATGAAGTTTTAAATTTGTTTGATTTTGGAGAAAAAATTCTTTTAAGCTTGTTTCGTCTCACACTCATCAAAGGGTGACACCTAGAAAGAAAAATGGAAAAAAATGTACTACGGAGAAACAATTTGAATAAATTCGAAAAACGTCGTTTAAAACGGAAAACAAATAAGTTGAAAACACGTGTGAAGAATTTCAAGCACAATTTTTATTAGTTTAAAAACTAAAATGATGTCTTATTTGATTGATATTTAGTTTTGGCTTGCTCTGCCGAAGGCTTGCCATTCTGAGTGATTCTTTACCTGATTTCTTCTCCTTCAACGAATTCATGGATATTCGTTGTCCTGGGCAGATGAAGTGGTCTACTCTCTCCACTTTTTTAATTTACTTTTTGTTTATTCAAAGTTTCACACTCCCGTCCACTCAATGTTAGATACGGTGCACAATTTTTTTTTGGGGGGGGGGCTGACAGTAGAAACAGATTGATAAGAAAAATAGATATGTCGATGAAAATCAGATATTGTTTTATTCAATTCGATTTTTAAGGTAATAGAGTTTTTATTAGGATATGTGAAATATGATAAACGCCATTATCACATTTATTTTTTTAAAATGCTGAAACTGTTCAGTATTTACAATCAAAGAGCCTTCGTATCTCTGATAGAGAGGTGGAGAGTAAGAGCCGAAGATCATAGAGAGGGTGAGAGTAAGAGAGAGTTTGAAGCACCACCACCTCCTGAAGAGCGATAGTGAACATCTATCAGCAGGCAAATTGCAGCCACAAAAAATTGACCATATTAGAATGTTTGAAAAATAAATCGATCACCACACACACAAACACACACACACACACACACACATATATATATATATATATATATATATATATATATATATATATATATATATATATATTGGGGGTTATTTTCGAAAACTAACTTGCTAAAAACCTGCCTCAGGCTCCCAGGTGTACCCACAGGGAATTTCATGTGATTACATCAAGTGGGGTTTTTTTATAGGCTGTCACGTACAGACAGATGGGCGCACGAAATTTTAGTATATTATAATCTGATACGTATTTTACTCTTAGTTCAATGTTCGACCCCAGCTTTGTGTCTAAAACAGTATCAAATTCCGAAAGACTGGAACAAGGCAATCATAATGCTTCTACATGAAAAAAGGAAACTCAAAGGACCTCAACAAATAGAGACCTGTAAGCCTACTCAACTGCATTTTCACAAAAATAATCTCTAAACGAATCACTAAATACTAAATGAAAACCAACCACAGGAATAAACTGGATTTAGAAAGAGTTGCTCTCCCATGGACCATCTCCATTCAATAAATCAGCTGAAAGTGAAAGCAACAGAATACAAAATGCCACTCGCTGTAGCATATATAGACTTCAAGAAGGCTTTCGACTGGGGAAATTCCCGTAGTCATGAAGGCCATTCGTGTGCAAAGTGTAGACCCTTTATACGCCAGAGTACTGTGACATATATAAAATCACAGCAGCTTCTTCATCAGGCCATATAAAGACTCTGAACCTTTCCAGCTCCAAAAAGGAGTAAGACGAGGCGATACCAACTCACCTAAACTCTTCTCGGCCAGCCTCGTGATGATCTTCCGAAACTTAGACTGGAAGAACAGAGAAATCAAAATAGACGGCGAATATCTGAGCAACCTTAGATTTTCAGACGTCATCTAACCCTCAAACCGAGAAGTATGCAACGTGCACATGAAAGAATCATGCTCAACCTTGCATGGAGAGATCACAAAACAGCTCAGTATATCAGAAAGAAAATACGAGATTGATACATCATAGAATCTACTAGAAAACTTAAATGGCAATGGGCCACGCATGTTGCAGGAATCTCAGACGAACGATGGACATCGCCTCTCACAAATTGGATCCCCTGGGGTCACATGCGCAACCGAGGTCGGTAGAATACAAGATAGAGAAACGAACTAGACAAATTCAGACCGTATTGACTCTACGACGCCCACAATAGAGAGATGTGGCGAATCCTGGGGAAGTTCGATGTCCAACGACGGAAGATTAATGACTGATGATGATAATGACGTATTTTGATGTGAATTAGGGAAATTAGTATTATGTTAGTTTGTCAAAAATACAATGCACGAATAGTTTAGGAACACTCCAATTATCTGTCCTTTTTATCAATTACCTACAAACGAATCAAGGGAGTAAATGTGTAAACTAAAGAATCAATAAAAATAACTAGTACAGCAGTGGGATGCACGCCTTACAAAAAGGCATTTTGAATACATTGGGGTGGGAATTTTGAGTTTGGGGTGAAGAGCAGTGGGTCATTGCCTAAAAGACGTTTCGAGCCTTCGCTGATTAATTCCGAAACATACAATAGTTTTGATTCATCATTTTACTACAGATTCCATTGTAACTAGTGTTTGGCTCTGTTAGATATAAAAGCGACGCAGTAAGTATATAAGAAATGGTTCTTTCCGCTAAATAATGTGTAACAGAATTATTTTCTAGTTTTTATAGTAAAGGGGACCTCAAACTTGCTGAGTTATCGAGAGGAGGCATGGTCCAAAAAGGTTTAAAGTCTTGAAAGATTTGCATCACATCTACGAGGCATTGATGTAACGACATTCATGACCGTTTCGAATAGGATATAGATATCATTTGTGTTTGTAGGCTAATTGTGTCAGATGTTGGTTTCCATAGTTTGACATAAGTTCCTAATGGGATTGGGGTTCAGCAATAAGGCCTGGCACCTCTCCTTCTCAATGTTCTTCACTGTAGGCTCTGTTTAGTCTAGCAATGTATTTTGACTCATTATCATGCTGAACTTTTGAACCGCAAGATCAGGCTGCACAAAAAAAGTCCTACCTCAAAAGAAAGGTCCTACCAAAAAAAAAGTCTTACGTTAAGGAAGAAAATAGTTGGCTCCAAGGCCATCAAGGCCTGGTTCGAAGCAGACTCTGGTGCACATTTTGTCCCAATGCCTGATACTGAAGCCCTCCAGTGGAATTGCAGGCCTCAAGTCAATAGACGATGCAACCATCAGTTGACCCAAGCGAGTACATATCTTCAGGAATCGACAAACGAATGAACGAACGATCATGCTGAAAAACCGACGAGCTATCCGTATGATTTTGTCCGTTTGGTAGCAGGGCCTTATCTAATATTTCTCGATAAAACTATCCATAATTCATTTAACTCGATGCAACAGACCGATTCCATTACCATATATACAACCCTAACATTTTCTCTTCCATGCTCAACTGTTGGTTTAATACAGTGCGAGCGTACTCTTTGTCTACTCTTCTTCTTATGTACCTCTGACTATCGGACCAAGTCGTCACTTCATTTCACTTTTGACCATTGATCCCAGCTTCAAACCTTTTGATCTTGGGCGGGTTGGACGCATGCTGAACTATTCTTCAAGGAAACGCTTATTATTTTGAAATGCATCTTCTCTTGTTTATTCACATACACATAGATAAATTGATATTGTATTATCGAATCACCATAGCCTCACAAATGGCCCACTCGACCATCTTCCTCATTGGCTATGGATACTTCCCTCTTAAATCGTCTATCTATCTATCTATCTATCTATCTATCTGTGTGTGTGTGTGTCTCAGAGCACTCCTGGTCACATTTTGGGGGCTACCACCTTGAAAATTTTCATGAGTATACCACTAAGCACAAGTTTTATTCTTTTTCAAAAAAGTGCTTTTGGGGGTCTCTATGGTCATCTTGCGTCAAGAATGCCTACATATTGTGCTGGTATTTTTTTAGATAAAAGATATATTTTTCAAGATATGTTTTTTAAAATAATTTGTCCTGGTTTGCACATAGGCCACGGTGATTCATCTATTCGAGGTACAGCTATATTACATTATGCTCAAAGGCATACATTTGAAGCACGTAAGTACTGTACTATTTCTTATTTTAGGGATAAAATACACTCAGAGATCACTCTTAGAATATAGCTTTGATTTTAGATCCCAAAATTTTTCAACTCTAATCATAAGCCTTGAAAAAGCTACAAAATGTTTTGAATAACAGAGGTGCAAGCCATTGCATGAATAGAGAAACTCAATAGCAAACTGATTACAAAATAATAATCAAGTACTTCATCGTGTGCGAATTCCATTTGGCCACCAAATTTTAGTGACTGTTCTGTTCTGATAATGTATCTTGATGTCAGTTCATCCATCTGTGGATATTGGCATGCAAACACATAGATTTCATATTCCAGTCAATGTTTATTAACAAACTGCAGTCGTAGATAACCTTGGTGCAGCTTGGCAAAGGGAATCAAATGATCGTTTATAACAAGAGCTGCCCAGAACGACAGTATTCATCTATCTTATATTCTTGCATCTGCTTATTTTCATCTATCTCTCGATGTCTCTTCGGCTTGTCTGTGATGATGTTGTATTGTGGAAACACATGGGAACGACGTTCGCTTACTTGGGTGGCGGGCAACATTCCTTCACTATCTATAAACTATAAAAAATCTGAGCAATTCATAGATAAGAAAAATTAGCCAGTATATGTCCAAATACTAGTCTCGTATAACCACAAAACGTTTCTGACATTGGCTAAATTAAAAAGAATTTCTCGGTGGGGGTTTGAGGTTAAAACAAAGCCTCGCGAAGAGCAGGCAGTCCTGAGTTCAATCACTGGCTATTCAGCACTATACCGCTGCCTGTGGGCAATTAATTATTTGTCTATATCCCGTAGCTAAGGGAGGGACGATTTTAAGTCGCTCGAGACCCCAATGCAGGGAGGAAGCAAAAGCTTCATGAACAGTTATTCGTTTACAACATTTTTACTAATATCATGCAATAATCACTGATAAATCTAACAAATTTCGGTAAATGTAGGAGAAGGCCCCTCAAGGATCCATGCCCCCTAGGCCTCTGAATCTCCAGCTACGCCCCCGTCTCTATCTAAATTTTCAAGTACTTATCGATCGTCCCGTCAGAGTTTATCATATTCATTGCTTTGAATAATATTAAAAGATAACGTAATACAATCGATCCAAAATATCAGAACCACAATTTATTCTTTCTGGTTGGTATCTCTCGCCTGGATGTTTCTATTACTTTCACCGCCCACTTGCGCCCACCCCCTGTTCTGGAGGTGGGTTAGGGTTGGGGTTGATGAATGAGGTTAAGTGTCGGCAACTAACAACAATAACAATAATTACCATGTTCACCTATGACCCCTTCCAAACAACGGATTAGTCAGTCAATAATAGCCTTAATAATTTATCTCTTTCTGTTGATGTTCGAGGCGAGATAGTAACAAATATATAATCATATGCGCATGGTACGTTTAAAGGAAACAAAATAACACACAGGCATCAACAGAGCATTTACAAGATGGTAGAGGGAAATGACTACTTAATTATACCCGAAATTTTGCATTGTTTATATTGTTTTTCTTAATTCTTTACCTCTTATTTATTTCCTTTTTTTCCCAAATTACTAATTTTCGTTACAACTGAGTTATTTCCCTTGGACTCGGTCAGCCACGCATCCTTTTTTTTTTTTACTCCTTAATTTCTTGACTTCTTTCTTCTTATTCCCGAAGCCTTACTTGATTACCTCCCTTGTTTGCTCGTTGAGGATTTTTGTCAGGGCTTTTTATTTTCAGGATTTTGTTTCCTCCTTTACAGACATTTCATAGATTTTCTACTACTACAACTACTACAACTACTATAATCATAATCGAATCTCCGTAGCTCCACCAATGGCCTGTCCGAGCAACCAGCCAAGTTGATTTCAAATTCATCTCTCTCTGAGTGTCCGTGTGTGTGTGGTTGTGTGTGTGTGTGCGTGTCTGTTCATATGTGTCTCCGGGTAAGCTTTTAGGGGTCTCTGTGGTCATTTTGGACCAACAATGCCCAAATCATGTGTTGGTATTTTTTTATTTTCTTATTTTTTTATTAGATAATCTTAGATGGAAGATTTATTATTTCACATAATTTTAGATAATTTTTGTTGCATTATTAGTTCTGGTACACGTGCGAGCTTCGATGATTCGTATGTGCGAGGTACAGATTATTATTTTCATTGTTGCCGGTGCTGCTGCTGCTTGGCTCTTTTTCTTTCTTTTTTCTTTTAATAGATAAAAGCGGTTAGATTTGCCTAAAATAACATGGAAATAGCTGAAATTGGCTAAAAATTACGCTAAATGTTGAATTTTTGCGCTGCCAACACAAGAAAAGCGCTAAATTGAGCGCAAAAGGCGCTGAATTGGCAACACTGGATTTATCTCTGCTAATGAAGTTGGGGGAGGTATATAGATATTCCCCCGAAGGATGGGGTTGCATTGCTCCGTAGCCTGGGGATCCAAAGGGGGGCCGAAAGTACAACTTTCAAATCGATGCGATGTGTCTGTTAACGGGATGGGTTGCCTCCAGTTGTTTACCGCCAAACAAATATAGTATGGCATGCTAAAAGGTTTATAAAGCAGATGGAAGCAGGGTGGCTAAAGGACGTGGGTGTTCGTGCAGTGAGTGTGGTGAGGTCCAAAAACAGCTTTGCATCGCTTTAAAAACTTCCTCTCGAAGGCCTTGGGATTATGCGTTCACTCGTGTCCGTCAAAACAATATCTCAATGAATTTAAATCAAATTGAAAGCGATCGAGTAAAGGAGAATTGATTAACCTTTTGATCCCAGAATTGTTTGGAGTTTGTTTTTCGATTGACAGATATTTTTTTTCATGCGTTCATGTATCCAATCATGTTTTCCACAGAGGTTCTTAATGAATTTCGATTACGTTTTGTGGAAGGGTGGGCCATGGACTGAGAGAGAATTAAATTTGAGGACAGATTCAGGATCTTTTTATTCTTATTTTCGTTACCTCTCCTGCATCGTAGCTATTTATGGACCGATTTTCATTCCCCTTCTAATGACCATGACGTTGTCGGATGAGGGCGTTTTCTGAATGTTTTCTTGTTTGTCAGATTGCGATAGATTGATAGATTATGCCAATGATCGAATCGATTGACTGCAATGGTAATATACATGAAATTGATGCAATATATATATATATATATATATATATATATATATATATATATATATATATATATATATATATATATAGTATGAATTTAAAGAGTGAGACAGACTCGGGAGTAAAGTGAAGTTAGGTTTATTAATCCGTAGATGTTTTTTTGTTGCTTTTTTTTTTTTGTTGTTGTTAATGATCCAGACATATTTCGGAAGGTATTCCCATCTTCAGTGCTGTGTGAGTATGTGCTTTTAGAGGTTAAAGGTTTGATGTGGAACCATCAGGAGCTTTGCTTTGCTTTGTAAGAAATTGTATCCAGACTGGAGGCATCCTGCTCTCTCTCTCTCTCTCTCTCTCTCTCTCTCTCTCTCTCTCTCTCTCTCTCTCTCTCTCATATATATAGAGAGATAGATAGATAGATAGACAGATAGATTTTATTCACAACAGTTCATTTTTTGTGTGTGGGTGGCTGAACGATTAACGTTTCGGGGAATAAGATCGGTGGGCCGAGTTCAAACTCGGACCGAGACAGTTTACATTCAATTCGCACTTTATCTTCCCCTTTTCCAAAATAAGTCATGAGCCAGTGTGACAGGGGAGGGACCGTAATCGCCACCCCCTGTCTTGCACTTTATCAGGGAATGTCCAACAACAGACCTTAGAACTCTGATTAATATTTTTCAAATTGTATATACAGTAAACTCTCACTGCAACATTCGTTCTAACAGCTATATTTAATGACTCACGCGTTCTAACGGTACGTTTATTTTCAAATTCTTGCAAGACTGTTGTCGAAGATTAGTTTGCAGCAACAGCACATCAAAGTTTCAGTGCATCATTTTAAAAACGAAAATTAGTGAACCATCAAGATAATGTCGTATAAAGTAACACAGAAATCTGAAAGAAATTCAAAATAAAAGTCTTATAAATTGATAAGCTTATATATATATATATATATATATATATATATATATATATATATATATAATGTGAACTGTAAAGAGTGAGACAGACTCGGGAGTAAAGTGTTCAGAGGTAAGGTTTATTAATCCTTAGATGTTAATGGTTCAGACATGTTTCGGGATTTTTCCCATCTTCAGTGGTGTGTGCTGTGTGAGTATGTGTTTTTAGGGTTTCAAGTTCCAATTTGGAACTAGAGTCCACTATCAGGAGCTATGCCTTGTGGGCAAAATATGTTATAAAGGCTGCTGGGGGCATCCTGCTGAGTGAGAGAAAGCCCAGGTAGTTATCAAGTCTTTGGTTAAGCAGCAGCAGTTGGTCTTTGAGAGGGCAAAGTGTGTCAGGGTAGGAGGGAATATATATATATATATATATATATATATATATATATATATATATATATATATATATATATGTATATAATCTATTTGTTATAACAGCAAATTCGATACAGCGGCACTCTTAAATTCCCGAGGGTGCCATAATAACGGGAATCCACGGTATATCTCGATCCAAAGGACCTCGAACGCTTTCTTTTTCTTGTCATAAGATGTGAAGATACTACTAGTCTTGCTTTACATATTAGTTTTCAGTGCACAGAAATTGATCCTCTTCCTGGAAAAGAAAAGAACGGGTTTTTTGAAGAGATCTTATCAGATAGATTATTCTAAGCAATAATTGCTTTGAAACCCTTGAAGGGAAAAATATCTTCCTTTTTTTTTTTTTTTGTCTTATTAATTTTTCAAACATTCATTTTTGCGATGCGTGCTTATTGCTCCAGGGGTGGGGGGAAGGGTTTTTAAGACTATATCAGGTGTTGCTTTTCTGGTGGGAGATGGTGATGTTATTTTGTTTCAACAACACTGAAAAAAGGAAATCTTAGTGTGTTAATCAAGTTTCAAGGAAGAATCAACAATGTTTGTTTTTTCTAAAGTAAAACATTCCGTTATTTTTACCCCTGCCAACGAAGTCAGACGGGGGTTATGTATTCATCCATGTTTGTTTCTCTGTTTCTCAGAACAATACCCCCGAAAGTTCTCAGTGAATTGTGGAAGGTGCCAAGGGATAATTGATTAAATTTTGAGGCAGATCAAGGATTTTTTTGATTTTTTTTTTTTTTTTTGTGATTTTGTTAGCATTGTGGACGGGAGAATTTTTCGGTTATGTAATAACTCAGTAATGATAACAAATGGACACCACGACTCACAAAATGGATCCCCAGAGATCGAATGCGGGACCGAGGCCAGCAGAATATGAGATAGCCAGACGAACTGGATAGGTTCAGAAAATACTGGCTCTGCGACGGCTACGATAGAGAGATGTGATGAATTGTCGGGAAGTTCTATGTCCAACTGACTGATGATGATGATGATGATGATGTCATTACGGTGATGTCCTCGCGATAAAGATGACACACTACAGCATAGTTTTTTTCGTATGAATAATTATTACAAGCTTTTGTAACAGCGTAGTTGTGTTTGTTCAGTTTTTAGTTACAATGGCATTGGCGAAGGTTTGCGTTCTTTCAAAAGCAAAACTACTGAAAGTAGTCAAGGAGACAACTTTGAAGAAGACAGTGTAAACTAGATGTTTCATAGAAGACCTTGTGTCTCGATAGACAATGGGACGACACTGAAGTGATCTCTCAGGGGTGCAAGCCGGGGTGAAGCGTATGAAGATCCAGAATACTCAGTCGATAGAATCTCTCTCTCTCTCTCTCTCTCTCTCTCTCTCTCTCTCTCTCTCTCTCTCTCTCTCTCTCTCTCTCTCTCTCTCTACTTCGACCTCGCTGATTTAGTCCAAAAGTGATGCGTGGGTGTAAAAGAATGTAATAGATTCAGCAAGGTTGGTTTCAGCAAAGAAGTCCGTAATTGGCCTGACGAAATACAAGTCTCTCATATTCAGTGACAGAGCACGATTAAAGGGGGTGATATGTGATAGGTTCTTCTGATATATATATGTATGTGTTGATGAAAGTGACAATTGGAAGATGAAGAGAAAGAAGCAGATGCAAAATCTTTTTTTAAAATGCATGTTTCAATGCATTTCAACAGTTGTAAGACCATCTTTTTCAGGGAAATTTGCGGCAGCTTAGACAAAATTGTGTCCTTTTCGAGATCGAGAAAAGAAATGGAGATATTTCTGTGTTACAGGTTGTTTAGTAGGAGCGGGAGGGAAGGTTTTTGTATCTATGTTGGTAAGAGTCAAGTATGGTCTCTTTTCTCTTCACCTTCCAATTGTCACTTTCATCAACATTCTATCGGATCATCCAACGTCTACACAACAAAAAAAAAAATATATATATATATATATATATATATATATATATATATAGATGATTATATATACGTATATAAATATTTAAAAATCAACAAAAAAATCATATGTATCCCTGATTTTTTTTTTTTACTGGAAAATTACTGGTAAAATATGTTTTTACTTTATTTTACACTAATGTATTTTATCATGCAGATTATCGCGTGCACGGAAAAAGTATAACCTCAGGAAATAAATGTTTACAATGTATTATACATTTAACAGATACGCAACCCTATGTGCGTGCCTACTAGTTTTCAATGTAGAGATGATCTTTTCCCAAAAGAAATGTGCTTTTCACCAGGGGGGGGGGCGTCTCAAGGACATTGATCAGTGAAATTACTGCATAAAACCTCATTTAGAAAAAGTATTGAGTCGTTTCTTTTCTTTTTTTATGCCATAAATTCTTCGTCTCATCAAAGAAGGAGAATATGTACCAGGAAAGTAAAACATTTAAAAGTAGAACATCAAAGTGAAATTTCATTACAGTTTCGTCTTACAATTTTTAAGGATGCAGTAATTGTTGATATTGGTTTAAAACCTTCAACGTTTGATGTTATTTCTTACAATGCTTTTACGAGGTTTTCATGGAGTTTCCAATATTGAAGTCTTTTTTTTTTTTTGCCCGTTTGTTATTAAATCAAATACGAATGAATAACAATTTTCTTTTTAATGAAAATCCTCTTTGCAACAGAAGTTCTCCATATCGTCTTGAAGATTTATGACGGCAGCATATTAGCTATAGAGTAATTGTATTATACAATTTCCAGGCGTTTGCACTATTCCCAGTTGATCATCTTTCCTACTCAATCATATCTATTTTGTACTCCGCCTGGGCTAATTTGCTGCATACGCTTATCATATATTTTCTTCTTATGGCCTCTGTACTATAGAAGAATCAGTTGGTGGATATCAGGACAGTTTTCCTCTGCGGACAATGTCCCCCGAGAACAACTACCCTAAAGGACAATTTTTCCATAGAATATTTGCCCCCGAAGATAATTTTCACTAAAAAATTCTAGATGGATTCATATATATTAATATAAAATAGTGTAATTCATTTTATAATTTGCAATTGTACCTCGGGGAAAATGCTCTCGTGGGAAATTGTCCTTCGGCGGCAATAGACCTGGAGTCGAATTAGTGATGATGCTTTCATATATTTGGTTGCTACTCTTTATAAAAAAGAAACTTTCCATTTGATAATCTTGATGCCATTAACTCTTCTCAGATCTTCACTCGTACTGTCTTAACTCGTTCTCAAAATACAGAGAGTTTAAAACAAATATTTGCTGATGATACCCATCTCCAGAAACTAAGATAAGACGAAAAAAAAAACGCCTCCCATTGTCTCAGTAGACAATGGAACAGCACTATAGTAACATATCAAGGGCCCAAGCCTGGGTATAGTGTGTGGAGATCATGGGTTGCCAAGTCGACAGAGTTCTCCTCTTATTTTTGTTGATGTAATCCAAAGGAGAGCAGGACGCTACAGTTGGCACCCAGCCGCCTTAAAGGGGCTCCACTCCATGGTATAGAATCAGAGTTGTCTGTCTCCGAGACTGGTTGCCAACCATGGCTCGAAATCCAAGCCTGCCACGCTATTCACCCTTAGCAGAGGAAAGAAGTTGTCGATTCATGCCTTCCATGATGGCATTAGTGCGTGAAGTGAACGTAAACTGTCTCGACCGGAGTTTGAACTTGGTTCGCCTGATAACTCCTCTCAGTCGTCCTCGTTAACCGTCAGACCTGGCCTCAATTGAACACCAGATACTCAGAAAATGGATCCTGACAATAGCCGAGGCTCTTAATTGTTTAATCATTGACGTACTCACCAAACTTTTGTTGTCCCCAATAGGATGTTACATCATTAAAATCATTCAATTCGTTTCCTGCTTCAACAAGAACTTACCTGGTTTGGGCGGGTGCCCTCTCCGACCATTACCTGTCTATCATATCCTTGCTTCTCATCAATTATACTTACATGATCCCCGTTTGCCAACTTCTCTCGCGAAGCACCTGCGGTCATTTCCCTGATGCCATGCATCCAATCCTCTAGTGCACGCTCTCGTGATTCAGCCTCTATCCGCTCTGAACCTGATGAAACCTATAAGGATCACTTTTCGATCCCTTGCGGTCTTCTGGGTTTATTCGTTGCTTTTTCATTAATCTTGCGTAACCCTAGCTCGCTTCGATGCATCAAATTAATTGGCACGAGTATGCCGAATGCCTACATGATCTGATCAAAATATCTACCAGCCATTTGCCTCTCTTCCTCCTTCTCACATCGTTTCGGTCTTTCACCGCCTCTGCAAAACGCCGACCCTAGAGCAGTGTTTAACAAGTTCGATCCTTACTGGATGTCCTATGTATGTGACCCTGCCTCAAAGTTGCATATATATATATATATATATATATATATATATATATATATATATATGAGAGGTCTGGTCCGGAAAGTTTCCAACCATTTGATGTTAAGTGGGAACATAGCCTGTAAAGGTAAATAGCGAGGTAATCACCTTTAAAGTACTTATCTTGAGACCTCACGCACTTATTCCATTGTTCCTTCCACTTTCAAAACAGTTTCCACTTCTGGGATTGCCATCAGCTGCTTCGGCCAGTTCCACTTAATCTCGTCCACAGTCTGAAATCTCCCTTTTAACAGCAATTTTAGCTTTGAGGAAAGTCAGGGAAACAAATCTGGACTGGGAAAATCTGAAACATGAATGTTATAGTTGTACCCACCATCATCGAGGCACTTGGAACAATACTGAAATATACATTATTGAGATTTTATCATCAACCTATGAGGACAAATATGATACGTGGTATCTTTAATGTGGAGTACACCTTAGTATTGACGTATGGCGCTTTGTACCTTGGGTGTGCAGTATGCTACGGATGCGCAAAAACACAAAAATATTTTGGTGTCTGTAAGAAGCAATGGACAGTAAAAACCTTTTTTGGTACAACGTAGGGAGAGTGGTCCCGACTGTATATTGTAAAGTTTAAGAACCTTGCTCATTCGATGTTACGAACAATGATAAATAAAAAGAAATAAGAGAATCAATGAAAGAGAAAAATTTGAATTGGACACTGATAATAGTGTCTGATCCCACTCCTATTTTCCAGGAATACCCTGATTTCTATACTGGGACCACATTCCTTACATTACACCAAATTACTCCAACTGCCCATAGCTTTTTACAGACACTAAAATATTTTTGTGCATCCATAGAACACAGTACGCATAGACACAAAGCACCATATGCCATCGCTTGTAATTTACTAAGCTTAGCACAGTGTCGGGCAAGAGGCCACAAATATGGAGCACCCAATTTAGATCGAAATCACTACTCCGTAGTAATGATCAGGAAAAATAGCTTGCTAACCCTTACCCTACGATTAAGTTCCCCAGACGGCAGCGTTACTAGAATCAGATAAAGTAATGAAGAGAGCCCTGGTGTTACTTGATCTTTAGTGAGAGCGACCAGATACGACTGGTGTGAAGACTCAAATGAGTACAGAATCATGATAAGTATCTCTAACGGAATCTACTCAACCACTTCACTACAGTCTCCAACCTTCGCTCTCTTTTCCTGATAACAAGAAGCATTTCGAACAACATCGACGCTACCACAATCCAGTCTCTAACCTTCCTTCACTTCACCTGAATAAATCATAATACAACGAACGCGATGATGATGATGATGATGATGATTATGATGATGGAGTAATTTTCGATTCCTACAAACGTATTGTCGATGCAAGACTCAAGAGAACTATATATATATATATATATATATATATATATATATATATATATATATGTATGTATATATATATATATATATATATATATATATATATATATATATATATATTGAGAGAGAGAGAGAGAGAAAGAGGTGGGGGGCTATTCCTGTTCTGGACGATTGCCAAAGAAGAAGATCCGCTTCTTCTGAAGTCTGCAGCACAGGTGGAAGGTGGTGGAGTGTAAGGTAACAAATGTCAAATTCCTGCTTGACCAATGTCCAGAAAAGATGCCGAAACTGGCCGCTGGGGCAGGAGTGGGATTTTACGACGGACGGTGATATCTTGTGAATGTTTAGGAGCGAGGTCACTAAGTATACAAAGATTTGAACTTGACATTTTAGTTTGACAGTCAGAATTGAGGCCATAAAATTGAGTGAAGGAGCTACCATCCGTCAGCCATTGCCTCATGAAGGTGAACCAAAACGACATAATATAATTATGCCAATGGTTCTCAAACTGTGTGCTGCAGCACAATAGTGGGCCTCAGCTATCTCCCAAACGCACTAAATTTCGAGCCTCGGAAGTGTTCAGGACAGTTTTCATGTCTGTCCCGCATCCAACACAGAATTTCTAATCTTGTGGTTTTATCTCTAGTTCCTGTAAGATCTCAAATTTTGACCGACAGTTGAGATACAAAAAGGGGCGATATCCGTATGCTAATATAAGAGTTTCGTTCATTGACTACTGAAATGTTTTTGTCTCATTCCTTTCATTTTTACAGTTGGGGTGCCGCGTAAGCCAACTATATTTTCTACTGTGCCGTTATCGAATAAGTTTTGAGAACCACTGAATTATGCTCTAGGCTTATTATCATTGTTCAAATTATTGCAGTACTTTATATGATAGACGATGTGTCAACCATAGATTGGGCATCCATTCTCAGCTTTCCCAATACATATACAACCTCTAGTGAAAATAATCTCAAGAAGCATAAAAGGTCACCTTTGATGAAGGATGAGTTTGAAGTTTTCACGTTGTGAGTCACTATCAGATTTGCCATTTGGTATTTTTCAAGACCAAAATTGAGCAAATATGGTACTGAACAAAGCTATTAGGTTTAAGAAATTAAGATGTGTAACTGAAAGAAAAGATAACAATTCTCTACACAGAAAGGATATCATCATCAGTCCGTCGTTGGACACAGACCTTGCCCAGGATTCGTCACACCTCTCTATCATGAGCGTCGCGAGGCAAATACTTTCTGATCTCTAGAGATCCATGTTGTGAACTGTGATGCCCAGTTGATGTCTGTCAATCTTGCAATCTTGCAATATGGCCACCTCATTGCCATTAGAGTTTTCTAATGGATCCTATGATGTCTCGGACTCCTATTTTCTCCCTGATATATTATGCTGTCTTGTGATTCCTCCGTGTGAGGTTGTGCGTGATACTTTCATGTGCATGTTGCATGCGTCTCGGTTTGAGGGCTAATCTCTTAGTCAAGTTCAATGTTTCAGCTCCATAGGTGACTATCAGGAGCATGCATTGGATGTGCACCTATCTTTTTAAGATTAATGGAATATTCTTGTTTTTGAAGGTTGGGCTTGCTCTGCCGATGGCTTGCCAACCTAGGGTGATTCTTCGCTAGATTTCTTCTTCTTCTGAGGATTTCATGGAGATTGTTTGTCCAAGGTAGATGTAGTGGTCTACGTTCTCCAATTCTACGTTTTCGATTTTGATTGTCGTCTGTTTATTTCTTGTTACACACGATCCACATAAATGAAATGATACGGCATAAATGTATATTGACAATAGGTGAAGATTTATGTATTTTAATTTATTTCTCCTGCAAAATTTGTCTGGTATTATTTTGGTACTGGTGATACTCAACCTGGTCCCAAGACCATACAAATTTTGTATTATGCAGCAAGAGACATCTGGCAACCGTGTTTGGGAGATGCTGTTCAACAAGATGGCGGCCGTCGTTTTAGTTCACCATCGATTTGGCTCTTTGCCAAACTGGCCAATCAAACAGGGCGTAGCATTTCTGTTACCCTTTTCTAAGCTCTGAAACAATTTCTCATTTTATTCCGGTAAGCGCAGTTAGAAGGGCCTAAGGGCTACACGTTTTCTATTGAAACACAGCCAAACCAAGTCCAGCGCCGTTCAAAAATATACCTGCGTCCTGAAGCCCCAAAAACTTAGAGAAAAAAGAGAAATAAGATATCAAGAGAAAAACAATCAATAGCAGGGAAGGCAGATGAATATTATTTATTTTCATATATATATATATATATATATATATATATATATATAATAGAGACATAGGATCTATAAAGATGGGCAGACATTGGCAAAGTCCCACGGAGGAGAAAACAAGAAAGAATTTGGAAAAGGTAGCTTATACTAATACAGTAAACTCTCTTTGTAATGGCATTCGAACTAACGGCACAAATTATCGACACACGTATTCGAACAGCACGTCTGTTTTCACATTCTCGTTATACTATTGTCGAAGATTACTTTGCAGCAACAGCTTTAAGTGTATTATTTCTAAAACCTTTTGGTTTATTCATTTTATTTGCAGACCCGCATCTAGACGGTACATAGGGGATTAACTGTAAAAGATTAATAAAAAAAATTATTATAGGAGCACTCTTAAATACCCGAGGGTGCTGTAATAATGGGGGTCTATCGTATTACCAAATATGACAGAGTGAATGTATCATTTCCTGAATTCTACCCGATGCTAATCTTTGAGCTTCGGTAAAACGAAACCATGTATAGTCATGTATTTATTCATCTTATTCAGATTTATTTATCTTAAAATGTCGAGCGTTAAGGCAAAACAACGCTGGAAAAGTTTGTCTGTCCATAAGGTAGGTATATAAATATTTATCACATTTATTCGTGCATAACGCTAGAAATTTTGTATCGGAAGCGAAGGCTGAATTTGCAATGGGGATCTCATTAATAAAAATCTGCTCGAATCATGAACCGAGTTTATCTTCTTGGTTCGTTGTCCATAACACTGGACTCTTCAACTCAGGGGTAATATTTTGCTGATAGAAATAACTCGTTGTCACCATTTAAAGTTATGAACCCCTTAATTGAAACAATTTTTTTTTCCTTGAAAAATCGTTTCAAAGAAATTCAAATATACGCTTGATTGTTTCTTGACGGTATCATTAAGTATATTCATATTTTTCACAGATATAGATAAAGTGTCGTATCATGCGCAGGATCGGATTTGTACATGAATAAATCAAATCATCCAATGATCTTGTACATGGATCCTAAAAACGCTTTGGGGAGCCGGGCTGATATAGAATTGTTTTTTGTCTTGCGAATCGAAGTGAATAAAGAATGAAACAATGATCATACAAAGCTTTTGGAATAGTTTGATTATTGGTTACTTAAACGCTTTTCAGGACGAAAAGAAAAATACCATATAAGTATATATACCAAAATACAGGAATCCAAAGTTGTCCAAAAGCTCACTTTATGCCACTTTTTTTTTTTTACGAAAAATGGTGAAACGTGTTCAGCATTTGATTTTGAGTGAGCTGTTATAGAGGCAGCATGTACCTTCTCGCGCTCCTACACCCCAGTTGCATGTACCTCCCTCGATACCAAATTCTGACAACTCAGGCTAACTTACCATCATCGCCATTTTGAGGGTGTTGAGACGCTAAAGAATGTTCCCACATTAATTAATGGTAATTGGTCCTTCCTTTTACTACATTACGGCTCATCAAAGTTGTGCGTGACTTAATATCATGTATGAATATGTATATAGAGAGGAATATCTTGAGTGGTAGGATTCGTACGTGTTCTGAAATAGTATTGCTTAACGAATTAAGGAAGAGTGCAGTTTTGAACAGTGCGATCAACCACGCTAATCAAGGCATACCTGTAAGAGTAGATGTATTAATCAATGTTAATTGCTGATTCAAAGTATTCAGAACCCAATATTTATTCGGCCACCCTCTCCAACCTCGTGAATCTCCTGAACGGGCTACTGTGGTCAATGCAGTCGGTGACCCGTGGCAAGCAGGGGTAGGGTATTGGGCGGCGAGGGAGCTGATGGAATGTCAAGAATGCGGAAGAATGTATCGATTCCCGAAGGTCGTACAGTGCATGAGAAAAATATAGGCGCCAGCGTATGTATCAGTGTAAATATGTGAGTGTGTATGTTTGTGTACGATGAAAGGTCAAGTATGCGTATACGTGTGTATACGATGAAAGGTCAAATATGTTATGTTTCTGCCTGAATACGTATACACACACACACACACACACACACACACACACACACACACGTATATATATTTATACACATATATATTTATACAATTATAAATGCGTTATATCCCTTTGAAACTTTATCTAAAATGACCTCCCGTTATTACACACCGGATGTATCATTTAGTCTAGACAGCGTAAATACAATGAACAATTATAGAAAATAGGATGCTGCAGGAATCAATTTTTAGCTATCAAGACCAAATAATCCATTCAACGTGTATTAATGGGAGGTCATTTCAAATAAAGTTTCAAAGTAATACAACGCATTTATAATTATTTCTGACAGGCTATATATCCATTTCTTAATAATGAAATATATATTTATACATGTACATATTTGGATACACACACACACACATATATATATATATATATATATATATATATATATATATATACACAGCACACACCACTGATGATGGGAAGAATCCCGAAACATGTCTGGACAATTTACTTATAAGGATTGATAAACATTACCTCCAAACACCTCACTCCCGAGTCTGTCTCACTCTCTAAAGTACACATAATATATATATATATATATATATATATATATATATATATATATATAAGTGAATATTTGGAGAATTTTTCACGACTGTTGTAAACTCTCGAGTGGCCAGTGAACCTGATGCAGAAGGGGAAGGCCTTTTCGTGGGAAGGGGGTGCTTTTCTTTCATTTAACTTTGCTGCGTGAGCAGTTTCAGCAAGAGGGTTGTTTGGTAGACCTTGCATCGCCACACGTTCTTGCCGACTACCTCTTTTGTCCAAAGTCTGGGGTTGATGCCACAGGGGATGAGACACACACACACACACACACATGTATAATTCCAAGGGCATGTACCCGGTGAATTCAAACATTTCTTGCCTCTCGCACTCGTCAGCAAATGGCCGTCTATTGTTCCCCTGCGGATTCTGGAAATAACAAGCCCATTTACTTTTGAATAACGTATTCTATATTTACGCAATCAGATTTGAAGGTTTGCTAAGGGCTAACAGTTCTAACCATTACTATTATGTGTATATACGAATGATCTCTAACCTCCTTTCTTTGACTAATAAAGGAACTCGTATGATAACTCAGCCTTCTTTTTGCTATGTATATCACACGTTCATTCTGGCTAGTTTTCGCGTATTTTAACCCCATATATACATATTGGGACTTCTCAGGCAATGAACCTGGCCCTGCCCTTTCAAGAGCAATGGGGAATTGGCGGGAACGGTCCCGTGGGACTAAACACTATACTTTGGGGTGCAACACCATCTATGTACTAATGTGTCTGGTGAAGGAGAATAAAATCCGAAATATACGTGTATATAAACTAATTCATATTTTATAGGCTGACGAATATTCAAAAATACATGCCGTGCCGCAAAGCTGTTTTCCCCCACCCTCCTCACACGACACAAACAACCTCGTCCTTTAGCCATACTGTTTTCTACTGTAACAAGTTTGGCACACCATTCTATATTCGCTCGAACTATTTTTATTAACTTCGAAGTTCCGATTCACAACTCTACCCTCACCAGAAACTCTGCCTTCACTCCCTCAGCCCTAGTGGCCCCGGTGCTATGCGCCTGTCGAACCCCCACCTCAGAGGCCCTGGGTTACTGACGGCATGTGCTTTGTCGGAATGTGAGTACTTCGCTGTAATGTTGTCGAGGTTGACAAGAATTGTATGAGGCGACGTTGAAAGTGTGTTTCTTGTTGGAGATGTGCAATACTGATCTCTCTTTACATCAAATGACATTTCGTGGAAAATACAAAATACACTCTAACAAACGCCACAATCACACAAATGCACACATGTTTGTATGTGTGCACACATGTGCATGAGTGTGTATGAGGAATTTGTGTGCAAGTGTATGCGTATGAGACCTGTGTGTTCACATGTGGACGTGAGTATATATATTACGTGTGTATGCAGTATGTACGTGTGATGCGAGTATATGTGGCATTCGTGCGACATCTGTATGTGTGTGTGTTTATAGCGTGTATGTGTATGTTCGTTTTGCATTTTTTTTGACGAAACACCCAGCCCTTACTCTACTTATTAGCGTTAAAAGAAAAGCGACAACCACTTCTCTTTTTCAATCCCAGATCTACTCTTCAATACCTTTCTCTAAACCTAACCAATTGACAATATCTCCACCCGTCTATCAGTTACAATTGATGTACCTTCTCCTTTTCCTCTCCATTCCGGGTGGGTTAACTCCCTCCTTCTACCTCCCTCTCTTACAATTAACTTCACATTCCATCTGACATCTTTTTCAAAGCTACTGTCGATTATGTAAAGGCTTGCTGTCTAAATGTTAAATGGGTCGTACTAGTTTCGGGTTCATCGAGGCACACATTATATATATATATATATATATATATATATATATATATATATATATATATATATATATATATCAATCATCTGAATGCTTCTTGAGTTTTATTCGGAGCGGTGGGGTGCTCATCATCATGTCTCTCCTGTTGAGTACTGCTACTTAGCATTATATAACGAACTGCCATTGAAGGAATGTAGGTGGCGTCTTTATTTAACCCATTTCAAGCCGACAAAAGGGCCCACTTCATCACGTGAGGGATTCTCCCTGGGCGAGCAGCAATCATTCTGCAAAATGGCATAAAAGAAATTTCCTTTTTTTCCTTATCACCTTTTGTTTTTATGGCAAAAGTCAGTGAAGAAATTGATCATCATTTCTTATTGTTGTTTTTTTTTTATATATATAAATGAAAAGATTATGGAAGTGTCGAACAAGAGAAAAGGCATTTATTGCAATATTGAAGTAATCAACATTTACATGATGCACCACCGATCTCATGGCAACGGATGATCCGGTACCTCTTTTAATCCAGATTAAATTACAAGCGAACACTTGGATTTCTCACGGCCTTCACACTACATCGTCTGCTCAGATAGTGTAATGCTAAGCATGCGAGCCTCAAACATCTGGTTTCGATTCCTGGTATGAGCGAAGAGGGGGGGGAACTCAGTAGAATTCCCCTACGCACCTAGCAGTTAATTGAGTACACTCTAAGCTGTGTGATTAAGGTGGATGTAATCCTTTGGTGGACTTGCATCCAGCCAAAAGGATGACCATAAAAACTTGTAGGAATAAAGTCCTGGTCTCGACCAGACTCGAGACTTGCAAGAATCGCTAAGCTGACGTATGTAACAGATACCGGTACTTCGTCACCGGTCTCCATGCTAGATTGGGAGTTTCGCACTAGGTCACTGAGTGCACCGTAGGAAATGAGATATTTTCTTTTTCGTCATAACCTTTTGCTTTAACGTCATGTGCTCATAGATAACTGCCCACGTTGGTGTTGATGAAATTTGGTCACCAATAAAAGAATGAAACGTATGTAAGGACAAACGAAAGACAAGACATTTAATGCAACTGTAATATTAACGAAATAATATACATCAACGATTTTCTAGCAACCAATCATCTGGCATCTATTTTAAGCCAGGCAAAATTACCATAGGACACTTGGATTTTTTGCAGCTCTCATACTAGTTCACTGAGTAGCCACAGGTGGCATTGTGCGTTGAGCTATCTCTAAATCCTTTATACTGCAGTGGTTGTTACCGCTCCATCGATCTTGTAACATCCCTAGCTTTATTTGTTAGCATTTTCCCCCAGCAATGGTTTTCAAGCAAAGTGTACGTGTCTGTGATAGTGTGAAAAGCAAATACAAGTTCGTATTTTTTTCAAGACCTTTCAGACTGTTGTAGAAAAATTAGATGAAGGAAGAACTAATCTAGAATTAATAATTGCAATGTTTCATCTAAGAAATTCTGACAACTTCAGTCAGTTACTGAAGATCTTCTTTTCAAGTGAAATCGAGAAAGAATTCATTTTTTTTTCATTTTGTTTTTACAAACTATGATTTATTATTAATTCAAAAGAAAATTTAATATTGTCCCAAGTTTTTGCGTTTTTTTTTGCATCAATAAAAAACAACTTTCTTAAACTTTTTATCGCTTATGTTTCCCTTGTTCCCCAATAAAATCACTTTTCTTAATCCTTTTAATTTTCTGTTGTGCCCCAATAAAACCTTTTGTTTTTGTGCAACAATAAAAGAACACTTTTCTTTATCACTTTTTTCTCTTGCATCACAATGAAAAAAAAACGTTTCTTGAACCTTTTAATTTTCTCCTTGACAAATTCATTATTGATTTTTCTTTCTTTCTCTTTTTCAGGTGAGTAATCTTTTCAATAATTCCCAAGAAATTTCACAAGGTCAGGTCAGTCCTTAAATATAGTTCTAAATTACTGATGTCATAAAAAAAATATACATATGTATATTTGTGTATGTGTATGTGTGTGTGTGTGCCAAGTTCAAAGGTCAATCACAAATTTTAGTTTTTGGAGATTTTTCATTTTCAGAATTTCATATAAGAGATTGTATACCTGTAGTAACTAGAACTCTCACTTGCTATTCATGTTCAGTAAAACGGTTCTCTTGGAGTGAAAGAAATGTGCTGTATGACTCCAAGTCATCTGCTTTGATTTACAGAGACAAGTAGAGGTTAGCAATGGTACCAATGAAAGATGACCAAAGTATCAGCTCCACTAAGTATTTTAGGTAGCTATATACTTCAGTCTAAAAGAAAGAAAGACAAGAGAAAGGGATAAACAAAATATGAAGAAGTTGAATTGAATGAAAAAGAAATTCAAGGAAAAACTTCTTCAATGACAAAAAATTAAGGAAAGATATCCAGAGAAAAAAAAAAGAAAATAGAGATAAATTAAAATAAAAGTCAAACAATATAAGAAGAGAAAAAGTTTTAAAAATTATAAAAGAGTAAAGAAAAAAATGGATTAAGAAGGAAATTGTCTGTTAACATTCAAAGAGTATTTTTGACGAATGAACTCATTCGTCTCCTTATTTTTGTTGTTCCAACATCTTAGCCAATTCATTCTACAGCCTTCTTTAAGCAATCTATTCATTGGTAAGGAGAAAGAGAGTCCTCTCCTGGTATAGCCAAGTGAAAACTGGGAGTCAAGAGATTTTTTTTTTTTCCCAAATCAATCACCCAAACAGGATTGCTAATTTAAATGTGATTTTTCAATTTAGGGAGTCACTCTTGAATTTGTTAAAAAAAAAAAGAAAAGAAAACGTCTCAGTAGACTTTAAATATTGGAAAAAAATTTCAAAATTTAAATAATGTCAAAATTGGACTCACAAATGTGAAAAGAACAAAGCAAAAGACCGCCTAAATTGACAACCATCTGATCCAAATAGCTTTCTTCTAGTGTACTATTTACATACAAAGAGAGAGAGTCTTTGGGGGGTAGAGCCAAGGGAAAATAGTTGCAAAGGGAATTTTTTTTTTCTTTTTTTTCAATCAATTGTCCGAAAGGTTGTGGGAAAAACAAAAAAAAAAACAAGAAGCAGTTCAATTGTCTGAAAAGTAATGAAAGGAGAAGGCGGAAGTTTTTAAGAAAGAAAAACAATGAAAAAACTTGTGTTATAAAAAAAGAGTTTCCCTTACAAGTGAACCAAATCCTTTCAAGTTGACTTTCCATAGAATTGGTCTGGTATGACTCAGACAATCTAATATATTCCAGAAAGGGTGAAGGTAAAGACTATTATAATAAAGGTCTGGTTAGTCACACAACAGAAACCATCAAGAAACCGACGTCTTTTGACAGCATGCTGTGTTAGGAATAATCAACAGATAACTTACTTCTCTCGCCTCTAGTTGGGTAATGATCATTAGAATAGTCTGAATTTTCGAAAAACAGAAATGAATGTTGTTGGACACAAACTGAAGAATCAATTCAGCAAAAACTTACATTGTAAATTGAACCCCACACTAAAAACCTATTTAGGGGATTATTTTGAAATGACGGAAAAAATTGGGGGGGGGGGACATAAGGGGTAAATGTTTAAATTTTCTGCTCTCTTGCTCCATTGGTGTGGCCTGTATGAATGATACCAGCCAGCTAGATCAACTTGAAAACTGAAGAAACCTATTTTGACAGTTTTGGTGACAGTTCTAGTTGACAGTTTCTTATACCTGCTTGTTCTGAGTAGGAAGTTCAAGTACAATATGGCTGAGTGAACATCAACTATTTCCTTTCACAATAAAAGTCAATACAAGAGGCAAAAAAAGGGGGAAGAGGATCTTGATTGACTAAGAAAATACAAACACCAGTCGACTGACCCCTAATTGGTAAACCTTTTAAAAGCATATTTTTAACCTTTTGTTATTTAATAAAACATCTTGATGTTGATTTAAAGCCAACCACAATATTTCCTTTTGTTTTGCTCAGCCACAGTCAAATGTAAGAGCATAAATTAAACCAAACAGGTCAGGTCAATCATTCAAGAAAGAAAGAAAACCTGACATCTTTTAGCTGCATACAGTGTTGGGAGTGATCAATTAAAACATTCTAAAAAGGGGTGATCACAGTATAAGTAGCTTCTCTCAAGTGATGTTTCAGCAATGATCACTAGAAGTCTGAATTTTCAAAAAGCAAGTGGACACAAACTGGACCTTTATATTCAACGTGGCAATGCTCTTACCACTGAGCTGAACATTATATGTTTATATATATATGGCGAAGGCAGCTGGGGGCACAATATATTCTGCAAAAATCTAAAGAAATTTGCAGGGAGGCACAGTTGGACCCAGCACCACTACCACTGTGCTAAATATGATTCTATGATTAAAATTAATGAATTGGTTTCATCCACATATTCAAAACGTCCAGCAGGCCCATCTCTCTATTCTCCCCACTCTGTTAAATTCCCTTTGTTATTGAGACATCATTCTATCAGACGGTGGTACATACTTTCATTATTGGGATTATACACTCCTTTCTCCTAGTCAAACTCCAAGTCTAGAGTTGACTTTGCTTTTCTCCCATAACAGGAACAAGACCTATCCCCAACAAATTCAGCGGAGAAAACTCTTCAATTTTTGTCAATCACGTCACGTTGAACCAAACCAATATATAAAATCAATAATTCCCTTCTGCAATTTGAAATTACTACCAAATGATTGCTAGGCAACTCTCTTACCAACTGAGCCAAACTGACAAGTCTTATATATCTATGAAGTTATTGATTATATACACAATATGAAAGTTGCGGTAATCATCTTCAGTTGGATTAGACCTAGGAATAGGGTTTTACCCTGCAGCAGCCAGGCTTGTTCTTGTCTCTGTCTTCATTAATTTTTCCTTCTTTTTTTCTCCTTTTTCAATTTCTAATTCTGTTTTCTACTTTTTCTTTTTGTTTTCTTTCTTTTCCCTCAATTTCTTTTTTTCATATACATTTTTTTTTCTTATTTGCTCTTTCTTTTTCCTTTTTTTCTTTTTTCTTCTTTCAGCTTTTTTTCTCTTCATTTCCCTTTAACTTTCTTCTCTTCTGTTTTTGACCAAATAAAAATCCCTGAAGCTCTTTCGAGTTTTCATTAACTTCAATTATCACAACTTTTGCTCGAAAGACAACAATTGATTTTCTTATCTAGATCCTAAAACAACCAGAATGGGATATATATTCTTAGCATACATGGTACTTTAATAAAAGTGGAAAAAAATCATTATTTCTAGAGTAAAAAAAGAGTGCCCTTTCAAGTATAGTATCATTAGAAATGATCAACCTAAATTGTAAATATAGGCTTCTTCCGACTAACTTGAAATCCAAAGAAACCCATGTAGACAGTTTTTGTTGACGGTTTCTCATATTGTTTGTTTTTATTATTATCATCATCAGCAGCAGCCTTTTAGCATCCATCGTTGGTTACAGACCTTCCCCAAGTTTTGCTTGACTTCCCTATCATGGGCATCCTGGAGCCAATACTTCCTAAATTTATCTAGCTTGTTAGGCCATCTTGTTTTCTGTCAGCCACAATTTTGCGTGTGATCTCTGGGGATCCATGTTGCAAGTCATGGTGTCCATCGGTTGTCTGACATTCCTGCAACATGTCCAGCCCATTGCCATTCAAGTTTTATAACTGTTCTATGATATCTCAGACTCCTGTTTTTCTCTCTAATATACTATGCTGTCTTATGATCTCTCCATGTGAGGATGAGCATGATTCTCTCATGTGCATGTTACATGGTTCTCAGTTTGAGGGTCAATCTCTTGTTTTTTTTTAATATTTTTAAACATCCACAAGCTTATCATAAAGCAGTAGGTACCTTTTTAACTTATCCTATTTAAGAATGAACACTCTTCAAACCAAACTTGAACCAAACCATTTGCATTAGCATTGGCAAAAGCACTGATTCATAGGCATGCGTAGGGAGATTGGGGCAAATAGGGCATTTGTCCCCCCATGGAGATCGGGCCTTCTCACCTAGGGGTGTGGAAGTTGGAATTTTATAATCAATAAAGGATAATGGTGCAGTATTTGTTTTCTGTAATCCCAACTAAATGTACCCATGTAAAAAGAAGGTATTATTATTCCCTGGCAACAGGGTTGCCGCTAAAATATACATAAAATTTTTTTCCCCCACCCCGGAAATATATCCTCCGACCGCTCACCTGAAAAAGTTAGAGTGGGCGCCCATGCACTGAGCTTTAATAACCAGAGACAACATATAAGAGCCTTCCAACTGCTGACCATTGAATCTGTATTCAAATACAAATTCTGATAGATCCACTTTATAAGCACTGATCAATATATTATGGTTCGAACAAACTGATCCAATCATGAATTGGCGCCACAGTCTAGAAGCTTCCTAAAAGACTTTTCCATAGATGAGATGAACTCTTTGATGTCTTGTTAATGTGTGGTCGGATAGTTACTAATAATCTCCCAGAGGAAATGGTTGACTTAATGATCGTTTATTGGTTTTAGGTTGTCCGACTTTGCTAATAACCGATTCACTTTTATCCTTACTTACGTATTAGAGAGTAAAGTGGGGAAGTGAATCCCACTTCCTGTTAGGTTGAACTGGTTACAGTTGAGTAGCTGTAGAACCAGCAGTGTCTCTGGTGGTATGATGGTTGGTGACATATTTAGAGGCTCCAGCTTGAAAAATTCCATATTATGATGAAGGCTGCGTAGGCACAAGCCTCAAATTTGGTATTAATTTGTTACCTGACAAAGACAAATATGATACGTTTTTTCATTACAGTGGTGGATAGTGCTCAGTATCTTAAGTTTTCTATGTATTATGGATGCACAAAAATATAAAAATATTCTTGTGTTAGTAAATCCAATTGACAGTTGAAGACTTTTTGACGCAATGTGCAGAAGGTAATCCGATTGTAAAATTAGAGAATTTAGATTAGACACTATTATCAGCTGATGATAGTGTCCAATCAAAAAAGCAACCACTTCTGATATGAGACAATGGAATCCAAATGTTTCCAAGCGTAGGCCGAAACATTGTGTTAAAGAAATGAACCAAGATGAGGATAAAAGTCAGCTCGAAACTTTACATGGTGATATTCCCTCATCTACAAAAAATCAGACAGAAAAAAATAGGTCTTTTTAGTTTTTAAGTTGGGCTGTCTGGCTGGCTATGTTTGCATGAAGAATGTGCACAGGCTGTGCCAAAGGAGCTAGAAGGTTAAAAATTTAGACATGTATTCCTTATTATATCTAGAAGAAACACTCATTCCCATGTTGGTATACTACTATTGATGAGCCAATGGACTAGTAGCAATTTAGATATTGTATATCAATATCACTGATACTTTCACTTTCCTCAAAGAGTCCTGATTTTCAGGGAATATTATTGCATTAAAAAAAGAAGTCAAATGGTGAAATGCTAAAAGGGTCTAACAGTAAACCTTTAAATAAAAAAGCTATCGCAATCAAATATTCATCTATCATCTGATCTAAGTTTATATTGATAACGAGTAATGAACAAAAGAAGAATCCAGAACATCGAAGTCAGACTGCTCAGAGTAACACTAACAAGTATTTGTATCAAACGGACACTTCTTTATTCCTTCATTATGCGCTCTTGGGCATCTCCAATCATACACAATATTTACTCATCAACTTCAAAGAAATACATTTAATATACATCTACACAAACAACACCTTCAATTTAAACACAATTCACAGATCAGACTCTCTTGAAAATCTCAGACAGATTCCAGAAATGTCCTTGTGAGTTTATGTTCTTACCATAATTTCTAAACTTATCTAATTCTTTTTCGAAACTTTGTACACTATAGCTATTTTTAACATGAGTAGGCAACGTTGAAGAATGTACAATATAATTAGACTACAAGGAATTAACTCGTACCACCCAAAATATAAAAATGCAGGAAACAACAACTAATAATGTGAAGTCACTAATGTCATAGTTTGAAATGCAACTACTGTCGACTATGTATAAGTTGTCTGACTAAACTATGGGTGGACAGAATTTATTGATATAACAATTTAGCAACAAAAAAAAAAGAAAAGAAGATATATCTGAAGTTCATTAGGTTATTTTCCTTAATATATGTAACATTTTAAAATAGATATTTGAAAAAAATCGAACTATTTGCCTGAAGAAGCCCAAAAGGTTGAAGCAGAAGCAGAAGCACAAGCATGCCTGTGTTGCAAATCGATAATTTCACCATATTTAAAGCTCTATTTTAACTAAATGTTCTTGTATTGAGTACTTTTATGAAATAAACCCATTGCACATTGTTTATTGAAATGTAGATTTGTATTTTGGTATATATACACACATATATATATATGTATATAAATATATATATATATATATATATATATATATATATATATTGAGTATAATTTTTTTGAATGAGCACACGGACACTATAATCTGATCCTAAGCTGCTACAACAGGCTTATTCTAAACAGAGGGCCTAAGAGCAAGTCTTTCATCCAAGGCACAGATACTCTGATCCGAGGCAGAAGTGTTGATCCACATGTGAATAATCCCATCATTTTTGGGGGGTACTACACAGCCCTCTGCAAGATGTATTTTAAGTAATCAGAAAAGCCTAAGAGAGCTGTCACGAGGGTGTTACTTTCAATCTAAAACTGGCAGATATAGAAGAAGGTTATTTTTTGCATCTGGGAATGCTCAAAAAATTTTCTGCTATAAATGAACGGTAATTGCTTCTTTGCTTTAGGGCATTTCGGCTGACGAAAGGTTTTATAAGAACTCACTACTTTCGGATAGCGGGGAAGACCTGTGCTATAGTCAGAGAACAATATTATCACAAATTCGATGTCTACATCTTGTCTTACATCTTCCTCCCATTTCTATATCGCCTTTGGTTTAAAGATATTTTGAATATATATACACGTATATAGTTTTTGTTCTCTTCTGTTTGTTTAGTGATGCTTGTCACCACAGAGACTTGCATTGTGTTACTTGCAGAAGAATTCTGATGTTTATTTACACTTTTCATGGACAAAGACAGATCAGCATCACGATAGTCACCATTTATCCCAGTACAACAATCTTCGTCTTAATTAACCACATCCAAACAACAACTGCACGCGGGCAAGCTTTAATTATCTCTCGAGAGACTTTGATGCTATACAAATTCCCTCAAGTCATTATTTCAGCCTAACTAATTGTGATTGGCTTCTTCATACACGTTCACCTTTTGGGAAAATCATTATCACTGATTGGTCTCGTTTTATGTGTGTGCGTGTAGATGCACAAATATGCATACATCGTTATTCCCACTGTCATATGAACACACTCATACCAAGATATCTATATACATACACACAAAAAATAAACACAATCCTCAATTATATAAGTGTCTGTCATACATAAACACAAGAAAAATGCATACACATATTTGTGCAGATAAATATATATATGTGTGTATATATATATATATATATATATATACACACACATACACATTTGTGCATATATATATATATATATATATATATATATATATATATATATAACATTTGTGTATATATATATATATATATATATAAACATTTGTATATATATATATATATATATATATATATATAAACATTTGTGTATATATATATATATATATATATAAACATTTGTATATATATATATATATATATATATATATATAAACATTTGTATATATATATATATATATATATATATATAAACATTTGTATATATATATATATATATATAAACATTTGTATATATATATATATATATATAAACATTTGTATATATATATATATATATAAACATTTGTATATATATATATATATATAAACATTTGTATATATATGTATATATATAAACATTTGTATATATATATATATATATATATAAACATTTGTATATATATATATATATATAAACATTTGTATATATATATATATATATATAAACATTTGTATATATATATATATATATATATATATATATATATATAAACATTTGTATATATATATATATAAACATTTGTATATATATATATATATACATATATATAAACATTTGTATATATATATATATATACATATATATAAACATTTGTATATATATATATACATATATATAAACATTTGTATATATATATATATATACATATATATAAACATTTGTATATATATATATATATACATATATATAAACATTTGTATATATATATGTATAAACATTTGTGTATATATATATAATAGATCATCATACTATATTGTATTTTACAAAAACTTTAATTCTACATCAACTTTCACTCTCATAGTAATAATTACTTTTCCCTTGGGAAATTAATCTCAAAGACTGTACCTCTTCACTGAACTTAAAGGGAAATTCAATAAGCATTCATTTTCGGTCCACAGAAGTGACAGGTATTTTTGTAAGATCCTATGATAGAAAGATGCACAGGGATATCATCTAATGCATTTTATGCAACTTCAAACACATATGTCACTTAATTCTAACACATTTTGGCATTTTTGGACAGTCTAATGACAATTTTGTCAGACACAGGAAGCAGATACGTGTTGTCAAAGAGATCTGCCAAGAAAGAAAACTGAAAAAAAGAAGATAGAAGAAAAGTTTGATCACATTTCCTTGGCATCATATATTTGTCATTGTGATAATCCATACTTCATTCTGGAGTATTGTTCCCTCAGAAGGAAACCATTGTGTGTCAATACATTTACAGCTGCTTCTGAAAAAGTAAACAAACTATCATATCCTGCCATATAATTCACCAAATGTCTGTCTGTCTTCAAGTGACAATGTAACTCAGGAACCACATAACATATCCCCATGAAACTTTCAATGTGTGCTAATAGGACCCCCAGGCACGTTTTTAGCTAAGTAGTTCTTGAAAATTCTCCCAAAATAAAAGTAATGATAGTATTTGGACTGTCTTCTGTCATCACACGAATAATATTGATCTGATTTCCATCTATCCACACTCACTATAATTCACTTATCTTTTGTTAAATCCAAAAAAATTTCAATCAAGTGAGATCAAAAAGTTCATGATAGTAATGAGTTGAAAATAAGGTATGATTCTATGGATACATAATTCAAGTCTATGATCCCTTATTGAAGCCAAAGGCCCAATTTAGGCCTCTCACATGAAATCCTTACCTGTAGAGCAGGTTTCTAGAAAGTAACCATAATCTAGCAGCAGTATAGTTGAGCTTGTTTAATAAGGGGAAGAGTTTCCTCGGATGGAAGATTGTTCAATAGCAGAGCTTTCAAAAACTAAGCACAATTTACTGTATTTCCCGGTTGGTAAGACATACTTTTTTCTTGAGAAATATTTGATAATAGGTCCAAAATGTGATAATTAGTTGTGATATTGCATTATCTGCAGAGACAGACAGAAGCCATTTAGTAGAAGTGCAGTTGGCGAACTACTATTTCTGAAGGTTTCAAGGGGCTCCATTTGCCCCTTCTCACAGCTACTGCTCTGTCAGCCTCAAAAAGCTTGTGGTGAAACCTGTTTCTGATTTTCCTAGCTTTTGCTCAAGCTGCTGGGGGTAGTTGACCCACACTGAGATAAAGAGGTCATGACCAAAAAACATCAACTGCTTTCATAGCCAATAAAACATCTTGCTTCCAGATCCCTGGGTTTTGTATATCTTTGATTGGACTAGGAGCCTTTAAAATCATCTCACTATCTTTTTTCTCACTAGTAGGTCTTCTTCATTCAAATGAATCTCAAATCCCCCACCATGCCAAAAGCATGTTGGAAAGACAGCCCCCCACAGGGAGGAAAGCTGAGAGGAGTGTGATTCTGGTAAAGGGTCACTAACTCCTTAAGGGAGTAGGGTTCAAAGGTGAAATAGAGAGAGACAGTGTTCAGACATTTTGAGGCTTAACTGACAGTTTTAACAAAGAAAGAAATCTTTTAAGAGGATAAGAGGAATGATAGGAACAAAGAAAGGTCTAAAGGATAAAAATAAAAGATACAAAAGGTTGAAAAATGTCAAGTAAGGGCACCTAGGAGGAAAGAAAGAAAGAAAGAAAAGGAAAGAAAGAGAACACACAGGTGAAAGAAAGGAAAGATGAAAGAAAAAGAAAGAGAGAGAGAGAGTATATTAGAGAAAGAAAAAAAAGGAAGAGAATAAATTGGAGAAGGGAAAAAAAGGAACAGAGAGAATGATTTGGAGATAGAAAGAAAAAAAAAGAGAAACTACATAAGAGAAAGAAAGAGAGAAAAAGAATTGGAGAAAGAAAGAAAGAATAAATCAGAGAGAGAAAAAAAACGAGAGAAAAATTGGAGAAGAAAGAGAGAATGAATTGGAGAAAGAAAGGGAAAATAAACAGGAAGTAAGAGAGAATGAAAAGAAGGAAAGAGTGAATGAGAGTAAAAGAGAAAGAAAGAAAGAAAACAAAAAGAATGGATTGAAAAGGGAAAGAAAGGAATTAAATAGAATAAATTGGAGAAGGAAAGGAAGAGAGAAATATAGATTGAATTGTAGAACGAACACTAAGAAAGAACATGAAAGATAGAATGAAAATGGGAGAACAAAAACTAAAAAATGAAAGAAAATGAAAGAAAGTAAATGAAAGAGAGGATGAAAATGAAAGAAAGAAAAGATTAAAGAAAATGATGAATAAGGAAAATTACTAACACACAAATAAGTTGGTTAAATAAAAAGAAAGAAGGAAGAAAGAAGAAAAAAGAAAAAGCCAAGAAAAGGGAGAAGGAAAAGAGTAGATCTAGAAAAATTGGTGAGGGGATGGGTATAACTAGTATCTCTATAAGAATGTCCTTGACAAGGATTTTAACCAAGTCTTAATCTGATTGATAAGGGGCCAGCAGATCCCTCAAATGCATTCAGGCAAGTCATTAAAACCAGTACCCTTATGAGTGTCCAGCTTCTGGTCATTTAATTGTAGCCTTGAGCTCTTCAAGTAACCTAGGTCATAATAAGGCTGCATGTCCAGTCTAATTGGTCATTTTCTCAGCAAGTCTGGATTAAGGTAGACAAGACCTGCAGCATATGTTATAGAGGGGCACTAAATTGAGAAAATACACATAAATATTAAGATTTTTTTTTCTTTACTTTCATAGCAATGGAGAGTAGGTGAATATGATATACACGTCAATAACAATATATATTAAGGTGACAATAAAGAAAATAATAGTATTTAAATTGAATTCATATACTAACATGTTTTCATCTCTTAACTTTGTCATCGTAGCATTTCATTTAAAACCATATTTAAATATTCATTTATTTCAAGTAACGATGTCTCATAATACATGAGCACAAACATTAAGTATTCAAGATACTGAGGAAACCACAGAGCAAAAAATGGATCCATATATCCAAAAATTAGGAGGGGTGCATAGGCAAAGGTTATTTAGGATTTTCAGGCTTATGGTCTTGTGCTATCAAATCATCAGTTAGTCTGTGCTTGAACGAGGGAATTAAAAGGTATTCAGCATGTTTCAAATTGATTATGATAATGCTGATTGATGTTTTATGTTGTTTCAGAATTAATTTGGATAGATGAGGGGTTTAGTTGAAAAATCCTGGTCTTTGTTTAATAGCAATGTAAATAAACTTTTGCCATACAACCATGACATGAAAAAGATGATACTTCGATAAAATTATTACTTAGATACAGGTATCAATTTCAAATCATTTTTATGTGTTGTCTACGTATCACAGATACCACTCTCCCATCAATTGCTGTGTTAGAATAATAACCCCAATTGAAGGTGACAACTGGCTAAAACAATTAACTCGAACACACAAAGGTTCATAAAATTGAAAGTATAGTACTGTAGTATTAGGATTGAATCACTGTACCAGAATAGATCACTTGGAAGCATTTGGGGCGTGGCCGTTGACATTTGCTGGCTGTAGCATATATTGTATCTTTATCATAGTCGATTCGGTACTGTCAATTTTTCAGAGCAAAAAAAGTGCGGGACTTAGTTTCAAGAAACTTAGTAATTGGTCCAAGTCAGATAGGAAATCTAGATCTCATTTTAAATTGCTCACTAGGTAGTTTTGTAATCAGAACTAAATTCATACAGTTATAGGTATATATAAATACATGTAGTGTACATAATGTACTTAGAAGTAACAGTACAGAATAAAAAGACAAGAACGATTAACAAAAAATTCCTATTTGAAGGTTCAAAAGATTACACTGGGACTGAGTCAATATCTGTTTATATAATATGCCACAGGATTGTCCATTTTTTGTCTTTAGAATTTGTCAAGGGAGGTAACTATTCAATGCTAATTATAGAGTTGTCTCCTTTATTTATTTAATCAGGGTTCTGTCTTCTAGTTAAACATAAGCAAGAAAATGTAGGGTAACATGGTGTTTTTGATATTTTTTAAGTTCAGTGCGATTTCAAATTTATTCAAATACAGCCGTCATCTTCTGACAGCATGGTTAGACTTGTAATCTAATAATTGCGCTAAATCTGTCAACGCTACAGGCTTTTAAAAAGCGATGTCTTTATGAAACTCCTTCGATAATTTAAAACAAACAACTCAACCAATGTACAAATTGTATAATTACAAAGCCTGAACTCTTAATGGATACTAATGGCTGTGTGGATAAATAGATAATAAAAGAAGCATTATTATCTTTCAAGAGATTTCATATAGATATCAAGGTATCTGCAAGCTCTTCGCAGGCGACCATTTTATATTTAACCTTTTAGAATTAAATACATTGTGTAAAAGTAATTTTATTCAATTGAAGAGCAATGTTAGGGATAACACTCAGTGATAGAAAAAGATTAATGTGGATCAGAGAATTGATAGAAATAAAAGATATCATAAAAATAATTAAGAGACAAAAATGGAGATGGGCTGGACTCATGCAAGAAGAAAGAATAACGCATGATGCAAAAAGTTTATAGATTGGTGCCAAAGAGTTAGCAAATGCAGTTGGAGAAGACCGGACATGAAATGGAGACGTGAAATAGAGAGGTTAGTACTGTCACCGTCATCATGGGAAGATCTGCAGGTGGCCTTTGTCCACCAGGGGTTTATAATGATGATGATAAAAATTATTTTAGAATCATTTTAAAGTGAGAGCTGGCAGGATTTTAAATAAAGGTCTCACACTTTTCAAATGATTTGGTCTTATTCAGTAACTTTTATGAAGATGAATCTTTTTTTGTTGTGGGAGCATTTTTCTGTAAGTTCTTCAATTTCTTTGATATGACTTCAAGGTAGGGGAAAGAAAGAATTATCTTCTCATTATTTTATTTTGTTTTTGCCAACTCTTTGGTTGTACGATGGGAGTGATCTACTTGATGTAGGTTCAAATCTCTTGGTTTGTTAAAAGAGAAATTCTCAATTCTAGATTGAGTAAGCATTAGGAGATACAATGAAGCTTCCTCAGGTATCTCCTTCTCAGTGTACAAGACCGATGAGTGCATGAGGAGCAAGGTTGAGAGACCTTTGGGTCCCAAGGAACCTCTTCTCACCACTGTGAACTGACAAAAACTGACAGGATTTGGTCACATCACATGGCGCAAAGCCCAATGCAAGACCCTCATGCAGGGCAATGATGAAGGAGGACATGAACAAGGTTGGCAACGCAGAGCTGGTTGGATAATGTGTTAGAGTAGATTGATGTGGCCATGTATGGAAGAGGACTTAAGCTCCTTCAGCAATAAGGTTATCCCAACAACGACACAGTCAAGGGACTGAATGAGTGATAAATGATTAAGCATTTCCTACAATATTTAATGGCCTACAAGACTGGACCCCTTTTACTCCCCATGGAAAATGGCTTAAAGGGTAAATATAACCTTTGTTATATAGGCCAGAATTTGAAGAGGAGTTAGAAAAAAACAGTGATTTTTTTTCCCTAACATTCCCTGCAAAATTATAGGGTTTTATATGCCATCAAATAATTTGAATTATGCCAAACCAAAGGCCCGATGGTTTCCTGTCTGGTATTTTACCAATAGAGCTATTTCTCCACCATAATAGAATCGAAGTTCCTAAATTTAATTTGATAGTTTTGCTCTGTGAAATGCAAATGTCAATAGTTCTGTACTCTTGGTGATATAAGCAATGTTGCTCGTTAAATGAAGAAATGAAAAAAAAAACAAATGTAATTAATCTTAATTTCTTTCCCAAATCATAAAATGTATTTGATGGTTGTTCTTTAGAAGTTGAGTTAATTCAAAAATCAATACAATTTGGAGTTTTCTGTGAGAATTGGTGACAAATACGTAAACATCTGAATTGAATACTCATATGTACAGTGAGCGCCAAAGTATCCAATACATTTCAAGGAGTTTATTCCAACATCTTCGTACACCTTCGAAATTGATAGAATTTGGGCCAAAGATTTCTGGTTTTTGTACATAACTTTTAAATGTTCTTTCTTGTTCTTGTTTTTACCATTATTTTTTTTAAAATTCTTATGTACTTTTTTAGTATTTGGTCCAGATTCTTTCACTTATGAAGTTTCAAAAGGATATTGAAATTAACTTTTTGAAATGTATTGAATACTTTTTGCGTTCACAATATATATATATATGTATATATATATATATACATATATATATATATAATGGAGTAAGGATCCGCTACACAAACAAGTTAATGTTTCTGCCCTATTTGAGCTTCGTCTGAAGAAGCCCTGACAAGGTAGAAGCATAAACATGTTTGTGTAGCGAATCCTTACTACATTATATTTTAGGCTCTATTCTAAATATGTATATATTTATATATACACATAGCTATCCATTGCCAATAGCAGAGTCACCATTCATTTTTTTGATAATTTGCAACCCAGTCTTGAATAATTCAATGGTAATATATCTGGGAGCTGAGCAGTGTATCATGAAAAACTGCAGCATAGAAAATATACTCTATCATGTAAACAAAATGTAGACAGTTTAGAAAATCATAAATCATAATAATCTTTGTGTTACAAATGAGAAGAAAGATTTTTGAAAATTATCCATTAGAAATTATTTATTTAGACAATATAAACCTGGTTGAAAACTTGTATTTGATGACATTCACAAACCGGTTAGTCAAACTGTATGTTAGACATTAAATATTTTTTTCCAAATCACTGTACCGTAAACGAATTTATTTATTTATTTTTTTTAGTAGATGAAGTTTTTAAATCATTTTTTTTCATTTTTATGATACTGTTTTCCCTTGTAATATTTTGTTGCTTACTATCACAATTTTCTCCAGACAGGATATTTTCCTTAAAAATGCAACAAAAATATTAGGATGAATATAAATAGTCGTATATAAAAAAAAATAGTTAGTAATCGCTGCAATGAAAATTAAATTTTTGGTCTTCGTTAATTAACTGTATATTTGTTTTACTAGCTTCTGTCACACTCATTTTCAACACACTTCTAAAACATATGCAATAATTCAATCATTTTCAGAAGTTTAATTTTGGTTATAATTTAAAGAAGAGAATAGCATAAAGTTTGTTGTAAAGAAAAAATAATAATAATTTTGCATACTAACAGAGGATTTCTGAGCAGACTGAATCTGTGTTTACATTTTCAACTAAGAAGAATCTCGATTTAACCATAATTGATGGATCTGACAAGAGAAAAAAAGTTGTACTAGAATTTTGAATTTTACTGTACAGTATTCATTTATTTATACGTACATTCACAATTTGGGAACGATAAAGATTTTGTTTATCAAAAGGTTTATGTTGCAAAGTCTATAAGTTTTGGAGACCAAAGAGTTGGGGTGGGGGGTGATGAAAAATTATTTGCGGATTTAAGCATTTACAACCCCCAGGTGCTCCTAATCCTCATGAATGCCAAAGGATAACTGTATATGATGAATTTAGAGAAATATTTATATGTATATATATATATATATATATATATATATATATATATATATATATATATACACTTGAGAGCTCATACATGGTCATAGAAACGAAGTAATAAATATCTTGGTAAGTATATTAACATTTTCCCTGCGTAGATATTTACAAAACCCAGTTTAATCCGGCAATATTTATACAAGTATACCTTTATTTATATATGATGATGGGAAAAGCATTATTTTTCTTCATACAGCAAATATTTATTTTTCAGCATAAGAAATAGAAGAATAAAATTCTGCACTGATAGTTGAGATTTTGAAATAATCATATTTTATCATACATATACACACTCAAACATATTTATGAATATGCACACAAACCCTTATTCAAAATTATCTCCCAGTAGTTACACGGTTAATGTATCACTTGGCCTAGACAACGTGAATAGAATAAACATTTAAAGATGATGGTACGTTCACTGTGTAATAACAGATGTTCATTTCAAATTCTATGATACAATGCAAACTATAATCATTCTCTCGGATCATACATCCTTTTTTTCTTGTTAGCATATGTATTTTTGATTATAATTATTATCATGATTACATTATATTATATTTAAACTCTTATTTGAAATGACCATCCATTATTATAAAGAGAAGGGTGTATAACCAATGCATCCTCCCAATAGTCACTTATGGAGCTGAAACATAGAACTTAACCAAGAGACAGACCCGTAAATTGAGAACCATGCAACGTGCACATGAAAGAATAATGCTGGGCCTCACATGGAGAGACCGCAAAACAGCACAGTACATCCAAGAAAAGACAAGAGTTAGAGACATCATAGAATCCATGAAAAATCTCAAATGGCGGTGGGCTGGCCATGTTGCAAGAATGGCAGACAATCGATGGACATCACGACTCACAAAATGGATTCCCCGAGACCACATGCGCAACCGAGGCCAGCAAAATGTTAGATGGAGAGACAAGCTAGACAAGTTCAGGAAGTACTAGCTCCGTGACGCCCATGATAGAGAAGTGTGGCAAATCCTGGGAAAGGTCTATGTCCAACGATGGACGCTAAAAGACTGATGATGATGATGATGATGATGATGATGATGATTATGTACCATTTTCTTTAATTGCTTATTCTACTTATGTTGTCTAGGCTGAATGGTACATTCACCGTGTAATAACAAATGATCATTTCAAATGAGAGTTTCTATATAATATACTGCAATATACATATACGTATATGCTATAAGTGCGTTATATTACTTCAAAACTTTATTTGAATTGATAATCTTGTTATTACTTGGTGAATGCTTCATTTGGCCTGGACAGCGTAAATAGAGTAAAACAATTGAAGAAAATGGGGTTACTGCAGGAATTGAACCTGCGACCAATAAGGCAGAAATATATATATATATAAGTATTAAGAAATGGATGTATACGATCCGACTGAATATTTATAAATAATTGCCTTATATTATATAGAAACTATATAGACAGAGAGAGAGAGAGACAGATAGACAGAGAGAAAGGGAATGAGACAGAGAGAGTAACAGAGACAGAGAGAGTGTCAGGAAGAAAGAGAGAGAGAGAGAGAGTGTCAGGAAGAAAGAGAGAGAGAGAGAGTGTCAGGAAAAAAGAGAGAGAGAGTGTCAGGAAGAAAGAGAGAGAGAGTGACAGAAAGAGAGAGAGAGAGTGACAGGAAGAGAGAGAGAGAGTGACAGAGACAGAGAGAAATTCTATATTTGTTTTTTAGATAATTCTTAGTTTTTTTTATATATATACTTGATCGCACATATTCATAAATATAGATATGTACACACATATACATGAACTCAAATGTGCGCACATTGGACAAAAAAACATGCTTTTATTTACCTCTTTTTAGAGATACATCTTATAAAGAAAGTAATCTACTTCGGTGAGCCTGTATAATAATATGAAGCAACAGCATAATTGATTTTCTACAAAACTTCAAAAGGAAATTCATTTTCTTTCATCTACAACTTTCACTAAAGGCAAAACAACCAATCATCCCAAACTAACTTAAAATGACAGATATTTGTACTCACACACATTCAGCATCTATCGAAATACCCCACTCGACATTAACCCATTTAACACTGATTTGCTACAGTGCTCTTTTTCAAATATTTTTTTTTTTAATAAATTCAGTAATGTTAAATTTCCACTGTGTATACGGATAAGAGACAGCATCATGGACGGTCTCTGAAATAACTGAACACAATAATTCATTGGGATACAGACACTTAATCCCTCACCCACCCATGAGGCAAATCCTCACCAGACAAAAGTTTAGTATTTCTTTTGTAAATTTTAATGGATGAAAGTTTCATTTTGATTTTATTTTTTTATTTTTTTACCGTAGATCAAAGGAAGAATAGAATCAGTAATAATTTGAATTTTTTATAACAAAAAAATGAAATAAGTTGAAAAGATACCAGGCTCATCCTTCACTCCTTGCATAATAACTACTAAGATTTGTGAAATTTTAAACAAACAAAAAAAAAAAGATTTTAACCTTTGATTTGATTTTTCTTCAAACACTTGATAAAATAATATCTAAGTACTCAATAATTGAATTTATGATAAACCAAAACTTTCAATTTTTGTTTTGAAGTATGCACATAACAGCGGTATTTGTTGGGGCTTTTGACCCCGGGAAGGCGGGGGGGGGGGATTGTCATGGATCCTACTTGATCATGTGTGGAGATATTCATCCACATCTACTGATATTTCACTTTGTCAGAGAGAAGCTACCATATGAAATACTCAACACTGATCCAACCCATATCATTGAGGCTCATGCTAACTGAGATATAACTGTATTTAGAGCAGAAATAAGTAAACACCATGGCATAGGCTGAGACTGCAGGGTGCAAACAGGGCAACTGCCTTCCCAACTCTGGATCAGCCCTTCTCAACTAGCCCCCCCACACACACACACACAAAAACAGAAGAAAAGCAGTGGTGACCTCCCATGCACACAGACTGATGATGAATAAGATGTACATCATGTAGATATAAAAGATTTCACCAGTATGTGACTGTTAGTGGGGTGGGGGGATACAGGAAGCTTGCAGTTCCCCCATTTTCAAATTGGGAGAAGACCCCATGCTTTCCTCTTGATGGACCCTGAAGGTGAAAAGGTCAAGGAAATGAAGACCAGGTTGTAAGCAGTAAGGAAAGCCTGGATAGACAAGAGAGATAAATTTGAAGTTGTTCACAGATGGATCCACTTCTGAGACAGAATAAACCTCTTTAGAAGAGGCCACTGAATGGTCAGGTAGCATTGATACTGAAAAAAGTGATATGAACAGGCCTGTGTTGAGATGATAATAGACCCAGGTCAGATGGGGCAGGGATATTGGCTCTTTTGTGATCAGAGCTAGATACATATTTATGTATTATGACTTATATATAAGACAATCACTGACATCCCAATAACTAACATAATATAAATAATCTACTCAAAAAGATATCTCTGGAGAATGAGAATTCCAGAATTTGTAAATTACAATTTTTATATCTATACTAAGAACAAAATCATTTTCATGTACAGACAATTTATAGACCACAAATTGAGAGCAGCTTATCATCAAAAAAGAAACTGGATTCTTCTCTCGATCAAACTGTATTTTATTTTTGTCGATATTATCTCTATGAACACACATCCTACATAACCCAGACAAGCGATCATTAGATATTGTGGATTTTATGGAAAAGGAAATATATCCTTCTGTGCACCCCCCTGTCTCCACCGGAAATATATCCCTCTGCCCCCTGTCTCCCGGAAAATTGGCATCAGATGTCCATGAAGACAAAAGTTCAGTGTACTGTAATGAAAAGCCGTAAAAAAATTGTGGATTCATGTTTACTTGATATTTGGAATTTAGTTGTATTAATCATTTAAGAATATCAAAATATCAATATTCTCTATCAAAGGGTCCCCCCTTTGCCTCTACTAGGTGGGGTCAAACCCCCGCAAAATCATTGACCAATGCCACTTCCACCCCCCTCTGTTCTAGCTATGATATATCAATATTGTAGAATGTTTGCCTCATAATTTGTATTCTGTACATTCACTAGTTTCCAAATTGTTTGCGACTTCTCAGTTTATTTGAAGTGAATCAAAACTAAGCTTGTGTCTGAGATTTACAAATACTGGTGTGAGCATTACTGACAGAATCGGGCTATTATAGGCATAATTTCTTTTCTAGTAGAGATTAGTACAACATGAAAAACTCCTAAACTTGTGACATTCAAGTGAGAACATGTCATGCAGCAAATTGCTAGCAAGTCACTCTTCTCATGAACCATTCAATAAGAGTTGACAACCTTATACTATACAAAGCAGAGCTTTATAAAATTCTGCTCAAATAGTATCTATCGTTATATGAATTTTTTTTGCTGACTTTTTCTCCATCTTCATTTGATTTTTTGAACACAATGTTTCAGTCGGTGTATGCTATGGCTATCTTCAGGTAATGAATGGGTGTATTTTTTTTATCATCGAGAGAGAAAAACATACATCCATTCAGCTGTAGGTTCAATGACCAAAATGTTGTGTTCAAAAAATGAACCAAGATGAAGATAAAGGTAAAAAAAAAATTTACGTAATATTCCGTCATCTAAAAAATCTCAGACAGAAAATATCCATCTTGTCTGTTAGCCAGTCAGAGAGGCCAGAAAATATGTTTTAATGATGCTGTTTACGTGGGTGCCCTCGGCCACCTTTCCATTGGGCTGGCTGGGCGGTGGGTATATATTCAATCAGGGGATAGGCAAGAACATATTCGGAATATTTCTCAGTGCCAACCTTGTTACAACAATCTGCATTCCATGCATAATTTTTAATCAGTAAAAAAACTCTTTGAATGCTTGAATTCTCCACATGGCCAGGAGCCGTATGCAGGTATCCAGCACCCTAAGCCAGCCAGGGTATTCAGTGCCCCAGGTTAGCCTCACAAAGAGCACCTGTCCCTCAATCATCCTTTATCCTGTGACTGACCTGAACTGTGGGAGGAGAGCAGAGGAGAAAGTAGGAGAGGTTGGAGATGGGACAGGGGGGAAGCTGAGTTTCACCTCACTCCAAAGTGTTGTTGCTTCCTAAGAGAACAAAAGTTTCCCCTCGTTTCTATGAGACACTTCCAACAAAGTTTTTAGGTGTGTCCACATCTCAATAAGACGCCTTTCGGTCACTCAGTCGGTTGGTTCCAGCTACGTTAAAAGAAAGAAAAAGGTAGGAATGAAGGAAGGAAGAGGTGTAATGTCATTAAAATGTGTGATGTCATCAAAAGAACATATCAACCCACAGACTAAGAAGCATGCAACGTGCACATGAAAGAACGCTCAACCTCTCATGGAGAGATCACAAGACAGCACAGTATATCCTCCTGCTACTACTAGCATAGACGGTGGATGCATCGTTGAACTTATGGTTCTTTTTTCACAACAATGCTATCATCAGTCTCAGCCACTGCTCTCTTTATTTTTAAGTTTTTGTTAGTTTAGTCGCATTAGGAAATTTTGTCTAAGTTGTTCAGAATTTGTATGGTACCTCAAGATTTTAGTGCCCTAGGCGATCATCTAGTATGCCTAATGTATAGCGCAAGCCCTGCACATAACCCATATAGTTTTTGATTTTTTGGAAATCAATGATCAAATCTTTAACCTCATTATTGCTAGCCCACATAGTTCTTCTAAACTGAGCAGAACTCCTTGCTGGTTTTTACAATTGATATCAGAAGATCAGAATATAAATTGGTTTTGTGACTGAATACTAAAGATCAATTATCTCCTCTTTTCGAGGTTGAATATAGGTTAGCTTATTGAAGCATGATTTTAGAAGCATACAAAAGGCAGAGTCATTGAAAAGAAAAGACAAAGATGGCATTGAAAACAATTACCAATGTTAATGTTGGCTGGCAATATGTTTGAAGTTGGTAAATGCCTTGTATTTTCTTGCGGTACGAAAAGTTTTCTCATTGCATGTTTGGCTCACTATTCTTTCCAGAAATCAAATAAATAAGACGAAAAATGACTAGTGCACAATTAATGTTAACCAACTCCGCCCGGTCCCATCATGCCCCACCCTGCCTTGCCCACACTGTTTTAATTGTGTATCTGTATGCATATGAGTATGAGAGAATGTTTGCATTTGTGTGTGTGTGTGTATGTATGTGTATGTGCATAAGTGTGTATGTTATTCAAAGAAACTTCATGAGAGAGTATGAGAGAAATTATATTTGCATAACAGTTCATCTTTGTGTAAGTAATTTGTTGGTAATTATATAAGTAACTTATGTCTTCAGCTTTCATTGTGTCTATGTACATTCTATAAAGTCAGTGGTTTTTTTTTCTACCCCCTCTCTCTCTCTCTCTTGGTGTATCAAGATATGTTAGGTCAAAGTCTGTGCATGTGTGTGTGTATATATATATATATCATTAATTATATCATGTATCCATTTCTTAATAATATATGATATAAATATATATATATATAAATATATATATATATATATATATACACACATTCATATATATAGATCAATAGATAAATATATATATGTATTGACACAAGGTACATCTATCAATCTCTCTCTCTCTCTCTCTCTCTCTCTATATATATATATATATATATATATATATATATATATATATATATATATAGAGAGAGAGAGAGAGAGAGAGGTATGTATTCAGCCACATCTTTCAGTCTATCTATCTTTCCACAAGATATATCTGAAATGAAAAGATTTCATTGAAATTTTATGGAAGAATGGGCAACAGAGTAAGGAGGAAGGAATTAAGTTTTTGGGCAGATCCATGCACAATTACTTCCCCCTGACAAAGGCGTTGACAGAGGTATGTGCTCTCTGAGTACATTCTTGTTAATCATCTTTTTCAATGAGGTCAACTTGATAGATATACAATAAAGAGTCGACACTTTTCTTCCAGGTTAAAAAGCCAGGAATAGAGAAAAGGCATGAAATATACGATCAGCTGATAATTTGGTGCATATTAACTGAAGTCAGAGAAGAAGCAAAATAATTGAACATGCTAAAAAGCCACTCTACTGACAAGTCTCTCTTGTCAATTAAGATCAATGGACACAGGAACTATGTATTTATTGAATCATACATTATTTGAAAATCATCACCATCATGAACACTTGGATCGTGTTTAATTTAGATATTTGGGAGGATTTAAGGAAAAGGCAGGTGAACTATAGTAAGGTAGATAGATAGATAGATAGCTAGCTAGACAGAAATCAGATCATGATTATAAGCGGTGTGAGTGTGACCGCAGATGCTGCAACAAATTTGCTTCTCCGTAAATCCAAAAGCCTTTTGCTGTAAAACATTCCCCTATGCCCATTGAGTAAGCATGGCAAATTCGGTAGGGCTGCACCCATGTTTAGGTGGTTTCTTTAGTGTGTGACAGACAAATAGATAAACAAGCATACAGACAGACACCACCAAATTATATATAGAGATTTATGAGAGCAAAAGAAGGCAGTTTGGAGAAAATAAATATCAAGCTGGGAAGGTGAAATGCTCCATTGCACATGTCTACATATATAACAATTTACTTTTCTGACTAACAAGTCTTCACTGAAGTATGTCAATTGAGTGTATGGACTTATAAACACATGGAAATACATGTGTGCGTGTGTGTGTATGCGCATAACAGTAATATCTAAGAATATATGCAAGCATTTTAATGGTATATTCTTTATGTATGCATTCATAAGTAAATAGCACACCCACACACATAATGTGTACATCTCTCTCTCTCACTCTCTCTCTCTCATATATATATATATATATATATATATATATATATATATATATATATATATATATATATATTTATGGGTGTCTGCCTTTGAGCAAGGGTTAGTAAGCTTGTCTAGCTAGCCATTACTAGTTTAGTGAATTCAGCCTTTAATTGCTACCCAACTATTATGGTCTTGTGCCAGACTGAACTAAACCTAGTATATCCGTACTTCACATAAATGTACCACTGTAGTCAGCACATGTACCAGAACTAACTAAACATAGATATTTTATCTAGAATTATCTAAAAAAATAACAGCGCGAGATTTGGGCATTGTGGACCTAAAATGACCATAGAGACCCAAAATAGCACTCCAGAAAAAGAAAAAAAAATATAGTGCCTAATGGTGTACTCAAGGTTGTAGCCTTCAAAATGTGACCAGGAGTGCTCAGAGAGAGACAAAAAGACGAGCAAATAGAGAAAAATTTACAGTCCGCTTGGCTGAGTGGTCGAGCCATTTGTGAGGCTACAATGATTTGATATGTACTCTCTCTGTATATACATATACATATATATATATATATATATATATATATATATATATATATATATATATATAAATTTGTGTATGCCTGTTAGTAAATCTAAGAATCTGATAAACTAAGATAAGGTCTAGTATGTATAATCTATCTATTTGAATATGTGTACGAGGCGCTGTCCAAGAAAGAAACTTTTAAAACAGAGCACAATGCAGACGTTTTAGCATGCTCTCTACCGTTATGTTGTGTAGCAGTGTCTTTGACCTTTTGTATGAAAGAAAACTGCATCATGTTGGTGTGGTATTTGAGCTACATGTTCTAGAATGAATGTGTTGTGTTTTTGGCATTTTTTTCTCTCCAAGTCAACGGACAATGATCACATTGAGCAACTGTATTCTGTGACCTGTGAAAAAATTACTCAATGACAATTCAGAATGAGGGGATGGGGCAATATGAGAAAATCTGAGATCACAAGGTAAGGAATGTGACCTCGGACACTGAGAATCAATGGTATATGAATATGAACCTCATTTTTCATTGATATTTAAAAATAAAAAATTTCCACCGGGGAGCAAAGAGAGTAAAAAAGAAAGTATCCCAGACTCAAGAGGTTAAAAAATAATCATCTTAATTAGATGCATACATAAAAAAGTTGCCAAAATTTGATCCCTCATCTAAGATTACAGAAGCACCTTCCACCTACAAGTGAGTCATATTTTCCCGTCTTAAAAGTTTTGGTATAAAGAGCACATAAGAGCTGATCTATTTTTAGATCAGTATTTATAGTTGCCATTCCAAGAGCTGTCCAGACTATTTAGCTCATTATTCTTTATGTTGCTTTGTTTCATACCACAGTGTTCCAGCCAACCCATTCTACAGCCTTTTTCAAGAAGGTAAAAAAATGACATCTATAATTTTGAAAAAAGTCATTATCATTCCAAGAGTTATTCAAATGACGTGAATTCATTCTTTGTGGCTCTTTTTTTATTAATGCAGAATTTTGACTGACCCATCCTCAATATCTCTGATCATGGGCGTCCACTGCCACCTTTCCAGGAGTGTGGGGTGGGTATATATCCGGGAACAGGGGCAAATGGTTATATTCCGAATATATCTTAGTGATAACCCTGTCACCAGCGAATGATAATACTCCACAGCCTTTTTATATGGGAACAATAAGTTATGCCATGCTTACATGAAATAATTACACAGCACCATTATTAATCCTTTTGACTATAAGGTTCCAACCTTGCCCTCGGTGAGAAGGCCTGATACAGGGTGGGGGATACCCCGTTTGCCCCGTCCCCTCAGAACTTGTTATACGCTTTTTTTCTTTTTTTATATGAAAATACTAAAATAACAAAAAAATAAAACGCTACTTTACGTCATGTCACGTGATGTGTTGTCTGCTAACGAAGTAGATCAGATATTTTTTTTTCCTATGAAAGAAAGACTAATAAGATTGGCCCATTCGTTGCTTCTCCAAAGTATGCTTTGTTTTCAAGATAAAGATAAGAAATAATCAAGGAAGTTGGATGGGAGATGAGTTTAACGATGATTACAAGAAGAACTAATCTCATATTTAGGTAAGTGAAAGTGGAAAGGACGATTATTAGATCAATGCCTGAAGTGGGGTTGAATTGCTTAATGTCGGGACAAGAGGTTAATTAGTGTTTACAACGTAAGCACATCTTTTCAGGCATAAAAAAAAAACGTCCTGAATTCCAACAGTTTATTATATTTACCGTCTATCATGATTTCTACTCCTTGTATAAAAGTTCTACTGGTAAAAAAAAAGTGAAAAAGTAAGATATTTTTTGTTTTAAATCAACAACTTATAACGCTTTAATGACCACAATGAGATTTTGAAAGAGAAAAGTTTTTTTATTAAAATTACTTTTTCTCAAAAACGAAAAATTTCTGAAGGAAACAAACGTTTAAACGTAGTCAAAGGAGTTCAAACTACCAAGGAAAAAAATGTTTCCATATTTTTTTTTCACTTAAGTTTGGTTGACCGAATCTTAACCCAAGAGAAATATAATTTTGAAGAAAAAAAATTACTTAGAAAACAAGCATAATGTTTTAATTTTTTTCAGACAATCGTGAAGCGAAAATGTCGAATAGTGAAGTAAAAGCGATTCTCAAAGATTATTTCAGCTTTGACATTTTTTTGAATTGAAGAAGCTCACATTTTTAAAAGATTAATAAATCGTCCCTTTTAAAAAAAATAATCTTTAAAAAATGTATGTTAGAGCAGGCATTTTATACCATTGTTTCGAAATAATATTCACATCCATTTATAAAGGAAAAAAAAGAGAAAAATATTTGTACAGATTTTAGAGGATCAGTTGTACATTTAAGTACAATATAAAGTTGCTGACTAAGTTCGGATTTCGAGATGCTGAGGCTATTAACTTGCTCTGAAGGCCCTGTTCACCTATCATATCTCATTACACCGCTGTAAGAAAGACTCTTCAGATGGTGAAGTCCTCTTCAGAATATGATTGGCCTTGTTGCAGATGTGTATGCCACAAAGGACAGAGATGAAAGAGATAGAAAAAGTTTTGTAATATCGACAAGATTATGAAGCACTGCTATTCTAGTTAATCAGAGTTCAGTATCAAAAGTTTGAAAACATTTCCTGATCAATTAGCTTTAGTTGATTCTAGCACTTTCTCTTGTTCATGTCAATCTCATGAATAAGATACATAAACTAGTGCAAATTTAATTAATTAAGCAAAAGAGCAACAGACAGTTGTCCAGCACAGAACAACACCCCACCATCTGGCTGAAAATTTCTCTGTCGCCCCCAAAATGCAATGTTTAGCTCCAGGAGACTCCTCCCAGCTGCATCTCCCCATTGCACTAAGAAGTGTAGAGTCAGGGCATTCCTTAATACCTGTGGCATACCAAAAAGCAAAGTTGGGGAAAATAGACAATTTTGTCTACCCACGTGTATGCATGGAGGGCACCACATTAAACCTAACCCTGTGTCCCATTTTTTGCCTTTAGGGGGAGGCAGGTAAAACCTACCTCATCTCAAAAAACTCAATGGCCCACTTAACGAATATACTTCTGACAAACTGAATTCACTTTTACTTTCTGTTGATTTCAATCAATGGCAGTAAATCAATTTGCTATTTGTAATTTTTCGTATGATCTTTTTTTTTCACCTTCTTCCTTTTCTACTTGCCTGCAGCAAAGTACATTCTGTAGAGACTTCTACTTATCAACAGTGGTGTAATGCTGTGGGAACGGTGTCCCATATTCTTTTCAGGTGGGGTAGCATTCCCTTATTATCTATATCAGGCATTCTCAATAGGGGCAATATGTCCCCCAAGGGAACAGGCAGAAAATAAGACGATTCTACTCCTACTTGGTGAATTATAAGATATGTATTCATTGTGTCAATTTCCACTATCATGTTTTTTCATTATGCAAGCACAAGTAGGTTGTCCTGAAGCACCAATTATCTTCTATGCTCAATTTAATATGAGATTTACTTGGCTAAGCCAAGATGTGGCATCATATAATGGAGAGCAATGTTCATTTTGTCAGATATACAGTCAAGCTACTTCATTTGAATATTTATTTGGCTAAAGGTATTAGATAATACAGAGTAGTCGTTCTCATTGGGGGCCAAAGGTGAGCTGAGTGGGCCAATAGAGAAAGATAGGTTAAGAAACCCTGGTCTATAACTACAAAGATTCTCCTTCCACTTATCAGTTGTTCTCCTTTCTAAAATGGTGCATTGTAGCTATATAAATAAGTCTCAAGGTACCACTAGAATACGCAAACTTGAAGAATGTGAAAAAAATGTAGCTCTAGAGGCTTGCTTTGCTCTGGTTTGCTACACCTACTAAAGCAGTCAGCTCTTAGTTTCTTTGCTTCTTTTTTAGCGCTACACAAATGCTTATCAATAACAAGGGCTGTCGTACCTTTTTTGCACACACTTATTGCAACTTGTTAGGTCTGCTACTACAACAAGTAGACTCCCATAACCTCATCAGAGTTTATAGTAATGAGCACACAATAAAATTGGTAACCAACAATATGAGAACAAACTAAGCAATATGCTCTCTGATGATAAACTGGTGACCTCAGTTTCCATTCGAGATGCCATGCAAAACTTCAGGGAACTCAAGGCGTGTAATAAAAGATGAAAAATTGATTGAAAATGGTGATCTATATCTCTAAGTTTGTTGGTAGAGTATTTTCCAAAGATGTATGAAGTGTTCAGCAAGACGGGGGAAACTATAGGTAACTTGGCAGAGGAAGAGATAGAACAATCTGTTCAAATTCCTCAACTAATAGGATATCACCTCGTAATACTGTGTACTGTACAAGCAACTAGTGTTTCAGGTTACCATACATTAATGTTTAAAAAATTGAAACATTCACGAGTTATCTTTCTAACATGAAAGTGAGAATAAATTGAAATGACAGGTCTGGTTAGTCACTAAATAGTCATTTGACCAACATCTTTTGGTAGCATGCTGTATGGGTGATCAATTACAAAATTGGAAAAGGAGGTGATCAATGAATGAGTGACTTTCCTGGCCTTCTGTTGAGCAGTGATCACTAAAAAGGTCTGAATTTGAAAAAAAAAAAAAACAACCTCAAAACAAGCGTCATTGCTGCTAGACATAAACTAAGGGAATAATTTAGCATAAACTAATATTGTGCCCACCCACTAAAACCTATTTGGGGGAATTTGAACAAACAACAAAAATTTTTTTTTCTTGTCATGATAAAGAGTAATTGTTCAAATTCTTAGCTTTCTGGCTCTAATAGTGTCCTGTATGTGTGATACATACATACATAGTTAGCCAGCTAGATAAACTTGAAAACTGAAGAAACCAATGTTGGTAGATTTTGTGGCTGATTTTGTTTCTAACATGAAATCTAAACTTTTCTGGATACATTGATGTGTAACAGTCGAAAAATAATTCATGTCTTACAGGAGGATAAAAGTAAGTCATAAAAAACATAATTGAGTTGAAAGCCATTAAAAAAGTCTGAATGTGTATGATTCATTGATTTGGGTCTTTTTTTTTTCCTCTCATAAAATAATTTGTTTTCATGTCGACTAACACGAACACCTCTGACCAGCTTAGCTTTTGAAAAGCCTTCATGAAAATATTTTTGTTGGTATAATTGTCTACTATCAGGGGGAAAAAAATGAAAATAGCCATATTACATTATTAGAGAAGCTTGAAGAATGCATTTATTTAATCAGTGACGAATAGAGTCATTATTGCTGGCAGGGAGCAGTCTGGAGAAGGTTGAACTTCCAGAACAGGGGCATAGCTGAGGGAAGGGGGTCTAGGGGTGATAAATAGGGTACCCCCCAAAAAAACTTTATGAATAGTAGTTCACCTACTATATTTCTACTAACATTTAACAATAGCAAATCTCATTAAATATTAGAGGGGGCACTTCAAGGAGCCAAACCCTACTCCCTCCCAGGCACGCAAATTTTTCGTCAGGCCTTTGAAAGGTCTGTCTACTCAGCAAACTCATTGACTTCAGACTTCTGAAAGGTTTGTGCATGGATCACAAGTAATACCTTTGTGGTCCTCATCAAAATCTCCAACATCCCTGTTCGAGGAGGTGTAAAAAATTTTACTTTTGAATAAAGACTTATTTCAACAAGTGCGAGCAGGCATAATATTCATTACAGAATGATGTTGAGTTGGTTATTGTGTAATGATGTATAAAAAAACTATTCGTTCGCAACATTGAACTTGAAATGTTTGTTTCTATTTGAGGGTTAGGGAGATAACAAGACAGAACAATATATGGGTAACCATTTGGTGGGGTTGGGGTACACTCAGGGTATTTGCCCTCTCCTGGAGTAGGCCTTTACAAAGTGGGCTAAGGAGAGGGTTTAAAAGTTGGAACCTTATGGACGCTAGGGATCGATGGGTCACAGGGACAGGTCACAGCTTAGGCACCTACTAGTCCTTTATCTGACATCTAACATCCGAACATATTCTTTTGCCTGTCCCTGGAAAAGAGCCCATGGACACCCCTCTGGTTAAGAACTGCTAGTTTAGAAGGAAAGGGACTTGATAAGACTGAAATTACATTCACCATTTCACATGTACGATGAATTTATCCATGGAAACATCCTCTTTTTCTTTTAAGGTCACTTTACCCTTACAATAAGTTGGCCGTTACATAAACCCTAGTTTCTGCTACGGTCCCGCATTTTCAAAGACCCCGCGGTAAATGTTTGCAAGCTATCAATTCCGATCCAGTGATTAGGCACTTGCTACAGTACTACTGCCTCCAACATTTACGAACGACTTGGTGTTCGAGGTTAGCATTTTGGGCCAATTGTCACCTTTAATTTGGGTTATCACTTTAACTCAGTGATTAATGGAATTGTGGTCACTGGTACGTATTCAACGAAGGTTTGAAACTGGACAAAACGAAAACGATTTAACTGCTATAATACTGAAATGTCCAACACTTGTGTATTGCAAATGAAAAAAATTACTTTAATATGCGAGAAAAAAAAATTATGTGTTCTAATATTTGTGTTTTTTTTTTTCAAAATTTAGAGCTCCAATAACTTGTTATGCGCACACACTAGCTGAATCCCGCCTGGAGCCTTCCTTCCCGCCCGGGATGCCAAATCTGCCACTTTCCAGTTAGATCTAGCCGGTTTTTCCAGTTTAGCCAATAAAAATCTGCAACAGCGGATAGTCGAATATCTAGCAATTAAAAAAAAAAAAAAATGATAATTAGCCGATTTTTATTTCATTTCGTAGCTATCTCACAACTTGCATATCTAATATTTTTAGCTATGAAGTTAGCTGAAGGAGGAACAAATTCAGAGCCTATTTACTCTCTTTCCCTATGAGAGTTACTTCTGAAAAAATATCCAAAAAACGAAAATTGTCAGGATAAAACGAATGTCAGGGTCAGTCAATGCAAATCTAACAACACAGGGAAAATATTTTTTGTAATGAGAGATCATTAAACCAAATTTTAACCGAAACTTTTGCTTTCTAGCCATAAAGTGGGAAAGATCCTATCGATTGTAGCCAATCTTAGGAGCAGTTTTAGCCGACAAAACTTAATTTGAATTGGCAACACTGCTTCTCGCGCTTATCTATTTCTGTGGTCACTCAGAGACACGCAACAACTTTATGTTGGAGTTGAAATCTTTCCTTTCCCATGATATCAGATTCACTCTGAGTCTGTACCCGAAAATGTTGATCGAATCTTTTATGTAAATACTGTGTTTATAATTAAAATGTGATGTATTTCATATATGCTGCCCGGAAGTGAAATAAGTTTTTAAAAATCTATTAAAATTTGTTTGCAAATGCTTCTTTTTTTTTTTCTCTCTCGTCCAGTCATTTTAGGATATATTTTTTTTTTTTGCTACTTAGTTAATCTGGCTCCGGAAGAATCCTGGGTCTGTAGTTTAAAATCATAATTATATTCTTTATTTACTTGAACAACGTTCAGAAAGGAAACACAACATAGAAAGACAGAGAATGGTCTTTTTCTTAAAAAAACTTATTAAGATCTGCGTTCTCTAGTCTCAGCCATGTTGTGGTGTACACCTGACTAGCATTCCCTGTGTTATAACAGGTGAAAATGAAGGTCACTGTTAGTGCTGCAGGAAGGAAGGAAACCCCGATTTGTATATTATTGTGGTGTTTGGTCTTCCGAGGGGCAGTGGTGGTTACTGCCCATCGTGGACTAGTTGCTGGTTTGATGTGATTTCCTTTTCAATTTAAGTTCTTTTGTTTTTATTCTCTTCTTTTTCTTTCTCTCCCTTTTCGCCCAAACCAACAACATTATTCATCTATCATCAATCACCGACCCACCCACCCCCTCCGGTAAATAGCAGACGGAACATACCGCTGTTCCCACAATCGACACTACTCCCCATCTAGAAAAAGAGAAGAAAAAAATCCCTAATAAAACCTACAGCAAGTGCCTTTTCTGTCAACATCGCCATCTCCTTCAAAAGATTACTCTAAGCGCTTACCCCTTCTGTTGTCACCCCTTGGATGGGGGGACAGCAAGAAAAATCCCCGCCGGTTAAAGGCGAATAAAAATAATAACATTAATAACTTACAAAACTAAGTTATACGCGCACCAACTTCTGTTTTCAAAACTTTGGGCGCCCACTTTAGAACTTTAATTTGTGCATGTGCGTGGAAATGTTTCCCACGGATAAAACAAGGTTAATGTTACAATACTAGACCTGACTGACATACACGAGAAATAACTTCGGGAAGTTACTTACACACGAGAGGAAGAAAAAGACGGAGAGGTCCTGCGGAAAGAAACACGTTTTGTTGTTTTTTTTAAACTTACACACTTGTTGCTCGGATATATTCGGAATGACAGAAAAATGAAATGATTTTTTCCGCTGTTATGCCTAAATTTACTACAGCAAACCAACATACTAATTGCCGAACATGAATTTTATCATTTAAAAAAGTCTGAATATAAAACATGGTTAAAAAGTTCAAAGTTTAGGAAGAAAAAAAAAGCATAACTGTAAGTGTCAGAATTCATGCGATTGTTGGTCCCAGGATTTTTTTATTTAAAAAAATTTAAAAAGACGATGTATGTATGCATTATTGGATGTTTTTACTTGACTCGAAACTTTAAAGAATGTAATTGAATTTTAAAAAAAACAAACAAACAAAAAAAAAAACCAGATGAAAAGTTTGGATATAGTGAAAAAAATAGCATTAAAACTTGAAGTGTTCGAAATTCGTGCGATTTTGTTGAAAAACTTATTTACCGGCTCGACCAAGGAAAAATGCGACGAATGTATTGGGTCTTCAATGTAATGTTGTTATGCTTAGATTAATAACAAAACAACATATGTATGCAGTTATGCAAACAAATTAAGTTAAAAGCAGAACACGAATTACAGTTAAAAAATTTGGAAAGAAAAAACGAAGCACAACTTCATCGATTGCCTTATTGGTGCGATGCGATTGTTAGAAACAAGAAAACTTATTTACCGGTTTCCCCCTGGATTTAAAAAAAAATTGATTTGGAAACGAATAGACGATGGATACATTGGATCTTTTTTAAGCATTCATACCTGAATTAACAGCAACATACATGCATATGTGTAGTCATGCAAATATATATTTAATCATTAAAAAAAAAAAAAAAAAGAAAAGTAAAATATAACAGTTGAAAAGTTTAAAGTGAAAAAAAAAGCATCAAGTTACGAGCTTTAACCATACAAGTGTCAGAATTTGTGCCAGTGCGACAGACACCTCACCGGTTGACCCCAGGATTTTTTTTTTATCTTATTTGAAAAAGGCCACTAATGCATTGGATTTTACCTTTACAGAAGAAGATAAAAAAAGATAGAATAAGGGAAGATGAAGAGAGAAAAATTGAAAAAGCGGAGATTATTATCTACATTGCAATGAAGAAACTCAACGATTATGTGTCTGTCTTTAATTAACGAATACATAAAAAACTTCCTTCTCATTCTTTACACTTAGAAGAAGAAAGCTATCTTTTTTTTTTTTGGATTTAATGATTTACTAACCCAGGTATTTTACGAATTCAACCCTGGCTTTTTTTTCAATAACAATAATGCTATGATAAGTTGTATGTTCTCTAAGCCTTGTTGGCTTTTTCTCCAAACTCTTCTGGCCCTTCTAGCAGCAGGCTTTATGTCTCCTACTGGATGGCGCCTGTGCGGGGCCAGCGTAGGTGGGGGACCCTTCACATGTCCACCAGTTCAACTACAATATGTTCCAGGTGAGTTGATACGAGGATCAATATTATTTTACATTTCAATAATAAAATTTGTTTGGTACACATTAAGAAGTGCGGTCCCTATTTTTCATTGTGGTCCTGGTTAGCTTGGAAGTAGAAATTAATTCTTAGTAATGATATTGATAAAACTAATTGAGCCTATTTAAAGAAAAGATCTCTAGGGTTTGTCTTTTTTTCCCTAATTTTTATGAACCTTTTTTTTCACAGGTGGGAGTCGATTTAATGAATTTTTATACCAAAAACATCTTGTTCATTGTCACCGTTGAAAACTTATTTTGAGTTGTGAGTAATTTAACTTAAAAAAATCAAAGCAACCGGTACTTAGGTTGCTATCTATAGGATGGACTGCACATTTTAACTTGGTTTTTGAAGGGACCACAGTTTTTATCTTGTACCGTTTAATTATTCTATGACTCGAGTTTTAAAGTCCACCTCTTGTAAAAATCTGACTGCAAAAAGATTTTTCAATTGGCTTCATATTGGGAATTCGTGATTGAAATAATGGCTTTAGTGTAAAATAATGTGAGATTATTTTTAATCCACTTGTTGTAGTGAAGTAAAACAACCACAATGAAACGAAACCGTTGCTTTAAGAAAATTTAAGGCGGTAATCTGTGTACCACCTGTGATTCTATCCTATGGTCGTTTCACCTTTTTGCCAGGTGAGAAATGATTATTTTGTAATAGGAGGAGTTCCACAGGTAGAGGTGTGAAATCGATGACTTCTTTTAGATCTGAGAAAAACGCATTTGCTGCTTCTAAGTTTGACTAAAATCCGTTAATCACCAATCAATCATTTGTAGCACAGTACTACTAGTATAAGTACAGGAAACAACAACAAAAAAGCCCCCCCCCCTTATAACGTGAGTCTCTGGTATTTTGGAATCTATTCTCAATTTCTTAAATCTTGAAAATAAATTCCTTAGGTGATTTCTGTGGCGATTTGGTAGTTTCAAGTTTATCATAGTTTGGTATCACAGTTTTTGTAAGGGAATTCGACGATGACCAATTATACAAAATACTCATCAGCTATCAAGTCTAAACAAACAAAGTGCAAAAAAAAAAAATCCATCACAAAGTTCCAAAATTAACTGACAGGTTGTTTATTTCACTTTTTAATTTCTCTTTAAAATGTCCTTACGTATGTGTGGCTTCAACTTTATTGATGGCACATAGACCCCATTAAGTTTCTAAAAGTGACCATGATGCATCTTGACGTCATCAAATGGTATGCAAGTTTTTAAGGTCATTAGGGGCTTATTCTTTAATACTTGTAGTGTGTCCCATAATATCCGTTATATTTGGATATAGATTTTTGATGCATTAAGTGTATCAGTTATGGGACAGTTAGTATTTTTATTTCGCGGGTTGGATGCTCGGTGGCGTAATGGTTATCAGCACAGGATATAGAATTGAAGTTCGAATTCCGGCGGGGGAGTTGATATTCATCTTGGATAAGGCTTGTTACCGCTTCTCTCGGCATTCAGTCCGATCGCTACATGTCTTGACCAAGCAAATGTCATTACTGGCACGCTGCGATGCTTGTCTAAGTAGTAGACTTTGGTTAATGGTTTAGCAATTGGTCAAACCGCTTCCCCATAACGACCTCACCTGTCCAGGTAGTAGCAACACGAAGCTGTTACTTCCAGCCCCATGATCAGCCTTGAGGAACCAGTATTTCGATGTTTATTTTTACAGCATCGAAAAATTAAAAACATGTTTCTCAGGAATTTATCAGCAATTACTAACTGAACTCGTGGAAATTCCACTTGTGTTGACATCTATGACTATCCATTATCTCGTGCCTCTTCTCTTAATTCACCCTTTACCTGGAACTTCTCATTCTCTTCCTTATCCTTTCCAATCCCCGTTCGTTGCTCATTCTTTTTTATCATTTGGTTTTCTAAAATGGATTGGTTTCATTAGCAAAAAATAACAAAAAATAACGAGGTCACCAATATTTTCTTTTACATCCTCCCTTTTATCTTCCTTTTGCTTTATCTCTCCATAAAGAATTTTAGTGTATCACAATTTTTACGCCTTTCCATCTATACCAGTCTTTCAAATTATGGCTTATTGTCTCTTGATTTCTACCCAGCAAGCCTTTCTTTTTATATCTACATTTTGTTTCTATCCCCCCCCGTTATACATATATATGTATATTATATATTTTTTGTTTTTGTCTAGTTTTCTCTCCTGCAACCCTCCCTCCTCCCTGTCAGCGTCACTTTTTTAAATTCCTTCCCGCCTAATATTTGTAAGTTTCTTACTCAGAAGGGCCGAGTATTGGGCTTATACTATGCTCTGATCCTAGGTAGAAACAGCAAGACGGTTATACGTACGAACAAATATCATCATTACTATTGTTATTGTGGTGGTGGGGGTTTCAGAGACTGCATGTCGTGTTCTAGATACTTTCCAAGCTTAGCTTAGTCTGGCTCAAGGCCACAATCGTGGAACACCCATTGGGGACCTAAATCACTATACTTACGTTAAGATCTGTGAGTCCTCAGTATATCATGTATTAAAATGGAAAGTGTAATTGTTGTAAACAAACTTTTTCCTTTATTTTCAGCTGTAAGCGTTGGTTTTTTTTTTTTTTGTTTTTTTTCAAGTATTTCTATCCTTTCTACAAGTATTTGATGATTTTAGTCCTTAGAATTGTTCTGCATAGATTAATAAGCCGGGGGTCAAAATTCTTCTTTTATTGATTTGTGAGATTTGTTACTAAGGGTATTGCACCATGGGTTTCAGAACTGTGCCGTATTATCCATCTTGATGAACCAAGAGAGGTTGCATAACAATAATTCAATAATATCACTCTGACCCACTGATTATGCACTTCTCATAAGAAAACAAGATCTTAGTAATCCAAAGAGTATACAACCAATGCATCCTCCTAATAGTCACTTATGGAGATGGAACCTAACCAAGAGACTGACCTGCCGTTCTCAAAGCATGCAACATGCACATGGAAGAAACATACTCCACTTCACATGGAGAGATCACAAGACAGCGCAGTATATCCGGGAGAAAATAGGAGCCAAAACATCATAGAATCTACTAGAAAACTCAAATGGCATTGGGCTAGTCATGTTGCAAGAATGGCAGATAACCTATGGACATCACGACTCACAACATGGATCTCTAGAGATCAAATGCGTAACTGAGGCCAATGGAATATAAGATGGAGAGACAAACTAGACTAATTCAGAAAGTATTGGCTCCACGACACCCACGATAGAGAAATGCAGTGGATCCTGGGAAAGGTCTATGTCTAATTACGGATGATAAAAGACTGATTATGATGACACATGTTTGAAGCATTCATTATCATCATCATCATCATGAATGCTTTAAATTATCAGATGTGCATAATTGGTGGGTCAGAGTGATATTATTGAATTATTGTTATATAATCTCTCTTAGATCATTAGAGTGGATAATCTGGCATGGTTGGAGCATTAAGACTTAGAAACTTGAATTAAACAAATATAAATGGTTAAATGTAATACATTAATATAATTGATACAGTGAAAGGAAACAGGCACAGGTACATTAATTTTCCTAAGGGAATATCGTCAATATAAAGCAGTTTCATCCGCATTATGCACTTGTTTGGAGCTGAGGTCCTTGTCATCCAAGAGCTTAGCTAATTGGTAGCACCTTTGTGGTTCGCTGATCATTTTTCTCCTCATAATTTATGCATAAAGATTCCATGATGTTACATAAACCTTTGAAGCCATCCTCCAGTGTAATTAAACATTGTTCTAATTTAAGTTCTTCAACTCCACACACAACCTCCTTTAATCACTCAATGAACTAGTGAGACAACAACAAGAAATTTAAGTGTCTACTTGTAATTTTGTCTGGATTAAAAGATCTACTAGACTGTCAGTAACAGGAAAATCAGTGCTTTGCCTGTGTAAGCTTGTGTAGGCAAGAAGGATATCTGCCCTCATTTCCAATATAACTGCATGGATCTAACCACAGATTTGTTTATAGTTTGTTTGTATAAATCTGTGCTACCATAGATGTGCAGGATGTTGAAGCTAAATTCTAATGGACACATTGCTTTACTTCCGTAATTGTATGCAGTGTCAAGCTTGGTCAGTACATAGATGGGTGACGAACTGGGTATACCAGGCGCTGTAAGAAGCTGGGGATCATGTAGAGAGACCCCGGGGGTGATCCCGTTAAACCTCCCAAGGAGGTGACTGATCTCTACATTACGCTTATTAACACAAGCCTAAGGCTCCCAGCTCCAATTCCTCCCTCCCAGAACCCTCTGACTGGCCTGGATGTGATCAACAAGAAATGAATGAACAACAGAATTGTTGATTGTTTATATAGATCCTGTATGTTCATAGATGTTCCTGAATTTCAATGATCGAAATGCCATCAAGTAAATCTTCATTCATTCTGTGCTTGAATTGCATGTATCATTGTTCTCTGCACATTACAGAATTAGGTACAACGGGGCAATTTCTGGCTTGCCAGGCCTGTCGAAACTTTGTTCTGCTCAAGGCACCAATGTCACCTATATATCTAGGTACTGACCTGGCTCAACGTTGCCTAACTTGAATGATCTTACACAAATCTGTGAATCCAAAATGATTTGATTGTAATCCCTTAGCCTTGGGGAAAGGTTCTTCGATCCTTGTTCTTGTGCCAAGTCCTTCGCAGAGAGGCCTTGACTACCTTTTTATAGTCTTTAGTGTGACTCAATGGTGGAAGCAAGCACTTTACCACTGGGCTACGATGATTGGTGTGCTTGCTTTGAATTAATGTAAATTGCAATGATAATCGGATTATTTTTGCAAAATTGTTTCTTTTTAGTGTTAGTTGTTTTGTTCTCCTCATTCCCTAAACCTTGAAAGCTTTGCTTCATTTTGACATGCTGATGAATGAAACTCCTCCTCAGTTGTATTACGATTTTTTATCAAATGATGTTTCATTGAAAATGCAAATTATGCACATACACTTTCCACAAACTAAATACTCACATCCACGTGTGCACACGCACACTCTAGAGCATATATGTCACATGCACACACCTATGTAAAATACACGTACAACCATGCATACATGCACAAATATATACGTGTATTTGTGGCATTTATACACATGTTTGTATGTGTGTATTTTTGATGAAACCTCGTTTGATTAAAAGTCGTGCCACACTTCTCATCATCTTAACGTCCTTTTGAAAATCATAGCATCAATTTTCTTACAGTCAAGTGTCCTTTCCTATTTTTTACCCCCAAGCCTTAACCAAAATCAAAAAGGAAAATCTTTTTAAAAAAATAAAGAAATATTCCTTAGAGAGTATTTTTCTCAAGTTTCAATGTCTGTGTTTACAGTCCACCCAATGGTGGAATTTCATCTGAATAAACTTTGAACAATCATATGGCTGTTTTTTCCTATAGTATATTCTGTGAATCATATCACAATTTTGATTTCTTTACATTAAGTATAAACCTACTTTGTATAATCTTGTAGATCTTAGCATCAACTCTATAATATGGACTATATATTATAAGCTGTGAAATATTCAGAGAGCATTTTTTTAGCTAATATATAATACAGCGGTATCTAATGATTTTCATTAGGAACATGCTGGCTGCTTAAGAGGAGAAATTTATTGATGCGTAGAGCATTAGGGAGGTGTGGTTTTTTTTCTTTAATCCATCCTCATCAGCCTTGTAGCATCTGTTATTGGACATAAACCTTCCTTGTGATTTGTCAGACCTCTCCATTATGAACATCATTGGGTCAGTACTTTCTGAACTTGTCTAGTTTGTCATGCCATCTTATCTTTTGCCAGCCACAATTTCTCTGATGATCCACATTGTGAATCATGATGTTCAGCAATTTTCTACCCTTCTTGCAACCTGACCAGGCCATCACATTTGAGTTTTCCAATAGTTTCCATGATATCCGTGAATTTGTTGTTCCATATAGATATAATGGTCCACTTTCTTTAGCTCTGCCTTTTCGATTTTGATAGTTGTCTTTGTCTTCAACATGTTTATTGTACATCACGTTGATTTTACCTGAGTTTATGCGAAGCCCAACTTTCTGGCTTTCTTTATTCCATTCATCTAGCATTATTTGGAGATCATGAAGGTTCTCAGCAAAAATGACAATGTTGTCTGCAAATCTGAGGTTATATAGGTATTCACTGTCTTTTCTGATTCCTTCATTTGCTAAATTCTGGTAGATCATCTCAAGGCAGGCAGTGTAGATTTTGGGTGAGCTGCTATCACCTTTTTTTTTACTCATTTTTTGAGCTTAAATGGCTCAGTCTTTATGTAGATTGATAAAGGATCTGCAATGTTGGTAGATATGTTGCAAAACTCTTACATGTACGGGGTTTATGGCTTGTATGATAGCATCAATGATTCTTGAGTCCACACTAAATATTTATAGCTATTACAGTGCTCCACATCTTCAAATGCCAAATGAATATAAAGTTGAAAGCCCTCAACACAAACTAACCTTTGCTGCAATTGATTGACTGATTAATATTTACTCCAGATCATTATCTGGATAAGATGAGAATAACTGTTGCTGGAATGTTAACCTTCATTTTATTTCAATTTATCTAGAAACAAAAATATGGATAGCTGTAATAACTATAATTGTGTAATGTCAAAAAGACCTGCTTCATCCATGAGACATGAACTCCTATGATGCGAGTTCAAATCTTATTTTCCTCTTGGGTTAATGCCTGTCACTAAACATAATTTTTTTGAGGAAGTTTCTGCCCCATATGAACATGCGTTCTCCATCTTAGATTGACCTTGTGTCATGTCCTGTTTTTGTGGGGGCTTGAGTAAATAGGAGCAAGGTGTATGATGTCAAATTAAGTAGAAACTGAGCAATATTTAAGAAAAGTGTAAAGAATTAACAGACTAAATTTTTTTTTCCTTTGTAAGATGGCAAAACTTCTATAAGTATGTGTAAAATATATTTACAAAATTCGAGACAGTGTTAGAGTAGATACAAAGGAATTGAATGTATAAATCCTTGTTCCAAGATATCAAATCACCATAGCTCCGCAAATGGCCCGCCTTACAAACCAGCCAAGTAGGCTACAGATTCTTTTATCTTTGCTTGAGTGTGTGTGTGTCTCTGGGTGCTCCTGGTTACATTTGTTGGGCTACTATCCTGAAAATTTGTATGAGGTCATCGTTAGGCTCCATCAAAAAATGTTTTTTAAAAAAAATGCTTTTTTGAGTCTATGTGGTCATTTTGGACCTACAAGGCCCTAATCTTGTGCTGGTATTTTTCTTCAGATATTTTCTTACATAATTAGTTCTGGTGCAATTTCTGGTTACAGTGATTCATTTATGCAAGGTGCAGATATTTCATACTTGTTTAATTCATTTAGATATTTTATTTCAACATGTGAATATTAAATTGATTTGATATTCTGTTGAGTAGTATGAAAATAAAACCGTCTTAATCATGCAATGAAGACTTTCTGTTTTTATCAATTTCTTATGAGAAAAACCTGACACAGGAGTAACAATGTTGAAAAATATTTTTGGCTGCAAACAGGCTAAGGGCGTTCTCCAGCCAAAAATGTGTAAGTTAATTGTTTGAAATGTATGGGACCTCAAGTGATAGAAGAGATACCAAGCTAACAAAAAAAATTACTGACTAAAAAGGATCATTCATGAAATGAAAATGAACCGGTCATTACTTTGTTAAATAATTGGTATTGTTAGTCAACTTGTAAGTTAACCTCTTGGCTGGTCACCTGTTTGTGAGGTCCAGAGTCAAAAAATAAACTTGATGACAATGCTGAATGAAAAAAAGACTTGAATACTGACTATGAATTTAATTGTGCTGAGATGAAAGAACTGATACTCCATCTTTCTTTTTACTGAGTAGGCTTTGCAATGTTAATTATTATGGTATTTGAAAAATTTGTTTGGTGTGAGAATATTTCAACAAAGAGTAGTTATTCATTGAATTTTAATGGACTCCATTTGTGGAGAAAGAATGATCTAAATTTATTGTTTTTCACTTAATATTGGTAATGAGAACAGAAATATTTCAAGTTGGCATATTTCCGGTGTACCTAAATTCAATATCTCTGTCTACAAAGCACAGCTTCAGTTCCTTAGAGGTCACAAACAGATAAACGAAATCAGACTTTCAGTATTATATAGATAGATATTGTGTGCATTATAAAAGATGTCATTTGGAGCAATGTTAAACAAGGCTTAACCGTTTCTATTCATTTTATCGCATCCTAAGCAAGAAAGAAGTCTAACAACTGATCTTATCACTAAGGTTACATGGTCATGTGATGACTTTTTATCGAATAAAAATCAGTTGCCTTTTTGCTGCCAAACTCCAGCAGAAAATGATGGAACTGCTGCACTTTAATGGGAGGTAGAAAAGGTGTTAAGCATCTCAAAATCAATAGTACAAACAAGTTACTGACATATGGTCTGGTTCTCTGGGTTTTGTGGAAGATGGGTTAAGAAAGGGCTTCCTTACTTATACCTTTTCTTTCTGACAAATCTCTACACAATAGGAATTCTCAAAATACAATACCTATAAGCTTACTTCTATAGTTCTCTCTGAGCTGTGTGCATTTTGTAACCAGCACACAAAGGAAACTAATGTGTGCACATTAAGTTACCTAAAATGAGGTAGTTATTAATAATTATACTTGCAGTAATGATAATGATGTTAATATTGATATATTATAATTATACTTATTGAAAATGATATCTTGGTTAACTGTTTTTGTTGACTATTTAGTTTGTCGGTCAATCTTGACTAAATACTGGTATGCTACTTCATAGAAAGCAAACATAATTATATTAAAATATGCCAATACAGTTTTTATTAGCCATGAGAAATAGGCTGTGCCAAAATTATCTCAAAGAATTTCAAATCTACATTTGCACAAGCATTCAGTGCATACATACTTTTGTCAAAGGAAAAAAATTTGCACAACATAAGATTTTTACACACATTGAATACTAAAATTAGAGGGAACTTTCCATATAAGTTATCCTAGAAGTTATATTTGTAGGTTGTCTTATAATTATTTCCACCACTTCACATGAATGATTCTCCCATCAATTACTGATTGAATGCTTAGAGTACAGAATATCAGTAAATTTTCAGATATATCATTAAGTTTTTGAATAGATTTTGCCAAACTCCAGTACACAGTCTGGAGTTGACTTCATTTTCCTACCGTAATTAGAAAAACTAGAACAATCCTCACCAAAATGAAGGGTGTGAAAATATAAAATCCACACACCCTACTAAGATTTGAACTCACAACTTATTGCCAGGAGGCTGTCCTATTCATTGAGCTAAATTGACAAGTCTTACATATAAAGAAAATTCATCAAACACATATTTCATTCTAATAAATGAATACATTTTATACAATATGTATATATATATATATATAAAGTGCTGTAAACAACTTCAATCAGAATAGATATTGGATTGAAGTGTGACCCTGCAGCAAACAGTCCTGTTCATCTTAATTTCTTGCTTTTCAAACTATCAGGTCATTTTTAGATTCTGCAACTGTCAAGAAAGTAGCATGAATTAGCCTCTGATGATATTTGAACTCACTATCCTTGATTTCAAATCTCATTGGAGGCTATTTCTTCATTTTTTGATCCATGCTGCTTATTCAAGGGTCATAAAAGATAAAAATGATCTGAATGTTGTGGTAAAAACCAGCAAAAATAAGATGAAAGAAAAACTTTTAAAAATTGATAATGACAATGTTATATCTTAGAATTTGAATATTGCTCAGAGCCTGTTCTTTTTTTTTTTTTTTTTTTTATCTGCGCTTTTTTTGATGGTCTGAGTAATCATGAAAAGCAACTTAAAATAAGATGAAAGAAATAAAAAGTGAAGGTAAACCATCACGGCTCAGGAGAGACCATCCCCAATATAGTATTGGGGCTAGTAACAAAGTCCTGATTTCTGTTGTATATGTTAGCATTGGGATCCTTGCAGGTCTCAAGTCTGGTCGCGACCAGGACTTTATACCTACAAGTTTTTGTGATCTACCCCTTGGCAGGATACAAGTCCATCAAAGAGATATCTCCACCTTAATCACTCATCCTTTCTGGACAATTGAATTCTTGTTGTTTTTGATGTTCACCTGTTTCAGCCAACTCATTCTATGTCCCTCATCAGGTGTAATATTCAACCTCCATAAGGGAAGAGTCTCTCATCTTATTTTGATATTACAGTATAAAAAAATCTGTATGAAACAAAAGATTTTATGTGTTAACATCAGCACTTGAAAATTGAATTTTTTTTTGCAATACAGTATAGCTTATTTCATAATTTTACCATGAAAATGTTTTCAGTTCCTTTCTTTGTTCAAGAGAGAATTCCATCTCGTGTCCCTTGAGCCTTTTTAGCAGGGGTCATTCTAGATCAGATCGTCAAGAGAACTGTAAGAATTTAACCCTATGTCTCCGATTTTCATGAAAATTTGTGGATCTACAGAGAACCCCATATTGGTGGACCATGTAAAATTATATTCCAGTACCTTATGTGGTTTTGGACTTACATGGATGTCAAATAGCAGCTGAATCTGGTTTTTTTTGTCCATTGAAAATATTTTAAACTTCATTCTCCTCACTTTATCAATATATTGCCATGATGTATTGAAATCTGGCTATTTCAGCCATGATGATTTAAAAAAATGCTAACCCCATTTACCTACTTGAAAAAAAACCTACCTACTGCAATTGTAAATTTCAATCTCTAAAACAATTTGCTCTCATTATTTCTCAGTTGGTACTAAAAATTGTTAGACGACATTAAGAACTTTACAACTAAATTCTGTTTTACTAACTTTTTCAGCTTTCACTTTCTGTCAAAAATCATTTTGTTATCCTGTTTTCTCCGGCATCTTCACAAGCAGTTTGTGACAAATTGCTTTCGATACCCACCCGCCCATCCCAAACATAACCAAGATCTTTTGTTTGTTATTACTGGTGGGATATCAATAAAGCCTTATCGAATGTTCACTTTCACTGCCAGTTGTCAGTACCTCTTCTGAAATGGCATGTCTGTGGTATCGGTATTTTTTATGTGTTTTAAAAAGTTGGCAGCATTCTGACAATTTCAAGGTATATTGAATTATTCCCACAAAGAAATACTAAAAAGTATCTTTGATGTGATTTGCTACAATTCAGCCAAAATGTTGCTCAAATTCCTGTGAGCTGGTAGTATTCCTTTTTTCTCACCAAAACCTTCTTGGAATTTTAACACTTGGCATTCTTTTTCAAGGTCACCAAGATTTTGTGCACTTTGAAAACCTGTAACTTATGTGTCTGTTCATGTATGACTGAAATTGACATTATGATACCAAATTGAAATTCAAACACGGTATCATATGATCTGAGTTGTCTACTCTGGTAGGACAAACTTTTTGCTCTGCAAACGAAGTCACCCACCGGGCGCTAAAGGTTGAAGCAGTGTATATCCTAAATAATGTAAAGGAGTGATCAATCACTAAATAACAGTCTCTTGTGTAAAAATATAATGTTATCATAAAACTATCAATTGAAACTGTCACTAGGTTTTTTCCAGTTTTCAAGTTGATCTGGCTGGTTGGCTGGCTATGTATGTATCATGTGCACAAATTATACCAGTGGAGCTAGAAGGCTGAAAAATAGGTTTCTAGTGGGGAAGGTCTATTTGCAATGTAAGTTTATGTTAAATTGATCCCTTAGTTTGTATCTGGCAGTATTCATGCTTGTTTTTTTTTTTTGTTTTTTTGTTAAGATTCAGACTTTTTTACTCAACAAAGGGCTAGGGAAGTAACTTATCTATTGATCACCCCTTTTACCAATTTTCTAATTGATCACCCCCTACATGGCATGCTGCCAAAAGATGTTGGTTGTATGATGGTTTCTATTGATTGACTGATAATGATTAATTTCATGCTAAACACATCTTGAGGCAACTAACTGCAAATTGATTAAGTTTTCAGCCAGAATTTGAGTATGGTTTGCTTATTGTTCTATTTTCTGTGCTATGTTAGGCCAACCCTGCACCTCCTGTGTAAGAGTTGGTGACCATTATATTACTGTAGATTTTTTCCCATATAATATACAAACTCGATTTATCAAATGCCAATACTGAAATGCACTCAGTCACTTTGGATAGTTCTGAAACATGCCAAATAGCACATTATAATTGGAACAATAAGAACGAAAATGTTAGATTTTTGTGCCAAAATGTATGATTTTAGTATTGAAGGGTAGTGTTCATTACAATTGAAGATTTTGATTCAGAACTTGTTGTATTCTCGGCTTGTTGTTGTCAACCTTTTATCATTGCAATGGCTCACATTTTAAGAGGTCTCTCGTTTTGTGTAGATTTCAAAGAACATTATGCATTTTCAAAGTTAATTTTTTTTCTATCTCTCTTGTGAAATTGAACATCATTTTAAAGTTTACTGGAGAATGCATTATTCTTTTTCAAGATCAATATCAGGTTGGACACGCGATGACTACAAGATTGGACAAATATCAATATTAGACTGAACAGCTAATCAATAAGAGATAGTACAACCAGTTACATTATATGGTAGACCAACAGATCAATAAAATAAAGGTCAACAAATCAATACAGGGAAGGGCAAGAGGTTAATGTAAGATGGAGAAATATGTCAATATATGATACATTAATAATCAATAAATAGATTAAACTCTGTATTGTAAAAATCAAAATTCCTTAGATACTGGTATTTTAATAATTTTGCTGTGATTCGTGCACTTATTAGATTTTAATTCAGGACACACTGACATTGTCTTTTCTTTTTTTTTTTTTGTTGTGGTTATCTCTGCCAATGAAATTGGAGAGTTATGGGTAGCATTCCAAGTCTTTCTTTTTGTTTTTGTATCTGTCTCTCTCTCTACAATATCTTGAAAAGTTCTCAAAGAATTTTAATGAAATTTTGTGGCAGGGTGTATAAGGGAGGAGAAATTCAATTTTGGGGCAGATCCAGGAATTTGTTTTTGATTGAGAGATATTTTTCTGAAGTTCTTTCTCTTTTTTTTTTTTTTTTTTTCCTGCTCTTTTCTGTCCACGCAATATCTCCAAAAGTTCTCTATGAATTTCAATGAAATCTCATGGAAGAGTAGTTCATAGGCTAAGGAGGAAGTGATTTCTTTACGATTGAGTCAGTGTACAACATTGGCAGAGGTATGCACTCTCTGAATTTTTTTAGTTCAAGGATGTGTTCAAAAGAACTGATTCCAGTCTTGGAAGCCTCTTTCTAAGGCTTGCATTCTGGCACTTCTCAAAGTGCTAAAGGAATTCCTGTCACGATTATACATTCGTTCATTTTGAACTGTTTTCTCTTTGAGAAAACTAGTCAAATAAATGTAAAGGCCGATCACTGTGGCCCAGTGGTAGAATGCTTGTCTCTGGTACAGTAGGCTGTATTTCAATCCACCACAAAGTCATACAAAAGACTTGAAAAATGGTACTCAATGCCTTACCACTAAGCACTTATCACAATAACTAGAATCAGGAACCTCTCCCAAGGCCAAGGGGTCACAGCCAAATCATGTTGGATCCATTGATTCTCCTAAGATCATTGAAGGTAAGCCTGGTCACTACCTAAATGGATGACTTCTGGAGAATACCAGTTGCCATAGGCTGAAGCTTCAACAAGCCTGGTAATCCAGAAGTTGGTCTTACTAACAACTGCCTGACTGCACAATACCCTCAATACGGATATAACTGGAGAATAATGATACATACATATACATTCAGGACAGATTAACATGTGTTTTCAACTTTTCTTTTTTTGCTATTCTAGTTCAAGAATGTTTTTAAAAGAACTGGTTGCAATCTAGAAAACCTATTTTTAAGGCTTCCAGTCTGGGATTTCTCAAAGTGCTAAAAGAATTCAGGTTACTATCAAACATTGATTTCAACCACTTTTCTCGTCAAAGAAATTAGTGGAAATGAACAACTCAAGTGTAAAACACCGCACCCACAAATGCATGCAAGTGTATGTGTATAAATGTGTTTTTATATGTATAAATAAATAGTTGCACATACTATCTCATGTATGTATGCATATATATATATATATATATATATATTATTCCTGCAGCAGCCCCATATTCTGGGATTGTTTATTCTATTTACACTGTCTAGGTCAAATGATACATTCACTTCGTAATAATAGATTATTTTAAAAAGTTTCAATATAATGAAATTTATAATCATATATATATATCTTATATATGTATATATGTGTGTGCACACTTTTTGTTTGATGTAAATTTGAAAATATGTATAAGTTAATTAGCTCAGAAACACCTATGTGAAAGTACAAATTTATCTCTCTCCATGCACACACATTATATATAAATATACATATACTCATTTGCACATGTGTAAAAATGTATGTACAATACAGGATATAAATTATGGGCTCCTGATGGAACTCTTCAGTTTTGTTGAAGTGTAAATAATTTCCTTTAAATTCATGTTACTACCTTTCTTTCTACATATTCAGTCATATAAAAAAATCTTTTTTTTTTTTTTTTTATGTATATTTTTGTGTATACACATGCATTACACACACACACACACACACACACATATATATGTGTGTGTGTGTGCGTGTATTTTTGTACCCACAAACCCATGTTTATAAATGCACTCATATATACAAACAAAGCTGGACAATTCAATCATCTCTCAGAATCACTCTGTCAGGAAATAATGAACATCATATTCTATTGATTTTCTTTCTCTGAGGAAGCTATTTTGTACCTCACCCTAGGTGAATATCAAGTATATTCTGCTTCAGTATATCCTTCTTGAGCCCCCCCCCCTTCTATTCTTATGGTCTTTTGCAGGATTTAACCATTGAACATTATTTTCATCCTTGTTCTGTTCATCCTTAAGCCAACTTTTTTATTTCCCCTATTTAGATCAGTCAACATGTTTTGTAATTCTACCGATGTGTCTGATATCATGGAAATGTCACTGGTGAATCTCAAGTAGTTCAAATTCACACAGTACATACAAGAAAGAAAAAAAAAGAAAGAAAAAGTTTCACAATCTCACTGTCCTATATATTTCTATCATTTGCTATTTCCAATTACCAGTCTAGTAATGTATATCCTGGTGCGTAATGGAAATATTTTTATAAGGGAAGTTGTGTCTGCTTGTTTCTTCTACTTACATATTTATTTTATCTATAGTGAAGTCTGCATTTACTGATGTATATAAATGTTACTCTCAATCCTATTTTCAACTATCAACTGCATAAGTATATGCATGTACTAATTTATATTGTTATATGTTTGTATATTGTTCAATATATAAATGAGGGTTAATCAATAAGTCTCTAACCTAACAGGTAGTTGTTAGTTGAATTTTGATCTGAAATCTCTATTGTATAATATTCGATCTGTGGTTGATAACATTTGCTGAATTGGGTGCATTGGCAAGTAAGGAGATTGTTGAAAAATAAATATTTGTGGTGCAAAATAAATGCTTTTTTTCATCATAGGCTATGGACTTAAAGATGCATACACACACACATACACACATATATACATGGTGTTTTTGGAATTTGAAAAGATTGAACAATCTATTCATTTGTCAAATTATCCAGCATTTCCGTTGTCTTGCTGGATATTTCGTGCATATCTTTGTGTATATATATATATATATATATATATATATATATATATATATATATATATATATATATATATATATATATATAATAACATATAAAGTGACAATTACAAGATGAATAGAAAAATTCAAGAGAAAGTGTCACTTCTCAAAATTGTGTATTATTCCGTGGGCATGTTTTGATGCATTTCAATGGGTGCCGGCCATCTTTTCCAGAGAGAATATTTACAATGGTTCACAAAAATCTTTTGCTGTTCAAATGTTTGAGGCTGAGGAAAGAAATGGGATATTTTCATTAAGACACTCACATATATATATATATATATATATATATATATATATCTATCAGGCAGGAACATTTAGTGCTGTTGAAACTGTTGAAGTGAATTATGCCAAACTTTCTATGTACACTTAATTTGATCCTGCAAATGATTTTTTTCTAAAAAAAAAAAAACAAGGATTCACCAATTAGTAAGTAAAGCAAGATTTTTAGTGTAGGAAATGAGATGGATTTCAAAAGTCAGGGACAAATGATTGATACTCGAAAATGAATTAACTTCAGTTCATATGTTTCCTTGGCGTGGTTGGTTAGTGCATTCATTTTATAATTGAGAGATTGGTGGTTCAAATCTTCCCTGGAATTAGTTCTACGAAAACAAATAAAGTAGTTATTGTTTGGGATGATGTGTGTACTTATTGATATTAAAGAAACAGGACCAGTTAGAAAAATGCATACTTGCACTATGTGTTAATATAATTGTTGAAAGAACTTGGAACAAGAAGGATTTAACAAAAAATAGACAATAAAATATTAATGGAGTGACGAGATGAAACAAACTTATTTTACAAATTTTTGTTTTGTGTGCATCCATGCCTCTATAAATAGCTATTTTGTGTCACTGCATTAATACTTTTTCATCTATTTCATGTTGAAATATTCTTGTTCAGTCTTTTCACGATCATGTAAACACATTATCCAAGTAAGCATTTTTTTCCTCACTTGTATATCTATGAGAGAAAGATCATTGTGGCTATAAACTCATCTGTTTAAATCATCATTATATGCATTACTATAAGTGAGCATTTCTCTGATTATTTATATCTGATTATTTATATCTAATATGAACTTATAAATATCCTTAGTAACATGTATTGTTTTGTATGGGAATGTTATGGATAAAAATTCAAATGTTTATCCAGTTTGTCAGGACAATTTTTTTCTTCTTTATTGATTTGCGAGCACAAATTTATATATTTCTTATTTGTGTGCGTGTATATATAAATCTCTAAAACCATATCTAATATATATATTATATAAATCTATATATAATTGTGTGTGTGAATATATGTGTTCGTATGTGTCAGTATAAATATGTATTTCAGTGTGTATGAGTATATAAGTGTATGTGTACAAGCCTGTATGTATGATCATGTGTCTGTATGTGTATATGTTAAAATACATATTGTATTAGTGTATATATAAGAAAGACCCCTAGGCCTTGGCCGGTGTTCTGGTTCTTCAAACTATTGCCAGCAAGTCCTGTCCCTACAGGGCACTCCATAAATAAATGTGACTTTACCAAATTTGGCTTTATCATATAAATTCTAAAACATTTAAGGTCTGTCTGGGAAGTATCCAGCTATTTGATATTAACGTTAAAGTAGCCTACCTAGGGCAAATGTTCCTCTATCCCCTCCAAAGCAAGCCCCTTTAGACCTCACAAACATATCCCAGCATTCTCCCTGATCTTGGACCACAATCTGAAATCACTTTGGGAAAAGCCAGAAATCACAGGGTTCTAAATCAAGACTAATGTCGGGGGATGACCAGAGCTGGCCTAAAGTATAAGCAGACTAAACAACACCATAGAGCCCCAAAGAGATGATGGGGTGCCTCCCAAGAGAAGGTGGGGGGTTTCTTCAAATCAAAATCTGTGTAGGACCCCATCAAGGCAAGGGGTTAAGAGTAAGAAAAAAAATTGATCTTTACGAGTTGAAATTCAGCAAAAACATGACCCATATACGCATACATTTTTTGGCAGTCTGCATACAGCATCAAACAGACATGCTCTGATATAAATACACCAACAATGATATGTATATGTTTGCATTAATCATCATCTGTATGAATTTTAAATTCATATATGTTGAAATATAATTACTATTGGAAAAAAAAACGCATTTATATCTACTTATCTGATGATATCTCACCCTTGTTTTGTATATACGTCTGTATGAATGTGTAAATGTAATATATATGTATATAGTGATCACTTAGCTTCGCAAATGAAGATCAATTGGGTTTTGTATGCCATTACTGGTCCTAAGCAGGTGAGGTATGCAAATGAATAGCCCAAAGGCCTATACAACTGATTTTTAAGGAGGGTTGTGGCCTGCATGCAATGTCCACCAAGGTAGAAGATAGAAGCCAGCTATTAACATGTGTATGCATTCAAGTAAATAAGAGTATCAGTATGGATATAAATGCATCTATATATATGCATAAATGTACATGTGTATATATATATATATATATATATATATATATATATATATATATATATATATATATATATATGTGTGTGTGTGTGTGTATCTCTCTAATATATGTATATACCTAAGTACATAACAGCAATTCAATATACAATGTGTGATGAGTTTATTTTATAAAGTGCTTGATACTAAAATATTCATTTTGAGTTAGCTTTCACTATATATATATATATATATATATATATATATATATATTCACACATACTTGTGTGTTAATGCATATATAGATTGATTCAAACCTGTAAAGACTTAGATACTTATGTGTGTATGTATATATATATATATATATATATATATATATATATCAATATAATGGCTAGATAATTCACAGTACTGAAAAAAGCATACATTAAAAGTTTTATGAAGTCTTGAAATATGATTTAACATGTATTTCATGATGTTTTCTCCTCAAGATGTTTCTAACTTCCTTCATACTTGACTAAAATGCTCATAGTTGATACTTAAAAAAACATACATAACAAATTTGTCTTTTTTTTCTCTCATCTTGTAGTATTTTTTCTTTTTTTTGTATTCTTTAAGCTCTTTGAGGTTTTTTCTTGTTATTTTTTTAATTGATGTTATTTTTACTCATGAATCAAAAAAAAAAAGGAAACTGTTTTGCTTTTCCATTCTGTGTTTTGATATTAAAAAAAAATTTAAAAAGGTGAGTCTCCTTCTCCCCCCCCCCCAAAAAAAACAAAAAAAAAAATCCTTGATGGCGATGAGAAAACCTGACTCATAAGATGAGGATATCGGTTTTCGCTTTGATATTTTTAAAGTGTTTGCGTTTTGTTCAACTTGGTGAGTGAAGTTACGCTGTGCAATCAGATGCAAGGCTGATGTATTAGCTTACAAGAAAAGTTGTTTCGAATGATGCCTTCCCTTCATTTTAACCAGTTCTCCGCTAAGTATGGAATACCTCAATTTTGTGCTGGTTTAATTTACACTGATTGGCAATGATGTTTGTTTGAAATATGCCAAATATTTTTCTATTCTTTTTTCTTTTCTTTTTTCTTTTCTTTTTTTTTTTTTTTTTTTTTTTTTTTTTTACTCAAGTAGTATTTTTTTAAAGTTGTTCAGTTTTAATTTAGGTATCAAAATAACAAATTAGTATTTCTATTAGTAAAAACTTGGGTTTTGCACTGATATTGTCTATTCTGCCTCATCTAGGAATGCATCCCTGGTATAAATCTGGGCAGCCTGTATTTTTTTAACCTTGTATCTCCTGTGCCTGGTTTCAGTTGTAGGAAATTGATGAAATAAGTCTTCATTGCATATTTACTTTTTTTTTCTTTCAAACAAAACTGCTAATATGTATAACAGAATTTCTAAATGTAATACATGAACTAGTTTAAAATGCCTGCAAAAAATAATTTTGCAAGTGCAATTATAGAAGATAAAGAGAAGGCATGAAGCTAATTCAATTGAGAAATTAGCACAGAATTTGAATATTATTGTGTACAATCATTTTTCTCTTACAAATAACAAAATAATGGAAGAGAAGTACCTATTATGTTGCTATATCATATCCGTTGGGGTGTTACGGACACAAATTTATAGACATACACTCGACTTATTATAATTATAAGTACATGTATGCAAGGAAAAAAAGAATATCACACTATCAGAAAATGTGTGAAATTTGCAACTTATCCACTATCATGTACATATATAAGCACATACACACACACCCACTGTGTTACATGAAGTGAATTTAATGATACAATATTAGTCGTATGGCAACGCTGTACTCAGAGACAAAATTAATAGCTTTTATGATTACATCGTACGCTATATCATTTTCCAATGTAATGATTTGTTTATGTAATTTAATCTTTTTATAATTTGAAACAACTGGTGTTTACATATACTGGGTGTTTCTTTGCTTAATATTATTTGGTTTACAAAAGGGTTTTATAGAAACAATCTACTCTTGGATAGCAAGGAAGGTTTTGTATGTGTATATATATCATATATATGGAATAATCTACATATTAGTGTATTTATAAATGTTGAACATGATCAGCTTCTTAGCGGCGGTCTTTAGACATAGACGTCCCCAAGATTTTCTATACCTCATAATGGGCGTCACGGAGCCATTATCATGAGCCAATACTTTCTGAACTTGTCTACTGGTCTCTGGGGGTCAACATTGTAAATCATCATATCCTGCGATTCTTGCTACATAACCAGCCCTTTATCATTTGAGTTTTCTGATGGATTCTATGATATCTCTTACTCCTATTTTTTCTCTAATATATTGCACTGTCTTGTGATTTCTCCTTATGATGTTGAGCACAATTCTTTCCTGTGCATGTTCTATGGCTCTCAGTTTGAGGATCCATCTTTTGGTTAGATTCAGCTTCAGCTCCATTGGTGACTATCAGGAAGATGCACTGGTTGTATACCCTTCTTTTTATGGTGCTGGTATATCATTAGCATAACTAGTTGTGCTCTAAAAAATGACAGCATATATAAGATATATGGATATACACATTGCATTTTATATACGATATATAGATAATAGAGATTTGTATTGCAGTCAACTAGGAGATTAGCTTCTCATCACATTTTATACATGCGAATAACAGGTTTGTATTGCAGTGAGCTTGGAGAATAGCCTTTTATACACATTGCATTTTATATACGTGAATAATAGATTTACATTGCAGTGAGCTGGGAGAATGGCGTTCCATGGACCACTAACGGATTTTGAAATTTTGTTACCCTTTTTATTTTTATATCATTTTTTAAATTCAACATTTTATTACGTTATCAGAACTTGAATGGAATTCTAATTACTTCAGTTACATGAATGAAATTCTATTTTATTAAATCAATTGCATTCTTTTGCATGATGGAAGACATCTGCAAATTGCTTATGTTTTGGATATGATGTGATCCAACAGAATGTTGATGTGACGATTGGAAGGTGAAGAGAATTATAATCTATGTAGATTGTAGTACATGTTGAACATATGCAGTGCTTGTATAGTATTAGAATAATTGTGATTGTACATGCTGACAAAGATTTTGTCTACATCATTGATTCTCAAACTTTATATTCCACTTATGCTGCACACAAACATTGATTCCATTAAAATCTGAACAAAACTTTTACATCAGAATTGTGATATCTGTCCTCCTATCTGTTGCTCTAATATTGAGATCTTGCAAAGTCTAGGGATAAAACAACTACATCATTTGCGTTAGTGAAAGCAGGATAGTCACAATATCAGTGTGAGACAGTTTGCATTTTGGAAAAAACATTCACACGTACATGTTTGCAGGTTTGGAAAAATTAAGGCAGCACCCTTGGCAAATATGAAAGAATCAGGCTAAACCTCACGTGAAGAGATCACAAGACAGCTCAATATATCTGGGAGAGAACAGGAGTCTGAATCCATTAGAAAACTCAAATGGCATTGGGCTAGTCATGTTGCAAGAGTGGCAGACAACCAATGGACATCACAACACACAACATGGATCCCCAGATATCACATGCGCAAACGAGGCTGGCAAAATAAAAAATGGAGAGATAAACTAGACAAATTCAGAAAGTATTGGTGCAGAGATGCCTATGCAAGAGAAGTGTGGTGAATTCTGGTGAAGGTCTATGTCCAGCAACTGATATTAAAAGACTGATAATGATGATGATTCTGCTGTGACACACAGGTTGAGAACCAATGGTCTCCAGGCTAGTGCTGGGGCCTGTAGCATATTATATAAAGGGGCCCTAAATTAAGAAAAATACTCATTAGAACATGAATTTTTACTTCCATAGTAATCTTTTCATATGCTGCACAGCCAGATGATATAACTGTGTCCCTCATTTCAATAATAGTATTACTTTGATTACACTTAGTGCAGCAGCTATGACTTCAGTTTCAAATACCATCTCTTTTATATGTTGTATATATATCTCATAGATATCACACTTCCATTAATTACTGAGTTAAATTAACAAGTTAAAACTTTGAACAGCCAGGTGAGAGCCAGTGGCGGTCCTAACATTTGGTACCAGCCCAAGCAAAGTTCAACTAGAAAACTGAGAACCGGCAAAGATTTTGTATAAGTGATAATAGGAGTTCAGATTAAATTTTGCAAGCCAGCAGGGCTGGTGGGAGCCTTGGCAATGCCCTGGCCTGGTGCCGACACAAGTACTATTGGAATAGAGCAAATGCAAAATCACCAAATCAAAATTGATAGGTTGCAAACATTTAGCACGCGGCCCTTAAACATGCTTGGCCCATAGCATACGCTACTTTTGCTACCTAGTTGATCTGGTAGTGGCTGGTCTACATGTACTTGGGATTCTCAAAAAGCATGTAATTTTCCCAGTACACAGCTACTTTTAGTCTGCTTAGATGCGTTGTTCATAAAATATTTGTCATTGCAATGGTATGCGCTGGTTGCTCTGGCCTGGCTGGTTGTGCCCTCACCACCTCACCTCATAATCTGACCGTTGAAGCACCTTTTGTGTTTTGAATATCAGGGACAACCTCTCTGTACACTGCCTGTTCTCTTCTTTGTTTTTAATGTCCCCTTCCCCTCTGTTTCTCTTCCTCTCCCCTATATCTCCCCCTCTTTTGGCCCCTCTGTCTCACACAATCTCTCTCCTCCCTCTCTTGCCTTTTGTTTCGGCTTTCATGGCTAACAGTAGCAACATTCTGGGTAAAAAAAGAATCCAAGCTGGGTCGGGGAAGTTGTAGGAAAATGATTTAGAAGATTTGTACGTCCTATTTCTTTATTTTTACTCCAACTTATCCTTTTCCTTGCATGTTCTTTATCAACTTGTACAAAAACCTAATATTTTGATGTAAAAATTGAAGTTCACAAATATCTGATCGCATAACACGTAAGTGAAGCACTAATTTTGTGTAACATGTATCAATTTTCCAGCATAATCTCCTTCTTTGTCAATGTGGTTAAACCAACACTTCTCGATCGATCATTATACAGTGGAAATTTCTGTTTAAAATTATGTCAGGCTACAGATTTATTGGTCCACCTAAATCAAAAAGTCTGTAGGTTGGCACACTCACGAGTGTGGATCAAAAAGTCTCCAGCCTGACACAGATATTAGCTTTAATTTGCTTAGAAATTTTCACTTTCTCTTTCTCTATTTATATATATATATATATATATATATATATATATATATATATATATATAAATAGAATACTCACTATGATATTATCATCATCATCATCATACTTGTTGAGTTTTCACATCAGCAGTTACTGGTGGCATCCGCTGGAGATTAAGTGACAGCTAATCTCCTCAATATTCCTGCACTGTCCTCTATATTTTTTCTGATTTTAGTCATAGATGGTTTCTATGATGGACACACTTATCTCCTTCATTCAGCATTTCAACCGTTTGCACCCCCAGCCTTCCTTTAAGTGCCTTTTAGTTAAATCAAACAAAACCCTTTATTTAATCTATGGGAATAAAGTGTTCTCATTCTACTATCCAATTTAGAAGATATCTCATATCAATTAATTGTTGTCAGTTAATTGGTCCTTGTCATGTCTGTTTTTACATTTTCCACTGAGCTAGATAATGACTTTGACTACCTAACTGAGGAATTGGAGTTGTGAAATAGGCCACTTGGTAAACTTTAACCAGCACTTCAATCCACCTGGCCTTTATGATGATCTGATGGTGGAATTTTGGAACCTAATTTCTATTCTTTCTTCTAATCAAAGGTTTCCATGTGGTGTTCATTTCTATGCTTGGCCTGCTGAGGGAGTTATTAGAGCATAGCATGTGTGTGTGTTGATTCTGAAGAAGGGTACATGGCTGAAATGTTGTGACTAAAACAAACTAATGGCTGACTTTAATCTAAATAGATTAATGTATGATAATAATGATAATAACAAATCCTTATCTCAGAAATTCAGTTAGAAACTACAAAGCTCTCAGAGAGCACATGCCTCTGCTAATGCTGTACACAAACTAAAAACTGAATGAAAATATAGAAAAGGCGAGAATGCAATCCTTAAAATATGTACAAATATCAAATTATCTCTGTTTGAAATTTGAATTCAGTATTTTTATGAACTGTTCCTTTTTAACTTCTTTTCCTACAGAATAGCAAATTCTCTCAATTGGAAACAAAATCCTGGATCTGCCTTATAATTGAATTACTACAAAATTCCATTGAAATTCATTTAGAACTTTCTGAACTATTGCGGGGATAGACATACGGATACAAGTGAATATATAGGCCTCTATCTACTTCATCAGCAGAGGTTAATTACATAAATATGATTCTGATATTTGACAGGCTGTGAGTTATCTTTTGATAATCCTGGAGATGACCTGCATAATGAACAGCTTTCTTTTCCTTGTTGGAAATTGTTAACCAAGAATGTCAACATAGGTTTCTTCAGTTTTTAAGTTGCTCTGGCTGACTTATGTATGCATGTATGAGACGTACAGGCTGCACCAGTTTACTCCTTATTATGTATAAAAAAGCCCAAAAAAACTTATTTATAAAAATTCCTCCACGATATAGGTTTTTAGTGGAGATTCAATTTACAATCCAGATTTATGTTGAATTAGTTCTGAGGGTTGTGTCTGGTAGCATTCATGCTTGTTTTTTGAAAATTCGGACCTTTCTGGTGTTTACTCAACAAAAAGCTACAGAAATAACTCCTTCATTGATCACCTCTTTTTGAAATTTTTTTAATTGATCATCTCCAACACAGCATGCTGCCAAAAGAAGTTGATCATGTGATATTTTTTATTAGTTGACTGACCAGTATGATTAATCACTTGGTTTGTTTGAATCTATGAACATGAAGATCCCGTTTATCTTATAAAGGAGAAACTACAACTAGTGTGTCCTACCAACAATGGAGTTTGAACAGGGAACTTAACCAAGAAATTAGCTCTCAATCTAACAAACATGTAATGTGCACAGGAAAAAATCACATTAAATACTCATGAAAAGATTGGAAAACAAAAACAAGAAGATATATTTGAGAACAAACACGTGTCGCATGTATCCAAGAAGCCATTAACAAAATTAAATTGCAATGGGTGGGCTATGTTACAAGAATATCAGATAAATGCTCCCTAGAGATCATTAGCAGAAAATAAGATGGAGTGATGATTGGGATAAGTTCAAAATGTTTTGGCACCATGACACTTAGGAGTGAAAAAACTAGCAAACTTTGGTGAGTTTCTTTTATTTCCGAACCCCATTGTTTATTCACTGCCATGGACTAACAGTCTAAGCAGTTGCTATGAAAAGCAACTAAAATCCAGATTAAAGAGAAAACTAGTAAGAAGATTGGTAACAGTTATTGGTTTATATACTAATATAACCTGAACAAGATAGTTGCATATGAATCTCTAAAGCTTTGTAAGTTTCTATAAAGTGATGAGTTTCAATATCTGTCTCCTTATTACACTGTTATATTTTTCAACTTCCTTTTTTTTTCTCTTAAAACATTCACCTCTGGCACTCATGCACTGTAATGGAGAACTTACTAAGCCTGGTGGTATCATAAGGTACTATCAGGGTGCTCCTGGGTTTGTGGTAATGATGATTCAGCCCTGGAACTATGCCTGACTATGGGGTCATCCTCTGATGAAGGCTTTGTTGTAGGCACTGTTGCTGCTTATTTGAATGGATCCAGGATTATTTTTTCATGTATCAAGACAATAGCATGATATATGGGAAACTTTCACTGTTACCTCCCCGGCATTGTATCAATCTATAAACTGATTTTAGTTCAATTTTTAGTGACAATGACATTGGCAGCGGTATATGAACTCTGAGTGCTTTCTAGAATTTGACTGTTTTACTTTTTCATTAATCTTTTTTCTCACCATTCAGTTTATAGTTTCTTTACTTGCTCAGTATTTATTTTCAATAGTATTTTTATTTTGTATCTTTCTAATCATTTCCTGCTTCTAGCTATGCACCTCTGATCTAATTTCTCAGTTTCAATCAGTTTTGCTTGATGATGCAATTATTCTTCAATGATATTTTATTACAGAAATTCATTTTTTTAGACTGATTCCATTTTCTTTATTTTTTAAAATTATTTTCCTAAATCTAAACTCAGTTCTTTGGCAAGATTTTTATTAGCTGTTGAGATTGAATGGAAATTTGAACTGTAATGAACCCGTTTCGATTTGAAATAAGTAGAAATGAAATAAAGATTTGAAATTTAGGTGGAGAAACTAACTAACTAACTAACTGACTTAAGTTAGTTTGATGTTGTCATGACTTTTTATTGAATAACATTTCATCGAAAATGCAAAATAAACCTTTATGCATAGACACCAAAAACTCTCATACACAGGAAAACACATACACACATTCTACATACTCACAGGCCTCATACATGTGTGCCTGAGTGTGTTAGTTGTGTGTATGTATTTTACATTTTCGATGAAAAGTCGCGTAACAAATTTAATATGTATGGCTTGATAAGAGAGTTACTGAGAAGAGAGGGAAGAGATTGCTATTTGGGAAGAGGGGAGGAAAGAGTGTAGCAGTGAGGGGGAGATTAAGGGGAAGTATCTAATGGAAAAAGAAAAATCAGATGAATGAGAGAGACAAAAGAATTTTGTGGAAATTTGGAAAAAGACATCTGTATAAGAAGTAGAAAGTAAGAAAAAGAAGTGAAAGATAATGAGAAATTTAGAGAAGTTGACTGTATATATATCCAAGGTCTGTCCATAAAGTATCCAGCTATTTATTATTAAAAAAAATAGCCTACCTATGGCAATGTTTAAAGTTCCTCTCCTTAGAAACCTTACTCACTTATCCCAGCATGCCTTCCCTTTTGAAAACGGTCTGCAAAGTCTTCTTTGGGGATAGCTATCAGCTACCTTATCATCTCCTCCTTAAAATCATCTATGGTTTGAAATAACCCTCTCTTTTGACTGCTGAAAGCCAGAGGGAGCCAAATCTTTACTGTAAGGGGGGGATGATTTGGGTGATGTTTTACGAAAAACCCCTGCATGAGAAATGAAGAATGGACAGAGTTGGTCATTATGTGTGCAACAGTCACACAGTAGTATACAAACTTACTTAATGGTGTGTGTCTTACTGCTGACTGCTATGTAGTGACTGCCCTAGGAGAGTGTCTATTCATGCATGTTCAGTGAGGTTCCCTCTAATTTGTTGCCAAGTCATATCAAGGCTGCGTAACCGGTTCTTGAGATATCCAAAACGGATGGATACTTTCTGAACAGTTTGTAGCAAAGAAGAGAGAAAGACTTTAAAGTGGAGAAAATAGGTGAAAGAAAACAAGAATCGGTGCAAGAAAAATAACCTTGGAGGGAAACAGTAGAAAACACTAAAGAAGAAAAAGATCGTGATAGATTGTTTTGAAGAGAAAAATATTTAGATAGAGAAAGATTGATAGAAATAGGGAATGAAAAAAAGGTAGATAAAAGAAAGAATGGAAAACCCAAGATAGATCAAGGTGGGAAAAAAAAGATTTTGAAAGAAAGATCAAATGAGGATAAGAAAATTTGGAGCATCACAATCTTTCTCCTTTTTGTCATTTTCTCCATTTGGCCTTGTACCTTACTAAATTAAGCTCAGTAAATGTGTAGATAAAGATATGAGAGAGAGCGATTGATCAAGTTCAAAAGAGAGTGAGATCGATTGAACTAGAAAGAAAGAGAAGGCTTTAGAACAAATAAATTGAAAGAAATAAAAATTTTAATAGAAAAAAGTTCAAGAAAGAATTAGTTCACTTAGTCAAAGGATAAATTTCATCAATGTTTTTTTAGAATTTTTTTTCTATTAGATTGGCTTACTTAACTTTTTTCTTGAAGCGATTAGAGTTTATTTAAAACAAAAATGAAAACAAGTGAACTGAAAAATGAGAACTAATTCTCTCTAGCAGAGTAATAGCCTTCTTTGTGTGTGTGTGGTTGCCTTATCGCAATTCTATTGTGGCTTACTCTGCTAATCACCAAACAAGATGATTACTCTAGTCTTTGTTGCTGCATTCGTTGTTTCTAGGTCTTATTCACAAAAGAGATCTCATATGTCTTGTAAGAATCCATCTTGCTTTTAAAAAAATCAAAACTATGAAGAGATAGAAGAGAAAAGGTATTTTTTCTTAATGCTTTGAAAATAACTGTTATCTCACCTTTTTTTTTTTTTCCCCTCTCTCCATTGCTATACATTGTCCTACAGGACAATGGCCTAGTGGATATAAGCTTTAGTTGAACATTGCACTTGTTGTTGATAGTTCTTATTCACAAAAGATATTTAATATGCTTTGCAAGTACATATCCATCTTGCTTTTCGGGAAAATAAAAGGTTCGAAAAAAAAATGATTAGTCTGAGAAAGGAGAAAAGAAGCAATTTTTTTTTTTTTTAAAACTCTGAGAAGAACTTTTTTTTTTGTCTATTGCCATACAATGTCCTACTGGATATAAGCATTGATTAAGCCTTGTAGTATATCTGGTGGTCCATGAGTTCATTATCTTGGTCTGGCAATGGAATCTAGCAGAATGAGTAGAAGCATCACCGTAAGTATGAATTAACACAAGAATTAACTGATATGAGATATTTCTTTAGTGTGGACAGAGGAATGAGAGCAATCTATCACCGTGGATTGAATAAAGAGTTCAATTCAGAATTCTGAGAACGTTATTGAAGCAGGCATCAGAAGAATGATGGTAAATACAGCGTCCAAAATGTTATTGTTACTCTTGAAAACATGTGAAGGCATATAAATATTGAATAAATTGGTGCATTATATTGATGTACAAAGATTGATTGAAAATTTAGTGGTCTAAATTAGATATACTTGATAATAGGGTTAGAAACCAACCTTGTATTTTTGAACTGGGTCTCATTTGAGATTCTTATACTTGTTAAAATCATGTTGCAATACCTGGGTCTTTTTGGAAAAAAACACTTTTCAGTTAAATGTCTTTACAAAAGGCATATTGCCTCTGATGCATGTGTGTTCATCCCACAATTTGTAGAGTTGTTTTTTTTTAAGCAAAAAACAGCCAACCATTATGCTCGAATACGCCATCAGACACTATGGAGAAGGAAAAAACAACCAATGCCAAAGATCCATATTAGTATCATTCTTTATATAGTTTCATAAATTCAATTTGATTTACTAAAATAAAGGATAAGTAGTCTTACATTGTAATTTATAAAGATGACTTTAACAAAAAAATAGATAGCATATGTTCTGATATTCAAGATAGCAGAAAATGTGTTGAAAAAAATAAGACCTGTTGGCTTTTCATTTTTTCTCACTAGATACTCATTAACATCACTGTAGCTAGTAGAGAGTTCTGGTTGAATATTAATGTTAACTGGTCTGGTTAGTCACTTGGTAGAAACCTTCATGTGACCAACATCTTTTGGCAGCTTGTCATATTAGGGTTATTGATGAAAAACCAGGAAAAAGGGGTGATCAATGAATAAGTTATTACTTTCATCTTCATTTGTCAGTGATCTCTAAAAATGATTGAATTTTCAAAAAATAACTCTGAAGGCTGTTGGATGAAAACCAAGGAATCAATATAGTATGAACTTGCATTGCAAATGAACCCCTTAATATAAAAAAAACCTATTGGGGGTGGAATTTTCATGAAATAAGCAAAAATGATAATTCTAAACCTAATAAGAAGTAAATGTTTAAATTTTCAGCCCTTTAGCTCCATCGGTGTTGCCTGTAGGTATCATACATTTAAAGCCAGCTAACCAGACTGAATTAAAAACTGAAGAAACCTATGTCTACGTTTTCTTTTTCATAAAATATTCAGTATTACAATGCAGAATTTATTATGAAAGGAAAATATAGCAATTATTTATTTATTTTTTGTTAATCATGAAATTACGCAGAAACCATTATAAACAGAGAAGCAATTAGGAGCTATATCATCATCATCAGTCTTTGGACACAGACATTCCCAGGATTTGTCAGATCTCTCTGTCATGGGTGTCACGGAGCAAGTACTTTCTGAAATTGTCTAGTTTGTCTCTCCATCTTGTATTCTGCTAGCTTCAGATACACATGTAGTTTTAGGGATCCATGTTGTCATCCGTGATGTCCATTAGTTGTCTGCCGTTCTTGTAACATGACCAGCCCATTGCCATTTGGGTTTTCTAATATAGAGAAATTATTATCAAATTTTTTTGCATAATACAATTATGATTAACTATTGGCAATTTATTTGCAGTATGGGTATCTTCAAATTTATGACCATATTTTGTGTCATGGTCTTGAAATGATAGCACAGAGCGAAATATAATCTGGGTAATACACCTTATATAATACTACTGGTACATCATAACAATATATATCCAAATATATATATATATATATATATATATATATATATATATAAAGCTGTACAACTTTAAATATTAAACATTAGGAAACTTTTTCAAAAGTTTTTTGGTTCATTTCAGTCACTTATTTCCCCTATGTCAATGCAATCTATGTAATTTTCTTCAGTGTTTTTTCCCCTGTTTTACATATACTTTGTTATTACAATGCAATGTATAAATTGTCTCTTGTTGGGATCATCAATTATTTACCATGTAACCGTTTTGGGGATTTTAAAAACAAAACAGTTATATTAGCAAGGTACCCCAGCTGTGTTGTTCGAACATCACATCCCTTTTACTATGGAGCTTGTCATACATGCAATTAGTCATTTTATTTAGGGTATTATATATATTGTATATTGATATTATTTTATACTTATCATTTATTCTTTGAAACAAGGCTTACTTACATAAGTTACCCAAAAAACATTCAGCGATGAGGGATCAATAAGTATAACAATTGACATGACTTGCTGTTTGTGTCATTTCCACTGAATGTTCACCCATGTGAATATTATATCTGTTGTGTCAGTTTTGATCTCAGACTGTATGTAAACCAACTTATGATATCATCTTTAAGAGTACTAATTACCCTGGAAGACTTCTTGGAGTTGATATATATATGTTATTAGGAAATGGATGTATGATCCGACAAAATGATTATAAATTACGTTATATCATATTGAAACTATATTTGGAATGATTTCCCATTATTACACAGTGAATGTATCATTTGGCCTAAACAACGTAAACAGAATAAACGATTAAAGAAAATGGCAGCTGTTTAGCTCAATCTTAAGAGCATTGCTATGTTATAGTGGCTATCCTATCAGTCACTCTTCTGTTTCCTATAGCAGCCCCATTTTATATACATATATTATATATAATGTGTGTGTTTATGTATATGTATGTGTCAATTGTAGACATGTACTTTACAAACTATCCTAGTGGTTAGAGGGCTACTTTTCCAGTCTTCCTGTTGCTTTAGGCTCTTCTTATAGCTCTCATTCTCTGTAAAGTACAAATCTATTGTAATGAACTTTTAGCAAAGATTATAGAAGCTCTCTGACACATGACGATTATCAACTCACTAGACAATCTGATATTGTCTTGTCACATGAAGAAGAGGGCTGTGCTTCTCCACATTGTGATTGTAACTTACTTCAAGTTCATGTTGGTATTTATCAGAGAAGCGACAAAACCACTATGTGATGCATGTTAATCAGTGTGTTTGTGTGAGCTATTAAAAAGCTATTTTACCTTCATTTGAAGATGTAAATCTTAGCTGTTTCTCTTCATATCATCCAGAGACTATTTTCAGTAATTTTACTTACCATGTATGGTATATGCTGGAATATGAGACAAATGAGAGTATTTGGAGGACTACCATTCAGAGCAACTTATATCGAGCTTCAGTAGACGGACCCCCAGTCTTAGTATCAGTGTATTGGACGCAGTGTAATATCTGCATATCTTTGAAAAAATGAAAATGAATGTCCATCTTACATACTAGTGTATATGATAAACATCATTGGTTCAATAAATCTCTACATTGATGAGAGCTTTTCCCCTAATTGAGTTTTTTCTTTTTCCCTTGTTAATTTTTTGTAAAGAGCTCGATCAAACCTACTTCCTCAGTTGGAAATGCAAACTTATCGCCCTTCAGTCTTCTATTTTGTTCACTTACCCAAAGTATTTTTTTGTAGATTTTAGTCATGTAGAATTGATTGTTAAAAATGGAGCTGCAAAATTTATTTCTCCCGAGAGATATTGTAATGTACCAAATTTGATTCTTTTGATAAAAGTTTCATTAGAAATGTCCTTGTAGTTTCAGATTTTAAGCATTACAAATAAAGGTTAAAAATGATAATCCCAAAAGAGTGAATATGTATATAAGGATGAAAATATATTTCTTAACACACCCTAAATTTTGTAAAAAACGAGAATATTGAGCACAAAAGACTTGTGTGTCATCTCTACATGAAATGATTATTCTTTCAAATTATTTATTATCATTTACCTAATGAAGGAGTGAACTCTCCTCTGATACCTTTAGTTAGGTACCTAATACGTTCCTTACTATGCAATGCACATTTGCATCTTGTGGCATGTTGTATATGACTTCTATTGCACATTGGATGCTGTGTAATATTTAGTCATATGAAATTGAATGCAAAAAACGTAGAATTAAAATGTTTCTCTTGATAAGTATAGTAGTGTATCATATTTGGAACTGCAGACCTTGTGATATTTATTTTATTCTATGACTTATTGACTTGGAATTCAACCTTCTGCTTTGAGATTCTGTTGAGATCCTGAGAGGTATTTCAAACCCTTCCACTATCAGTCTGTTTTTCACTTTTGTAATACTGGAAAATAGACCTTCTCTTTCTATAATTTTGAGAAAGGTCGCTAGCATTCAAAGAGTTTTTCGGATAATTGAACTCCATTCTACAGCCTTCTCTTAGTCACTATCTAGTATGTAATGGTAGTAAACAAAAATTTCTGTTTAGTACCATTACATTCTGATAGTACATCTAAAATACACTCTAGAATGGATTGACCAAAATGTTGTATGAACGAGAAAAACAACAACAAGTTCAATTGTCCGAAAAAATATTTGAAGACTCTTTCTCTGGTTTTATGAGAGAAGAGGGATTTTGGCAAATAGGCACTGACGTTTTTTTTAAAAAAATTCATTTTTACTTCTTTTTCTCCCTTGATAATGGCTCACGCAAAGTTATTTCTGATAACAGCTGTCTTTGAAACCTGAGCCCTATTCATATCTTAATGTCTGATATTCAACAAATCACAGCCAAAATGAATGAACTTTGATTGTATTTACACATTAATAAAAGAGAAAGGTGGACGGTTAGTTTAATAGTTCTGCACAAAATGGTCTGTAACAAATTTCAATGTGATTCATTATGGTTTTGTGCTCTAATGAAAGAGAACCAGTGCTTTGTTCTTTCAATTGTAAAAGCAACAATAACTAAAAAGCACTTGGAGAGCGCGTATCTGTGCCAACACCATTGTCACTAAAAATTGAATAAAAATCAATACATACATACATATATATATATATATATATATATATATATATAGCGATAATGCAGGATAGGTTTACAGTAAAAATTCCTGGAACCGCCCCAAAATTTGATCAATTCTTTCATAATCCATGGCCCACCCTTCAAATGTCATTGAAATTCATTGAGAACTTTAGGCAATATTGTGTGTACAGATAAAGATGAGTGAATGCATATACCTTTTCCAGTTTTGTTGGCAGAGGTAAATAAAATAAGTCTATTTTTTTTGTCTGTGTGTGTGTGTGAGGGCTCTGAATAATTTTTATTAGGAACTTTTCATTCGCTGTCACAGTTTGTTTTAAAAACAGAACATTTTCATTATGTTTGAATTGCTCTGGGAAATACAGTCCAGAAGATTTTTTTTTTCACACATCTTATGCTAAAGCCACTCATCAAAGTGACTAATGCTATCAATATTATACACTGATTTCAGCTGATAGTCGTGTATTCAATTCCTGGGTCAAGTTATGAAAATTATAGACTCCAAGTGGAAAGCACAGAAGCAGTATCACTAGGATGGAATAACTAAGAAAAATCAACCATTACAAGAGATCCTCGGGCATGGACGACAGAATGAGAACTTGAATGGATTGAATAAAGAGTTTAGTTCAAAATTCCCAGGCATCTGAAGAATGTTGGAGGATACAATGACTGAAATATTGACAATCAAGATAATGGCACCATTTTGAATAAATCAGTATATGATAATTATCCCTCATCTCAAAAATTCATGTGGAAAAATAACATAATCAAACTGGGACAAATGATTTTCAACATTTGATTTTGGTTTGCTTGTTTGCTGTTTTCAACTCCCTCTTAGTTTGAACTGATGCAAAGATAATATTCTTTTGTATTTATAGGAGATTTAAAAAATTTTTTTAAAAGCGTATAGAGCAGTCATACTCGACAGTATCATATAAAAATGGATTTTTCTTAGAAAAACCTACCATCTCTTATTCCATGTCCTTAAAGTTTAGCAATAAGAAGCTCATCCCACTTGGTGAATACATATTTTAAAGGAAAATAGTTTTTGATTATAAATATTTTGTGGTGATTGTAGTGTTGGCAGAGATGTGCGCTTTCCAAGTGCCTTCTAGTTATTCTTGCTTCTTAGGTAAGGTCTAGCAATAAGGAAGCTAAGGAGAAGGCTAATCCCACTTATGTATCTAAACAAAATAATTGTTTTGATTATAAATGTCCATTGCTGTTGTTTATTATGCAAGCACGTGTAAATTGGACCTAAAATTCGAAAAGATAAACTGCAAACAATGTATTGTGAAAATCACATGATTTGAACAAGATAAGGCATTACCTGATGGAAAGCAATGGTCTTTTTGGAAGAGGTAAAGTCAAGCTACTTGTTGTGAATATCTATTTGGCTAAAGGTATTTGATAATATAGAGCAATCTTTCTCAAAAGGGTGGGGTAGCATTGCCCCAGAAAGGGCAAAGTTTGAGTTAAGAGGAAGGGGCAATAGATTTAAAAAAAACAAAACAAAAAAAACCTGAAGGGGGGGTAGTAAGGTTGAGAAATCCTGATTGTAGAGAGCAGCTGAGTTCACCTTTAAGTGTATAACTATTTCTGGTTGCCCTGCTGACATTTTCTATGTAATTTTAACAGTTAGCTTCGTACTATCCCTGCTCTTGTTTTGCAATAACAAAGAAAAAAAAGAGCTTTTCAAGTAGATAATTTTATTTACATTATCATTCATGGCTTGTGCAACATGATTGACCTACACTGATCGGCTATGGCTGTAAAGTGGTGATTTTTAAACATTGTTGACCTTATTCTGTTACTTACTCTAGCAACACTGAAATTCTTCAAGTGCCTTTCGGTTGCTGTCTTTTTTGTTTATTTTATTCTTGAAATTACCCATTGGAGAGGGGGAACTGAAGTAGTGACCTTTTACATTGTTTTCTAGTTTTGACATGGGGAACCATTCCGACCTTTCGCCTTTCATTCTTTATAACCTTTTTTAAAAAAGAAGAAAAAAAAGTTTTCAATGTGATTCCAAGAATGTATTTCAGTATTGGGTGGGTAAGATGTGTTGAGCAATGTCACTGGCTTTATGCCTGTTGCAATGATAGCATACTGTTAGTTTTATAGTCAGAACATACTTGACTTCCATCATCATCAGCAGGAGTAACATCAGCCTTGTAGCGTCCGTCATTGGACATGGACCTTCCCCAGTATTTGCCTTACCTATCTATCATGGGCGCTGTGGAGCCAATACTTTCTGCATTTGTCTAGTTTATCTTGTGATCTTTGGAGATCTATGTTGTGGGTTGTGATGTCCATTCTTGCAACGTAACCAGCCATTGTCATTTGAATTTTCTAATGAATTCTGTGATGTCTCAGACTCCTGTTTTCTCCCTGATATATTGAGCTGTCTTGTGATCTCACCATGTGAGGTTGAGCATGATTTTTTCCATGAGCATGTTCGATGCCACTCAGTTTGCCGGTCAGTCTCTTAATTAGGTTCCATGTTTCAGCTTGAGAGGTGACTATCAGGAGGATGCATTGGTAGTATACCCTTCTTTTTAGGAGTAATGGGATCTTCTTGTTTATGAACTTTGAGCTTGCTCTGCCAAAGGCTTGCCACTTAGAGTGATTCTTTACTTGATTTCTTTTGAGGATTTCATGGAGATTTGTTGTCCGAAGTAGGTGTGGTGGTCTACTTTCTTCAGTTCTGCATCTTCAATTTTGATTGTTGTATTCTTATTTGATTGTTGCATATGACCTTTGCTCAACATTAATTGTGTTCTTTTAATACTTCTGTCTCTTCATGTGCCCCACAAGGCTACCCTTGTGTATGTGTGTGAAAGAGAAAATAAGCATGCATGCTCTATGCACACACACACACAGTGTGTGTAAATGACGATAACTCCATATGGTACAACTTAGCAAAAACAATGGCTCCATATGATACAACTGGACATCATGTGATGTCATGCAGACTTGCAATCTGTCAAAAATTAATAAAGCAAAGCTGTAATGATATAATTCATGTATTTACTTATTTTTCTTTCATGAATTCTCTTATTTCTTTTTATATTTTATTATTAACATTGAGTATTCATAGATGTAAAATTCACACATCCGGTATATGGCATCAACAGAATTTCTATCGGAACTACATTGGGTCAGTTGTAACCTTCATTTGTACTTGTATGTGTATATGATGTATAAACAGTAGATATTTACAAGCTTAATACAGCATAAAATTAGTGTTGGTAACTCTTTACAGGCAATCCCCAGGTTACGAATAAGATCCAAGTCTGCCTTCAAGTTGTTGGTTTGTCAGATTAGGTACACATGGTTCTTATGCATCTTCAATTATGTTTGTCTATAGTGTTTAGTAAATATTTGGGCTTCTTGTGGAACACTTAAAAAACACTTACAAATAAACTACAGTTACTAAAGTTAGCTGGTTCAGAAGGAGTATAAAAATTGGCTTGACAGAGTAGTGATAGTCATACACTTAGAACTCTGCAAAAGACTTGTACACAAATGGTATCAGCACAAACCAGACTGAAAAATAATGTAGAAATCACCAAGAACTCTGAAATTTTGACCTCCAAACCTATGTAAGTCATTCAAGCAAGAAGACCAGATCTGATAAGGGCAAAAAAAAAAAGGACCTGTAAGATTGAGAATGTTTTGGTACCTGCAGACCACTGAGTATATTTGAAGTTGATTGAGTAAACTTGAAAAATACCAGGACCTTGCCTAGTAGATGAGAAAGGCGTGCAATAGGGAGGTTAGAATCATGACAAAATAGTAAGCATTCTCGAAAACCTGCCAAAAACAATAAAATTGAGATTAGATTTGTTTGAAAATGCACAGACCACAGCATTGCTGTGGTATGCATGGATACTGAGATAATAGCTAGAGATTTGCGGAGATTCAGTCTTTAGCGATGACCATCAGACATCTGGTGTTAACACGCAAATGCATGAAAATAATAATAACAAAACAGTAATATTAAAAGTAGTTACATATGATACTGTTCTAGAGAGGAAGAGATAGAATCTGTGTGTGTAGGTATCCATTACTGTGAAAAACATTAAAGAAACAATTCTTAAAACAGTTTAGATAGAAATTGAAAGAAAAAATAGCATGATTAAAGGTTGACACTCTTGCTCCGTCAATGTCGTGCATACCAAACAGGACATTCATGAAATAACATTATGATAACATTAATAATTGAATGATGTAGGAGAAGATGATGGAGTCGTGGCTTCTATCAAGATGCCTTAATGATACGGCAAAGTGCCCTCCAATTTAGAGAGTGATATACAGTCAAAGGCTTGAGCTTGAACCCCTGCTAAATTTAGTTTAGTGCAGCCTGAGAACATGATTGTGGGGTACCCGTTGAAGGTAGAACACACTACAGTCATAATGATCTCTAATGAGACTACCTTGTTAACCACTTTTCCTCAGTGAAGCACCAATAATTGTATATGTGTATTTGTGTATATTTACTGGTGCACCAAGTGAGTGTATGTATGTATGTGTGTGTGTATTCATTTGAGTTTTGAATAGGAGTGGATCTGTCAAGTTACCCAACATTTTCTGTTTATTGTAAACGAATGACATTAAATACCACTAAAATTATCAATGGTAGTAAGTTAATTTGTTATAGTAAATTTAATGTATTTCCATGGTATGGAAGAATATTCTGTGTGTTGGTTATATATGAACCATTAAGATGGTATGATTGATGTAGCAGTAACAGTACAGACAATGGAATCAGTGACCCGAGTTCAAACTCTGGTTGGGGCTGTTTTTGTACACTTTGTACTGGTGGCCTTGGGAAAAAACATGAATCACCCCCCCCCCTGCCTATGGGTAAAATAGAAGGGCAGAATAGGTTCTCTAAACTTTGGATGGCAACCAGTCTAGGAGAAGGACATTTCTGATACCAAACTAGAGATTGGAGCTTGTTCAGGATGGTTTGAAGTCCTTTGAGTAGCTCCTGCAGCCAAGCTAATGCCAGCTATATTACTCTCTTCTCAAGTATATCAGCGAGATCTAGATGAGGATTCTGATGGGCATCCCAGAATCTCCATACACTTCGCCTAGGCGTGCGCCCTGGAGAGCAAATTCCATTGACTTGAGAGACAGAACAGAGGCCGTTCATGAACTATTAATGGATCCATATATAGTTACTTAACTTGTGCCAGTAAAATCGACCAACATTTTAATTCTTGGCTTTGAACTCATGCCCAAACACAGACCACTGGTGCCAGTTGGAAACATACAACGTATTACTTTAACATACTAGCCCTACAATGGCTATTTGAACGTCCTCTGCTATAAATATTGTCAATTGAGCATCCCCTCTCCATAAGTATTGTCAATCGAGCATCCCCTCTCCATAAGTATTGTCAATCGAGCATCCCCTCCCCATAAATATTGTCAATCGAGCATCCCCTCCCCATAAGTATTGTCAATCGAGCATCCCCTCCCCATAAGTATTGTCAATCGAGCATCCCCTCCCCATAAGTATTGTCAATCGAGCATCCCCTCCCCATAAGTATTGTCAATCGAGCATCCCCTCCCCATAAGTATTGTCAATCGAGCATCCCCTCCCCATAAGTATTGTCAATCGAGCATCCCCTCCCCATAAGTATTGTCAATCGAGCATCCCCTCCCCATAAGTATTGTCAATCGAGCATCCCCTCCCCATAAGTATTGTCAATCGAGCATCCCCTCCCCATAAGTATTGTCAATCGAGCATCCCCTCCCCATAAGTATTGTCAATCGAGCATCCCCTCCCCATAAGTATTGTCAATCGAGCATCCCCTCCCCATAAGTATTGTCAATCAAGCTTCCCCTCCCCATAAGTATTGTCAATCAAGCTTCCCCCCTCATTGTATTGTTAGTTGAAACCCCCCTCCTAAAGGGGTAGGTGTTCGTTATAAACCATTGTAATTTAAAGAAACTTAAGGAAACCAGGAAAGACATAAGAATTAATTTATTTTATTGATAAAGCGAAAACTATTGTTTCCTCAGATTTTGAATATTCCATTTTATTGACAATGTTGAAAAACGTAATGTTCACATGTATGAACCAAATAATTCTTTCAATTTTTTATCTCATAGGCAAAGTTAAAAAAGGTATTGTGCATTCAAACTATGGTAAAAACACCAAGTATTGGTGAAAACTAGAAAAAATGGTAATCCTTTGTTTGACATAAATAAACCTATGGCAGTGTTCAACCAACATACAAAGACTCCCAAAGAAATACAGAAGCTCCAAAATGTGTCATTTTTTTTTTCAAAAAAATATAATTAAGCAATATATTCATCAGAAATTGAGATAACATAATTAGGACTCAGTCAACTGTTCTTTATCAGATTGTACACCATGAAATCGTCAAAGTATGATGGAAACAGTTCATCTGATGTGCCAACTTTTCTAATGATAAAGGATAAAAGATAGATTGGTTAGTTACTCAAAAGACACTGTTATGTGACCTATGTCTTTAGGTAGCATGCTGTGATCATTAAACTGTCTGGATTAAAAAAAAAAAAAATAGAAATATTTCTTCCAGACGTAAGTAGTAAATGGTTAAACTTTCAGCCCATTGGTTTATCTCATATATATGACACATAGAATGATAGACTGCCAACTGAGTAAATCCACTTGAAAACCTAAGAGACTTATGTTGACCAATGGATGGTTTTGGTGGGTGGCTGATCATTTTCAATCATACCTCATTATGAAAAATATCATAAATTATAATCTATTATTAATAAGGAAGACGAATAAAAAAAACTGATTTGCTTGTTGTGAAATGGTTAAAAAAAATTTTGGATTTGAATGATCAGTAACAAGATGAAAATATAAAAACAGAAATCTGCTAGAGTTATAAAAACTCTCAAGTCATAGATTTTATGTTCTGAGCTAGAAAGAAAGGTAAAATACTAGTAGCAATTGTTTATATCTGGGATTTTGATATTTTTTTTTTTTCATCTTTTAAAACAGAATTGATTTGAAAGGTGATTTATTTCTTTTTATTCCCACCAGGGAAACAATATTTTGTTCCATTATTCTCTAAAATCATTTTTTTTTTTTTTTCAAAAAATTGTTTTAATGGCCATCTTTTTATTTATTTATTCATTCTGTTTTGATTTGATTTTTGAAGTGAATGCTTTCTCTCGAACAACAATTTAAAACATTTTTACATGATATTCTCTTCAGTATTTCCTGTTTTTAACAATGCAAAATATGTGATTTTGGGCAAAAAATGGGATATAAAAAGCATATTACAAATTGGATTGTCAGTGAAATTCTCATTTTAGACATACACACACACACATGGTTTATATATATATATATATATATATATATATATATATATATATATATATATGTGTGTGTGTGTGTATTGCTATATATATATATATACAATGCATAAATACATGTGCCAGTATATGCCCACTTCCTGATGCAGACAGAATATCCAAAGGCACACATATGCTTATATATATATATATATATATATATATATATATATGCATGCCACTTTTTCAAGTAAAAAAAGAGGTGAAGTGAAAATAGTGTTAAGCATTTGTTATGCAGGAAGCCATTATAGCAGCAGCGCATACCCCCTCTCTCTTGCTGTCACACCCCAGTCTCCTGTACGTCTCACCACCCAAAGTTCTGTAGACTGAGCATTTGCGCGTGTGTGCGTGTTTTCATTTTTGTTCTCTTTTTTTAAATATGAGTATGTGTATTTCTGCATATGATTATGTATATCTATATACTGCTACATGTATATGCTTTTGCATACATATACATCTGCATACATAAATAGACATATTCTCCTCTCTCTCCGTTTCTCAGTATATATATATATACTAATATATACGGAAAGAGAGCGAGAGATATAGAAGAATTCTGTATAATCATTTATGTACATATTTTTACAAAATTATATGTTCATATGAATGCATTTTTCTACTTGCATATATGTCTTTATATCATATATATATATATATATATATATATATATCTGTGTGTATATGGATGGATATAATTGTGCTTAAGTATGTGTATTACTGTTGAAATAACAACTCATAAGATTTGTGCCCAAATTTATACAAAACTTTTTATTTTTTGCTTCAAAATATGTCTTTGCCCCATTGGCTTTTGATAATATAAAAAATACAAGTTTCATAAGATTTTGATCTAAACTATTCAGAACATATTTTACAGAATTTTGAAATTAGTTTTACCTTTTTTTATATTTAAGTAGAAAAAAACTTTAAAAATTGTTTAAATAAAACTGACTTCAATTTGGTTTTCTCTTGGTACTGTATGAATTTCTTAGTTTCATGCTGTGTATTTGAAGATAACGACCAAGAAATACCAAGAGACACAGAACAAGTGAAAACAAAGTGCTTTCTCTGTGACACGACATATGTCTACTTTACAAAAGCATTGCGATAAATGCAAGTCACTTAGTCATATTGGGAAAGTGCCAAAATGAAGTTGATATTAAGTGAAATGTAAAAGTAAATAAAACCTGCAATTGTTACGTTTATTAACAACTAACTTTAAAAAAAACGATAGCTTTTCCTCTCACTTCATATCTCTAATACACATTTAAAGAGTTATTATTCAAGGGTGTATTGGTAGTAGCATTCAATGTAGGTATTATGACAGGGTCCTGACAAAATCGACCTAACTTCATGAAATATGCTACATTCAGATTGCAGAAATATAAATTTTGGAAGCTCCACCATGAAATATCTCTTCCTGATTTCTTTCAAAGTTGGAGAATAATTCCTGTTTTATTATCAGTTTTGACTGACTTAAGATTAATTTTCAGTTTGATGAAGTTAATCCTATTATTTGTGAATGCTTTTATGACTATCTATTAATTTTTGTATCTGTCACGAAACGCACTAAAATGAGAATGATATTTGTTATGTTTGAATTGAATTTTTATAAAAAAAAAAAATCGTTCCTCATTCGTTTTTTGTGGGGAGGGGCTTGTTTTTAATTTTTTTTCTTTCACCTTTAAATTTGGGATAAGCCTATAGAAGAATAATGAAGTTTCTGCTGAAAATTGGAAAGTATTTTTATTTGCAACAATTCAAGTTTTTTGATATTAAGTGAATGTTGCAAAGACTTAGTTTTATAATCTTTCTTCTCGTATGTTGACATTTTCATTAATCTGGAGATATTGAAGCAATCTCGATAAAGTTACTCTTAAAGACAAAATACTTTATTGACCTTCTTTCTTATAAAAAGTCGACTGCAGTTATTTATTGAGTTTGCTAGTGGTAATTAAAATCTTAATCTAATTAATTTCTTTTTGCCCCTCTAATAATTTTCTATCTTGAAATAAATCATTTTTGTCCGAGTATTTTCCTAAACCCATTTTCTTTTTATTTTCAGGTGAGTATTGTGTTTTAATAGTGGAAGAAAATACAAAAAGGTTACCAGGTCAGGTTGGTGAATGAATTGACTATTTCTTTAACAAGTCTCTCTGTGAATTAGTGTTAACCCTTTAAAGCCAAGGGTATTTTCTGTTGTGTTATATCCATTGTCATTCACCTCTGCCGACAAAGTTGGGAAAGTTGTTTGAATTCACTTGTGTCTCTCCATCTGTCCTTCTGTCTGCCTGTCCACACAATATCTCCAAAAGTTCTCCATGGAATTTTATGGATGGGTGGGCAATGGGCTAACAAGAAGTGATTAAAATTTTGAGTGAATCCTGCATCGTTGCTAAATGTCCACACCAAGCAATATCTCAAAACAGTTCTCAATAACAATAAACTGATTTTTTTTCACAGCTTGATATTATGTGCTGAAAAGAACATGCTGTGTGGCATAGCCAGAAATAGCTTAAGATTTCAACCCCATGGGCACTTGGCTCTTTAAGATGTTCCCTTTAATATATCATGAGATTAGATGAAAAAAAAAATATATGCAGTCATGCGCTAATACTCAATTGGTGAAAAACAACTCCAAAGGCTGAATCATTATTCAAATGTAATTTCCATAGGTACAAATATATCCTTGTTATTGTATAATGTCAATAAAAATGTTGTAGGTCATAAAGCTTTTGGGGCTTTCCTCTATTGGGTGCCTGGGGGCATTTTCAAATTGCCCCCTCACTCACACCTGTGAGCATGCTTAGTACTCTTAATGAAACCTAGCTTTATTAGCAATAGATTTTCCTGATGTTCTCAATGTGAGTTGTGCATTCCATACAAGCTATGCACAAACATAAATATTTGCCTCTTTTTGTGGAGTTTGACGGATGACTCATTGCTGAAGAAATAGATCACTTGTGCAACAGTCAAAGCTGCACACAAGTTGGAAAAGATCGATTTGAGAGAAGGTCAGGAAATTCACCCGAACTCAATCCCACTGAGAATCAGGAGCCATTATGGAATAGTCTGTTGAAAAGGTCTTATTGGACTTGCTCAAACAACAGCAGCATTCTCAACAGTATTTAATGTTGGTGTACGGTGAAATTTTTGATCTACAAAAGGTGAACAACTATTCAGAAAACTCCTTCGCTAGTTTAAAATTATGTTTGATTTTCTGAAGATTTCCTTTGAGAAATCAATTTAAAAATTTTGATAGTACATTGATTCAGAGTTGCTTTCATAAAAAGTGTTTTTTATTATCAGATACGATTTGTGTAGCATCCAGGGAATTATTTTGAGCAATCTTGTATCTCAACAATACCAACATTTATGTATCTGATTTCTTTGTGTATTCTTATTTTAAGGTAAACACAAAAAAATGACCAACCTAAAAAAATCCTGGTTGTGATTTAAAAAAAACGGTCTGATTTATTTCGTGCAACACTATATATATATATATATATATATATATATATATATATATATATATATATATCTCATTTATAGGTCAATGTTATTTAAACTCTTTATCATTTCTAATATAGTATAACACATGTCTTAGAGTTGTTTGAAATAATTTCATTTCATTTATGAATTTATCATTATAAACTGGTTATTACAAATTTTGATTGATTTGTTTCTTATTTAACTAGTTTTAAAATATTCATCTAATACTTGTTGACCAAAGCATTTCACTCTAACATCAAACCTCTTTGGTGAATTTTCTGTTCAACATTAAAGCTGGGTATATGATAATCAGGTTATGAGACTGGTCTTTGAAAAAAAACTTCCTTTTTTTTTTTTTTTTTTCCTAACGCATAATTTCGTACTCGTTTTCTAAATAACAGTTTTGAAATCCATGTGAATTTAGAAATGCCTTTTTTTTCTGAGTTTCTTCCGAATGAGGAAATAATGAGGCCCCACTGAATGGTTTCCAGTAATTTTTTTTTTTTTCACTATTTATCTTTTTTTTCGTTTTCCTGTTAGCTGGCAGAGATGATTGCTGAACAAGTGATAGGAGATGGAAATAAATGAAAAAAAAAATTCAAAACTTTATAAAGATAAGTTATAAGTAAAAAAAAGAAGAAAATTACTAAAAAACAAAAAAAGACGAAAAGATTCTCAATCTTTCATATCATTAGACCAAAGAGAAATCTCTGGGCTGTTACTAGATTTAACCATACCATTATGCTGCATTGGTTTTCATTTTTCTTTCTTGTCTGTTGTTGGTTTTTTGTTTTTCTTTCCCATTTCCTATGGTCTAAATGGAGAATTAGTTAGTTACCATGCACATGATTATGCTGAAACTAAAGAAAAAGGAAATTTGTCTCTAAATTCTATACCATTAACAAAGCATACAAATCATTTCTTCTGGTAGAGGTTTTCGGTAATGTTTTAGAAAATCGAATCTCTTGCACACATATTTCTTTGGCATTTCCTTACATCATAACAAGATGGGTCTTAACTCTGTCTCTTAGGTGCAAAGAGGCTTAGTGGTTACTGGCTTGGCAAATGGAATTGCCAAACTGTTTGTGTTTCGGCTGAGGCTGCTTACACTCATTTCACACTAACGCCCCAGAAAAACTGAAACTTGGTCTGCCAATTTTCTTTCTATGCTAGTGAGTGTTATGCCACCCCATGTCTCCTTATTCTGGATTAGCTATATCATATAGAATGTAAATAAGAAGTATTTATCCCCTTTAATGTTGTTTCATTACGTTGTTGAGAAAAAAGATATATAAATAAAAGATGGCGGATAGAATTACGAATTAAGTGATTCAACTGATTCGACATAAGTTAATTCCTACACTGTAATAGATTAAATTTCATTTCTACTTACCATGGAGAAAAAAATTGGTTTCACTCAACATTTTTTCTGTGCTAAAGTCGTGTTTTTCAGGAACCTCACGAAGACATTAATGGGGGAATTGGTATATATTCATAAGTTTTCTAGCAGAGGTAAATTGTAGGGTTTGAATCTCTTTAGTAACTTTCTTCAAAATGGTCTGAAGACTTGCAGGTTGTGATCTTTAGAGATGCAGCATCTTTTCACTGTGATTCCCATTGTGATAAAATGGAAGAAAACCATTTTGATTCATATGTGCTTTCAGTTTTTGCAAGGCCCTGTTGACATTGTTCACAATCAGACTGTAAAAATATACAGCGAGTTAGTCCAGAATGTATTGTCAAGAGTGACAGAGAGGATTGTGTGGTGGTAACAAAAGAGCTTTTATCAATAACTCTCTTTTGCTTGCCCATATCTTCAAAGTGTCACTTATTGATTTTAACTAATGGCTCTTGCATCAAAGAAGAGGGAATTTTCATGCACAACATCCTGGAAGTCTACACAGACAACCACCACCACCACTACCTTTCCTGACTTGAATGGTACCATTCTCTTTGAGCAAAATATGTTCTTCCATTAAGATTCCTACTGAATATTGTTCAAGGTGTTTAGAATTTAACGTTAAATATTAATAATGCTCTCTGAAGTTTAGTTGAAGGAGAGTTGAAAATATCATGAAAGCTGACTCCTTTATATTGTACAAGATACAGTGTACTTTGCAAAGATGATGATATAATCACCAAATTTAGTAAATAAATATACACCAACTCCCTCATTGATGGTGTGATTAGCTTTCTGAAAACCACAACTTTACTTGAAACAACGTTAAGTGAAACTGATTTTATCATAGATATGATTATGTACATAGGGGTTATTTAATTTACTATAATGTAAAATTTTGTGACTAACTTATGTCAAGCTAGAAAAATCATTTTGCAATTCCGTCTACAATATTTTATGTTATTGCGTATTTGTATCTTTTCCCCAACGTTATTATAACAAAACAACGTTGAATGAAACAATGTTGATGGGGTAGTTGTGTATTTACTATCATCAATGCTAATAGCTGAGAATACTGAATAAGTAAAAAAACTGATTTGTGTATGTTAAGGAGGTAATGATTTTTGTACACCTGCTTGTGTGTGAAAGAATGTTTTCTGACAAAATTACTCCTTCTTGTATCCAAAGAATTTCTTGGTATTCTTTGAGGAAGAAAAAAAGCACTCAAAAACACAATTTTTATACTCTAGAGATGAATATGAACAACACAGCTTTAGTTGATCATTCAACTGAAACTGTTACGTGAGGAACATCTTCTGACATCATGCCGTATTGAGGTGATCATTAAAAATATGGAAAAGAGGGGTGATCAATGAATAAGTTGCTTATCCTGCATCGCATTTTGTTGGGCAGTGATAACTAAAAAAGTTGTAATTCTCAAAAGAAGCGGGTGTGAATGTTGCTGGATGCAAACTTGTGTGATCAGTCTATCAAAATGCCCCCCCCTGCCCCCAATTAAAAACCTATTTTTAAAAGCAAGAAAATGTTTTTCCTAGGTATAATAAGGCGAAAATGTTTTGCCCACTAGATGCATTGGTATGGCCTGTTTGATGCATACATACATTAACGGACCAACTTGAAAACTGAAGAAATCTATGTTGACTATCTCTAAGTATTATTTGGATATTAGACACATCTAAGGATGTCTCAATTAGGTTATAGTTATTGCCTTCTTTTGAAGTATCTACATTTGATTACCACTAATAATAAAGCCACAATAATGAGATAGATACCTCGATAATAAAATCATAATGATATCGCAATAAAAGGCAACAATAATGAGATACAGTAAGCTTAGTGATAAAATCATGATAGCTCAGCTCAGGCCTGGTTATTAGAAACCAATATCTGTTGGTAGCATGCTATGTTGGGAGTGATCAATTAAAAAATTGGAAAGAGGTGGTCCATGAATAAGTTACTTCTAGCATATAGTTTGACAGTGATCACTGAAGTCTGAATTTAAAAAAAAAATAAATAAATAAATAAATAACAGGAATGCTGCTGGACACAAACTGAGGGATCAATTAAGCATAAACTGACATTATAAATTGAACCCCCCGACCTCAATTAAAACCTATTTAGAGCATGAATTTCCAAAAAACTGAAGAAACCTATCTTTACAGTTTTGGTTGATGGTTTCTGATATTGAAATAGTAATAAGATGGAATAAACATTGTTACAAAATCCTTATAGTGTTGCGGTAAAAAAAACAATAACAATGAGACGTAATAAATCTAGTGATGAAAACTTGATAGTATTGTGATCGAAAAACAATGTCAATATGATGGAATAAACCTATTAAAATCAGGATAGTGTTGTGATTAAAGGGACAATATGATGGAATAAATCTAATGATAAAATCATAAAGAAGTTGAAATAAAAAGCAACAATAATTGGTTTTAAATAAAATACCAATAAAATATTACTATGGAAAAATCAAATTTCTGAAACTGATGAACCGATAGTTTGCATTTTTTTAAAACTCAGGTTCGGCACTCTACTTCTGTCATTTACTAGCTAATGCCCTTTCACTGACTATGACATCTCAGCATGGGCTTTTCATATCAGAAGTTTTTTTGTCTCGGTTTGCAAAATGAAAAATAGACCTAAAGATGGACAGCACCCAAAACAGTGTCACTGCTTCATTATTGCTCACAGCTCATGGTATTCCGAAGTGGTCACCTATCTAAGTACTGACCAAGCTTGACTTTGCTTTACCTCGGTGATTGCACAAGAATTTAGTCATTATAATTGTCTTAAAATCTAACATGAGATTGGAAAAAGCAAAACTTAATTAGGATACCTGGTCTATGTTGGAGTCATTTGTGACTGGGGTGCTGTAATTTCCAATCAGCACCATTGATTGGTGATTAAACTCTAAATCTAGATGAAAATTCATAATTTCAAATGCTGATTTTCCAAGTTGGATGAATCCTCGCTAGATGAAAGATTAGTAGAGCGCGATCTTCCTCTTCTCTTCTCACATTTACTCCTGAGCCAGACTAAGCTCATGAGCATATATCTATCAGGTGTCTTTTTTTTGTGGAGAGGTTGTCAATCCTGTCTGTAGAAACTATGGTATTACTTGACTCTGTTTATATTGTAATTTTCATTAATGAAATGTCAAGTTGTCCCGAGATGATAACAAACTGTCACATATATGAGTCAAACAGAGGTATTGTATTCTTTAAAAAAAAAACGTGGATAATAAAAGGTTGAGAACAAATAATGCAGTAATGAAAGATATGCCAGAAAAGGGATATATAGTGTAACATGGGTGACCACATCTCATCAGATTGCAGATTGCTCAACTCAAAGAAAGATGTCCACAGAAAAATTAAGAGCTGCTGTCAGTGGAATAAACAGTAGTTCTGTTAATTTTTTGAATATTGTATATTGTTATGATTTCTTAAAAGAATCATTATTTGAAAACTGCATCTGTGTATTGAAGATTGAAGTGCTCAGTAAAAAAGATTATATATATATATATATATATATATATATATATATAATGTGTGATATTCTAATAAATCTTACAAAAACATTGTTTGAAAATTCATTATTTTGTTATTTTTTACTGATAGCTGTGCAACAAATATTTGGTGAATTATTTTATTTTGTAAATAAATTTGCTGAAAAAAATTATCAGCATTGGATTCACAACTTCATTATTAAATTATAAGCAGGTGTGCCCCTATGCAATATTAGAATCACAGTTTCAGCATATAAGAACTAAATTTGTAAATTGTTAGTTATGATTATAAAACAAAAAAGATTATACAAATTGTTGTTTCCTAAATGTATTAACAAATTTATATAAAATGCTTCGTATTGTCAAATTACAAATTGTTCATTTTTGGTTTACATGTCTTACAAATATTCCATCTTCTGGCATTGTTCTTGTGTTGTTCAGAAAATCACACAAATTTGAATTTCTCCTCGAAAATCTTTTATTTCATCTCTCTTTTAAATTGTATTTTGTTCAGTGCAAAAGTTCATTTATCAGCTTAAGAGAATTATAGATAATTTTGCTATGAAATAATAAAAGTTGCCGCATTATTTTCAGCTAACTCTTCTAAAACTTTTCAGCATATTTTAACTTGCATTTGAGTTTAGAAAGGATGTTGACTATTATTAAAAGCAACACATAAATGACATCTTATTTACATTGGCTTGCTAACCATTATTCTATTGCAAGCGCCCAAACGACATTTTATATTGAGTTTAAAGTTATGTGAACATATTTATCGGCACTCGAGCTTGTATTCAACTCTTAATGTCATAAACTCTTTGATAATTCTCCTAATTGACAATGGTACTCTTCTGTGAATAGATTTTTAAAAAATGGAACTCTTCTGTGAATAGAATAAAGAAAAAGAAAAAAAATTACCTTAAGGTGAAAGGGAGATAATTTTGATCAGTAGCTATTCCCCTCGGATATTAACATCCAAATTTTCTTATATAGATTCAAGAGTTAATGCTGGACAACAAAAATCCAGGCTTGTGACTAACATCAGTGGAGTTCTCTAAGTATAAAATTCCTTTTATTGCTATTTGTTCAGGAACTCATACCTGGCTATCAATTTATAATGGTAATCCATTAGCCATGTTTAGGATATCCTGCCTACTTGCTTTCAGATTTTAATCCCAACAGACATTAGCTCTATTGTTTTTTCAAAGCCTTTTAATTCCTTAAAAGGAAAGTTTTGCATTTTAAATTCCTTTTATAATCATTTGTCTGAAAATATCATCCAGCCCTCTGATCTCCCTTTTCAATGAAAGATAGTTTATTATCAACAGCTAGCTGTTCATATTGCATGATATCATAAGCAGGATTTATTAAAAAAATATACAAAAACGTTTTCTTCACTTAAGATTAAGTATATAATGACACAGCTAATTCAAGGGGTGATATCAGAAATTTAGGAAAATGTTACCAACTGAATGAGGCTATTATGTATATGCTAGCATAATTGTTGGCTAAAATTGAACGTTATAAAAAAAAAGAACTGAGTATCTCAAGGCAAATACTAAATATGATACAAAACAAAGAGTTCATATTCTAACTGAACAAGATCCACTATCAAAGACACTTTGAGAGGACAAAGTACGCAATGAAGAAATTTGATGATGATAATGATAATAATATCCATGAAAAATGATGGTATTATCTATGTCTGAATTGATAGCTCTGTCTAGGATTTGTCAATCTGTGCACTCAGTCATATTGATCTTCTTGGGTCTGCTGCTTAGGATCTGTGTGTAGTATCTTTTTCGCAGTACACGCTCTGGCTCTACGCAATGACATGGCCAATGATGGCTTACTGAGGCTCCGTATTGCTCAGTGCAAAAGGCCTTGGATTTGTCCTGTGGCCTCAAATATTTACTCGGCCCAGTCTTGTGGGAGCAGTACACCACAGGGTAGTACTGTCCCATTGCACTAAAAGGGATGGATCAGGTTTACCCTGACACCTTTGCAACACTAATTGTGGGGACTGGAGCAAATTTTGCAGCTCTCCAGTAACTGGAACCCTACATTAAAAATAACCTTGCTCTTATAGGGAACCAAGTAAATTCTATCAGCATGTAGTATCTGAAAATTGAAGTGTTAAACAGACAAAAGTAATTGAATAGATATGGCATATTTTCCAGCACATTTTATGCTAAATTTGGGGTGCATCCAATACGCTGCAAAATATAGTAAAGTATCTTATTGTTTTCTTTTCTTTTTTTTTGTTTGAGTAGAGTAAGTGAACTAACATTTCACATCAGGGATGTTTATGGATCATTCTAAGGGTAAATATTAGTACTTGAATCAAAACTTTTTTCCAGTAACTTGTCTCAAAGTAATGGTTGTATTCAGGAACTTATAGCATATGACAACTCTTTGCCAAATAATTTTCATTTATATGCAAATTAAATACTATAATGTGCCAAAGAATAGAGGCCTTTTGTTTGGTCTTGAGTTTGATTTGAATACTTAGTAATCATCTGAGCTTACATTAGTTTGACCCAGGGAGCTTGAAGAAAGACCGATTAGCTTATATATTCCCTGGGTAATGCTACATAACATCTGTACCTTGGGAACATTTTATTTGATAACCAGTGATTTATGATTGCTAAAAAGATGTGGAAGTGGCCTAATGGTTAGCAGCACGAAAAATGGAATTGGTAAACAGTTAAAACTCCAGCTGAGACAGTTTCACTTTACCAAAATTTCCCTAGGAAAGATATGAATCCATCTCTTCTTCCCTCACCTATGGGTGCATTGCAGGGTTGACTGGACTCATCAGCCTCGATTGACGACCAGTCTAGGAGGTGGACCACTCTGATTTCAAATTTGGAAAGTGCAACCCCTTCAGTGTTGTGAGAGGCTGGGAAAGGATAGATTAGGGAATTTTTTTTCCAAAATCTGTAATTAACAGGGTTCTGATGAAGCTTCAAAGGGTGTAACAAGTCTGAATTAGATTATAATAAATCGCTGAAGTTAGTTGAAGAAGAAGAAAAAATGTAACGACGAAATAACACAAATGCCATCTCCACTTCCCCATGACACCTCGGGTAAGAGTGGAAGATTTAAAAGAAAAACATGCTTGGTGTTATTTAATGTAAAATCTATACTGCAGCTTCTGAGCAGCTGTGTTCTCAGCTAATTAATGTTTATATTTTACTACTATATGTTTTTTTTTATAAACTTTACTCTAGCATGAAATTTGTTGTTTGATGTAGACTATTAATGGTTGACAGGCTATTTCTGTCTATTTAATGTGTTTTCTTTTGCAAATAAATGGAGATAAACAGTTTTATGATTTACAGTATAAATCACGAGAATCTTTTCAATTTTATGTTTCAGCTATTGCTTGCAATTTTCTATATAGTTGTACACCTCTTAATATTTTGTAAATCATTGAACCGAAATAAAAGAAAAAAAATAGGCTAGATTTATTGTGAAGTAATAGACAGGGCCTCTGAGAGGAATTTTAAATGGTAGTACGGGGTTGTCCACTCCCACAACTCAAATACCTTCATCCTTTAGCTATCCCATTTCCATCTGCCATAATTTTTTTAGCATGCCACAATATACTTGCCCACTGGTAATATCGAATTAGAAGTTTTGATATTCAGATCTACCCAAAAAATTCTCTGGACCCCCTTGTCTCTCCGGGCTTTGGTACATTGCACCAGCTGCACCCTGCCCTCTTGTAGGCCCTACTCTTGTAAGAGATTAGTTACCATCGGGTTGCTACCTACAATCAAGAAATGTTCTTTTTACTCAGAACTAATTGGTGAACAATTTATTATCTGGATTGTAGTTGGCAGAGAATAAAGAGAAAAAAAAACGCTGTCAAATCTTTCTCCATAAGCTGTAATAGCTACAGAATGTAGTTTTCAATAAAATTATAGGCTTAAACTCCATCTCATACTACAATGGCTATCATGTTTGCCTTTAACTCTTTGAGGCATATTTCTTTCCGTTCGCCTTTTATCTGTTCTGCTCTCTGTTGGTCAACTTAGGTACTAAACAAAATGATGCTACAGAATATGAACCACTGTTCTTATAGATATACTGGACAACCAATATATTTCCTATTGAAGTCAGATGCTGAGGTTTTGTTGCCAACTTGGCCTCGACATTCTTGAATAAACTTGGACTATCAAGAAAGAAAAGGAAATATATCAAGAGATTCCAAAATCAGGCAGAGGCTGCATCTGCATGGATTCAGTATTGCCGAACTGTGACGAAGAAGCAACAAAACCTTTTGATATTGTGAGGTAGGACTGTGGTGCCTTGTGTTACTTTTGAAGATGATCCTGCTCTAAAACCATGTGTTTGAGTCAGTGCCACTGTTCCCACAAGAGTAGTGATATAAATTTATTGTATGAAGATAAAAAGGTAGTATTAGAAATGACCCACCATGCAGATAACAACACTTCAAAAGTAGGTTGAAATCTAATCTTTGATGCCTCAAAGAATTGAAGTCATGACTTTGATTCATCCTCTGTAGGTGTTTGGAAAATGTGGCTTTATGCCAAATTAGGATTAGGTAAAAAAAAAAAAAACTACTTTAGGCATGTATGATTGTAAAGTATCTGTATACTGTAAACTGTTTTTTTTTTTTGTTTGTTTTTTTTTAGATAGATATTAAGTTCCTGTAATATTTCTATCTTCACCTCCACAAATATTCTCCTGAAATGTAATGGATGCTCAAGTGTGTAATGTGAGAATTATGCAGTAAAATTTATTATTTTTGTAAACCTTATATAGTAAACCTCAGTTATAACAAACTAATTGGGGAAACGAGGTATTTGTTAAATCTGAATATTCATCCCCCTGTTTGGTAAATAAGAAGTATGGTAGTTGGTCAGGTTTCAATGAACATTGTTCGGTAAATCAAAAGACAGTTTGAAATAAGAAAATCTGGCACAATACCTACACCCCCATATTTGGGCAAATCAAGTCCTCTGCACCCCCCTCCTTAAACCAAAATGTTACCATACAGCCATGATATTGATATATATATATATATATATATATATATATATGAAATTCTGTGTTTCACAGTGATTCTGAGTTTCATGCATGTGGATGCAATCATTAGATATATATAGATATGTATGTATGTGTGTGTGTGTGTATGTAAAAGAGGGAAAGGAGAGAGTAACAATATTGCCATGCCTCTGTCTATATCATTATTTTGAGAGAGAGAGAAATACTGTTCTCAAAATACTCTAAGGAACATAGGTACTATTTTAAAGGTAATCTCAAGAAGTAACAATTCCTGTGATTTCAGAGGCTCAGGTATCACTTTTCTGAAATTCAGAAGAGCTAAGTTTCCAGCCTTTTGGCAATCCTTATAATAATGATTACAACAACAAAAGCATCATATATGTGACTAGGCCAGTGGCAAACCACTGGTGCTGAGAACAGCCAACCAGTAAATGGTTGAGTTCTAAAGAACCAGCTCTCTACCCCTAGAGGAACAATACATAAATATATTCTCTGATGATAGGTAGGGGAGGTCACTGGTATCAGAAAGTTGATATGTAGTTCTCGGCTGTTTTATAACTACTAGGCTAAGTGCATTTGTAGAGGGCTGTTTTTGTCTTGTTTTTTAATTAGAACTTTCGTGGGTTTTTTTTTTTTTAACTATTTTTTTTTTTTAACTATTTTTTTTTTTTTTTAGAATCTGAAATAATGAGCTAACAAGGTCTGAATTAAACGGACCTAATGGCCAGGGCAGGATTAGGATTATTTGAGTCCTGTTGCATGAATTGTAATTTTAAAAATATACATTAATATTAAAACAATTTTTCACGTGCATAGTACTGTAATTAAAATTTTTACCAGCCAAATAATGACAAATCTGACATTTTAGTAAAAGTATTACTTTGTTTTTGTTCTCTTCATGCAGCAGCTATGACTTCAGTTTCGAATACTTTGTTTTTGTGTAGCATATGTATGATATAGATATCACACTTCCATTAATATCTATGTTAAAAAATTAACACTAATGGGAGATGATATTGGTAAAAATCGCAAACTTTGAGCCTCCTGTCGTTCTTTAAAGTTAAAGGCAGTATAGTGAAAGCAGTGATTTGGTCTGTTCATTACTGGCGGGCTGTTTAGCATGATGGTAGGTGCATCAGTAACAGGTTTGATTCCTGCAGCAGCCCCATTTTCTCCAATTGTTTATTCTATTTACTAGAGGCCAAATGATACATTCTATTTACAATGTCCAAATTGAATGATATATTAACCTTGTAACAGCTGGGAGATCATTTCAAATAAGTTCCTATGTAATAAAGCGCAATTCATAATTCAATAGTGTAAGTGTAGAATCAGTGAATCAGAATTGATAGTTTGCAAATATTAGATTGGGGCTCTTGAAATTGTGGGGCTTTTGGCATATGCTACTTTTGCTATATGATTGATCTGGTACTGTATATAACTTCTTGAATTTAACCCATTCCTTCTGCAACATTAGCCAAACTTGTCGAGGAGGAAAGTAATCCCAACTCACACTCTTTTTTGGTGAAGGTATGAAATTATAGAAGGTGAACACTTTGTGTTCGACTTCTGTAATCATAGATCAGGGTTGCTTGAAGGGGAGATAATCCAAGCTTTATCTCTGAGACTTAACTGACAAGGAATAGTGCCGAATCAAGAGATCGATCGAATCTTGAGGCAGCAGTTCAATACCAGCCTCTTGTAGCAAACCCCCACATTCGAATAGAGCATTTTTTTTTTTTTTTTTTCCAGATTTCAGTTCTTTTTTCTTGTTTAAATTTCTTAATCATAAGATCATAGGAAAGTTTCAAGTCGCACAGGAGTTTGATGACACACTGCATATACTGGAGAAGTTAGTACATTTTTGAAGCAATGAGTTGCATGACAAAAAAAAAATTCATATCCAAATTACCAATTTATAACCATAGAATTAAACTTAGATAACAGCTTAAATCTGTCATTAAACTCCTGAGCAGAATGTTTTTTTTCAAATATCAAATAACCCTGTCAACTTGTTGTGACATGTTATTGTTTATCTGCTATCAACTTTTCTACTCAAGATAAAACTTGATATTTATTATATAACTCGGCAATTCTCAAGTACAGTTTGGCCCCTTTGGGGGTCCTGGTCCATTTGAAGAGGGCTATTGACTGATCATATATAGTTGATCTGACAGAAGAAAGGTTTATAACCACTACGTATATTTCCAGCATTCTGAAAGATTGCTTTATGCCACTTTCTAGCTTTTACAAAAAATTCCCACTACTCCAATCTCTGGCGACAGCCTATTACCAGCACCCTTTTTGGGGCTGGGAACGCTCGAAATTTTTCCTGTACAAAATAATAGTAATTGTCCCTTTTCTTTGTGCCAATTTGGCTTGTAAAGGTTGTTTTATTTTTTTTATATTTTTTTATTTTTTTTTATTTTTTTAAAAAATTTTTTAGAAAGTACTACTTTTGGAGTGCAGGAGAAACCCTGTAATCCTTTTCAGGGTATCAATGCGTTTGTCATATTGCCATTTGTAAAGTGAAATTTGAACTTTTCGAAAAATCAGCCACAAAAATAGGCGTCATCTGAAACATTTGCTGTAAAATACGAGCCTTTACATCCTGTAGTTCTGACTTTCAACAAATGTTGATGAAGAACATATGTTATAGCCAAATTGTGTTGGACACACCAGTTTTCATACACCGAAGTTGAGCAATGTCGAGTCTGGTCAGTACCTGAATTGGTACCATCAGGAGGTCTTGTGGAGAATCTCCAGTGGCAATCCCATTAATCCTCCTTAAAAGGAGTTCTGTACACTATGCTCAATAATGCAAACCAAAACCCCACCTCCCCTAGTCTTTATCCCTCAACTATCTGACTGGCCTGGCTGTGAGCGACAAAGAATGAATGGTAGTGAACATTGGAAAACTCTTTCAACTCCTCATCTTTTGATGAAATATTTACTGTAGAAACTTTTGGTAAGCAGGTATGAGAAGCTCAAGTTTGAATAATAATAAAAACATTATTCTAAATCTGTTTATCATAACATGACAACACAAAAAGCCCAATAGTAATTTAATAAACATGACTATAGGGTTGGATTTGTTAGTAGTTAAGTTGTTTTTACATTCCGTCATCATGACTTCCTATTCTGTACCTCAGGAGAGTTAAAAAAAATCGGTCAACTTTCTTTCACTTTCTTTCACTTTCTCTCTCTCTTGTGTGTGTGTGTATGGCCTAATCACGTTGAATACACTGTAAGATCATAGGAGTTAAGCGACATCAAGCCTGGTCATTACTCAGATGGGAATACCAAGTGCTGTATGCAGCAGCAAGTCTGCTTTGCTAACGTCTCATATACATACATAGGTACATCAATAAATCTGTATTATAATGGCAAAAGGAAGCAATCATTTTAAACAACAAATATTTTCCAACATGATCTCCTTTCTTGTCAATGCATCTCCATTAATCATATAGATCAGACATTATACAGTGAAAATTTCAGTTTTGAATTAGCTTATAATTGTGTGAGGCTATGGACTTATTGATACACCTTCATCTATATAGATGAATAGGTAGTTATTTACTGAGTATAATCAGCAACTGTTTAGCTCAATGGTAAGAGCATTGCAGGTTTGATTCCTGCAGCAGCCCCATTTTTAAAATTTTTTATTCTATTTGTGCTGTCTAGGCCAAATGATACATTCACTGTGTAATAAAGAGGGATCATTTCAAATAATTTCAGAATAATGTAATGCAATTCATAATTATTTTTGTCGGATTATGTATCCATTTCTTAATATATATATATATATATATATATATATATATATATATACACACACACACACACACACACACACACACACAAACAAATAAGGAATACAATATAGTATAATACAATATCCGATGTGTAATTGGTTAGTTTCATGTTAATTCAAGTGCTCGATACATTCAATATTAGATATTAAGTTGACTTAGAATTGAGCTTAAAATATGATGAAATAAGGATTTATGTTTCTGCCCTGTTTGAGCCTCTTCAGTCCAAGATTCAGTTTATTTTAGACTGATTTAAGGCATTTTGGGGATATATATACATATATGTATGTATGTATATGTGTGTATATATATATATATATATATATACTGAAATAACAGTATGGATTTTCTCATCCTCAGTCTGTAGTAAAATAATATTCTGCTTATATGTGAATATTTACTATTTCTGTGTATTAGCATTTATGTTCTTGTGTGTGTGTACACATACTTATGCATGTAGTCCTTATAGATTTTCAAGACTTTTAGGGTTGTAGACATTACCTACGCTGCATATTATACATACTTCACATTCTGTAGATGTCTGCCTTCCCCATAATACATAAATCCTATAGATTTGTCTGGATTGAATAGATTCTCCAGTTCTTAGCTGTGAATCAATAAAATATTGCAGAGAAAATCGCAAACTGCTTTTGTATGTGTATAAAGATTTGGAAAAATTGTCTATAAGTAAAATAACTGATCACAGTGGTAGAGTGCTTGCCTCTGATTCTTTAGTACTTCAAAAATGGTACTAAATGTCTCTCTTTGAAGCACTCAGCACAAATGCTAGGATTGAGGAATCTCTCCTCAATGCAAAGGAGTTGTGGCCAAATTATGTTGGACGCAATGGTTCTTGTAAGATCTCCTTAGTAAAGCAATGTTTAGCCTAGTCAGTATCTAAATAGGTGACCATTGGGGAGTATCAGCGTCATATACAGAATAAAGCTTTGACAGGCCTGGCAAACCAGAAGTGGGTCTTACTAACAATTGCTTGTGTAAACTTGAGCCTGTGACATCCTTGATAAAGGTATAAGCAGAGAATGATTCATTGATGTAAGAAAAATTGTTTCTTTTTCAGATTTTTCTAAAAGCAACAGATCTAAAAACCAAAAACACTCTGGATAAAATTTGTTTGCATTCCCGTCATATGTTCTTCAGATAAAAGTGGAGATAACTAAATCCTAAAATGTTGGTATCAATCTCTAAAAATCCTCAAAAAGAAGTAGATCAAACACAATAAATTTGTGTGAACATGTGTGTATCCAATACATAAAATTGAGTGATATATCTTTGAGTTTGTAACTTAATGATTTATTTAGAAAATCCTTTTTATCCAAACATGTTTAGACTTCAGATAATTGACTTACAAGTTTTTTCTAAAATACATATAGCTAAACAAATATGTTGAAGTACAATTCAGATATATAACCTACATCTAAAAGGAAAATGCAATGGTATAATATTTTTCAATTAGAGATAAACATACATAGTTACATTGATAAGTCCACTTATGATGAAAATAAAACAGTAAGCTATCCTTTTTCTTTGTTGAAATTATTTTAATAAGACAGAAAAATCTACTCAATGTAGATACATTTGTAATGTGTACTCTCCATATTTAGATCATTCTTTTCAAGAGTGAATAGATATTTGACACACATTTTCTGTTCCTTTGATCATTTTAAATGTAATAGAAACATTTAAAATGATTAAAGGAATAGAAATCATCCCAGCTAATAGATTTTTCCTAATGAATGAAAGAAGTAACAGCAAAATATATATATATATATAAGTCAGTTCAGAAAGAACACAAAGAAGTACTTCTTACAAAGAACTATCAGTAATTGGAACATCTTAGTGGATTATGACTCAATTATACCAGTAACAAGTACAGTTAACAACTTCAAGAATGAGACAAGTGTGCGTCACAAAACAAATCTAAGAGCCAAACATGAAAACAACTCTAAACAAAAGTACAGACATAAGCCAAAACATAAATATGAGCATCAATTACTTGCTGTAATTTTAATGGTTTTTGGTAACTTCTACTTAAGAATGACTATGATAAAACCATTTGAGACGAGAAATCAAACAGTTGCTCTATTTATACAGGGAAAGAAACGGTAGCTGGATGATTAGGATTATGCCAATCCTCTAAGGTGGTGAAGCCTAAATGCTCAACATTCAAAGTTCTGGCTTTTATATGGGCATGAACCCTGACTTTGAGTACTGGTTGCAAATACACAGCTAGGCAGCATGGTTACCCCTGAGCTGTATGAATGTGTGTGCACATATTTTGCAACCAGCACACAAAGGATATTAATGTGCACACAGGAGGTTAGTTACCTAAAATAATGTAATAATAAATAAGTTAATGAGTTTCAAGTTAACCAATCCCAGCAAATTTGAAAATAATCTATGAAGTGATAGGTGTTACTGTTATTAATTCATTTTTGCATTGATTCACATAGAAATACTCATTAATGTTCTATTTAGGGAAAGTAAAAAACTGAACAAAGTAGTTCGAAGGATACAATGTAATCTTAATGAATGCGATCACACTTGTACTATGTTAAAACATGCCCATACAGTTTTGTATGCCGTACCAAAATTACCTTGAAACATTTCACAAGTTTACCTTTGCACTTGTAGTCGGTACACACATACTTTTGTCACAGGAAAAAAAATTGCACAACAAAAGATTTTTGCGCTCACAGACTACTGAAATTTAGAGGGAACATTGCTAGGTAGGCCCCCGCCCAAAATATTGTTCTTTAAATAGTGCTGCCCTGAAAGTAGATATTGAGTTAAGTAAGAATAGAAAATGGCAGTGTTTATATTTATTGAACGTGTGGTTCTCAGAGTCCCTGTTCACACCCCTTCCCCTCTATCCCACGTTTCCTCTATTCCTCTCCCGATTTTGAATTGTCATCTAGTAATTCTTTCTCATTATACTTTCCAATATACGTTTCTCTCATTGACTGAAATTCCTCCCCAATACCCCTCCTCATCCTCACTGTAATTCCTCCCCTGGGAGCTGTCTGTTCAAGAACCACTTTATCAGACATTTAACTTGCTAAAGGGATGTTTTTTTTTTCATCAATTTGAAATTACGCTTATCTTTTGAATATTCTTATTGCAAAACAGGCCCGTATCGAGAGAAAAATGTCACTCAATGAATAACAAAAGCAAATGCAGCCAGGGATTTGTAAAATTTTGAATTTCTGAGCATCTTAAGACCAAAATTCCTTGCATTGTAGCAGCCTGAGATGATGAATTTCAGCAGTTTTTATTTTTGTTATATATTAAATTGAGTACTTTAAATCATTTTTATTAATTTTTGCTACTATTCGCCGTCATCTCAATTTTTGTTTTGATCGCAAACTGACCTGAATTTAGTAGTGATAAAAAGCAATGAAAACCAAGATGAAGATGAATAGTAGCAAAAATTAATAATTGTTTTTTTTTTTCAGCAAAAAGTTTGATTGCTTTCTATTTTTTTCAATCTTGGTGACTTCAGCATGCTATGCTAGACCAGATAAAGAAAATGAATATAATGTTTACATTTACTGCTGCTGAGGCCTAAAGTATACAGAGCACTGGAACTGTTCTATTCATTCTGAGGCTTTGCCTTACAGATCGGTCAGATAACTAAGCTGAATGCTGAAGTGTTCAAATATGAACGTTGAACTTCAGCCAAATATATTTTTTTTTATCACTCCACCTTTTTTTCTTTTTTTAATGTAGAATCAATTGGACTTTTCAAAATTCTTGGAAAAAGTACAAATAAATCTTATCAATACATTTTCAAAAGGAAATGAAATTGATTTTATGTTTACTAAAGTGACTTCAGCTGATCATTTTTGCTTGTAAATACTTATGAGGAAGGTACTTGTGGGCCAGAAAATAAGCCACACTCTACTAGACTCTACTTTGTTCTATTCTAGATAGATTTTCATTAAAAACAAGCCTGGTTGCTGCACGGTCAAACTCCTACTTCTATGCAGACTGAAGATGATTATCGCAACTTTTGTATATATAATAGATAAATAATTATATATTTTTAGTATACATGTATTTAACTACTAGAACGGAATAAGCTCTTGCGTATTTGTAACATAAATTTTTGTATATATAATATATATATAAAGACTTGTCAGCTTGGCTGAATTGATAAGAGAGCCGTTCACTAATCACTTACTAGTGCTTTCAAATCACAGTAGAGAAAATGTTGATTTTATATTTTGGTTCGGTTTAATCTGACTAACAAACAGTGAAGAGTTTACTCACCTAGATTAGATGAGGATTATTCTTGTTGTGTAAAAACAAAGTTGACCCTAGCCTCTGACTCTGACTGGAGTTTGATGAATAAAAAGATTTTCTCAATATTTTAGTTGACCAAGAATTAATCTGTTCTATGAACCTCGTACTAATGGCTGTGTGTAAAGAAGTTATTGTGTGTGTGTGCAGGGGAATGCAGTTCCTACTCGTGTTCTTAAATGTGTATGGTAATCTGTGATGAATTAAAAATAAACTCTGAGCTAGCTTAGAGAAATTTAGAATCATGTAGCATCAGGTGACCATTGTCAAGAAAGCTTTTGTTTAATGTCTCTTGTGACTTCTGAAGAAGAGTGTGTCAGCCTCGGTAGCTGTTTAATTGTATACTTAATTGTATGCTGGTTGCTTTTTACCTCACATGATGAGGATCATCAGAAAATTGTTGATTGAAACCTGCACAATAACCAGAAGTGTACAATAGTGTATAATATGAGTAAACAAGCTGCTAAAAACTAGAGCTGCCGAAAGCTTTTCTATGAAAGTACCAAAATAGCTACCTAAAAAAAAGCAAATATGGTAAATATATATATATATATATTTGAATATAAATACTTCGTAAATGATTAAATAAATACACAACAAATTTGATTCTCCAATAAATTTGCAAATTTATAATGAAGGCTAAAAGATATACTCATCAATGATGCCAATTTAGCACTAATTGGCACTGAACACTTGAGGCTCACATATCACAAAAACATTATAGAATAGAATATTTTTGCAAAATTGATGGAAAATTATCATTGTTTTGAAATATTTTCATATTTTATCACAATTTTGAATTGAATTAATAGAGCTAAGGAAAAGTACCCAACTATCACAACTTAACCCAATAGAACCAAATTTGGTACTGAAAGAACCAAATTCGGCAGCCCTGCTAACAAGGTAACCTGATGGCTTTGTATTTCACTAGGATTTTAGTTCAAGTTGAATTTTCTTGCATCTTTGTTTTTCCCCATTCTTGTTTTTGCCAATAAAAAACATGGAATCAAGTTTCCTTACTTGCCTGCTAGATCTGCCTGGAAACACAGAAAAGAACAATCTCTTTAAATAGAGGCAGGAGTTATGGAAGGCAATGACGCTAAAACATGCTTCTTCTATTATTAACTTGTCTCTAGTTTTTCCTATTGTGGAAGAGGGAAGTGTGCATGCTGGTTGCCTCTGTTTTCTCTGCTACTTTTACTCACTCATTCTTTCATAGCCATCATTGAATAACTTTACAAAGAACAGAACAGTCCATGGAATCTATTGATGATTGCATAATACATCATATTATTACGTGGGGTTACTGCTCCAGGTTTATACAATCTAGTATGTATCAGTATGTATATGTGTATAAGGTACTCCACAATATGACATAGATATTGAATATTGCTTTCCAGATGTTAGCCATTTTTCTATATTGCTTTATTATTAGTTTTTTTTCTTCATTTTTCCTATTTTTCTTTGTCTATTTGAAACCGTTAAACAAAACTGTCAACAATGGTTTCTTCAGTTTTTGAGCAGGTCTTACTGACTGGTTATAACCGCACTGTAGAGGGTTGAAAATTTTAGCATTTACTTCTTGCCATGTCTAGAAAAAACTTCTTTTTTTTTTTTTTAAAATTATCCTACCTACCAGGTTTTTAGTTATAAGTTTATGTTAACTGATTCCATAATTTATATCCAACAGTATTCAAACTTGTTTTTTGAAAATTAGATATTTTTTAGTGATCGCTGCCAAAGAAAAAGTTTTGGTCACCTCTTTTTTTTCCAATTTTCAATTGATCACTCCGAACACTACATACTGCTGAAAGATATTGATCACGTGATGGTTTCTGTTTAGTGACTAACCAGACCAGTTTTCTTTCTTCTATCATTCTTCTTTTATCTTTTCTTGGGTTTTTTTTCATTATTCTTCTTGCTCTAATTCTTTTTCATCTACTAACATTTCTTCCTTCCTGTTCTTCCCCTCTTCATTTTTCCTTTCTTTATGTCATATTTTTTCTCTTCTGTTTTAATTGGATTCAATTTTTTAGTTTTCTCTCACTCTTTTTCTCTCCCACCCTCCTTTGACTCTCTCACTTTTCTTTGGAAAAATATTTCTCTCTCTCTCTCTCCTCCTCTATCTCATTCTTTCATCTCTTCTTTCTTCCATTTTCCCATCATTTTTCTCTTTCATTCTTTGACACTAGTACTCACAATGAGGAACGGTTTTCTTTGTCCCTTTAGTCTTTGACAAGCTTAGGTGCAGACGATTGCATTTTTAAAACTTGGATAAACCTTGAGGAAAAGGAAGAAAAAAAATGTAGTTAGTAGATTACATCATATATTTAGTGGTTTCTTTTTTCAATCATTTAAAAAAAGAATACTCTCCTTTCTTATTACATGCTTACAAATTGCTTTAAATAGACTATTCAATAATTTTCTGCATTTCGTATCACAACAAGACTTTGAAATGAGTTTTATTCAATGAAAATTTGTATCTACAGTCAGCCAGGCATTCACTTTTTATAAAAGGTTAAATATTCTGCGACTATTTGACTTGAAAATATATGATTATGTTGAACAATACTCATATGTGTACCTAGAAGAATAGGCTTTTGTGGTAGGTGGGGGGTACATGCCTCCCTAAGGGGTGTGATTTCAAGAAAGGGTGTGAACCCATAAGAGAAAGTGAGAATTTCTCTTAATTATCCTTGGAATTCTCTTAACAAGTGTCTGCATAATATTGTGAAGAACATAATATATTGAAATTTAAAAAAAACGTATTTGTTGTATCCATTTCATCAAATTAATCATTTGGTTGAAGATGGGGGTGTCGGGAGGCAAGGCCCAACAACTTGAAGGGGGGCTTGGTGATGAAAAGGCCAAATGCTCTATATATACTTGTCTGAATATATTTTTTTCTTTCTGATAGTAAATGAAAAATATTGCTTTTCCTTACTTGTCACTGCCTCCCAATAAAACTTGATCAATATCTACGTTTTTCACCCCTCTATATACGTATGCACACACATACTTGATCGATGTCTGCATGTTTTTCACCCCTCACTTTAAATACAAATACACACACATATGCAGACTACACATAAACGCACATGCGCTGATGTGCACCTATCCCACTCCACAAACCAATGCACACCACACAAAGAAAAAAAAACAAAAAACTGCAAAAATGTTTATAGAAGATTTTACTTGGCTGGCTATGGTTCACTCAAGGGAAAATCTTTGCGACAGTCCCAGTCCCATAAATTTTTATACAATATCCAGCACAGATCAACTGCATTTCCACCATCCACTCCTGTTACTCTTACTGTTATGCACACACCAATGATTCTGTCAAAAAATCCACAGCCATAACGACAGCCAAACTGGGACCATTCCATCAATTTTCTTCCTCCCATAATTCATGTAATAAACGCTTTGGTAGAAAAGAAACAAAACTTGAGGTTCCATTCCAAGTTTGATTATGAAAATCAATATGGTTTTATGGCATATCAATCTCTATCAAGATAGAAACCCAGGGGTTTTTCAAACATATATATACATATATGTATATTATGTAGAGTAGTGGGGTTTTAATACGGTTTGCATTTTCGGTCTGATGGAGGACCTGCTTGGGTTGGATAGAAAACACTTGGAGATATGGAATCTTGATTCTTTATGATAATTCTGAAATGAGGTAAGGTTTAGTAATGTTGGGTTTTTACTTTTTAGGCAGAACATTCATGGTGAGGTTTGTTATGCGGCCAAATACCTGAGGAGGTGACTGATGATTATCCTTTATTTTTGACCTGGGGCCTGGTTTACTGAAGCTGTTGCTATGCGGTCTTGGATTGGTTTCAATGTGGCCAGAGTTTAGATGTGAATTTTGGGGTAGAGAGATTTTGTGCAGGCTTGGTTGGAGTCACATACATAAACTGGCTGTCTCTCAGGGGATAGGGGCATTGAAGATCTTTGAAAAAATCAACCAGCTTTGTGGAGAAGAAAATTGATGCATTCATGACTCATTCTTCTTCGAATTGCAAATTAACCCCCATCAACAATTTTGACTGAAAAGTTGTGATCATGAATTGAACATGAATTAAAAGAAAACATCTGAAGTTTTGTTAATCTTCATGCTCACTACGATCTGAGAAGGAGAGAGGGTAAATGGGTTAAAAGGAATGTTGCTGGTGGCCTCTGTCACATGACCCATCCCTTGAGGTTCTCTCTTGTAGGGCAACAACAAAGTGTGAGGCTGGAGAGAGCACAAAATGGAATGAAAATGAACAATTCAATGCCAATTGTGTGAACCTTCTGCATTATCGACTAGCAAGAGTTCTACAATTCTCTTTATCTTGATTTACATTAATTATGGCATAGGCTTTTAAGGGCTGCCAAAAAACAAAAACAGAAAGTGACAGATTTTGCAGAATATGACTTGTTCACTTTGCATTATTACTCTTGGGAAAGGCATGAATCCATATCTCCATCCCCAGCTAGGGATAAATAACAAGACAGTTAGTTCTTTGACCCTTTAAGGCAGTCTATCTTAGGGCATTGGTCTAACATCCAGATCCCCCCCCCCCGTAAAAACCCACAATAGCAACATATATTGTTTGGGTCTCGATGGATCATTAGAGAAATCAAAAATCATTGCCTCGCGTAGTGTGCAACGCAGGTAGTAACTTTGTTTTACTATTTTGTTTTTGGTACCAGTGAGTCTATTAATAGAATTATGGTTGCGATCTCTTTTAGTAGAACAATTAATCAGTACTATGATAATCGAGCAACTGTTATACAACAATGAAACTGTAGTCATCTAGTGATACATTGCATTAACTCTTTCACCATTGATAATATTGAGACACATGCTGCGAAAAATGTTTTTTCAAGATGAAAGAAAAATAAGATTGATTCGTTGGTTAGTCTAAGTTATTCATGATTTTCTCATTAAGACATGTGCAGTAGCAAGGTTGTACGAGCAAGCTTTTGAATGTAAATTGACTTTGTTCAGCTAAATAAATAGAAAGGATTTTTTTTTTTTTTCAATCAAAATTAAGTTATCCAACGATTGGCGTACATTAACTCCTCTGAAATGCCTACACTGCCGATAATGCAAAAAAGCTTGAAAAGAAAGGAAAAAATGATCACTTGACTGTTCTACTACCTGTCAGGTAATCACACGACAGTCAGCAAAGCCAAATCATTTATTCTTCTCTTTCTCACCTTTCATACCTGATATTTAGACCGACCCAGGTGTGTCTTGTGGGTGGGGGGAAAAGCAAGCACTGCAATCATTGACTTGAAACAAATCTGCTAAAATTAGCTAGTAACTGTTAATATATCTAAGTTTGGGGAAGAAGTGCATAGGAAGGAGGGTAATTTGGAAGAGGATGCTCTCACATTCTCGACCCCTATTCACCCAAGTTGTGTCAACTGTTGTTTGCGGTTTACTGACTGCATGGAAAGGTAGAACAAGGTGCTGTACTGTAGGCCAGGTAAATTACTACTTGGGTTGATTTTCTTTTTCGCCACACAACAGATGAGCACTGAAACTTTCACACCTGGATCTTTGAGCTGTTCCTACATTTAAAGAGGCGAAAAAGAAAATCACTTGCAACATTCAAGGACTACCAGATGCAATACGAGTATCTCCCACTTTGGGAAAGTTCACTTCACGCCACTTGATTTGGTTAATGAAAAAACGCAAAAAAGATAGCATTTCAGCATTCATTTTGCACCTTCTGCCTCCTACACCCCTCCTACCATCTCATCCCTTAACAGTTCTGCTTAACATACCATCATCACCATTTTTGGGGTCAGTGAACACTTGAAATTTTTTACCATTATATGATTATGGTAATTGCTTCTTGACTTTACACCATTTCGGCATACAAAAGGAATGCTCTACTTTCAGACAATGGTCATTAATTTTTACTGTTAAAGTGTTACTAGGATCCTCCTGCTATCCAAAAGTAGCACGTTTCTATGAAACCTTTTGCCAAAATAATGGTGTCAAGCAAAGAAGCATTTACCAATAATTCATGTGGGGAAATTCTATTAGTGTTACAAGACTCAACAAATGGTGATAATGGTAAGTTAGGATGTGTTGTCCGAAGTTAAAGTTGTGGGAGATACAGCAGACAGGGATGTACGAGAGAAGAGGATGTGTGCTGCTTTTTGATGTCTTGCTGCATGAAGGATCCTGAACACTTTTTGCGCTTTTTGTCAAGAAGTGAAAATATTGCATAATACATTTCAAAAAGCTGATGATACCTATTTAGGCCAAAATTTTCTCATAAAAACTATATAAAAAGGACACTCTTCATCAATTTCAATTTTTCCTTACAGTTGTGACTTTTTCCTATCCAAAATTGTAACTTACAAAAATGTAACTTTTTCCCTAGCCCAAATTGTAACTTTTTAAATTCCTAGCCCAAATTGTAACTTTTTTTATTTCCTAGCCCAAATTGTAACTTTTTTATTTCCTAGCCCAAATTGTAACTTTTTTATTTCCTAGCCCAAATTGTAACTTTTTTATTTCCTAGCCCAAATTATAACGTTTTTATTTCCTAGCCCAAATTGTAACTTTTAAAATTCCTAGCCCAAATTGTTACTTTTTTATTTCCTAGCCCAAATTGTAACTTTTTTATTTCCTAGCCCAAATTGTAACTTTTTTATTTCCTAGCCTAAATTGTAACTTTTTTCCAAGCCAAAATTGTGACTTTTTTTTTTGCTATGACTATCTTTCCTGTCTAATCTACTCCTTTGTTGCTAATTGCGGCACAACTTTTCCTGCTTTTTATCGTGTTTTCCTTGTTATATATTATCTTTCTCGCTTTTATCTCGCCTGATTATTCAGCGAGAGATGAAAATAGACTCCTGAACGAATTTAAATGTTGATTATTTTGAATATTTAATTTCCTACTCCCTCAACATAGGGCTGCAGTAGGAGTCAAATGATTGCTTGTTGGAAAGCCCAGTCAGTAGAAAAAGGCTGATATGACCCCATTAAATACACTGTTAGGTAAAATAAAGAGAAAAAGGTGTTGGCTGGAATGGTGGTTGTCTGAGTAGGTGATTTTGAATAATTAGGGTAGATACTGCAGACGGAGAGAGGGTGACGGAAGCGAAGTGACCGTGAGTGAGGATAAAATTTGAAATAAGAGGCTAAGAAAGAGAAAAAATCTTTTAAAACTTTGAGGAAGTCAATGACAAAAAAGAAAAATTAATCAAGAAAAATGTACCTATTTAACTTCCCTGTCCAGACGAGTTATTTAGTTTTACTTGAAAAGAAAAAAAAAGATTCTCTTCTGAAAAAAAAAAAGCCAACTCAATCAATGCTAAATGTATTTAGTGTATTGATTGCCCAATTAGATCATGCTCTTGAGAGCAGACAATTATTCTTTTTTTTTTTTTTTTCCCCCAGAATGAACAATGTTTCCCTATCTAGGGTCTATGGACCCAGGGGGAGGGGTGGTTCCTAAAGGTATTTCTGGGGGCCCTTAAGCATGTGGAGTAGGCAGACCTTTTGAAAGTCTGGGGTTGATGAGCTTGTTGAATAAGCAGAACTTTCAAAAACCTGGGGTCCATGGGAAATTTCATTCAAATAAAGTGGGTCCTTCGTAATGAAAAGATTGGGAACCACTGCACTGTACAGATGGTAAGATAGGTTGAAAGCCTTGCAAGCTGGGCTCTTCAATCCACATTTTCAAAAATCAAGGCTCGTTACTGCTCAGATTTCATCGTTATCTTATTTTGTGTGGTGAGTTATCTATATAGGATAGAACTACTTTTGAATATTGTCCTGATTTTTTACAGACAGCAAATCATCTTGATCTACCTTGCCATGACTCTGGTGTATGGTAAAATAGTGGCTTTGGCCTGTTTTTGATTATCTTTTTCTTTTATGCTTGTCATTGGTACATGCCTGGGTTGCCACATATAAGCCAAACTCAAATGGCGATCCTGTCTGAGTTGAGTTTTGTGTGGATGCATTAATTGTACTTCCTTCTCTGTAAGATACAATTTTCCCCAAAGAAAGAAATGTCTTCAAATATTACGTTATGTCCAATGCACTCGTGTTATATACAGTACTGGTGAAAATGAAAGGAAGTTTTTCTTGAATATTTTTTCCCCTATCTACTTTCAATAAAAGCTTTTTCTTACGTGAAGTATATACCAAGAGCTACGATTATTATAAATTCCAAGATCCTGTGTCGATTACCATTAATAAAAACTACATTCAAATAAATTCTCTTATTTTGATTGGTACTCCATAAGAGGTCTATCCATTTTGAATATCTCGAGAACTGGTTGCACAGTCTTGATGTAACTTGAAGGGGCTTTACTGCGCATGTGTGAACACTCACCTGTGGGGACACTCAGTCGGCATTGAGATACCATTGAGCAAGTTTGTATGCAGCGTGACCATCGCATTCACAATAAGTGAGTTATTCTTCTCATCTTATACAGGGTTTTTGGCAAAATATTGCATCACTCAGGTGTGTCAGCCTACCCCCAACCTTCCCATTGAAGGCAAGTTTCCACTAGATAAAATAAACGTTGTGACTAAAATAACCAAGATAGTTTGGGTAAATAAATATATGGTGTTAATTAATACTGAATGGCTGAACGCTTAGAAGAGAAGATAAATCCAAATAAATTAATTTATGATAATAAATTTAACTGTGACTCAACATGGGTACATTTATATAAATACCAACACACGTATATACAAACATACGCACAAAATGTTGTGCTGTACATGAAAAAATATCTATATGCTTTCTAGGCATACTGTGTGTGCATTATATATAAATATGTATGTGTAGGTATTTATCAAGTTTTAAGTTTAGCTTATTCTATTACAAGGCCACAAGTGTGTAGTACTGATGAGGATTGGACTTGAGAACCCTTCAGCGCCCCCTTGTATGTATGCAGGTGTATCTATAACTCTGTAGCCTGACATACAGTTATTAGCTGATTTTCTATCTGAAATCTTTACTTTATTGCCCTATCTTTATGAATGATAATCACCAATGAATCAAGTGCATTGAAAAGGGAGATTATGTTTCAAAATAAATACTTGTTGTCTGAAATGAAAGATTTTTTGTGATCATTGGGATGTGAACTTATTGATGTGTGTGTATATATGATAATGAATTGCGTTATGTTATATAGAAACTCTTATTTCAGATGACTTCTCATCATTACATGGTTGATGTGTCACTTGGCCTGGACAGCATAAATAGAATAACAAATTAGGAAAAATAAGTCTGTTGCCTGAATAATACATACTTTATATATAACTGTTGCTTTGTAAGAAATGAATAGACTGAGAATAAACAAGATGAGAATTTGGGTTGAAAACAGTTATTTGGGCCTTAGCATTGCCGTTGATTGTTTAGCTCATTTGTATGAGCAATACTGCATTGAAGCAGGCTACCCTATTGGTTGCAGGTTTGATTCCTACAGCAGCCCCATCTTCTTCAAATTTTTATTCTGTTCATGTCTTCTAGGCCAAAGAATATATTCACTGTGTAATAGATCATTTCAAATAAGCGTTTTTATATAAGGCAATTTATAATCATTGTTTGATTATATATATCCATTTCTTAATATATATATATATATATATATATATATATATATATATAACCTACATATGAAATCATGTGTATATAACATATATTGTTCTTATTTCTGTCTATATTTTGAAGTCTTAATTGAAATCTCCGAAAGATGTCTGAGTTTGCTTGATTTCTCCAATTTAACTTTTTCATTCATTATTCATTTGATTCCAAATCTAAAATTTCAATTTGCCACCTTATATTGGAAATCCGACATTGGTCACAAATAGGAACTTGTAACCTCAGGCTATCAACACTTACAGCTGGACTAATAACTTGATTTCTTTGCCTCATTATAACACTCTGCCTTGAATTCTCATGAGTCTTACAGGTAGAATAAAATTGCAATAACCTTTTGCGATAACACACAATTTTTGCAGATTAAATTTTTATTTGGCAAGTGAATATAATTCGATAGTTATGATTTGAAGATTAATTATCTGACAAACTCTGGTGCCATATGAAATATGGAATGGAATATGCTTCTTTGAGAGAAGCCATTCTTTAACTGATTGTTTAATTGGTGCATGAAGAAAGTTAATCAGCGGAGAAAGGCTAAAATCAGATATTTTTCATTCATTACGAAGGTTATTCCAGCTTCTTAAAACTTATGGATTAAATTTTCTATGATTTCAGCAATCAGAAACTCCACCTAAAATGGACAATTATTCTGACTGCAATGGAGTGGAAATTGAATTTAGAAATTCATCAAGAAATTGAATTTAGAAATTCATCAAAGATTTTTAGAAGCTTAACTCTTAGATTCATATTGGAAAAATGAATCTACGAGATAACTTCTGATCAGTTATTTCCTTTGCACCATTAAGTGAATTTCTAAATTTAAAAAAAAAAAAATTCACAAAAGAATTCTACTTTTTATGATTCTTTACCGCGAAAAGTTCTATGTCTAGTTAGGAATGGTATGAAGCAATTTATGAATTTAAGAGTTGAAATCTTCATTGCCAAAGTGATGTGAAGGATATAGGATGTATACACATGTCTAAGCATTGTAACATAGACTGGTTTTGTTGTAATACTTCATATTCATAGTGCCATCTGTAAATATTCTGTTTTGGGGAGGTTAGATATTATCTGTACAAGGGTCACAGGTAAGACATTCTATGACCATCACCAGTGGATTAGTGGTGGTTACTGTACAGAATAGTGGAGGAATTTTAAGGCTGCTGCTATTTGGGAGCAAGATAAGGGCTGATAAAATCATGGCTGACTAAAATGAAGGTTTTTAAAAATCTTATCAAAAACTCAGGTAGGCAGGAATCTGGTCTGATTAGTCCTTAAAAGGAAGATTTACAACCAATGCATCCTACTGATAAGTTACCTATGGAACTGAAACATAGAACCTAACTGAAAGATTGACCCTCAAACTGAGAACCATGCAACGTGCACATGAGAGAATCCTGCTCAACCTCACATGGAGAGATCACAGTACATTAGGGGAAAAAAGATGTGTCGAAGATATCTGAAGAACGATTATAAAACTCAAATGGCAATGGGCTGGACATGTTGCAAGAACAGCAGACAACAGCTGGACATCAGGAGTCACAATGTGGATCCTCAGAGACCTAGGGAAGGTCTATCTCTAACGACTGATGCTAAAAGGCTGATGGTGATGGTGATTTCAAAAGATTGAGTAACCCAGACGGATCTGAAAAGCTACTATACTTCACAAGGAATTTACCGAAATAAACAGTAGGCCTAGAAATATTGTGTGTGCACGCAAAGCTACATATCTACAAGCTTTATTGCCACGCTTGAAATTTGTGAGGAATGATGTTTCTATACTTCATACATTAACTGGAGTAGAAAATAATTTAATGAGCAGCCCCTTATCCTTATCATTCTTGTATGTATCTTTCTACAATGTGTTCATAATGATCAGTTACATTTTTGTTCAATGAGGACCTCTTTACCTACGACTTGATCGATTCTTTCAAATGACAAGATGTAAGAACAGCTGGTTCAACTTGGCCTTCCTCTCCGCATTATATGTAATTCTCTTTGATTCTTTGCTTTCAGAGTGCATAAATAAATATTTTCAAAAGTAAATTAAAATACCAACAACTTATTAGCCAATGCAATGAATAATCTTGGTTAATGTCCATTTATGAAGCCAATGATGCTGTACGATGAGAAAAGCCGAAAGTTTAGCAATTATCAAAGAACCGCAAATAGCTGAACACTATCATGATAGTTTCATTCCCTAGAGCAAATTTATAGAAGAACGTTGATGTAAAACCTTGTTCAGGGTCACTGGGTATTGATGTCTTTATATAATTTCATATCATTGATATATGTGAACACTTTGATTACTTTGTATAGTTGATGAAACAACAAGTTCAAAGATGAGAATGTATGGATGTACAGAATCATAGATAATTAAGTAGATAATTCACAGGTGAATATATCAAGGCATCCATTGTGTTCTTTCACCCCAATGAATGCATATATGTTGGCTTCCTACCATCATAAAACATGCACACGCCAATATGTGTACATATACGTGTATCAATATTTATATTATGTATATATGCATGTGTGTGGAGATAGGAGGGGTTTAATGGTGAACAGCATGGCAAATGGAATCACCAAACCGATTTCAGATTCTTGCTGAAAAGGATAAGGAAAGGCATGAATCCTCTCTCTCTCTCCACTGGAAAAAATTGGGGCAAATTGTACTTTCTTGCCTAAACACCCCAGCCAGCTCAAGTTAAATAGTAGGGAAGTCTTGCTTGACACCTGTCTTGGAGATTGATAGCTCTGTTTCCAAGCCAGTATTGGAGTCACTAAGGCAGATTGGTTCCATTTCTCCTAAAAGGTCACGTTAGGGATTACGCCTTGTTGCTGGTACCGTGTAATCCAGTAAAACTTGTCTCTCATTATTTGGAGAAGAGATGGACACTGTCAAGTAACTCCCATTGTTATGTGAAATGCTATAAAAAGAAAATACATGGTATGGTACTTCGATAATCTATACAAGTCACAGGCTTTCAAATTTTCTAAATGCACAAAATCTTTGTGCCCTTGAAAAAGAATCCAAAGTGCTAAAGGTTTGAAATTCTGGCATGAAGAGTTTTAAAAGGGTCAAGTATTCCTTTCAAAAGTTGGATTTGTTCTGCTGTTGCTATTTTTTAAAGCACATATATATATATATATATATATATATATATATTTATTTCTGCATTTCATTTATAAATAAAACTAATTCAATATAGATGTGCTTATTTGTAACATGAATTAAAAGGTTATGAAATTTTAAAAATATCACTGCTCTTACAAAGAGAAGTTTTGCTTCACTCTTAAAATCAATCTCTTAATTTCATCAAAGAGAAACGGAGAAATCAGAATCAATGAAATGCTGTGCTTAGTCATCTGTAAGATTTCCTGAAGGCAATAAAATTCTTAAATGGTACATGTTACAAACTTGAACTTTTTCGTTAAAAAAAAGCCAACTTGCCTCAACCCATTCACTGCTACTTTTGCGACATACAGCACAGCAAAATAAGCACGTCCCTTGCTCACTGCTGCAAGGCAGAAACTGAGTTTAGTGCTTTGCTGTGGCTATTTATATTTCCTTAGATAAAACTGAAATGCGCACATGTGTGCATCAGAAGCAATACATAACATGCCACAAGATAAACTATTGTGTTGTGCAGCAGTGAATTTGGTAACCTACACAAAGCATGTCAATAGTAACTGCGGATTTTATCATTATGTTTGATGATAAATGAATTGCAACTGTTTGATTGCAATAATAGTCATGATAAACCTGTTTCAACAAATTTTAGTTGATAAATCCTTAAAAAAAACTGACTAAAACAGTTGAAATAAAGTGTCCAGCACTTTAATAAATCATTCTTTTACTATAGTAGAGACAGATGCCTGTTTTCATACCAAAAATTATTTTGATATATCTTCATCTTTGTCATTTTTATCTCAATTTTTTCTTCGTTTCAGTCTGAATTTCCGAGATTAGGAATTATTACTACTTAGGCAGTGCATGTTTGGAAGGTGCCGGATTTTATGGTGTGTGGAGCAGCCCGCCATAATAATTGTATAAAATAACCTTCCATCTGTTATATGAAATTATAGTTCTTGAGTATTTCGGTTACTTCTCTTCTGTATTGACAATTTAGATATTTTTATATCTAAATTTAGGTCTATTGAATCAGATTAGAGCAATGGTTTTAAGTGGGCAAATAAAATCTCACGTTTCTACGATATCTTATTTAATAATGTTGAATAATTAGATATTATTAGAGTTAAAATCCTAATCATAAAACAAACAATTTCACCATGGAAGAAAGGCCCAACTGGGAGATTTCCTGGTACTTGAGTGAACTAATCCACAGTTTCCTTAAGTGTCTATCACATTTTATAACATTCTAGGAACATTCAATGGAACTCTCTATTTGATCTGCAAGGATATGTAGTTTTAATTCTTTCACCTGTTGCTTCCAGTGTCCTTTGTGGAAACAGAATCCATAACCATCAATTCTTTATGATGCCAATATCTGTTTCTCCACTGAGCTGGTGTATATTTCTCTACTATCTGACCTGGGTATAGAACTTCATCAGAGCTTTTATCTACTTGGCCATGTTCCATAAGAGTTGCAAGTTATGAGTCCTTTAATTCCTTGAGGATGACATTGGATGTGATAGGTATAGGAATGAGAAAAACATACCCCTTCTGCATTTGTAAGAGATTTCTGTTTGTGAGAGGTACTTGAAGGACGCTGGAGTGTACAGTGGCCAAAAAATGGAAAAAATGAAAATGAGGAAACTGGTCCTTACGAATCTTTGTAAAATAGTAAACATTGGTCAACTGAGGAAGGTTGGAAAGTGCTTGACTGAAATTTTCGGATAAAACAACAAAAACAAAGAAAACTAGCCTGAATGAATCATTGTATAATAGTAACTGCACTCTCTCTCTCTCTCTCAGAAAATTAGACAAGATCTTTTAAAGAACGGTTAATGGTTCTGATAGTCCTGAATTGAATCAACCCTAATGCATATTTATATATATGGAGCACCCTTTGAGGATCAAATTCACTCTCAATGGCTTGCGAGATCAGTATTAGACATGGAAATATGGACTTAGAGCCACCACCTTTGTGACAATGAGCTCAGTAATAATGAGAATGTCTTGTGAAACACAATCCTAAATTTATTCGAAATGGAACATTATTATGTACCCAATAAGTAGTAAATGAGTGGTGCCCTTATGCTGGCTGTGGCATCAGCTATCTTTGCCTGGGCTCCATGTATTCCATTACTACTTATTCAGCCTATTTCTGATATGAAATGGACTTAGTACCCAAAGTAGTTTCACACTTCACCCTGCTTGATTTCACCTATACCTAAAGGGTGGGATGGATTCATGCCTTCCCCAAAGGCATTAGTGCAAAATGAAACAAACTGTCTTGACCAGATTCCATGCATTACCCGCATAGCAACCCTACCCCTCCACTATGAATAGTACACATGAGTAGTATTCTCATAGTTAATGTATCGGTCTAAAAAAAAACTTTTTAGTCTAGTTAGTATGTAAATGAGTGACCAATTGAGAATACCAGGTGCTTTGAGCATTTTACACAGCTTTTTTGATGTTCTTTTATTATTGTACTAGTTGAACAGTGTCCTATCTAGTGGTTTTCAGCTAGAATGTAGAATGTCCTCTGACCCAGCTTTGAGGGTCCCTGCCACGGCTTTGATGGAAACTTGGCCCATCGTGCAATTTCCAGCGCTTGTAAGTATACATATATATGTATAATAAACAGTGAGCAAGGGTTAGGTTTAGTAGTATAGTTACATTGTAAATAGAACACCACTTCTGAAACATTTGAAAAAGAATATTTTTGAAAAAAAAACAGTAAGTTCAAGTTCTTCCTTAAGGTCCACTAAGAATGCATACCAAATTTGATTTAGCTGTGCTAATGAACAGAGAGTAAAGGTCAAGTTTTGCATTATAGTTACATGTAAATAGATCCCTTCTAAAACCCTTGAAATTTTTTTTTTGAAAAACAATGTAGTCCAAGTGCTTCCCCTAGGTCCACTAACTATGTATACAAAATATAATTGGGCCGGGCCCATGTATGGGAAGGTGACAATAACAAACATATAGAGCCAGTTGTTTTATAACAAATAGAATCTAATTTTTGAGAATAAATATGCTGTCTAATAGCTTAAACTTTTTGGGAAGCCTTTAAAAAAAAATACCCATCATTCCCATTCTCCCACAGAATGATTATTTCATAATCTTTACTTGCTTAGAAAGCTTTCATTTTAATCTGCTAAAAAAAATTTAACACTTTTTCCATCTATTTTCATGTTGTTTTTTTAAAAAAATTTTTTTATCTTATCTCACTTTTGCAATCTAGAAATTCCTGTGAAAAGTGTTGATTATCTCCTTCAACATCCAGTTTGTAATAAGATGCAACCTGAATATATTTGCTCGCTTTTTCATGACCTTGAATGCCATTATCACTACCAGGTGCTTGAAAAAGCAAAATAACTAAAATATAGATATAAATAAAATGCCCAACTTGTAATTATCGCTGGCTTGTGTGCAAATGCTAACAAGTTCTGTTAAGGAATGTTACATGAAGTAATTTTTTTTTTTTCTTTTTCTCTGTACCCTTTCCCCCTTGTGTGATATTTTAGATGAGGCAGGAAAAAAAACAACTTTTTCTATGTTTTAGATGTTTGTTTTCTTTATTCTTTTTTTTCAACTTTTTAAAATTTAATTTGTTAATGCTTGAAATGTGGAAACCACTGATGTTTCGTTGAGTCATTATTTTTTTTCTTTAAATTTTTGTTGAATAAATTGTCATGTGTTCATTTGAGCAATCTATGTTCTGGAGTAAATATGGTTATCTGTATAAAGACCTTCCCTGAGTTTTTTTTTTTATTTCATAGAATATAGGGTAGCAAAAACATAGTAGAAAAACATGGAGATTTAACTATATTTTAAGGTTTAACTGTGTTAACTTCTCATCTCCAATACCAATCAACTGAAACAGATTCATTAAATTGCAAAAGAAGTTGTGGCTATTTCTCAAAGAACTGAGGTTGACTAAACAATTTAGATTAACTTTGTTTACATGTTAGGAAACAGTATCTGTTTATGTTTATCTGTATGAGTGTATAAGTATTTATGTGGAGACATCAATAAGTCTGTAGCCTAATGATGAAAAAAAGCATGTTTTGTGCAACATATTTTTCAACATGATCTCCTTCTTTATCAATGCGCTTAATTCAGTGGTGAATAATAATCTCATAGATCAAACAATACAGTGAACAAATCAGATGAAAATTCAGCTAATAACTGTCAGGCTACAGCCTTAATCCATCCTCATATGTTTTCATGTACGTATCTATGTATGTATGCATATGTAAGTTTGTTTTTTGTGTGTGTATGTAAGTGTGCATTTGTATAAATTAATATATATACATACATATATATATATATATATATATATATATATATATATATGCGTGTATGTGTATGTGTATTTAAGAAAGAGACATATTTGGTCCAAGAGAATGAATGATGAATTGCATTATATTATATAGAAACTTATTTGAAATAATCTCCCGTCCTTGCACAGTTAATATATCATTCAATTTAGACAACGTACATAGAATAAAGAATTAAAGAAAATGGGGCTGCTGCAGGAATCAAACCTGCCACCAATGTATAATATAATGCAATTCATAATTCATATTCATATATGTATATATATATATATATATACATATACTCATCTATTTGAAACAACCATCACGGATAATAAGCTCCAAAATGCCTGAAGACTATGAAACTCTATTTCTGAAGCATTTGTCAGCATTCTCACTTTTGAAAATATATAATGAATATTCATGAATTAGCCCCCCAATAAAAACACATTCCCTCTACCTTTATTTGCTTGCTTTTAAGTTTCATACAGGATGTATGGCACCAAGGTGTCAGTGTTCATTTAAACATGTTTTCAAAATGCTGGGCAAATGGCTTTTGTTTTCATGTTTATATCCTTTGTTGGAATTATATTCATCAAAAAAGTTTTTCTCCTCCCCCACCCAGAATAAAGTTTTGTGAACATTCCGACGAAATTTAGCTTATGCTTATGCTGAATATTAATTTTCATCCATCATCCTTAATTCTGTTTCTTGTTCAATGTTCCTGTTATTATTAGCATTCAGAAGGTGTTTGTATCAGGAAGACTTGTTAGGTCTCTTCAGTTTCATAACAAAAGTATCCGATTTCTCCTCCTTACCAATGGTACCTCTACACTGTATATCATCCGGTTAATATTGAATATCTACATCATGATAGGCACTTACCCGTTTGTCTGAGAACAGAATCACAACTTAAAGACTACAATGATGGAAGGGAAAGAGAAACAGGGTAGCTGTATGCAAAAGTTCAGTTGGTGAAACATGAAGATATCCGCTAAAGGAAAATGGTATACGTCAGTCATTGAGAAAAGAAGAAAGGTAGCAAAGTAAAATGAGGTGGAATTGAACTTGTTTTTGAATGTTTGAGAATAGATGATTTGGTCAAGTGCCAGGGATTGTCACTTTAGAGACAACTTCCATGATTTTGTTTTGGATACTTCAGTGTTGTAGATTTCCAACCCTGTGTTTATACTTAGCAAAGCAACAGGTACCTTATGAGTACTCTATAACTTCTCTCCTTTTTGATGAAATCAGATCATGCAGTTTTTTTCTACTGTATAGAGTCTTTGTGGAGCATAGGGCTGCAATCACATCATGTTGGGTGATCTTGCAGCGGTTTCAATTGTACATAGGTTTTTACAAAGTGGAGTAGCCAGCCTCAAGCTCATATCTCCTTTTAATGATTTCATGCTTTTCCCTATGGTATTAGTGCAGAGTGATCACAGACAGCCTCTGCCAGAATCCAAACTCTATTTTCACTTTTAGTGATCGATACACCACTGGGACCACCAAATCATACTGTATGAAACTTGAATTATTAAATTATTCAAATGACGTTTTTACTGATTATGAATACTCCTGTATGGTTTTTATTTATGCTAACTCATCTTAATGACTTGATTCCTGCTTTAATTTTTAAAGATCCTAGGAAATTTTTAGGCCCCTTTTGGACATCCTGGCCAGGTTTGATATACTCTCTGCAAGCCTCTCTCATAAGCCTTGTCCTAAGTTCCATAGAACAGATCTTTAATTTAAATTCAAAAGCCAGTGAGTGCACCAATCAGTATATGCTGATCAAAACAACAAAGATGAGGATATTGGCCTGAGTAATTCATAGAATAATTTTAGATAGCTGCTTTTTGATCAAACCAGTACCAGTAAATACTTGTATATATCTAAGTAATCTTAATAAGTTCTCTAATAAGCACTTCTCTTTCTACCTCTCATGGTTGATTTAGTCACCTTCACAAGAAAATGAACTGCTGCATAAGTTTTTTTTTTTTTTTTTCCCCTCTTCTGTGTGGGTACCTGCACACATTCTTGTGTAGGTAGGCTTGTACTTATGGCTGGCTTGTTATAGTAAGCTTGTACTTATGACTGGAAGAAAGGTGTACGTATAGAAGGCTTGTACTTATAACTAATCTCTGGTCAATTATTGTCAATTTTGATTTATTCATCCTCATCCACCTGATATCGGTCAGTAGTTATATGGCAGTAATCAGACTGACATAGTTTCATCTTTCAAATTACTCGTAAAATAGCCATTGCTTCACTAATGATGCAACCTGGGGTGGAAATACAAAGCACTGTAATATCAAAAAAAATCATATGAATGTAAGGGACAACGAAGCCATATCTAATAAAACATATTGGCTATTTATCTAAAATAATTTGACATTCCCTGCTGAATGATTTCCATATGTTCATAATAATAATCATAATCATAACTGGTTTTTCAATTGTTCCAATTTTCTGTAACTGGGAAATTACAGAACTGTTCAAGGGAGATCACTCTTAGACCAATTTTTAAATGATTGCTAAGTTGCCTACCTTAGTGTGACAGAAGGACATAGAGACTTGTTGCAAATTATAATATAGGTTATTCTTCATCTGAAATCAGTCAATTTGAGTCTAATGTAAATTGTTATCTTTCATTTTATGTAAATTTATGTATATAATACACACACACACACACATACACATATGTAGAAGAGTCTCCCAAAAGTCAAAAAGGGTTTTTTCAAAGGTAATCTTCCTGGTAACTTTTTTATGAATATTAGAAAATTATGATAAATTTTATTCATGTACAAAAAACACTACATAAAGAATACATTACCAGATTGATGTATCTTTTAAATGTAATGACATACCTTATTTAAAGAAATGCTTATTCTCAACTTGTTCTGGCGTGGGTCTCAGATGTTCTGCCTATTCTCTCTAAACAGAAAAGTATTCTTGCATTTCCCTTAATTTTGTGCAATCCTTTTCTTTTCAAACTAATTCTACCTTTCTTCTCTACCTCTCTTTCTTTTTTTTCTCTCACCTAATTCCATGGAGATTTGTTGTTGTGGGTAGATGCAGTGATCTACTTTTTATTGCTCTGTGCTTTCAATTTTGATCTTTGTGTATTTATCCTCAACATATTTGTTAACCAATGTTTGCAATTATGCTAAACTTTTACAAAAGTGCATTGCTATGATAGTAATGGGTAGTGAGTTAGTCAAGCAGACCATTACTACTGTGTTCAGTTCTCACTGGGCGTCCTACAATTGTGTTTCTGAGCTAGACTTAGCGAAGCTTGGTAAATACTATATTTGAATTCAAGGCTCCTGACTGCATGGGTTAATGGTTAATGAGCAAGTCTAGCAGGTCATTACTACTACTACTACTGTTTGATCCATACTGGGTGCCCCTCACTGTAGCTTTGCGCCAAACACTTAAAATGGCTATTAAGTTAAAACTCATATAGCATCTACTGCTTTTGGCTGTGACTATTAAAACATGCCCACTTTGTGCTCACCTAGATCAAACATTATACAGTGAAAGTTTGTTTCAGGCTACAGCCTTATTGATCCACACTTGTGTGTGTGTGTGCGATAATTTTAGACTAGAAAGCCCACAGAATTGTGTGAATGTATGTCTTCATTTATGTGTGCGTGTATGCTAAAAAGTGTAACTGAACGGCTGATGTGTACATGTAATTTGTATGTTTTAAAGAAAAACGCAAATAATTCTTCCCTGTATTTTCCCATCGAGACTTAAATCTTTTTCTTTTTTTTTTTTTCATTCACACTAGCTAATATATTTTGCTGATTTCTTCTCCATTTTTTTCTGAAACATATTTCTCATTTCTCTTGTTGCCGGACAGACTCTGGCGCCAATCTAATGGAACCCAACAAATGCAAACATCCTAATTAGAGTCCGAACCATCCAAATAGCATTTGCCTGGCCTTTTTTTATGCACTCCTTCCTTCACTTATGTAGCCTGACAGATGATTGCAAAAGCCTTTTAACTTTGTTTTTCTGCTACAAGAATTCTCTTCTGAAACCAATTCTAGTCTTAGCTATACTTCACTAAATCTGGTATAGTTTTTGTTCAAACATATTCCTTGCTTTACAAAACCATTATTTTTTCCCTTACTAGTTAAGGAATGGTTTATGATTTTTTTTTTCCTATTTTCTTTTTTTAAAACTGTTAACAAAGAATATAATTTATAAATGGCAGTTTCTGTCTCTCTCTGTCTGTCTTCATAGCTGAATCTGCAGATAGTATCAGATCTTTTTTTCTCTCTTGAAGTTTTAAATGCATTTCAAAGCTATTTTAAACTAAGTGCTGGTTATCCTAAGAAGAATGAAAATGTTGATTTTTAAACCAGGGTAAAAAGCTACTTTCTCTTCCAATTTAATGCGTCCCAGACCAAAAAACAAAATATTCAGCAATCCTGTACCAATACTGGTTCAAAGCAGAGTTGCCAGATGTTTTTTGCTGCACAAGACTAGATTTGCATGGTCACAGGATCAAATTAAGTAGCTTCAGCACTAAAGTAATCAAATAACATGAAATCCATCTGTCTAAGCTTGCAGGAAATACAGATTAAAATACATATTTTTTAAAATCTAGCGTTCATTTATGTTCTGCATATCATTCGTGTATAAAGGATTGGTGTCTTTTGTAAATTTTCCTTCAGTATCAACTCTGCGGTCTTGAAAAATACCAAATAACAACCTTGGTACAAACTGAAACAGAGGAAATAAATAGATTTAATAGAATGAACAAACCAATGATTTAATTGATTTTGATTTTGTTATTCTAAAGAATGATGTATTTATTTGAATTTTTGAAAATTAGTTTATTTCACAGAAATGCTTGTTATTACTCGTTATACTAATATTCTGTTCGTTCGTATGTATGCCTGTTGCTCTTTCTGATCATTTTTTTATCCTCCTCATTCCTTTATCTTTTCTGCTCCTGCAATGTAATGAACAAGGGTAAGAATTGGAAAAAAGTGCTTTTTTTTGGAAGAGAGCAAACAGGCACCTTCATTACAACTGTCAATCATTATTACTCCTCCTTTGCAAGTTTGAAGCTTAAAATCAAGTTATTGTTATTGTAGACCACGGGAATATAGACGTTTGCATAAGCAATCAATAATAATAACATGTGTATTAGTTTCATTTGCCTTTACATGGTATTATGGCTGAAAAAAATACATTTCATAGGTAATAAGTCACTTCAACAAAGTTATTGTTGAATTGAAGAATGAGTAATATAAGTATGCTTTCTCAAACTCCTGGACTTGCCCAAGTGTCATTAGCTCAGTTGGTTAGAACAGAGTCCGTATAGGCTGCTTCCTGGTGAACGTAGGTTCAAGACTCACACAACTTTCATTTCTTTATTTATGATCTGGGGCTGTTCAATTTGCCAGTTGCTAACTCTGGTGCTGAGTGAAATATAGTTTCTACTAAAATATCTTTATAATTATCATATCCTGTCGGACATAAATTGTCCTTCTACTGATATACATACTATTGGCACAGGGGACACGCGCACACACACACACACACACACACACACACACACACACACACCTATATATATAAATGTATATTTAAATATTTATGCCTATGATTGCAGAATAGAGGAATGAGTAATATAAATATGCTTTCTCAAACTCTGAACTTAGCAGAAATATATGTTGAAGCATATTGATATCTTAGTTGGCCAGACCATTAGAATTTCCAGGTGTTTAGCTAGTATCTATTATCAAATAATAAAGAAATTAATAACAGCAACGTGGGTGTTTGGATCCAAGAAGGCTAACCGTATTATAACTGAACTGTGATAACTACCAGGTGGTTATGGGTGATATCCAAAGGCGGGCAATTGGTGGAAGATGATTAACACTTAATCTATACTTCCCGGATGTAACTGTATGTAAATGTATAAACCTAATTCCCCATCTCATGAGAAATGGATACCAGAGTGTGAGTGTAAGAAGTGAGTAGTATTGAAAGTGTTAATCAAAAACAAAAAAGGTTTCTTCATTAACTACTGAAATGTTTTTGTCTAATTCGTTTCATTTTTACTTTGTCAGTGTAAGTCAAATGTATTTCTCGAGTGTGGAGAGGGAGGAAATATCAGACTTACAGGTTCAAAGGGAAATTCTATTTTTATTTGGTTTTCTTCGAGTGGATAATACTAGTCTGAATAAAGATGTTGGGGTCCACTATGTACCCGCCTTATATTATTAACCACACTATAACGGGATGCTTGTACAATCTACATAGATTTACACACTCGAGCTGACCTTCGTAGAACCAGATTGGAACTCAAAAGACAGCTTTATGTCTACCACCTTTCCAAGACAATTGGATAGAACTGAGCATTCAAATCTTGCTTATATGGATGAGTAACTTTGAACCGAACATTTGACATGGCTATTATTATTGTAAAAACACCTTTTTTTTAAAAAAATATGTATCAAAATATATTTTGTATTTTCCTTATAGTTTTATCTTGAAAAAAATATATACATATATGGTAGTGTATCGGCAGGTGTGAAATGGCATAATGGTTACTGGCTTGGAAAAATGGATCTGTGGACCAATTTGAGTTACTTCCACAATTGCTTACGTCAATGCTAAACTGATATCCTTGTGAAAGGTATCCTTATAAGGCAGGCTATTCAAGGGAAGGGTTACTCTGACAGAAAAAAACTTAATGCTCAGATGTCATCATAGCTGGATATTCTATAGAGGCAATCATAATTTTTATTTCATCATATGACTTCTGTCTATTTATGTATTTTTCTTCATAAAATCATGAAAGATATAATAGAAAAATTTAACACACATATTTATATATGATGGAATAATGGATTCACTACACAAACACATTAATGTTTCTGCCCTGCTTGGGCTTCTTCAGGCAAATGATTTGATTTATTTGGGCTCCTATTCAGGACGGAAACATAAACATGCTTGTGTAGCAAATCCATTATTCCATCATATTTAAAGCTCTACTTTAACTTAATTTAATGTTGGATGTATCAAGTACTTCATGGAATAAACTCATCATGCATTAAATATTGAATTACCGATTTGTACTTTAATATATATATTGAAAGAGAGAATAATGCCAGAAGGTGCATTGGTGGACGAACATAGACTTCCAAACCAATTTAAGTAGGTCTGGTCAGGAAGCTAAACTACAACAGCATATTATGTATGCAATTTTATTTATACTATATATCTATACATTTATTTTAGATGTTTATAAATTGATACCCATTATAAACAGAGATATTTTGTGTATCAAAATTGTATACTAACTCAGATAGATTTTATATTCCATGTTTATTACAAATTGATTCTCGTGTTCAAGCACCATACCAAATGTAACTCAATGTACATTATACTACTTGAGTCAGCATGAAATGCATTTAATGACAAATATTATTCTAAGCACCAAATTTTTTATTCCTTGGCTTGTCTATACATTTGGTTATGATTGTTTCTTTTTCTAGTGTTAATGTTTGTTGTTCATAAAATAAACCAAAGCTAAAACCAGAAATTTGTAACTTTTTACATTAAATGATACAAGCCTGACTGCTGCTGGGTCAAAGTCCACTTCTATTTCTAGTCCAACTGAACATGATTACTGAAACATTTGTATTCTATATATGATATGTAAAAACTTATGAATATATATTTTTTAGTATAAACACATTTATTCTTTAGAACAAACAAACATGTTGGAAATAAACTCATAACGATCAACATTGAAAACGCAAAGCTGGAGAAAGTAGACCACTACATCTTCCTAAGACAACAAATCTCTATGGAATCCTCAAAAGAAGAAGAAATCAAGCCAAGCTCAACCTTCAAGAACAAGAAAATCTCATTAGTCCTAAAAATAAGAGTATACAACCTCCCAATAGTCACCTATGGAGTTGAAACATGGAACCTACCTAACCAAGGAACTGACCTCAAACTGAGAAACATGGAGAGACCACAAGACAGCACAGTATATTAGGGAAAAATACATCATAGAATTCTTTAGGAAACTGAAATGGCAATGGGCTGGTCATGTTGCAAAAATTGCAGACAGCTGATGGACAACATGACTCACTACATGGATCCTGAGAGATCAAATGCAGAACCAAGGCCAGCAGAATATGTGATGGCGAGACAAACTGGACAGGTTCAGAAAGCATTGGCTCTACTATACCCATGATAGATAGGTGTGGGAAATCCTGGGGAAGGGTCACTGATGGACACTAAAAGGCTATGATGATGATATTTGTAGTATTAATTTTCATTGGTGTGTCAGTTTCGCTCAATTAATAAAAGAGCCATATATCAATCACTTGGTCATGATTTCAAATCCATATCAGGAAATGTCAGTTTCATACATGCATTTATTTATTAGAATGAAATAAGCCCTTACTTATTTCTAAAATTTATATTTGTAGATATGTAAAGCTTGTCAATTTAGCTCAGTCGGTAAGAGAGCCGCCTACCTATCAGTCATTGTGGTTTCAAGTCACTGGCAGAGGAATGTCGGTTTAACATATCAGTTAGGCTTGGCATGTGGGGACAGTGAAGAGTTTACTCCCCTCAATTCAGTGAAGATTGTTTGTGTAGAAAAACCAACTCAAGACTTGGATTCGAGTTTGACAATTCCGAAGTGAATGTGATGGATTATTTTTCTAGATTTCCAGCTAACTTTGAAACTTTTTTTTCACCTGCCATCGGTAATGCCTGGTTAATTATATTTATATTTTTTGACAATACATTGTAGAAGAAATTTAGATAACTTGAAACTATCTGTACTTGCATAATTTCAATAAAAATGACCTGGGTAATTTCAGAGCTTCAAGTGGAAGCTTTATGCCATTTTCACATATAAAATGTCTTGAGATAAAAAAATGAAAAGCCATGATTAGGAAAATAATAACGTTGTGATCTGTTGAGAACATTACAAGGTGTGAAGATGTGTGAAAAAGTATGAAAAAGTATGAAAGAAGGAAAATGATGATGCTATCTTTCTTCTTATTGTTCTTTCCATTCTTTTTCACTTGTATCCAAGTGTTACATCAGTGTCATTGATCTAATGATGACTTCTCAAAATGGTCCCTGTATTAAGAACAGAAGTTTTGCTTTTCCTTTGTATGGTTCATTTCGACATTGTTCAGTCAATGTGTAATTCTTTCCCTTTGTATGACATACTGGATTTCTCAGCAAAATATCTGTCACTTTACTCAACAGTCTATAATCTGTGAAATGAAGGAGTTTGATAGTTACTATAAAAAAAAAAGAGACATTTGTTGTTCACTCTTTATTTCTATATTCTTCACGTTTTTCTGTCCTAAATACATAAAGTAACGAAGAAAAAAATATTTAAAGATGAATAAATGAAAAATATATTCTTGCTATATAATTTTGGAAATAAGCAGTATATTGACAGATATAGGAAGAATTAATTATCTGTTATCTTGACAAAATACTTGTTGTCCCGAAGCTGTTATGGAGATAATAGGTAAAAGAAATAACATGGAATTTGATAGAGATAGGGCTTGCGTTCCACAATGGCTGACTCCAGTTAGGATTAAGTATATAATACTAAAAGTCTGATTCTTTTTATCTGTGTGTGACCTGTAAGTAGCCAGATGCATTGGATTAACGTACCCCTGGAATGTGCTAACTTGAAGAATACAAAAAAGATAATAGGCAATTCAATAATAATAGCGTGGAGTCTGTGTTTGCACTCACTTCTATCTATATTGAATCTGAACCTATCCCTTGGGAGGTTGTTGGGGCACCGCAGTTGATTTCCCAACCCGTCTTCACCATCTCTGTCTTTTTTCAATCGCCCTTTGTGAAACTACATATCAGTTCTTCCTCTTGACAATTGCCTGCAAGTCTTTGTGTAATCCAATGGCTTGTATGATCTTCTTTCTTACCTCTTCATTTGTGATAAGGTCTGTTTATGAGATGCCTAGAATCTTTCTGTAACACCTCATCTCCATTGCACTTATACTTCTTTGGGAATCTATTGTGAATGTCTGTATTTCACACGCATATAGAAAGATAGAGATAACTAGTGAGTGCATCAATCTGACTTTGGAACTAGTGCTCATGTTTTTGTCTTTCCAGATTCATTTTAATTTTGTGCCACAGTTTCTTGAACAATGCCAGGAAAGGATTTCCAGTTCAGACTCTTCTTCTGTGACAATGGCTCTAAAATATTTGAATTGGCTGACTGTTGATAATGTCTGTTTACTGACCTGAATATTACAACTACTCCCCCTGGTGTTATTGGTCATAATTTTTCGCTTTTTTATTCATTTATTTATTTATTTGTCCCTGATCTCCATGCCATGTGCCTTTGATGTCTTGTCAACTCTTGTTTGTTCCCAGTTAAGCCATCGATGTCTTTGGCAAAATGGAGGTTGGTGATTGTTATGCTTCTAATGCTGACCATTCTTTGATGATTTTCTTGTGTCCCTATCATTATCACTTTCAGGAAGACATTGAAAAGGATGTATGAGAGCAAGCAACATTGACAGATGCCTATTGTCATGTGGAGCCAGTTTCTAATCACCCTAGTTACTTTGTCTTATAGTTCTTCAATGTTTCATATAAGGTTAGGGCTGAGGTTATATTTCCTCATGGTGGCCCATAGTGCCTCATGCCAGACCCTGTTTGAATGCCTGTTTGACATCAATGAAAATCTAATAGAGTTGTTGCTAGTGGTGGGTTAGGTACTTTTCACACGGAATTCAGAGGTTGAAAATCTGCTCTTTGGTATTGTTGACCCTTTTAAACCCTGCTTGTTCTTCTATTATTATAACCTCTGCTTGCAGTGTTGCTCTATTTAGCATAATCCTCAGCTTTACTTTACTAGAATGAGTGATAAGGCGGCAATTGTTGCATTTTTGTAGGTTACCCTTTTAATCATCTGTTATCTGGACATTGATGAAGTGTGATGATGAGTAATTGCATCCTATGTTTGGGACACTGTCCGGTCTTCCAGATCTCATTGCAGATGTAAGTTAAAGAGGTGATCATCACATCTCCTCCAGCCTTGACTAGCTCTGCTGGTATGTTGTAGACTCCTGCAGTTCTACCTATTTTTAAAGCTTTTACTGCCTCTTCTTCCTCTTTAGAAACTGAATTGCCAAAATCCTTCCCATCGTCATTGTTACAGGGAATGTTCAATACTGAAATATTCCCAGTCTGTCTTGTGATTGTATAAGTCTGAGCAGTATTCAGTCCATCTTCCCAGTACTTGTTCCTCCTCTGCTAGACTTTTTTCCATTCTTGTCTTAGATGATGAAGACTTTGCACTGTTCGGTGCTTCTGGGGTCCTTTACAAGTTGATATGCCTTTTTGTTATTGTACTTACTTAAACTGTCCTCAATATCTTTGCAATGTACTTTTACCCAATCCTGTTTGTCTTTGCTCATTTTTTGATATTGTTAACTTCTCTGAATTTGTGTGCTCCCTCTGCATCCTCTTTGTCCATCTCAAGTCTTCTCTCATCTCTCATCTCACATAGCGGGTAGCTCTGAAGAAACCCATGGTTTTTTTCTTAGGTCTGATCATCCTAAGTATTTGGGTGACTGCCTCCACTGTGAAAGCTGGTGATGCTTTTGTGCTCTCCTTGTGTAAAAAAATCCCTCACCATGATCCTGTTCATTATCTTTGCCACTGTAGTAGGGCTTGTGACTTTCTTCACTTGATGTTTTGCCAAATATCTTCAATAGTAACTCACTTATTCCAAATATATTCCATCTGTACCGACTCATCTGGTATGTAAGTTCTGCAAGTTTTTCTGCTGCTGTTGACATCCTTATATTCCAAGTGCCATACCCTTTGCCTTTGCAGTGTAGTATCTGTGTGCTCTAGAGGAAGTGATGGAAGTGATAGAGAAACAAAGTCACACTGTTCATTATATATTATTGCATAAACACTATGTGATGACAAATTACATAGTTCTCATGTGATGTTATTTAATGTATTATTATAATGAGTTTGTACTTTAAAATTGACTGCTTTATTTCTTTCTTATATGATTGATATTTTTTTAAACTATATAATGTAGGAAAGGATATCATAAAATACTTTTATAGTTTCAATGTAATGATTTTGAAAATACTTCTCAATTTGTTAAAGTGAGAAAAAACGTTGGAAATCATGTTGAGAATCAACTGAATTTGCTTGTCTTTTACTTGAAAAAAATCAACTTCTTTCTCAGCATAGCCCCATAATTTTTCTTTCTTTTTATCTAGTGTGTGTAAAAAGTATCTGATACGTTTCAAAAAGTTCATTTAACAACCTTGCACAGCTTCAAGATAGATAGAATTCAAACCAATGATTAAGTAATACGAAAATCTAGAAAATATTGAAACAAGATTGGACAATGGAGAATGAGAAATTTTTGGTCAAACTTCTGTCTATTTTGAAGCTGTGTAAGTATGTTAAAACTTTTAGAAATGTAAGCGATACTTTTTGCATACAGTGTATTTTTAAGTGAACTAGTCTTCCTGTTCAAATAGCGTGCCAACCATGAATATTATTATTGATTTTGAAATGTAGTCGCAATTAATTTTATAGAAAAATAAAATCAATATGAAAGTAATCAATATAGCCTTTATATATGTAATTTTGGCTTAATGTAATTTATATATATATATATATATATATATATATATATATATATATATGCATTAAGTGAAAATTATGACATGATGATATTCACAGCACATCATCATTGTTCTTTTGTTACCAAAGTTGTTTGTTCATTTTACACATTTGAAATGCAATTATCACGAATCGTATATAACAATAGAGTATGAGGTTGATGTTAGGATGTGTGACAAGGGAATACAGACTATTCCATTAACTTCAACTAAGTAGCAATAATGAACAGGAAAACCAACCCTTGGGTGAGACAAAAGACTTGCATTATCAGCATGGTCAGTGTGTTCTTGTGTCCTCAAGAAAGAACAGCAGGACAATGAATCAGGAAATGTATCTATTGGTCACTGAACACAAAAGAGAAGAACTTTTCTTTAGGAAATTTACTAGTTAACCAACAAGATGACCAATTTGCTCAACTAGCTACAGTTCAGTGGCTAAAGAATGAAAATGACGAAAAATTTGTTTTGCTTAGTTTGGACAAATTTTCTCTACTTTTGGAAACTATCAAGATACATTTCTTCAGTTTTTAAGTGATCTTTGCTGGTTGGATGTGTCATGCATGTAGACCTCACTGATGGAGCTAGAGGGCTGAAAATTTAAACATTTACCTCCCCCTGTTATCTCTAGAGAAAACTTTTCTGTTTTTTCTTTCAAATCCTTCCCCAAAAGGTTTTTATGAGGGTTCAATTTTCAATGTAAGTTATACTAAATCAGTCCTTTAGTTTGCGTCTGGCGGTGTTCATGCTTATTTTTTCAATTTTCTGATTTTTTAAAAGCAAAAATCTGTGAAAAGTAGCATAATCATTGATCACCCACTTTTTAATTTTTTAATTGATCACCCCCAACATCGCATACTGCCAAAATATGTCCATCACATGACAGATTCTATTGAGCAACTAACCAGACCAATGTGACAAATAAAATGACCAATTAGTTTGACTTATTACAATTTAGGATTCTCTACTAGTTACAGTTCGGTGATTATAGCATAAAAATGAAGAAATATGTCTTCAGTCATAGTATTGTTCTTAGCTTGTTTTTGTTTTTTTTCTATCACAACATTTTGGATAGTGTTCCCTCTGGTCTTCCTTAAGTGGCCGCTGTATTTTGAAAGGACAAATTTTGCTCCTATGGAGGCCTACAAATCTGCTCACATATTTATCAATTCTGGTCTCTATTCTTGTAAAATCTTGGAATGGTCTTCCCTTGATCTGTGTACTGGACCCATAACTTTCCAGTTAGCTGGAAAAACCTTCCAAAAATTATAGTTCTGACTCTTGTTTTTGGAACCCAAATTCATTGTTTAATCTGTACTTCCCACATGATATTAATGTCTATGCTAAGTTTCCTGATTAAGTGATTTGAGCACAGTATTTGTGTTTATCATTTAAACTTTTCAATGATACTATTTTGATCAGTTCAGACCAGTGTCAACAGCATTGTTTTTTTGTTACAACATATCTACTGATATACATTACAGCCTTCTTCAGGTCTGTTATATTTTGAAATGTTGACCTTGCTCTGAGGGGTTATTGGCTTTTCCAGTGTGCAGGTCAGGGTGGGGGGGACCATCTGCAAAATTTGAAAGCACAGGCACTGTATAAGATGTGTATGAGAGATGAAACAAGTAAGCAAGGACAACGTTTCAAAATACAAGACATTGAAGGACAGCTGGCATGTACAACAGCTGAAACATAATGAAAAAGAACACTGGTCACTAAATGAAATTGTATCCTTAAATCATCTTGTCTAAAAATGAATTCACACAAGAGTTCTTTGGAATGGTAATATAGGATATATTCATGTTGGGAAGTGAGCTGGTTGTAGAAATTATGGGTCTGGATAGTTGTAGTAGTTCTTTTCGATGAATGGGGGCTCGCTATAATAGTGGGCTCTTGTTGGCATCAGTGGAAATGTTGATGAAGGAAGGGAGATGTATAGAAAACATACGCACCAAGTACAAATGTAGATGCAGATATCAAATAGAGCAAAAAGACTCGTACAAATATTTAGATGTGAAAGATGAGAGATGCATTTAATACACAAATGAAGAATGTAAATGAAATACATAGAATGGAAGTATTAATACATTCAATTGTGTTGAGAAGAATAGAGAAGAGAAGAGGCCTGTTAGGTTTAGGTTATTCCTGTGTAGAAAAACGAAGTATACCAAAGAATAATAAAGGGTCAAATGTTGTTGAGTCTATCTATCGAATGGAGCTTGATGAGTCGTGCCTCTTATGATGTGGTTTAGTTGACCAAGCTAGATTAGAAAGGGGCAGTTAATCAAGATGGATGCAAGAAGAAGCTAGAAGGGCAAAAATAATGAACACAGCATTTGCGTGGTCACCAAAAATAGTTATTGCAGTGTTTGCATTTTATAGCTATGAAGTTCTTGCAAATACTCACATCGAAGAAGATAAGTGACAAGACATACATATAGCCACAGTCAATGACTAGAGCCTACATGGGCCATGAATTTAGAGAGGGATAAAGGAAGATAACCAGCTCGAGATGCAGGGGGTTTAAGGTAGAAGTTAGCCAGTTCAGAGACCTGGGCAAAGAGATGTTTGTTCACATGCATTCAGGACTATCCTCATCTTGGTTGTTTTTCATACAACGTTTCGGCCGTCGTACTCTACAGCCTTCATCAGGTATCATCTGGTAGGTGTGGGGAAATAACGAACCGAACCCTTTATTTAACCGACGGGGGTATATAGACTGCACTCCCCTCTTAGCAGTAGTAGTATTTTCGAATTATTATTGTCTTGCACTGGGATTGAACCTAGAACCATTAGATTACTTGCAGTAATTCTGTCTGATTCTCTAACCACTACGCTATGTGTCCACATGAAAAGCAACCAAGATGAGGATAGTCCGAATAATGATAGAAATTTAAAAAAATAAAAATAGATTTAAAAAAAATGGTTTGTCTCTGAGAGAAAAACATCTCTGATAAAACCATGTATAGCTAGGTATCTTTTTCTCCTTGTACTTATGAAATCATTGATACCCATAGAATATTAATATCAGATTGGTGATCAATGAAAAAAGTAGTGAGAAGCAACTTTTTCTGAATCACTTCTACCTCCCTAATCTACTCATAAAATGCCATATGATGGTCCATATTTTCTGTCTGTAAAATTTGCCAAGGGAGATTACTCTTTAATTAGTGTTTGATTGTTGTCTCCCTTACTTCTTTTTTTTTTTTTTAGCAAATGCATAAGAAATCAAGGTTCATTCTGATTGAACATAAACAAGAAAATGCTAGGTAGGATGAAGAATGATGTTTTGATATTTTTTTCAATACAGTGCAGATGAAAAATTAATGTCTAAGAAAAAAACATTTGCTGTGACCTCTCTTTAATCCAGTCAGATGCATGATGGGTATTTATGTGAATGGAATTAATCAGTCATAGAGTACAAATGTAGTATAAAAGGCCTGGCATTTGCATGTCAAACACACATCACGTAAGTAAAGGACTGTATTTCCTGGTATCGAAAAGACATTTTCTTTTTTTAACTGATATAAATCTAAAAAATTTATCCTGTATCCTACAGGCCAAAGGTTACTTTTTTTCAGAGTCTTAACATAACTACAAAGGAAGATAATCTATGACCAAGCAGTGATCTTAACTCCTGCATATGACCTCTGGATGTATAAGTTTCAATTCCCTGGGTTCTTATTTAATAAACACACAAAACACACATGTATATACACATATTTCAAATTTTGTTTTGACAGTTTAACTCCTTCATCATGCTCTTGATGTTAGTATGTTTTGACTGATCCATTCTTCAGCCTTCATCAGCTGACTTCTGCACCTGAACAAGCCAATATATACCGCCTTTTTCAACATGTGAATTCCTCAGAGTTGTTTAGTTGTCAACTCGACAGCTGTAATGATAAGAATTCTTCTCAAAGTTATAGCCATTAAATAAAATATATATCATAACCATCATGTAAATTTCTATTTCATTTCTGATTCGTCTCGGGAAGCATATATCAATTGAGTAAAACAAAATGCAGAAAATAGATTAGTATAGATATATTCATTCATAGTTCCATACATAATGACATACATCAAAGTGATTATAATCTAATTTTGACATATTTGATTTAATTACTACATTAGTTGTGTATGTTTTTCTCCTGCTGAGAGGGAAGAATTCTTGAAGAAAAGAAATACAGGTCTGGTAAGTCAGCAAATAGAAACTGTAACATGACCTACGTCTTTTGGCTGCATGCGGTGTTTGGGGTGATCAGTTTAAAATTTGAAAAGAAGTGATCCCTGAGGAAGTTACTTTTCTCACTTTTTGTCGGATCACTAAAAAAGTTTGAATTATTAAAAAAAAAAAAAAAAGTTAATGCTGCTGGATGCAATATAAGAGACCAACATATATTGCGAATTGATCCCCAAAATTTTGAAGAACAAAAAAAAGTTTTTTTCTGGACACAACAAATGTTCAAATTTTCAGCCCTCTAGCTTAATTGGTACAGACTGTGCGCACGATACATACATACATAGCCAGCCAGTCAGACCAGTTTAAAAACTGAAGAAACCTATGGTGACAGTTTTTGTTGACACTTTCTAAAAATGAAAGCAGAAAACTCTTGAATAAAATAAATATATCTGGATAATACCTTTAGTTATATTGACAGCTTGTGATAATTCATTTACTACCGTGTGCACTCAGCTGTGCGATGATTTTAGTGCAATTTACAGCATTGCATTTGAAAAATTGTGTTGTTTTTTTCAAAGACTTGAAGGGTTCCTAATGTCTTCATACTAAGTGTCGTTTGGCACTGCGGCAAAAATACAAAAAACAGATGATGTTTCAGACTCTGGGACTTCATATTTTTTACTTTAAAATTCTCTTTTGATGTTTTCCTTCAAAATCATTTTTTTTATGGTAAATTTACATAAAGTTTAACAATATTAATTTTTGACTAGTATTTTCTTTCATCTCAATTTCTTTTTTTAGATGCTTTTTATCACAGCTTATTCTGACCATCAATCTATGGCAGTGAGTAAACAGCAATAAAATAGTTCAAAGTAAAGAATAAAATCTTCGCTAATGCAATAGTACTTGTATTATGTTAATATTTGCCAAAACAGTTTTATTAGCTGTGATATGGGTTGTGCCAAAATCATCTTGAAATAATCTCAAATTTACATTCAGTGTACACATATTTCTGTCGTGGAGCAAAAAATATGCCCAATAAAAATTTTTGCACGCACTGATTACTAAAGATTAGAGGTAACATTGCATAATGTATTTTATACATAATGTATTTTTCAATTTGTAAGAATACAGAAAGAAAGAAATAGTAAACAGATTTTATTTTAGATAATTGCAAGGAAAAAACATATTGCCAGTTGATGAAGAGTGTATTTGGCACAAGATGTTGACATTTAACTGGTATATATCTTTGTAATTCTTATCTATACAAATATATATAGATAATTATAAATTGTGTTATATAGAAACATAGTTGAGATGATCTCCCATCATTACACGGTTAATGTATCACTCGTCTTAAGCAATGGCTATGATTTTACCATTGAGCTAATCGGTCACCAGTTTAAGTGGCTACCCTATCGATGACAGGTTCTATCCCTGCAGTAGCCACATTTTTTTAATCGTTTATTCTATTCATGTTGTTCAGGATGAGTGATACATCAACCATTTAATGACAGGAAATCATCTCAAATGTTACTATATGATATAACGCAGTTTACAATCATTTTTGGACTTCATATGTCCATTTCTTAATATATATATATATATATATATATATATATATATATATATATATATATATATATAAAATCTAACAGCTTTTATGAAGAAATCCAATGTCAAAGTAGTGATGGATGGATGGATCCTTGTATTAAAATGCCTGCAAAAGCTATCAATTCATATACTGGTATCCCCTGTTGAAAGTTTACAATACGTCACTTTTTTACTTTTATGTTAAATCTCGAAAAGTATAAATACACCTTCTATACCCCCCACCATTCCAACCTCTGATAACTTACTATTATTACTATTTTTGGTCTGGGAAGGCTCAAAATTTTTTCCATGTAAATTAATGATAATAGCTTATCTACTTTATACTGTTTTGGCTCATGAAAAGTTTTCATAGGAATGCTCTACTTTCGGATAGAGGTAGAATCATCATCATTAATTATAAGGCCCCTGCTGGACAAAGGCCTTTCCCATCGCCTTGTGTGACAACAAGGATTGCACTAATCTATGCCATGTCTTACCAGCAAACCTTTCTATATCATCCCTCCATCTTGTGTCTGGTCTTTTCCTACTGAATTTACTGTCCCATGGGCACCAATCAATCTATTGCTCCATCTGCTGTCATATATTCTTACCAAGTGCCTAGCCCATCTCCTTTTTTGTTGCCTAATTATCTGTATAATGACTTTCACTTGTGCTCCTACTGATCCATATTGATCTTTTTCTATCTCTCAGAGTCATCCCTAGCATTGTTCTTTTCATGGCTTGTTCTTAGTTAATTTTGTTGATTTCCATGTTTTGCATCCATAAGTCTCAATATGTCTCTATTCATACCAAAAGATTTTCAGCCAATTGTTATGCATTATTTTATTTCATTTTCATGATCATTCTCTAATTCTATTATCAGTCCTAGGGAAATGTATCATCAATCTCTCCCAGAGCCTCATCTACCATTCTTATGATCTTTTTGGGGACCTTATCATTGGACATTACTTTTGTCATTATTCTGTTCAAGTTTTTCTACTTTCCCTATTTAGATTGCTCAATATGTTTTGTAATTCACCTGATGCATCTGATTTTAGATACTGCAAAAATTTCCTCCACTATGTACATGTCTATATGATCTTGAAATCTACTGGCTTTTATTTACGAAATTTTATATGTAGGCCTAGTGTGACATTGTATTTTTTAGGAGCTCTTTAGAAGCTGAATAATTATTTTTTCTAAATTTAATTTTTTTAAACACCTTAGCAATTAAGCTGTTGAAAAGTATAATGAAAATAATTTCTTATGGCTTAATGGATTATAAAAAATAGGATATTTGCAAAATGTTGCAAGATTTTTATTCACCATAGAGATTTTATTCAATTGTATAGGCATATATATGTTTACTGTTTCATTTATATATATATTCATATACATATACATATATATATATATATATATATATATATATGATGGATAGGTTTTGCGAACAAAGATTCTTTTTTAAAGAGTTTCTCACAGCAGTGGGGCCTGTATAATAACCTTTCAACCTGATCAATGGAGTTTCAAGGTGACATATATATAAAATGGAAAATGCGTTTGTCCAGCAGCGGACATGATAACTGATGATGATATATTTGTATGTAATACTCATCATATAAAGATGAATATACATATATACACACGCACACATGTATTTATATATATATATATATATATATATATATATATATATATATATATATATAAAAGTGTGTTTTCGTTTGGATAACGGTTTGATAGACTTAACATGCCAGACTCAATTAGCCACCTACAAGATATAATGCTTAGATGTGTGAACAAAGCATAATGTTAGGTTGCCATTTCTTAGATTACAAACTTCTAAAGGTGTCACATCTACTTCAGTCAGAAGTTCAAACTATAGAGTTCTAAAACAGTGTTAAAATGCAAACATATATGCAACACAGACGGAGAACCTGTTAAAATATACAGATAGCTATATTTGTAGATGTGTTTGATTTCGTATATAGATATATGCATGTAGATCAATGTATGGTAATTCATATCTATCTCTCTCTTTCTCTGAATTCAAACCAAGAAAAAAAAAAGAAACTTTTAAAGATATATAGTGCTGAAAAAGAGCCAAAATTGAAAATTATTGAGATTATTTTTATTCAAGGATATAATTCGTGCACTACAAGATCAAGCAGACTGGAAGATTCAATAACTTTCTTTTAAGATGATCTGATAAACAGTTCATTAGTGAAAGCGATATTGGCTTGCTTCCAAAGCGTTTAAATAACCATTTTATTGTATATAATTGATCATTTTCACCTGCTCACCTATATTGTGGTGTGTGGCTGTGGCTATTACCCTGATATACAACCTGTTACTGAACAGAAGTAAGTGCTCTGTACAGGTGAAAAACACTCGTTAACTATGGCTAGACACTTATATGTGCAGGATGAGGGAAAGGTGTGACTTTTATATATCAGAGTTTGGCAAACTAACTTTAAAGTGTAAGCAACGAAAGTTAAGCAGAAAGCTTCTGTGATATTTGAAAACACAGGAGCTAAAAGCTAATTATGTGATCTCAGTTGTTTCATAATGGCAATGTGATTTAGATGTACAATAGACTCCCATTATTATGGCACTTCTGGGAATTTAAGTGTGCCAGTTTAACAATTTAGTTGTTATCACAGATGGATTTTATGCAAAGTGTATAAACTCTAAAATTCATGAACAGATTGCTACCACTCCTAGATGACAGGGGAACTCTCCTCTTAATGAAAATTGAAAAAAAATTAAAAATTCACTTTAAGGTCAAAAGGAGGTAACTCTCATCAGCAGTTATTTCTCATACTTCAATTTAAATTTTCTTATGAGTTCAAGAGTTACTAATGAGAAACCAAAGAGTACTGACAAAAATTGCTTTTTGATACCCTTTCATTTTTTAACAGCATCATTCTAAAGGTTCACTAATTTTAGTCTTTTAAAATAATGTACTGAAATCTTCATGTACTGCTGCTGAGAACTAATGAAATTAGTTATGTGAGAATATAGAAAAAAAGTGCTTTTTGAACCCCTATGTCATTAAATAGTGGTATTAGAATGAAAGTTCAATGTATTATGATAATTTAACTCTCATGGAAGTCGATTTATTTTACACATAGGAAGGGGTTTTCAGCTAGTTCCTGCTGAAGGCCCAAATGGGATCTTTGATCCCAATGCCAGATCAATATTTATTCTTTAAAGGAGTAACTTAATACAATACGTCATGCAAAAATGCACCATTTCAACTTCTTAGAGGTCACATACAGAGTAACAGAATCGGACCTTTAATATCATATAGATTAATGAGGTGAGTGCAAATGCAGACTTCATTCCATTATTATTCAGTCGAGAACTTTTTGCTTTCTTCGAGTTAATGCATCTTCTTGGTATTTCACTTCTAAATCCCTGACTACTATGACCAGTTGAGCTAGTCAGAGGTCATATCTGAGAAGCATGCAACATGTGCATGAAAGAATCATGCTCAATCTCATGTGAAGAGATCGCAAGACAGCACTATATATCAGGGAGAAAACAGGAGTTAGAGACATGATAGAATTCATTAGAAAACTGAAATGGCAATAGACTGGTCATATTGCAAGAATATCAGACAATTGATGGACATCATGACTTACAATATGGATCCCCAGAGATTACATATGCAGCTGAGGCTGGCAGAATACTAGATAGTGAGACAAATAGACAAATTCAAAAAGTATTGGCCCCATGACGCCTATGATAGAGAGGTGAGGCAAATCTTGAAGAAAGTCTATGTCCAAAGATGGGTATTAAAAGACTGATGATGATGATAGATAAACAGAATCAGACCTTTGATATCATATAGATGGATGGAAATCAGATCATTATCATCAGGGTAAGCACAAATACAGACCCAACTATCTTATTTTGGGGAGGAATTCAAAAGAAAACTAACTTGCTGAAAAGATGCCTGGGGTTGCATTAGTACACAAAGGGAATTTTGTCAGGATATGTTAGTGGAAAGACGGACATTTGTTGAAGATAAGTAAGCCATTGTTTAGAACAAACTTGTCTGAAAATAACTATTTCTATGCAAAACTTGTAGACAATACCAAGGAACTCATTTGTGTGACTTGTGGAGAATCCCAGGTAATTAGTTATGTTCATATTATGAGAATAGTTTCTTGGTACTTGGAACACAGCAATCATTATGCTGAAAAATCTCAACTACAGGCCAATAAGCCTATTCAACTGCATCCACAAACTCTTTACAAAAGTGATCACAAATCAAATCACCAGAATGCTAGATAAAAACCAAGTGTGGGAACAAGCTGACTTCAGGAAAGCTACTCAACAATTGACCATCTATAATCATTATACCAACAAAAACAGGAGGCAGCAGAATATAAAATGCCACTCACTGTAGCATTTGTTGGCTTTAAAAAAGCGTTTGACTTAGTGGAAATCCAAAAAGTCATTGATGCAATAATACAAGGCATAGACCCCGTATATGTCAGAGTACTGCAACCTATTTACTGACATAGCAGTTCCTTCATTGGGCTACATAAAGACTGAGCCTTTTCAACTAGAAGGAGCGAGACAAGGTGATACCAGCTCATCTGAACTCTTCACAGTCCACCCTGAAATGATGTTCCAAGATCTAGACTGGGAACACAAAGCAATCCAAAAATGGCAAATACCTAAGTAACTTCAGATTTGCTGACAACATTCTCCTCTTTACTTAGAATCTTCATGATCTCAAAATAATGCTTGACAAACTAAATGAAGGAAGCAAGATAGTTAGCCTCCATGTGAGCTTCAGCAAAACAAATGTCATTAACAACTAACTTGTTGAGGACAAGGACACAATAATCAAAATCGAAAACACTCACCTGAAGAAAGTAGACCACTACATATACCTAGGACAACAAATATCCATGAAATCATCAAAAGAAGAAATCAAGCAAAGAATCACAATAGGTTGTTACGCTTTCATCAGAGCAAGCTTGACTTAGAAGAAAGCATAAATTCAACTAGTCCTAAAAAGGAAGGATATACAACCAATGTATCCTCATGATAGACACCTATGGAGCTGAAACATGGAACCTAACCAAGAGATTGACCCTCAAACTGAGAACCATGCAAAGTGCTCATGAGAAAATGATGCGCAGCTTATAAGGTCTATGTCCAACAACGGACGCTAAAAGTCTGGTGACTATTTACATGTGCGTATGCTGTTGAAATATGTATACATGTGAGTATATAGCTGTTACTGTCTATATACACTTATGTAAGCGGACTATATATAAAAATCTACATACCTGTGTGTAATGTGTGTGTATGTGTAAATTTGGGGTATTGATCTGTTTTCTTCTTAGTAATACTCCATATTATGATTTATGTTGCAATATGAAATAGCATGGTAGCCAGTAAGAATATTGATACCATTCTGAGCTGGATGAATGGTATGAAGCCAAATGACTTTCCGATACCCCCCCAATAACGTTCCATATCTGCTTGCCTCAATGTAGAATAACAAGGTTCATCATCTTCTGTGACAGTATGCTTGACTGGCTTAACCTTATGCATTTTTCTGTCATGAAGTTCTTAATAGACTCTCAAAACATCCTACAGATCTGCCCTAGACCTACATGCACTTTCAAAGTCAAAAACATACTATTCTGCAAGCTTGGAAAAAATCTCATACAAGATCATTTTGTATGTTAGGGAATGCTGGGAAATTTTTCTTGTGTAAATTAATGGTATTTTCCTCTTTGCTTCATGCTATTTTGGCTTACAAAAGGTTTCACAAGAATGCTGTACTTTCAGATACCAGGGGAAACTTCAATATATGTAAATATATATCAAGAAGATTTCAGTTGTAAACAATTTATTCAAAAGATATAGTATTGATTCCTACTGGAGTTTTTTGGGATTTTTAAAACTTTTGTCTCACCTTAGAAACTCAAATGTTTTTGTATATTTTTTCCTTTCTTTTTATCTTTATTCTCTTTCCCTGCTCCCAATTCTCTCTCACTCTTCTTCTCTCTTTTTCCTTCCTCCTTCCTCCTTTTCGTCCCTTTTTCCTTTTTCCTTCTCCTCTCTTTCTCCTTCCTCTCCTTTTCCTCTCTTTTTCCTTTCTCTCCTTTTCCTCTCTTTTCCTTTCTCTCCTTTTCCTCTCTTTTCCTTTCTCTCCTTTTCCTCTCTTTTTCCTTTCTCTCCTTTTCCTCTCTTTTTCCTTTCTCTCCTTTTCCTCTCTTCTTCCTTTCTCTCCCTTTCCTCTCTTTTTCCTCTTATTTCCCTCCTTTTCCTCTCTTTTCTTTTTCCTGCCCCCCTTTCTCTTTCTTCCTTTTTTCCCTTTCCCACTCTCTTATCTCTCTCTCTTTTTTTCACTTTTCTCTCTCTCTCTCTTTTTTTCACTTTTCTCTCTCTCTCTCTTTTTTTCACTTTTCTCTCTCTCTCTCTCTTTCACTTTTCTCTCTCTCTCTCTTTTTTTCACTTTTCTCTCTCTCTCTCTTTTTTTCACTTTTCTCTCTCTCTCTCTTTCACTTTTCTCTCTCTCTCTCTCTTTCACTTTTCTCTCTCTTTTTTCACTTTTCTCTCTCTCTCTCTTTTTTTCACTTTTCTCTCTCTCTCTCTTTTTTTCACTTTTCTCTCTCTCTCTCTTTTTCACTTTTCTCTTTCTCTCTCTTTTTTCTCTCTCTCTCTTTTTTTCACTTCTCTCTCTCTCTTTTTTTTCACTTTTCTCTCTCTCTCTCTTTTTTTCACTTTTCTCTCTCTCTCTCTTTTTTTCACTCTTCTCCCTCTCTCTCTTTTTTTCACTCTTCTCCCTCTCTCTCTTTTTTTCACTTTTCTCCCTCTCTCTCTTTTTTTCACTTTTCTCCCTCTCTCTCTTTTTTTCACTTTTCCTTTCCTGTTCTGTTTCCCTCTCTTTTCTCTTTCTCTTTCTTACTTTCTCTTTATCTCTGTCTCAATCTCCTAACACCTCCCATGAATTCATTGAGACAGACATAGACCAAAAATATCGACCACCATATTTTTGTCTTGATTACCAGACCGTCTTTATCTTAATAAACCAGCCATTTTTGCTGCAAGAGAAGATGCTTGAGATGTGTTTCTGTAGACAGCAGCAACTACAGCTGAGGGCTGTAAGACCAGCCATTATTTCCAACCATTTCTTGCAAACTGTTCTTCATTCTGTAGGAAGTACTTAGCCGTAACTCTCGAGTCAAATAACCTTTTGACATGTATACGCCAGCCACTAATATTGATTGATCTCAGTTTGCCTGCTGTCTTGAATCAAGTGTCGGCTGATCGGCATTGCTAGTTTTCAATATTACTTTAAAGTTTTATTTTAAATTCACTTGTGGAACAATTATAATTAGGCTTGGAGAATCGATTGTTAAAAGTCATAAACTTCGGTCTGTTCTGCTCTAAGTTGATTACAGAGTAACAGTATTGGTCATTTTTGTGTATTACCTATTCATATCTCTCCTTCTCTCTCAACTTTTTCTCTCTCTCTCTCTCTCTCTCTTACTTTTTTTCTTCTCTCTTTTACTTTTTTCTTTTACTCTCTCACACTTTCGGTCTCTCTCTCTCTCTCTCTCACACTCTTTCGGTCTCTCTCTCGGTCTCTGTCACTCTCTTTCGGTCTTTCTCTCTGTCACTCTCTTTCGGTCTTTCTCTCTGTCACTCTCTTTCGGTCTTTCTCTCTGTCACTCTCTTTCGTTCTTTCTCTCTCTCGCTCTCTTCTGGTCTTTCTCTCTCTCGCTCTCTTCTGGTCTTTCTCTCTCTCGCTCTCTTCTGGTCTTTCTCTCTCTTTTGGTCTTTCTCTCTCTTTGTCATTATCTTTCCCTCCTTCTCTATTGGTCATGCTCTCTTTTTCTCTCACGGTCATTTTATATCTCTCTTTCTCCTCTCTTTCTCTCATTGTCTCTCTCTCTCTCTGTTTCTCTTTCTCGCATTGTCTCTCTCTCTCCGTTTCTCTTTCTCGCATTGTCTCTCCTTCTCTGTCACTTTCTCTCTCTTTCCTTTTCCTTCTTTCTGTTTCTTTCTCTCCCTCTTGCTCTCTCTGTGCCTCTTTGTTGCTTTCTCCCCCCCCCAACTTCTACCACTCTCTCTGCCTATCTCCCCTCTCTCTCAGCCTCCCGTTCATTCTCTGTACTCTTCCCTCTCTGTGAGTGCACATACACAACCTGTAGGGATAGCAGAGTGCACTTTTACAACTTTGGAGAAGAGAGAATATTTTGAAGAAAAGAGGAACATCACACAAATGATAATTTTGGCTAGTTTTTCTTGTAATTTTATTGTTGCTTTTTATCACAACACTCAATTTGTTACAATCTATTGCCATTAGGGTAAGGTGAATCAAAAATCCCCACAACGTTTGAACTCTCATCCTATATCCTGGGTGTGTGTTAAACAAGGGCGTTGACTTCACCAATTAGGCTTAATGACATTATGGAGTTGAATCTGTAGTCATAACTGCACTTTACATATGACTGTAGATTTGATTCTGCCATGCTGTTAAGCCTTTGAAGTGACTTTGCTATAAGCAATGTCAAACAGGCTCCCATTTATGGGATGTCAAATACAAATCTCATAATTTATAATTCATTCTGCTTACTTAAACAGTTGTAGAATGTAACAACCTGGGGATTTTGATCAAGAACTTTACTCTTCAAGACATGAACAACAAAATAACGAACAGGATATGCTGACAATCAGTTTGAATACCAACCACAAGTTACATCATGGGAAGTAAAACATACCATCAAACAAACAAAAAAAGGAAAAGCCCCTGGACCAGATAACATCACCATTGATCTACTCAAAACTCTGGTTAGATAGTCAATAAAAAAAATAGCAATTCTATTTGACTTGTGTGAAAAACAGTGTCAAGTCCCAAAAGACTGGAACACAGCAATCATAATGCTTGTACATAAAAAAGGAAACTTCAGAGACCTCAACAACTACAGGCCTATAACTGCATCCACAAACTTATGACAAAGATCATCACCAACCAGATCACTAAAACGCTAGATTAGAACCAACCACAAGAATAAGTTGGATTTAGAAGCAGTGACCATGGAGTATTTCCATTCAATAAATAAACTGAAAGAGAAAGTAGCAAAATACAAAATGTCACTTGCTGTAGCATTTATAGACTTCAAGAAGGCATTCGACTTTATGGAAATTCCCATGGTCATGAAGACCACCAATCTACACTGTGTAGACCTTGTATTTGTCGAAGTGCTACAACATGTATACAATCACAGCATCTCCTTCATCAGGCTACATAAAGACTCTGAACCCTTCCAGCTCCAAAAAGGAGTAAGACGAGGCGATACCTGCTCATCCAAACTCTTCACTGTCTACCTCAAGATGATCTTCCCGAAACCTGGACTGGGAGAATAGAGAAATCAAGATAGATGGCGAGTATCTGAGCAACCTCAGATTTGCAGACAATATCGTCCTTTTTGCAGAGAACCTACACAACCTCCGACTAATGCTAGATGAACTAAATGAAAAAAGCAAGAAAGATGGCCTACCCATGAACTCAAGTAAAATGAAAGTCATGCAACAACCATATCGAGAATAAAAACATAACTGTCAAAATCAAAGAAGCAAATCTGGGGAAAGTAAACTACTATATCTACCTAGGACAATGAATCTCCAAGAAACCCACAAAAGAAGAAATCAAGTGAAGAATCAGTCGAGGATGGCAAGCCTTTGGTAGAGCAAGCTCATCCTTCAAAAGCAAAACGATCCCAATAATAAAAGTATACAATCAATGCACCTTCCTGATAGTCATCTACGGAACTGAAACATGGAGCCTAACCAAGAGACTGACCCTGAAACTGAGAATCATGCAATGTACACATTAAAAAATCATACTCAACCTCACGTGGAGAGATCACAAGACAGCATAATATATCAGGGAGAAAACAGGAGTCAGAGACATGATAAAATCCATTAGAAAACTCAAATGGCAATGGGTTGGTCATGTTGCAAGAATGGCAAATGACCGATGGACATCACAACTCACAACATGGATCCCCACAGATCACATGTGAAACCGAGCCTGGCAGAATACAAGATGAGAAATGAACTAGACATATTCAGAAAATACTGGCTCTGTGATGCCTACGATACAGAAATATGGCGTATCTTTGGGGAAGGTCTATGTCCAATGACGGACGATAAAAGACTGATGATGATGATGAATGGCCTGGACTATTCATTCATCTGTCAAGTTTGGCACCAGATGTGACTTGGATGTCTGAATTTCCGAAGACTGAGGCTAAAATTCGTAGCAGATACAAATTAAAACAGTTCTAAAGCATAGTCAGTTTGATCTTCATGTCTAAATTCACACCAGTGATGTCAATTCAAGGCAGTAACTTTTGATGAAAGATTTGTTGTCCGAGGTAGATGTAATGGTCTACTTTCTCGCTGGACCATTGTGTTTATTTCCGATGTGATTGTTGCATGTGACCTTTGTTATGCTGAAGTTCATGTGAAGGCTGCATTTCTTGCCTTCTTCATTCAGTTCACTAGCATTAGTTGGAGGTCATGAAGATTCTCTGCAAAAGAGATGATATCTTGTCAATTTATTTGTTTATTTCCGATGTGATTGTTGCATGTGACCTTTATTGTGCTGAAGTTCATGTGAAGGCCGCATTTCTTGCCTTCTTCATTCAGTTCACTAGCATTAGTTGGAGGTCATGAAGATTCTCTGCAAAAGAGATGATATCTTCTATAAATCTGAGGTTGCTTAGGTATTCGCCGTCTATTCTGATTCCTCTATTTACCCAGTCTAGGTTTTGGAAGATCATCTCAAGGAAGGCTGTGAAGAGAGAAGGGTGAGCTGGTATCATCTTGTGTAACCATTTTTTTTTAGATGTAAGAAAAGTGAAGAACAAATTTGCTTTTAACTTACAAATTGATCCACTTCAAAACAGGGTCTATTTGGCCAATATAAATAGATTTCTCTTGCACTTTTTAGCCTTTTTTTTTTTCTTATTTTTAAGTGATTCAATTCACAAAATTCAACATTCAGGATGACAGGTACAGAAAGAGAAGGAGTACAAAATGTTTCTATTTTGATTTTCCTCTTGAAAATTGCCTTTCTGCTATCCTTTAAGACACGGTATTAAATGAAAATTATGATAAATTGGGCAATAATCACAAATGTAGAGAAGGGCAAGTGCACACTGCAGATGTCATCCTGAAACTGGCATGTGACTCACATGCCATGGAAATTGAAACTTAGTACTAATGCAGCCAAGCTGCAAACTACAATGAAGCCGCCATATTCAAAACTTGTCAGTTTGAAAAGTGGTTGGTTTACTTGTAATACTGATTTTCTGCAAGCTGGATAAATGGTCTGGTACCCATAATAAAGATGAAAGGAAAAACTACTTCAAATTGATACTGAAAATTATCCGTGTAAGAAATTTAGACAACTAGAAAATCTATTTAGATCGTAGTCAAATTTATGTAACATGCATTGACAAAGAGTTCTCCCATTTCAACACCTTCCATGCCGACATTTTTTTAATTTGAGTTGGTTCATAGCGTTTATAAGAAAGGTTGGAAGGGGAATTTTTTTTTTTTTTTTTTCCCATTTTAGATCAATTCTCAAAATCAAGGAAGAAAGAAAGCAAGCACACAGTGTTTGTGACTAATGTATACACTTCCTTTATGTATTTCAAACTTTTCCAATTTCCAATGAATTAAATTTGATTTCAGACGATATTTTTCATTTTATTTTTGATAAAATGATTATTTTTGTTTCGGACATTTTAATGGGATTAACTTGAAAAATTGATTGGAAACATGGTTTTTATCAATGAAAGACGAGTTGATGAATGCTGCCAAAAATTGTATAGACATCATCACAGGTTTTGAACAAAGTCAGTTCTTTTTCTTATTGCTAAATGTTTGACATGGTGTAAACAATAATTAGAATCCTTTGGCATTGAATATGTTAACTAAATGATTTCTCTTTACTGCTTATCTTTTGCCAGTATTATTTCCTTGCTATTGTCACTTGGTTTTTGTTTGTAAATATTGAACAGCAGATAAGCTTCCTTTTTTCTCACAGCTAAACCTTGGCTTAAATAATGTGTGATTAATGTGTTGCGAGAGGCCCAAGTTTTGTTTGTAAATGTTTAATGCAAAAAGCTCTTGTTATTTTTTTTCTAGCCACAATTTTTTTTCGTAGTTTCTTCATGATAAAGATCTAAATTATGCACATGCTGATGGAAGAACGATGTATTGTAAACTTATCCATCAACCTCCTTTTAAAACGAACAAAAAACATTTTAAAATCAAAACAAATAAATCTTCTTTTAGTAGAAACATTTGAGATATCCCTAAAGATATATTTGTGATTTGTACATGGACTGGCGTATTCAAATTTCCTATTTATTTCACAGACATCAACTTTGTCAGAATGACACTAATTAACTTGGGTATGATAACAATGATGAATTGAGAAGTAATTATTTTTTCTTGAAAGATCATTTGAAATTCGCTAACATGTTTGCTTATTGATTATGATAATGATTGTTATTCTATTGGCATACTGACTTCTGTGTAAATGGTTATAATTATAAATTACGTTATATCATTTTGAAATGTAGCATTTGGTCTAGACAATGTAAATATAATAAGCAATTGAAGAAAATGGGACCACTGTGGAAATCAAACCTGTGACTGATAGAGTGGTTGCTTTAACGTAACTTTGCTCTTACCCTTGAGCCAAACAGCCGCCAGTGATGCAAAGGCCTAAAAAACTGCTTTCACTCCAAATTCTCATTTTTTGTTCTTTCATTGTCTATATCTTCTCTATTTGTTTCTATGTAGTGCCAGGCAAATGTTTTTTAGAGTTAATCTCATATTATTAATTTTTGACTTGTTTTTCTTTTATCTTGTCTTGACAAGATAGAAGTGAGCCGGAATGACAGCCTTCGATAGGAATAAAAAAGATTTTGAAAAAATCGAAGAGCCAAAAACATGAACACACATCTTTGTTGGCACAATCTTACCAGCGATGCTGTACGGCTGCTAAACATGGTTGTTAGATCATGCTTCAGCCTTTTTCAAAGATGTGCTCAAGTATTTTTCTGGGTCCTTCATGCACAAAACATAAAATTGTTATTGAGGTGAAGGGTGGTGCAAAAGCTACCAACATAGAAAATGAAATTGGCAGCTCAAGTCTGAATTTCAGCCAAGGCTGATTACAATCAATTTGCACTAATGCCCTTGGGAAAGGTATGAATCCACTTCCAACCCCAAGCTATCCGAGATCCATATATCACATAAATGCCTTCTCGGCACAGGTTCGTGATATGAAATAAACTAAGGAGTGACTAGCACCCAAAGTGGCATCACTCTTTTTTTTCTGTGCTATTATATCTATAGCTAGGGGATTGGATTGATTCATGTCTTTCCCAAGAGCATTAGTGCAAAATGAACACAAACTATCTCAGCTGGAGTTTTAACTCTACTCAGTGGGACCATTCTCTGCTTTTACCCGTTCAGCCACCCTGCACCTCCTCTTCATCTCTCGCTCATCAATTCACTTATTAGATACTGCTGATACCCGCAGAGGAATTTTGATAAGCAGAAAATTAGATTTTATTACTTATTTGCAACATGCTTCAGATATTTTCTATATGGTTGGGAAGCCATTTGAGAAATTATTATTCATATTTATTTTTTCTTTTCTTTCATTATAAAGATTCTTTTTTTTTTTTTCCTCCTTTTTCCAATTATTTTATGATTTTGCTATAACTACGCTCAGAGGTGATGACAGTCTGCAGACTGGAGGCAGTTGTTGGAGTGTTGACAAGGCTGAGGTGGGCTTAAATTATTCACTGCAGAAAATGCAATTTGGCTCCATTGAAGTAGAAGCTATGAATCCTTTGTCTGATTGTTCATGTTTTTCTTTGAGTTAACCTCAGTAGCAACTTGGTAAAGTTTGTGTAAATTGGCTAACTGAAATGGTCACTGAGGCAAGATTTGTTCTTTTTTTTAAGGTAGCATACAAGTGCTATTTCATTTATAAGTAATACACATATATGTATGTGTGCACACACATAGTAATATTCATGAGTGCGCAGCCTGAGTTATTAGCTGAATCTTTTTAAAAATAAGATATTTAATACTGCAAAACATTTAAAAGATGTTTTTAAAAATCTAATGCTAGTATAAAAAAAATGTACAATTAATTAACAAAAACCATCTTATAAAACCAGAGTGCAATTATCATCATCCATTTTTTCCCCTTTTCATATTGCTATTGATATTCATTGCTTTGTTGCTTTTTAAAAATTCTATCCCGTCTGATATGCTACAATAAAAACCAAGCAAAGTAAGATGAAGCTAAATAGTATTGTAAAAATGAATATATTTCTTAATCATTTATAATACTTGATCTACTAAAAAATAAATTCATGAATTTGTTTACAGCACAGTGAATTGGAAAAAGAAAAAAAAATCTAAAATACTGGCTGACTAACCAGTGTGCAAGTGTCAACATTGTTCAAGTTTTCAATGGGGTTTATGTATATGCTACACTTGAACTTCTTACTTTTGGTAATTCTGTACAGTGTATTTTCTATGATGTAGTTCTTCATGATATGCCACAAAACTACCTCCAAAATTCTCATCTCAGTTATCCAAGACTGAACTGTGAATTATCAAAACTGCAAATGGAAAAGAGATGATTATATACATATATGTGTATTTATATATATATATAAATGTATATGTATATATGTATATAACGTTATCAAGAAATGGATATATGATCCGGCAGAATGATTATGAATTGCATTATGTTATATAGAAACTCTCATTTGAAATGATCACCTCTTCTTACTCAATAAATGTACCGTTTGGTTTAGACAATGTAAATAGAACATTAACATGTTTGTGTACATATATATAAATATATATATATATATATATATATATATATATATATATATATGTCCGTATGTTACTATACTAAAGACTACAAAATCTATGAAACGACCTGGTTAATAATTCATGATCATTGTATAGACATATTTGTGTGAATATTGTTCTTTTTTGGGGGCAGTTTATTCAGAAGACATTCTTTGAAGTTTTCTGCCTGCATTCAGTCTCTCACAGCATTTTTTGTTACTTATACCAATTCTACGCTTTAAGGATGAGGTGCCATTACTTATGTATATGGAACTCAACATCTTCGACAGTGGCCATGTATCCTGAAATAACTCTGATGGTTAAAAAATTGAGACTTCATTTATTTGGATTTTTTCTTTTTAATGCTTAATAAATCTTGCCCAAAGCAGAACCCAAGCAAGAGAGATGCATTAGTGTTATCGATTATTCTTCAAGACATGTTCCTTTCCAGTATAGTTTAGAAAATAATCTCTGTCTGACAAGGAGGATTTTGCCCTTCTAATTTTTTCAAAAACTTTATTTTTCGTGGATAGAGAAATGACCATTACATAAAATAGACTTCCACAGACCAAATTTCACCTGTGCAGTCAAACAGTCGGGAAGGCCTCTTCCACCAGTGATGTTACATTGTCATTTCGGAACCAAATGCAAATTTTGATATTTCAGGAACCTTCAAATGAAATCATGCTTGATAAAAACCTCTTCTTGGTTATAAAATGAAAAGGAAATGAGTTATAAATACTCTCTTTCTACTTTTTTTTACATTACTGCTTTATTAAGAGGTGCACTTGTCATTGTTCATCTCCTTTTATTTCTCTCTAGTTATATATCCACATAAATGTGTTATAATATATTGATATTCACCTGGGTAAACACTCAGTTGAAGTGGCATGAACAGTGAGTCATGTCTGGTGTTATATTTACTGATCCCTCACCATTAAATACATTTTTTGGATAAACCAAATTAGTAAGCCCTGTTTTAAAAAATTGAATGATATGTAGTATAAAATAGCATCCATACACATCCATACATAATACATTATAGTAATACCCTGATAACAGGGTATTACTATAATGTATTGTGTATGGATGTTATTTTATAATTATATATTATATACATATATGTATATATATATATATATATATATATATATATATATATATAGAGAGAGAGAGAGAGAGAGGTGGTATTTGATCCTCATTGCTAGGGTGCCATGTTAATATAACTGTTTTGTTTTTAGAATCCCTAAAACAGTTACATAATCCCTACAATAGAGAATTTATACATTGTTCCATAACAACTAAGAATATTTAAAACATTAAAAAAAACATCGAGGAAAATTATGTAAAATGCATTGACAGATATTGGGAAATGAGTGATTTAAAATGTTTTTATATATATATATATATATATATATATATATATATATATATATATATATAACTGCCCTGATTCATTTTTCTTTAATGCTTTGGGTCGTATATTATTTAGTTATTATATCATATATCAAAATAACAAATTGATATTATGTTTAGTAAAATGGTATGATAATATTCTTATAAAACTTTATCAAGTACCAATTTTGTTCACTCCGCATTTTCTTGGAATGCATACTTGGCATAAATCAGGGAATTCCATAAGACATCATCATCAGCTATTATGAGTCCACTTTTGGACAAATATATATTGGATTTGTCTGCATATAGAAAGGTTTTGGATTATCTCCATGAAAATGATATAAATTTAAAAAGACAATAATACTCAACCAGCAGGAATATTGTAAGTATCAATTTATCACAGATAAAAAAATATATATTTTTTTTTTCTAATCTGGAAGAGAATTTTCAGAAATATAATCCTAAGTAATCTTATTAGGAAATTTGTCTGAATGTTTTGAGTGGTGACAGTCTTTTAGTAATCCTCAAAAACTGTCAACCAAATCTGTCACCATAGGTTTCTTCAGTTTTTAAGTTGGTCATGTGGTTATGTACCACATGTACAGGTTGCACTAATAGAGCTAGTTGGCTGAAAATTTCAACATATACTCCTTATGTCTAGAAATGTGTCAAGATTGTTTTTAGAAAATCCATATGTGTTTAGTGATCACTACTCAACAAAATGCGAGAGAAGTAACATATTCATTGATTGTCCCTTTTTCCAATTTTTCACCCCAACATGGCATAGTGACAGTTTCTATTGACTGACTAACCAGACCTGTTTTTTTTTTTTGACCATCACTTATTGTTATTTTCTTTGTTGCACTCAAAATACAAAAACACTTTATGGTGGCTGCCTTCTTTTTAGCAATATCAATTAATGCCGACTGCTTTCTTTCTTTGCTGGGGAAAATGAGACGGAAAATCTACCAAACACATACAATGAGTCCTGAAAGTATCCGATAAATTTCAAAAATTTAATTTTAACATCCTTGCCCCACTTCAAAATTGACTGAATTTGAACAGTTAACAGTTTTGAAGATATATAAATATGTTGAATTAATATTATTTCTTTTGAAAATCATTAGTTACTAACATCTCTGTGTCTCTGTTCATACTTGGTGAGCATTCTCTTTGTACATCTCTCATCCTCCTTCATACATCTCCAGTGACTTCACTGCAAACACCAAACTATGAAGAGACAAAATCCTTTGTCTCCAACATCATCGAGTTATTCATATTCCAACTAGAAGATATTGCCACAAAAGTATAAAGAAACAACATAACTATATGTAAAAAATTTTTCTATTGTTCCTCAAAGTCTCTTTTTTCTTTTTTACTGTATTTATATCAACAGAATTTGGTTGACTTTCCTCTATATCCCATTTTTATATTCAAAGTTCACTCCATGGTAACAATCTTGCATTCGGTTTACTGTTCAAACTACTGCGAATTGTCAGGGTGAGACCTCATACAGACTCACTCCACAGGAAGTACATATTGACATTGTCTTGTCACATTTTGATTATTTACCATGAAAGTAATTGATACACTTTGGTTTATACATTCACTGCAAATGACGGTATTTTCTGTCATTGGATTTTTATTACTCAAATTTCCGTTCTAGCAAATCATTACATTTTTCTGATTTTTAACTGCGACATCAGAAGGCAGTTCTAAGAACTGAGAAATTCTATGTTAAAACCTGATTTGAATGGCTTAATTGGTGTGTGTAAGGAAATAAGTGACCCTAAGAGAGAGTGGTTAATGAGAGATTGACAGCATTCCTAACGAAGAAAGAATGCTGTTATCTTTATAAGAGGAAGGTAAATAAGAGGGAGAAAGCTTTGGAAAAGATAGAAAAGATACAATATAGAGAGTGGGCAAAGAAAGAGGAATAATTTTTTCCTTTTTTGCATCATACTATGTTATATTATTCCTATTTTAGAAAATCAATTCCTGAGATAAAAACAATAGAAAATACAAGAAAGAAAGCAGACTCTACAGTGTTTTCATTTCATATATACTTTTATAACCTTTTAATTTTTCAATGAATCATATATATGAATTGCAATTTGGACGATATTTTTCATTTTATAGTTGGTGCCGTGGTGTTTCGTTTTCAACAGATTAACTTGATAACTCAATTGGAAAGATTTAGTTTCATTATAGAAGCAAATATCAAATACTGTCAAAAATTGTGTATTCAATATTGTAGTTTTTGAACTTTGTCTGTATTTCTTCGTTTTAAATGTAGAATGTGTGTGTGTGTGTGTGTGTGTAATGAAGGGAAATATTACTGATCAGTTGTTGCATACAAAATACCGTTTTGGGAATAGTAAGATGAAGGATTATATAAACAAAGAACAGTAAACATTCAACCAAAATATGACTCATATTTCCTATAACTCGGATCAATTCAAGTTTTCAGATAAGAAGTGAATGTTGCAAAGACTTGTGAGTTTTATAATCCTTCTCCTTTAATTGTTTCCTTAATATCTCTAATCTTGATATAGTTACTCTTAAAGACAAAATACTTTATTGACCTTCCTTCTTATAAAATGTCGAATATCATTTATTGAGTTTGCTAGTGGTAATTAAAATCTTAATCCAATTAATTTCTCTTTGCCCCTCTGATAATTTTCTATCTTGAAATAAATCATTTTTGCCTGAATATTTTTTCTTACCCATTTTCTTTTTATTTTCAGGTGAGTATTGTGTTTTAATAAAGGAAGAAAATACAAAAAGGTTACCAGGTCAGGTTGGTGAATGAATTGACTATTTCTTTAACAAGTCTCTCTGTGAATTAGTGTTAACCTTTAAAGCCAAGGGTATTTCCTGTTGTGTTGTATGCAAGCATCTATCATCAAATTTTCCACCCATGTTGCAGGGTTAGGTACGCACAGGCAATTGTTTGTAAAATCCACTTCTGGCTTGTTAGGCCTGTCAGAGCCTCTCTCTGCTTACGGCACCTGGTATTCCCCAATTGTGATCCATCTAGGTAATGAACAGGCTTGACGTTGCTTAACTTCAATATCATAAAGAACAGTGAATTCAATGTGATTTGCCTGTAATCCCTTAGTCTCAGGAAGAGGTCTCTCAGTCCTAGTCCTTGTGTTGAATGCTGAGTGGAGAGACATTGAGCTCCATTTTTAAAATCTTTGGTATGACTCTGTAGTGACTTGAACCATGGCCTACCAAGATGAGCACTCTGCCACTAGGCCATAGTGATTAGTCTGTTTTTAGTTTTTTTTGTTTATTCATTTTTCCTCCAATAACAATGAGACTTTTGTTTTTAGATATGAGAATATATATTTACTTTCTTTGGAGAAAATTGTGAATAATTGTAATTTCCAAATAGTCATAAAAATTCCTATTGGGCTTTTACTTATGAAGTGTTTTTTGAAAAGTATAGCGAGATCACAAGACAGCACAATATATCAGGGGAAATAACAGGAGTCCAAGACATCATAGAATCTATTAGAAAACTCAAATGGCATTGAGCTGGTCATGTTGCAAGAATGGTAGACAGCCGATGGACATCACGACTCACAACATGGATCCCAAGGAAGATGGTATGTGCAACCAAAGCCAGTAAAATTCGAGATTCAGAAAGTATTGGCTCCGCAAAGTCCAGAATAGAGAGGTGTGGCAAATCCTGGGGTAAATCTCTGTCAAATGACGGATGAAAAAAAACTGATGATGAAGAAGGTGAAGGATGATATAAACAACATAAATGGTGAATATTTAATCAAAATCTGACCTATTTGAAGCAATGAACTCCTCCTAATGGTCCTGTAATGATAATATGCCATCTCTATGAAATTCTTTACATTTAGTTGTTGCAAATTCAGTAAAAGCACAAATTATGGCTTTTCTTATTGAATCTTTTATCATTGATATTGAGTTCAAAATGCTTGAAAAGAGAGGAGGGGGAATGTCAGGTTTATATTGAGGATGCTGCAAGACTTCATATCCCAATTCTCTAGGCTTAGATACAGTCAGCTGAGAGGTGTGAGGTCAAGTACTATCATGAAATATCCCTTTCAGTTCATGTGGGACGCATCTTTCCAACTTTTTAACCTTTACTACTGCCTTAAGATGACGTGACATGGTTACCGTTGAAGTCTTAAAGTCTGTAGAATGTGCTTGAACTGTTTGTAGGTTCTTGGCCACTGCTATTGATAATTCTTTATCATCAAGAACAGGTTTGAGTTCGGGTTTCCTCTCCAGGTTTATTATTGGTGTTCATATTTCCAGACTCAAACTTATTTAACCAATACTGAACGGTTTGAAGTGTAGGATTGTCCATTCTGAATACTTTGTTGACATTATCTGTAGCTTGATCTGCATTATGTCCTAATTCAAAGTCTTAATTGAAAATTAGTCAAATCATGTGTATAAACCATAGCTCTTAAAGTCTCAAAACCTCCGATGATAATTAATCATATCTCTATTTACATTGAATTTGTAAAAAAGAAAATGCAATTGAAATTAGTAAATCTTTCAATTTCAGTATTTTTCTGTATAATGTAAAAAACGATATTCCATTTGTACCAAACAAACATTTGATCATCTTAATACCTACAACTGAGGATAGTAAAATTTGAAAATCATTTTTCTAAAACATTAATCATCACCACAAATTAAGCTTAATGTGAATGAATCTACTAAATTTATCTTTATATATCTTAAAAATACTAATGACCCGACAGAGAAGTGAATGTTATATAGATTGTAGTATCTTAATTTATTTTCTTGATTATAACTAGGCTTTATTTGAAATATAAACAAACTGACCAAAAATTTTATAAAAAAACCTTATGAAATAGCCTCAAAGACCAATTTTTTGTAACAAACTGAGCTTGAAAAATTATGCCAAAAATTATGCCAAAAATTGTGCCAAAAATTATGCTCTTGTAAATATTTCTTATTGGTTTAGACATCACGACTAGGATTTTTGTTGCCACACAAAGCATTTTGATTCACGGGGTTAGCAAAAGGTTAATAGATGATCATTCCAGTGTCCAGCGCTCTTTGGTAATTGTGATTCCTACCCAGTGTTCTGTTATGCTTGTGTCTGTAAGAGAGTATGGAATTTAGCCAGTAAGCATTTCTTAGGTTGGTAATCAATGCTTTGGTTTGTTTTCTCTCAAATCTATTGAAGCGATCGTCAGTTTCAGCTCAAAAGAAGCAGTTGCCATGACATCGACTGCTGACCCCAGGGTTGATTCTATAACCACTCTACTACAAGAGTTATCTCCCTTTTCTTCTTAGCTGTTTGTTTGTGTGTGTGCATGTGAGTGATGGAAATAGGCTTTGAGAACCAAGTATATGATGAGGCTATATCCAGGATTTATTCTTAGGGACCATAGGGATGAGTGAAGTGTACCGTGCAGCTGGGATTCTGTAATCCCATATGGTTAGTTTTATAAAGGATTGCTAATAATAAATGTCCCTATTCATAGATATTGAACATACAAAAAATTTGAAAATTGTGAAGTAGGTATGTGCAGTACCCTCAATGTACCCCCATTTCCACCACTTGTGTGTGTGTCAGTGTCACTCTCATAAAAGCAAACCTTCCTTACAGCATATTGCTACGTATAATGCTAGGTATTTTGGTTTATAATTTTATGTTTGCTTTTTATGTGTGATGTATAATATAAATCATCATCAATAATACACATCCAAACCTTAGTATTTGTTCATCTTCTTCCTCTTTTATTACATGTTATCAGATATCTTGGATTTTAAAGTGATGCTCTCTAGAAAAATACTGCTTGGAGGAACATTTCTTAATCTGTATTTATGTATACAGGCAAATGACATTATATATATATATATATATATATATATATATATATATATATATATATATATAGTGGTATGTGTGGATGTTATGAGCATGCTTATGTATTTGTGTACATAAATACACAAGGGAATTTCCGTTTGCACGTATATGAGGCAGGGCTATCAAATAACTAGACTGGGGGTTCATGTAAGTCGAAATACAGTGTACATGTGTGAACCACATGGTATATATTGACCAATGTGTAAGCATAAACAACCCCTGAAGGTTTCTGTACTTGTTTTCTCAGTTCACTGTTACATATTGCTTGAAGTAGACACGTTTTTCTGAAAATAGTTTGAAAATCTAGCAACATGCCAATGTTTTGAAGACTGCTGCACATGACTTGCATTCTTCCCCATAAAATTCAGCTAGCATATGAAAAGATTTGGTAGTCATATTGTTCAATTTTACCAAAGATTTCTAATTGATATGTCACTTAATTTTTCAACTGACCATTTTTAGTCAAGCCCCGTTACACATTGCTTGAAGTAGACATGTTTCTCTGAAAATGGTGATAGAAAACTTTGCTGCCCACCAATGTTTTTGAATAGTCCTGCACATGACTTGCATACTTCCCCATAAACTTCAGCCACTATATTAAAAGATTTTGCTGTCATTTTGTTTAATTTTGCTAAAAAAATTTCAAATTGATATGTCGTTTGTTTTTTTAACTGACCTTTACACAAGCCTAGTTCCATCATCTAATATTTATACTTCATTTACAGTCATAGCTGTTATCTTAATGTCTATACACTTACTAAAATTTATTTGTTAACAAGTACTCTACAGTTGGCATGCTGTCATTTACTTAGCCTAGATTTGTTTGACATGGGGCAAGATCTGAAGAGTACCAGTGAGAATTGAACTCACCATGAATGCCTTGTTCGATTTTTTTTTTTTGCTAACCACCTCTATTGCATCACTCAGCATTCATATACATGTATGTGTTTCTGTACATTGGCAATTGCAGTTTTTTTGTCAAAGAGCATTATTCCTAAGATTAATAATAACATTAAAATCTTATTCTGAACAATGCTAGTGTCCCCTAACCCTGTCAGAGATGGACATATAATAAATTACAGTCGAATCTTCCCAAGATGAAGATCATGCGAGAGGACCTCTTCAAAAGATATAGGAAGGGAATTATTTGGCTATCAGAAAAAAGACAAGTTAAATGGAGCTGTCTATACTTTTAATAAAAAACAAAATGGTTCAATTCTTTCAAAACTATCAATGTTAGAAGAATATCTCTCCAATCAAAAAATAAATGCTGCTTTCAAGTTCCCCTTTTTATCTTACGTCAAATTCTACTTTAAGAAGTGTACTCTCTCTCTCTCTCTCTCTCTCTCTCTCTCTCTCTCAAAAACACTAATACCGTGACTAGTGCTCTTTTGATTAGTGTTGCTCTCAATGCAGCATGGATAAGGTATTGCTGTTCAATGCAGCATGGTTAAGGTATTGCTGTTCAATGCAGCACGGTTAAGGTATTGCTGTTCAATACAGCACGGTTAAGGTATTGCTGTTCAATACAGCACGGTTAAGGTATTGCTGTTCAATACAGCACAGTTAAGGTATTGCTGTTCAATGCAGCACGGTTAAGGTATTGCTGTTCAATACAGCACAGTTAAGGTATTGCTGTTCAATACAGCACAGTTAAGGTATTGCTGTTCAATACAGCACAGTTAAGGTATTGCTGTTCAATACAGCACAGTTAAGGTATTGCTGTTCAATACAGCACAGTTAAGGTATTGCTGTTCAATACAGCACAGTTAAGGTATTGCGTTTCAATACAGCACAGTTAAGGTATTGCTGTTCAATACAGCACGGTTAAGGTATTGCTGTTCAATACAGCACGGTTAAGGTATTGCTGTTCAATACAGCACGGTTAAGGTATTGCTATTCAATACAGCACGGTTAAGGTATTGCTGTTCAGTGTAGCACGGTTAAGGTATTGCTGTTCAATACAGCACGGTTAAGGTATTGCTGTTCAATACAGCACGGTTAAGGTATTGCTGTTCAATACAGCACGGTTAAGGTATTGCTGTTCAATACAGCACAGTTAAGGTATTGCTGTTCAATGCAGCACGGTTAAGGTATTGCTGTTCAATGCAGCACGGTTAAGGTATTGCTGTTCAATACAGCACGGTTAAGGTATTGCTGTTCAATACAGCACGGTTAAGGTATTGCTGTTCAATACAGCATGGTTAAGGTATTGCTGTTCAATACAGCACGGTTAAGGTATTGCTGTTCAATACAGCACGGTTAAGGTATTGCTGTTCAATACAGCACGGTTAAGGTATTGCTGTTCAATACAGCACGGTTAAGGTATTGCTGTTCAATACAGCACGGTTAAGGTATTGCTGTTCAATGCAGTACGGTTAAGGTATTGCTGTTCAATACAGCACGGTTAAGGTATTGCTGTTCAATACAGCACGGTTAAGGTATTGCTGTTCAAATTAATGTAAATAGGTATGAACTGAAAAAAAAACACATTAGATTATGATGAGACACTGAGTGATGCAGTTTAGAACAGTACAAAAAAGTTTGGAACAAATTAACTGCACTGATCACAGTGTACCTATGTGTGTGTATATACATATATTTTTTCTAAAGTTTTTTCTGCATTAATATGCATGCATGTGTTTGTATGTAGAAAAACCATACATCCATTAGTTTTTGCCATAAAGAGGTGGTTTAGCAAAAAAATCTCACAACCTATCACTAGTGAGAAAGCAGACACTAAACCAACAACAGAAATTCCTCAGTACTTGTGGAGACAAATACACATACATGCATATAAAAATCTGCATAGATATGTATGCATCAATAAGTCCACAGCTGGATGCATAGCTATGAGCTGGATTTTGAATTGATACTTTCATTGTATTATATCAAATCTCTGTGATTTAAGTGCAGTAACGAGGAAGGAGATCAAGTTGAAAAATAGATATTTCTTGTGTAAAAAAAAATGCTTTTTTCACCATAGGCTGCAAACTTATTGTACCTCTCTATATATGTGAGTGTATACAGGTATATATATATATATATATATATATATGTGTGTGTGTGTACTTGTTTGCTTGTGGATTTCCCTTTGGAGATATCCAAGAATTCCTGGCTGGTCCCAATTGCTTTGTCTTCGATTCCTGTCTTTTGTTTTCTGGTTTGTGGTGCCAAACGGCTTTCATATCGCAGAATTCAAACTGTATGCATTGTTGGTAATATTCCCACTGGCTTGGCTTTCCTGGCTCCTTGAGGACCACTGATAATGTTCTCATAACAGACAACACACTGATCAATAGCGTAATTTCAAGTGGAATTTCCTTTTAGGACAAACATGAATTTGATTATCCTTTTCATGACTTTCTTTTCTTCTCATGAAATAAAAGCCACTCAAACTCTCTCTCTCTCTTGCACATACTCACTCACGCTCTCTTTCTCTAGCACACTCTTAAAATATCTCTCTTACACGTTCACAATCTCTCTCACACTTTCACAATCTCTCTCTCACACCTACATTCACATTTTCTCTCTCTCACACACCTACATTCACTCTCTCTCATCTACGCATTCACTCTCTCGCCCACGCATTCACTCTCTCGCCCACGCATTCACTCTCTCGCCTACACATTCACTCTCTTTCTCTCTCATGCACACTCTCTGTCTCGCACACATTCGCACTGTCTCTGTCTCACACACATTTGCACTGTCGCTGTCTCTCTCTTGCACACATTCGTACTGTCTCTGTCTCTCACTTGCACACATTCGCGCTGTCTCTGTCTCTCTTGCACACATTTGCGCTGTCTCTGTCTCTCGCACACAAGCACACTTTCTGTCTCTCTCTTGCACACATTTGCACTCTCTGTCTCTCTCTTGCGCACATTTGCACTCTCTGTCTCTCTCTTGCACACATTTGCACTCTCTGTCTCTCTCTTGCACACATTCGCACTCTCTGTCCCTCTCTTGCACATAATTGCACTCTCTGTCACTCACCCGCACATTCACATTCACTCTTACACTCTCCTTCACTCATTACACACACATACTCAACATGGAAAATTCTTCTATTACCAAATTGTGTTGTAAGGAAAGGATTTTGAGGGCAAATTTTCTATGAAGCAATGAATAAAACCTTTTATCATTATCTGTTGGCTGGATATAGTGTTTGAAAAAAAATATGGACACATCAGAAAGAATGAGTACGTTACATAATTAAAAATAAGACAATAACCTATTTTCAGTACAACTGCAGGTCATTCCCTCATCATCTTCTCTTAATATTCAATTATCCTTCAACAAACACTGGGTGAATGTTGACTAGCACTTTTATAAGGGTGTTAAATTTTTCACACCATAAGTGAAGGTTCAATCCTCTGCCACACTTTGGCAGAAATTCTTTTTTTTTTTTTCTTTTTTTTTTTTCTTTTTTTTTTTCTTTTTTTTCTTTTCTTTTCTTTTCTTTTCTTTTTTCTTTTCTTTTTTTCTTTTCTTGAAAGCTGGTACACTTTTATGGCATAACTTTTGATTGAACATCATTAAATACAAAATACTCACACACACACACACACATAGATGCCTCAAAGACTCGATTACGCATGTGGTTGTGTTTTTCTTGTATACCAAAATAAGTACATGTATCCCCCACTTCATGGAAGTTTTCCTTTACAATACTTTTGTATTGCAAAAGCAAAAATAGTGTTCAGTGTGTGCCCTGTTCCCCAAAATCTATAGACCCTTCCACAGGGAATTTGGAACACTTTAAATGATATTTTATTCAAACATGTTTACTTGTAATTTGAAAATTGATAAATATAAGTTTTCTTTGGATTTCTGGCTATTCAAATTATTGTTTTTAAATTCAAATTTTAGAGTTAAATATCCTCTGATCCTTGAATTAAGTCAATTCCAAGGTCAAACACCCTCTGACCATTGTATCATATCAATTGACAATTCTGTAAGGTGCTAGGTAGCATTTTAATTACTGGTATGGAATACGGAACTAGCAAACCAAGTTTGAATTTTTGCTGAGGTTGCTTATATTCAGATGAAATGAATAGTCTTTAGAAAGATATGAATCCGTATCTCTTCACATTGTCTCATTGGTTGTCAGTAAAAAATGTCTTGTTTCTGGCATGCCACAATAGCTGATAGAAAAGAGAGAGGGGGGACTTGGCATTTGGGCAGATCACTCTCCCATGACTACCATTCAGGTACTATTAGTGTAAAAGTTGTTGCAGCCATAGCCAACCATGACAGAGGCCATCATCATCAAACGAGGGACCAATAATAGGACAATTCTTTTGACTGCATCTCTTTAACAGAAAGTAGAACTGTTTGATTATTTATTAGTTTTATTTGTATTGTTTCTTTCATCTTAATTTCTGTTGCTTTTTATTGCACCTTACAAATTATCATTCAATGATCATCATTATTATATAGTGTGTATTGGAAACAAAGACTAATTCTCTGGTGAGACTCAATCATGCATCCCTTATCCCTAAGATACTACTTGTGTAATCTACACCATCTTGGAGTACATTACACTAGTAGTATTAGATGTAATAGCTTTCAAATACTATTACCTGTAATGCTACTCGTTTAATGTTTAAAAATTGGTTTAATTTAGAATTAGATGAATAATCAAACATTACTAAAGTAGCATCAGTTCCAGTCCAAACTAGATATCATTACTTGAAAAGCAATTGATTTTTTATTCTGTTATCACATAAGCGCCAAGAGGCTATCAGACTATTGAACATAAGGAGGCATAATATACATTTGCTTTCTCGTTGAAAAATTTTGTACTGTTTTGTTTCGAGTCTTCTATGATTTGAAAATTATCATAGCAAAATTTAATATCCTCACTCTTTTGTCAAGTTTTTATGTTTATGGCCTCTTAGTTCTTCGGCTTTACTCAACCTTGGATTTCGTTATTGCAATTTTAATGCTGATTGAGAAAGACCCAGACATTAAGCTTGGTGAAAAAAAATCTTGATGTTAGAGAATGTGAACACTAGAAATTCATTTCTCTGTAGCGTCAGACATTAGGCAAATGAGGTGTGGAAGATTTTTCATCAATTCTGTGACACAGTATACAAAAGGAACTTATAGATATTGCTCTATAGAATAGGAGGTGAAACAGAGGCAGAAGATTCACTAACGAATTTTATTATCATAATTCGCCACATGTCCGTCTGTCTGTCTATCTGTCCTCCTGTATGTGTGAGCTTTCATCCACAACTACACAACATAACCCTATGAAAATGTCTGTGTGTACCCAAGTGACTTCAGGAAAGGGTTTTTTAGCAAATAAGTTATTTGAAAAATTGCCCCCAAAATAGGTTTTACAATGTGAATTCATACTGAAATGGACACATTTTCTGTGTCTGACTGGATCTACTGCATGCTGATGAAAATACTTGTCAACCACAGAGTTGATGGGTACTTCGTTTTTGTTCATAAAGAGGAGGGGGAAGTAAGAGGGAGATAGCTGTCGCTGATTGGAAATGCTTCATCTTGTTAACAGTGGGTACTTCGATATCATTGATGGAGAGTGGCTGAGAGTAAAAGGAAGAATGTTTATATCAAACAATGTATATGCACATTTAAAATCATAAAAAAGGAACTTTAAGAGCTACGAATATGACTTTTTAAAAACAAATTGAATTATAATCTATCTGATTGCTGTCTATTTTATTGATTTTTTTTTTTCCTTTACATCAATTTACCCTGCCCGTTAGGGTGTGTATTTAGTGTAGTTCAAATAAATGATTAAAAGGCACAGACAGAATTGACTCTTAAACTAAAAGAAAGGAAAATAACAAAAAAATCCTGTGCAACATGATAAATTGAAAATATTTGTTTAATGATCATTTATAATTTTTTTTTCTCCAACTGTCACCACTCCTCAATACATTTGACAAGTAATCTGAATTACTCTCCTTGGAAATGATCTCTTCTTTTCTCTTATCTTATTGAATAGAATTTTTTTAGAAATAACAAACATCTTGCTTATTTCAATGCAAATCGATTGAAACTACTTTTTGATTTTGTTCTTTGATAAAAGTAAACAAATACTTTAAAGCCCCCTCCCCCCTGAAGGTTGGTTTCTACTCAAAGTTTCTTACAAAATAAATGAAATAAGTATTTCAAGAGAAGCTAATGCTTTTACTCAGAATCATCTCTTTCTTTGAAAATCTGTAATGAACAGTGACTTTTTTTCTTGTTTTTCTGTCCATAATAATGGACTCTTCCATATGTAAGTTACAATTCTGCTGATAAAAAATATATCTCCTAGCAACCATCTGAAACCATGGATTCTTCCACTTAAGCAAGTTGGGTCACTTTTCAATAGAATCCCAGATGAAATTGATAGGACTGGTAGATATATTTCAAAATAAAGTGATCTTGATAATGGCCAGTTATATGTTCGAAAGGGCTAGATCACAAATGTTTGGAAAAAAGATTCATTCATTAGATCCAGACATATGTAATTTTGTAAGTAAAAAAAAAAGAAGTTATCTAATAGATATATTAGGAAAAATATTCATTGTCTATGGTTTTTAATCAAACCTGTATCAATGAAGTACTGCTGCCTAAGCACACATTCTATCTCTTTCTCTCTTACTATTTTGGGGACAAAGACATAACAATGAAAATCAAAAATGCAGAGCTGGAAAAAGTAGACCATTCCATCTACTTAAGACAGCTTGTCTCCATGAAGTCATCAAAAGGAGGAGAAATAAAGTGAAGAATCACACTAGGTTGGCAAGCTTCCGGTAGAGCAAGCTCAACTTTAAAGAACAAGAAAATCTAACTAGTCTTAAAAAGTAAAGGTATACAACCAGTGTATCCTAATGATAGTCATCTATGGAGCTGAGACAGGGAACCTAACCAAAAGATTGACCCTCAGACTGAGAACCATACACCATGCACAAGAAAAAAATCATTGAGACGATTGCGAAACTCAAATGGCAATGGGCTGGATATGTTGCAAGAATGGCAACTGCTGGATATCATAGTTCTTAACGTGGATCCCCAGAGATCACATGCAAAACTGTGGCTGATAGAAAGTAAGATGGCATGATGAGCTAGATAGATTCAGAAAGTATTAGCTCCATGATGCCCATGGTAGAGAGGTCTGGCAAATCTCGGGGAAGGTCCATGTCCAACGCCGAACGCTAACAGGCTGATGAGATATATATATATATATATATATATATATATATATATATATATATATATATATCATTGGGTTCATATAAAGGCCAAGTAAAGATCAGCACCATTTTTCCTCTTTGTACTGATTGTTACTTAGTCCGATTGGGTGATACTAATTTCTACTCGGTTCAATTGAGTGGTACTAATCTTCGTTAGGTTATGCTACTACAACTTTCAAAGAGATCTTGAGTATACTCTAGGGCAGGTCCAATGATGTTTAGAAAATAAATGGAGTTTAATAAATTGTTTCAAAACTTTTTTTTTTGCTCACCTTTACTTTAAATTCCCTTGGTGGTGGCAATCTTAACTTGGTCTCATTAGGTGGTACTAATCTTTACTTACTTATGTTTAGTGGGACTGATATGCACTAGAGTTGCTGATCTCCTACTTCTAGATAAAAAAAAAAGCCGACTTCATATAAAATGAACTGCACTTCATTAACCTCTTAGTGGAGATCCTTTAAGCTGAGATCACATTTCAGTCTTGTCCTCTCTTTTTTCACCTTCCATAGATATTTTTACAGCATTGGATTCCTCAATATACACACATTTGCATACACATCTGCGTGGTGATTTTTCCCAAACAAATTGTTAATGGTTTATATAAGGATAAAGAATCACATTTCAACTCAACAGAAGTTCTATTCATTTATTAATTAATCAAAGTCTTACATTGCTGGCAGGCAAATGAACCTGACTTTAAATACTTAAAAAACATCAGATTCATTAAATTTTTTATCTCCCTTTCCTGCCCTCTTTATTTATCACTCTTTAATGATGTACGATGTTCACTCTTTAGCCATGACCTTTTATGAGGAGTGATTCTTTAAAAATAGAACTTTATTCTTTTTTGCTATCTTCTTGCATGCACTCACTTTTTTGTTTTTTATTTCTGTTCCCATCTCTGCTTCCTTTCTCTCTCTCTCTCTCTCTCTCTCTCTCTCTTATGTCATACTTTTCCCTTCCTTTCTCACTGCCTTGTCCCCCCTCTCTCTCATTCTCTTCCCCTCTGTTTCTTTTCTCCCTCTCTCTCCTTTTTCCTCTCTCTCTCCTTTTCCCCTCTCTCTCTCCTTTTCCCCTCTCTCTCTCCTTTTCCCCTCTCTCTCTCCTTTTCCCCTCTCTCTCTCCTTTTCCCCTCTCTCTCTCCTTTTCCCCTATCTCTCTCTCCTTTTCCCCCTCTCTCTCTTCCCCTTTCCCTTTTCTCATCTCCTTTCCCTTTTCTCATCCCCATTCCCTTTTCTCATCCCCATTCCCTTTTCTCATCCCCATGCCCTTTTCTCTTCTCCTTTCCCCTCTCTCTTTTCCTTTCCCCTCTCTCTTCTCCTTTCCCCTGTCTCTTCTCCTTACCCCTGTCTCTTCTCCTTACCCCTGTCTCTTCTCCTTACCCCTCTCTCTTTTCCTCACCCCTCTCTCTTCTCCTTTTCCCTCTCTCCTCTCCTTTTCCCCCTCTCTTCTCCTTTCTTCTCTCTCTCTTCTCTTTTCTTCTCTCTTTTCTCTTTTCTTCTCTCTCTTCTCTTTTCCTCTCTCTTTCTTCTCATTTCCTCTCTTTATTTTCTCTTTTCCTCTCTCTCTCCTTTTCCCCTCTCTTTCTTCTTTCCCTCTCTCTCTTTCTTCTTTCCCTCTCTCTCTTTCTTCTTTCCCTCTCTCTCTTTCTTCTTTCCCTCTCTCTCTTTCTTCTTTCCCCTCTGTCTCATTCTCCCTTCCCTCCCTTTCTCTTTCTTCTTTCCCCCCTCTCTCTCTTTCTTCTTTCCCCCCCTCTCTCTCTTTCTTCTTTCCCCTCTCTTTCTTCTTTCCCCTCTCTTTTTCTTTCCCCTCTCTTTCTTCTTTCCCCTCTCTTTCTTCTTTCCCCTCTCTTTTTCATTCCCCTCTCTTTTTCTTTCCCCTCTCTCTCTTTCTTTTCCCCCCTTTCTCGCCCTTCTTTCCCCCTCTCTCCTTTCGTTCTTTTCCCCTCTCTCCTTTCGTTCTTTTCCCCTCTCTCCTTTCGTTCTTTCCCCCTCTCTCCCTTCGTTCTTTCCCCCTCTCTCCCTTCTTTCTTTCCCCCTCTCTCCCTTCGTTCTTTCCCCCTCTCTCCCTTTCTTCTTCCCCCTTCTCACCTTTCCTTCACTCGTCTTTTTACCTTTCTATCTTTTACCTCTCTCTTTTCCCTCCTTTATCATCTCATGTCTTTTTCTCCTATTCCCTCTCTCCTATTCCCTCTCACTCTTCTGCTTCATTTTCTTCCCATTTCTCTTTTCCACTCTCTCTATTTTTCTCATTTTTCTCTCCTCTTCCCTACATTCTGTTTCCTTTCTTTTCTCTCTTCTTCCCATCTTCCTCTTATTTGTATTCAGCCTATGAAAGTATTCCATTTTTTCCCTACAGTTGTTCAAGTCTGATAAGTCCAAAATTGTTGGCACTTTTGATTGGATTATAAGCTTGGTGCTTTTTTCTCTCCTGTGCTGCCTTCTATTTTTTATGAATGTTTCAATGGCTTCATTTTTCTTTTCTTTTTAGTCTCTCTAGTTCTTATCTTACCTTTCTGTTCAGTTCTATTCTAAACAAGCTGCTTCACTTCAGTCAGAATGCTATGGCAGTCGGCTCTCCAAGGAAGAAACCTCACTAAAAATCTCCCAAGTGTGATGACCTTCACTAATGTCAAATCAGCCGATGATTAGAAATTTCCTTCAATAGTTTCTTGATTGATTAAAACTGATTTTATCGTATTCAAGAGAAAGGCATTTTTAGTTTTTATTTTTTTTATCTCGTTGCTGGGAATGGATTATGTTTGGAAGAGTGGGAGGTATAACTGTCAAATAATAGCCAGGATGTTGAAGATATTTGTGGTAGCTTATACCTGCTCGCTAGCTTTCTCTCTCTCTCTCTCTCTCTCTCTCTCTCTCTCTCTTACACCTGCACAAGTGCATAAAGTGAATGCAAAAAGTGTCCAATACGTATCAAAAAGTTTGTTTTAACATACTGTTACTCCTTCAAAAGTGACAGAATTTGGATCAAAGATTTCTGATTTTTCTACCTTTTCATGGTTCCCTCTTATTCCAATATTTTTTTGTTTGTCTATCTTTTTAATCTTCAGTCAAAATTCTATCAATTCTGATGCTGTATAACATTGTTAAAATAGACTTTTTGAAATGTGTCAGATATTTCTTGCACTCACTGTAGATGCAGCACATACTCACAAAAACATGAAGATACCTCTACAAGTCTGAGCATATGAGTGTTTATGCCCACAAGTACTGAGGAATACGTTTATTATAATCATGAATAATGGCATTAAACGATTGTTATCAAAACCAATCCATCCCAATACTTTATTTGGAATTGAAAAGAAATTCCTTTTTCATTTTTATGATGTACAATTCCTTATAACAATGAATTTATAACAGTAAATGAAAATTGTTCGAATTTTTTTATCTTCTGCCAAATATTATCAACCAGTTATTGCTATCTGGAAAAACCCTGTCCTAATCACAATAGGTGGCTTCCTCCGTAATATATGCTATTTATCCCTACGAAAAAAATTTGTGTGCAGGTTTTTCTTACTATCCAAAAGTAAAGCATTCTGTGAGCCAAAATAGTATAATCTATATATCATCAATTTATATGGGGAAAATATGGGGGCATTTGCAGACCACAGAAATAGCTTGGATAGTATGTCAGATCAGTGGGAGGTACAGGGGGCTACATGTAGAAGAGAGAGGGGGGAAAGGGTGTGTGCTGCCTCTATAATGGCTTGCTGCTATATAAAAGCTAAACGTTATTTTTGTTCTTATTTCAATAAGTGAGAAAGGGGGCATGAAGCAAACTTTTCAAAAGTTACAGATTCATCATCATCATCATCAGTTTTTTAACATCTGTCATCCATGTTGTGATGTCTCATTCTTGCAACATGACCAGCCCATTGCCATTTGAGTTTTGTAATAGATTCTATGATGTCTCGGAACCATGTTTTCTTCCTGATATATTGCGCTGTCTTGTGATCTCTCCATGTGAGGTTGGGCATGCTTCTCAGTTCGCGGGTCTGTCTCTTGGTTAGGTTCCATGTTTTAGCTCCATAAGTGACTATCAGGAGGATGCATTTGTTGTATACCCTTCTTTTCAGGATTATTGGAATAGTCATGTTTTTGAAGGTTGAGCTTGGAATACCTGTGTTTAAATTCTGTTGGTTGTTTCGGTTTTGTTTTTCTAGAAATCAAAGAACTTGTAGATATTTTTATCAGCAAACTTGTCACCTTTGAGTGGAAGAGTCATTGGTTTTGGACAGAGAACCAAGAAAATCACATTGCTCATTATTTATATATATATATATATATATATATATATATATATATAATCCCTGAAACAGTTATATGGTAAACAACTAATGATCTCTTCAAGAAAAAAATCTCTTATATTACTCTAATATCTATTTCTGTGTAAAACAAAAAACTCTTTGAAAATCTTGCATTGACAGATAGATATTCACAACTAATTAATTGAACTGTCCTAAAAAATGTTTATTAAAAAAATCGTTTCACATTTTTAGTATTTGAAGACATATATATATATATATATATATATATATATATATATATATATATATATATATATATATATATGGACTATTGACATATAAGGATTAATAAGCCTTACGACCAAAAACTTCACTCCCGAGTCTGTCTCACTCTCTAAAGTACACATTATATATATATATATATATATATATATATATATATATATGGCAGAGATTGGCACCATCATGGTTTTCAGAGAAAATGGGAAAGGTCTTCATCTAGCATTGAACTTGATGATGATGATATTTGTTTCTTTATGGAATGTTTTTCCTCCTGAAAGCTAAATTGACTGAGTCTTAGCTACCAATTTAAACCATCTATCCATCCACCTCTTCGAACGTACATCTTGTGTAATAGATAAGAAAAGCACATACGGTGCAAATCATGTTTTTAAAAGCTTAGGGAATTTTTCACATTGGAATCACCTTTGTCAATAAGGAAAGTCATTTTCCTTTAAATTAACAGGCATGAAAAGATAATTGAAAAGTTTGCAAACTGAAAATTTGAATATAAAAAAACCTGTGAAAAAAAAAAAGGAAAGAAAAAATGGACAATATATTTTTTCAAAAATCCATCTCCAGTTTACTATTTGTTATCATAATTGGTTTCTTGTCTCCTTGCTCGAAGGTAACTTCATGGCGTGATCTGAATTTCAGATGTTCATGTGTGTCCCATCAGAAGATCATAAAAATATATCTAAATTGCTCTGATACAAAGACTGACTTGAGTTTTGAGTATCCCTGTTACAGCCACTTTTGTATTTGGGTTACATCCCGGTTTTATCAATGCAAGTTGATTTGGATGTATGCCATTATGAGGTGAAGTGAAATATAGACTCTCAGCAAAATAAGTTACCAGGATATATACATGTTCTACTAAACCTTTATATTGTTCATTCACCTTCTTTGCCTTTCCAAAGATAAAGGAACAAATGTCCTCCATTGCAATTTTGCACTGAATCAATGGCCCAACTGGACGAATTGTCTGCTCTTTTCACTTTTTCTTTCACGCCTTCCCTGTATCAAGAACATGAAACAAATGATTAACGAAACAATAAAATGATATAAATTTTCATCATTTGTGGATGAGCTATATATCTGTAATAACTGAAATTACCATCTTCTGCAGTTAATGGGATTTAAGCTCTTAGGGTGATGTATCTGCAATTAGTTGTAAGTCGGTATAACTGTACTTTTTTTTTATTTCTGCTGTCCTTGCACTTTTATAGTTCCTATTCCTAAAATGACTTTGAATCTTCTTTAGTTCCTTGTATGATTTCAGTGTAAAACAAGCTCCTAAAGTCTGCTCTTCCTTGTTTAATCCAGGAGTTAGAAGTCAGAGATTAAATGCTTTATGTTTGAGGAATTCTATCTCTTAATCTAAATCTCCATAAATCCTGCATCTCCTTGCTTGTTTTTTTTTTCTCTAAGGTTTCTTGTTAGAGAAAGATATGTATTCTGTATCAACATGAAAGACTGCAATAAGATGTGTACTTGAAAAATGGACTTTTTCTTTCAATTTTCAAAATTGTTTTTTAATCTTCCACTTATACTTGGTATGTCATAGTGAGCTGGAGATGGTGATTGCTTTACCTTCATCTATCCCCTTCAATTTTACATGAGCAATCTACCACAATCCACTTCTGGCTTGCCAGGCCCGTCAAACGAATATAAGCCTCCCTTCCCCATGTAAAGAGACGGGGATGGGTCTTACCTTGCCATTCTGGCCAATAACATATTAACAGGGGGAGGAATGGATATGTACTTTTCCCAAAGGCTTTTGTCTGAATAGTGCAAACTGGTGTCAGCAAGTGTTTGAACTTGGTTTGCTGATTTCATTCTCCATGCCTTTAACTGCTCAGCTACCCACATCTTTTTTTTTTCTTCGATCTTGAACATAAAGAAATTTAAGAGGAGCGACCAAAAAATTCAAGAAACTCAAAACAAAAAATAGCTTCAAGGAAAGAAAAAAATGAGGTCCTTTATTCCCTGATAGTGTTTTTGAGAGATATGTGAAATGTCTGGTGAGACATGGGAAACACAGGATAACTTGATAGATGAACAGATCAATCAATTTGTTCAAACTCAGTGAAGTTTAGGGTAGTACCTCTCAGAAGAAATGATTTATCAGTTCTAAGTCTTAAACCCATAACGTAGGTTATATAACAATTTTCATCTGAATCGGTAAATGATATAATCTGTCACCTGTTCAGGTTTATACTCATGGTAATGTGTGTGTGTCTGTCTATACTACTCACAAAGGGGCTGAGGGAAGGGGTTGTTGTAAGAGAATTTTTTTTAGAATTCAACATTCTAACTGGATGTTATCATATTTTCTCTTTCTTGGTGTTCTGATGAAAAAAAGCATTACATTCACCCCCTTTCCTTTATTTCCACGTCCTTCTTTTCTTCTTCTCCTCCACGTCTTCCTTTTCTTCTTCTCCTCCACGTCTTCCTTTTCTTCTTCTCCTCCACGTCCTTCTTTTCTTCTTCTCCTCCACGTCCTTCTTTTCTTCTTCTCCTCAACGTCCTCCTTTTCTTCTTCTCCTCCACGTCCTCCTTTTCTTCTTCTCCTCCACGTCCTCCTTTTCTTCTTCTCCTCCACGTCTTCCTTTTTTTTCTTCCTTCTTCCATTCCCCTCCTCGATTTTCTCGCCCCTCTCTTCCTCGATTTTCTCCTCCCCGTCTCTTCCTCGATTTTCTCCTCCCCGTCTCTTCCACGATTTTCTCCTCCCCGTCTCTTCCTCCATTTTCTCTCCTTTCACTCCTCCATTGTTCCATCTCCCTTCCATTTTTTCTCCCCTTTTCCTCCTCCATTTCCCTTTTTTTCTTTATGCCTATCTCTCCCCTTTTTCTTTTTCTCTCTCCCTTTTCCTTTCACCTTCTTCCCTTCCCCTCCTTCGCCTCCATCCCTCCTCCTTTTCTCCTCCTTCGCCTCTCCCTTTTCCCTCCTCTTTCACTTCTTCCCCCCCCCTCCTTTGTGTACACCTGTTCTCTTCTTCACCTCCAGTTTTTCCTACTTCACCTCCTCCTTTTTCATGTCAAAAGTGTCTGGTGGTTATTACTGGGGATAATGACAACAAAGAACAAATCTCCTCAAATTCCTCAATGTCTTGTTTACCCTTGCACTCTCAGGACTTGGGCAATCTCAACCCTTCCTTGAATCACTAACTCCCCTGAACTTGTCTTGAAGATTCTTATAAGGAACCCTCAACCAAAATATCAACATGGGTATCTTCATTTTTTAAGTGATTCTGCCTGCCTATCCATATAGTGCTCATACATGCTGCACCCATAAAACAATAGGATTGAAAATTAACATTTACTCCTTATGTCTAATTAAAATTTCTTTCACTTTTTGACCCATATCCCCCCAATAAGTTCATAGTGGGAGGTCAATTTATTATTGAGGTTCGGTTCTTTGCTTTGAAAATTTAACCATTTTAGTGATTACTGGCTGACAAAAGGTGCGAGAAGTAACTTATCCATTGATCATTACCTTTTCTGATTATCTAACTGATCACACCCAACAAGGCATGCTGCCAAAAGATGTTGGTTTTGTAAAGTTTCTATTGAGTAACTAACCAGACCTGTTATTTTGTATTGTATTAAAATGAAAACCCCAATATTTTTTTTTCTTCAGTTTGCAAGTATACATTTCACAACAAATCATCCCCACTCAATCACTTCAAGTTTGAATGTAACATTCCTCTTGCCTAAATGATTAGTCCAGTTACTGGTGATAAATGAATACCCTGCTTTTTGAAATTATGTTTTGAAACAAGTTACAGAGGCAGCAAACACCTTCTTCCTCTCTCTCTCTTTCCAGCACTCTAATCACCTGTACCTCCTGCCAACGTAACCTCCGACAATTCAGCTTCGTATACTATTATCACTTTTTTTTCCCATGTAAATTATGGTAATTGCTTCTTCACTTTGCATCATCTTGGCTTATAGAAGATTTTATAGCACCAATCTACTTTTAGACAGTGGGGAAAATCTCTACTGACTTGATTCCACTTGACTGCTCTCATTTTAGAAGTTTTTCTTTTTGAAATTTTTCCGTTTTTCTCTGCCTCATCTAAATTAAATTCCTGCTGAATGAAATAGCACTAGCCCAAAAGTATCTTGATCTGAAACAAGATAAATCACTCCCCTTTTTTTTTTCATTTATTTTCCACCTGGTTTTAAATTGAGACAGGATTGCCAGATGTCTTTTGCGACACAAGATCAAGTTTGTATTGTCTGGGAACCAAACTAAGTAGCTTCAGTATCAAAATAATAAAATAATCTAGCATCCATCATCAGAATGAACTCGCAGGAAAAATAGATTCAAATACATATTATTTTTTTTCCATTCATATTTATCATTTGTGTGTTATTCTTTGTAAATTTTCCTTCAGTACTAAATTTGTATTTTTTGAACCAATCAGCTTTGTTCCATACAAAATTTGCCCAATTTTGATCTTGAAAAAATACCGACTGTGACCATTGGAAGTAAAAGCTTGAGCCCTGTTAGGAATTTCATCTTCTCTGGCTACTTGCCACTTGGTTTTGTGTCTGACACTCTATAATCATCAGTCTTTTAGTATCCATAGTTGGACATGGACCTTTCCTAAGATTCGCTAGACCTCTCTAACATTGGCATTGAGGAGCCAACACTTACAGAACTTACCTACTTTGTCATGCCATCTTTTTTTGCTGGCCACAATTTTGCATATGATTTCTGGGGATTCGCATTGTGAGTCATGATTTTCAGCGGTTGTCTGGCATTCTTGCAACAGGACCAGCCCATTGATTAAGTTTTCTAAAATGGATTTTATGATATCTTGACTCCTTTTTTGCTGTCTTGTAATATCTCCATGAGTTTTTGAGCATGATTTTCTCATGTTCATGTTGCATGGATCTCAATTTCTTGGTTGGGTTCCATGTTTCAGCTCCATAAGAGACTATCAGGAGGATACATTGGTTGTATAGTGAACGCCTACTTATCTGTCTGACTAACACTTTTTGTAATTTGCCAGTTGACTGAATAACTCTGGCTTCATGCCTTTTGTTTCACTGTCTAATTTGATCAATATTTAAAACCGTTATTCATAGGAAATTGGAGCTCTGTACCCTCCAGTGGTACAGAGTGGCATAACAGTTACCAGCATGGAAAATGAAATTGGTGAACCAAGTCCTGGTTTTGGCCGAGGCTTTTACTTTGCACTTATGCCTTTAGGAAACCACAAAAGCATCTAATTTAATCAATATCCAAAAACCATTGTTTGTTGGTATTTCACAGATCTTGCTAAGATTTGCTTATCCTCATCTTCCTTGCTCTTGTGAAAACCCTGCCTCACCCCATCTTCATCTTATTATTTGCATCTTATATGTGAGCGGGCGATAACTGATTGATAACTTGTTAATGACTCCACTTGATGACTTTAGAAATCATGCTCGTATGAGAAAATGGAGATTTGTACTCCTAGAGGTATGGAGTGACGTAATGGTTACTTGCATGGAGAACAAAATTGGTAGACCCAGGCTGAGTTTTGGCTAAAGCTGTTTCTGTTCACTTTACGCTAATGACTTCGGTAAAGGCATGAATCTCCTTCTTCTAACTATGGATAAATAGCTGAGAGGTTGAAACACTTCAGCACTGTAAGGCAGTCCACGTAAGAACTATGAAAGAAAAAAAAACAAAAAACTACTGCATAGCAGTCATCTTAGCTAGTCCTAAGCCTGGGTGGAGGAAAAGAGTTGAATATTGGGCTAGCAATTCCATCCTATAAAAACCTACTTGCCACTGAAACCTCAGATTGGTTGTGGTCTTATGGTTTGCAATGAGTCTACAGAGATAAACAACAATTTCACAGACCTTGTTCTTATTTGCTTATCCTCTCCTTCTTGCTCTTGGAAAAAACCCTGCCTTACTCCATCTTTATCTTATTATTGACATCTTATGTGCGAATGGGCAATAACCGATTGGTAACTTGTTAGTGACCCAACCTAATCACTTTAGGAATCATGCCAGTATAAAAGAAATGGAGATCTGAACCCCCAGAGTGTAATATGATCATTTTAGCTCACAGTTGGATTTTGTGATTCTATTTTCCTGCTCTTACCATTCCATCTATGGAATCAGATTTGTCTATTCTGGCAAATGACAAACATACTCTTGTTTATTTTCTGGTATTTTGTTTTGTAGAACTCTGAAAACCAAAAATAGGCCTTAATACATCAGAATAAAAAAAAAAATAGATGTAATAATGAAATTCCTTCTTCTTTTTTCTTAGTCTCTTTTGAAACTACCTGTTAAAACTATTCTTGTTCACAAATGTATACACTTGAAAATCCAACACAAAAGTTGATGATTTGGATTAGGATCTTATTCTAGCTATCTCACTCCTAACCATTTTGTATTGTGACCCAGTCATTCAGCATTATTCTGTTTACTTTCTTTCACTAGTATTCTTACCGTTCACCGAAGTACCACAATTACTCTATATGATGCTTCACAAGATGAGCTATGGTTATCGAATTTTCTATGGTCAATGGAACCTAGGAGCATGTTTTAAGGATATTAGTTTTTGAAAATTGCATAAATTTTCTGTGTAGTAAATTAATGATGTCAGTATAATGCTAAACTGAACTTTTTTTGTGCCTGTCAGGTTAGCTAAAGTGAATCTTTATCTTTTTGTCTAATCATATAAAATAGATTGCTGAAAATCCACATGTAGGTCTGGTTTTTGGCATAGTTTTTTAACAGCATTGTTTGGGTAAACCAGATTTTTGAAAATGTACGATGCATGTTATAAACCATATGTTGATTATTATCTTTGAAAAATCTAAGCTATCAGACAGTTATCTGCTGCAGAAATACAGAGTTTTGAGTCACCGTATATTAAGATGTTGTACTTGTTAAACTCATCAAATGGTATGTCCTGGGAATATAGTGCATAGACGGTATCATATATAGACACCTGAAAAATTCTCTCTCTATATAATGTACATCACATGTGAAAAGAAAATTTTTTCGATGCATATGTGTGTATATATGTATATATGATGAGAACTTGTCAACTAGCATCTGTTCTTGAAAAACAGAAGATAAATAGATATGGCATTCGTAACCAGACTACTGCTCTTCCAGTATTGAAGAAGCAAGTAAATTTTATTTAAAATTTGAAAAAAAAAAGTCACACTGGGCAAAGAATCTATATTTTGCAGTATGTAAAAATACATTCCATATTAGATTCAAAAAAGATCTTGGGGACATATTCAGCAATAAAAGAACTTTCCTTCAACTGAAAAGAATACTTTGATCCTCACAGGAAAAAGAAACTAAAAGAGGATTTTATACATGCGTATTCAATATTTCTGGTACAAAACAAATGTTGATTCTTTTGTCATTTGCTGACAAGTTTGCGACATACTGAAATCTCAGGCTTATAGTGAGTGCAAAAAGTATTCAATAAATTTCAAACAGTTCATTTAAACATCCTTATACAGTTTCAAAATCAATAGAATTTTGACCAAATACAAAAATCAAAAAATATTGAAACACGATTGAACACTGAAAAGTTATGTCCAAAAATGAGAAATCTTTGGTCCAAATTCAGTCAATTATGAAGCTGTATAAAAATGTTAAAATGGACTGTTTGTAATTTTTCAGATATTTTTTTGTACACACTGTATATTAAGAATATTCCAAAACTATTATTTCCATCCTACTATAACTCTGCCATGAGGAAATTTATCATTTACCATTTGTTACATTATAGGAATTATCATTTATTGTATTATAGTAATTATTATTTTTACCAGTGTCAACTGAGTTGAAAGAGATGTATGAATTTACTCCTGTTTGTATTATCTCTATCATGTTATCCAAAAGCTCTCAATGAATTTCAATTAAATTTTCTATAACAGAAGGCTATGGGGTCAGTAAGAAGTGGTTAAATTTTGGAGTGGATCCAAAAAATTTTTCCTGATTTTCAAAACTTTTTTATATTCACTCATGTATGTCTATACAATATCTCCCAAAGTTCTGCATGAATTTCAATGATACTTTGTGGAAGAGGGAGCCATGGGATAAGAAAGAATTTATTGGAGTTCGGACGAATCTCAGAATTTTTGGTAGTTACTTCCCTTGAATTATAGGTATATATGAAGTGATTTTCAATCAGGTTTCAAGTGATAATAGTGTTGGCAGATGTATGCATACCAAGTGCTGTCCAGTGCTATGGCTTGCCATAGTGCTATTGAGCATATTGTAGGGATCGTTCTCCTCCTGGGGGGATTACCAGGATTGCCACAGGTGGCTCATTACATGATCCCCTGATGCTTTCAGTACTTAGTATACCCAGTTGATCACTCATCTAGGTATTGACCAGGCTCAACATTGCTCAACTATGTTGATCATACATGAACAGGTGTAACCAAAGTGATTTGGCTGTAATTAAAGAACAATCTAAGATACCAGGACTGTTTAAGTGAATTGTATTCTGTTATTTGTTTTTTACTTGAGTTGTATATCACTACAAGAAAGAACGTCTGCGGTAAAAAATATCTTCCACCGAAATGAGTCTTGCAATATTCCGATACATTTTCACCCTTCTCGTCGTCACCTGTGTCTTCTTTTACACCAACATCTATTTCATTCATGAGGCAAACTTCGATTATTTCGAGGTGTACTGATATTGAAAAATTATTTCTGCGATATTCTTTTCGACAATTTATTTGCAATTACCCTGCCATATAACCCATGGGAATGGTATACACACTTCATCTTAAAGAGTTCGGGAGGAGAGAGGAAGTGAGAGGAAGAAAGATTAATGCAAAACAAAAATAGTAAAACACATGGCATCTGTTCTGTATTTGGTTTGGAACGTAATCAGGGTAGTCGTAGAAGACAGCAACTACTATACCAATCTATCTCCATTACTTGAAATATACAATGTCTGTGCCTTCTCAGCTTCACATTTCTTTTTAATGTTAAGCTCACATAGATAACATGTATAACTCATTATGTCTCTGTGTTTTCTCATCTTTCTCTTTTTTTTCACCCCCCCCCCATTTTCTCCCTCCTTCTCTCTTCCTCTGTGTTGTATTCTATCTTTCATAATACCCTTCTCTCTCATCTTTTCTCTCTCTCTTTCTCTGTTGTATTTTATTTATCTCTTTCATAGTATCCTTCCTTGTCAGCTTCTCACACTCTTTCTGTTGTATATTTTATATCTCTTTCAGAGTACTTTTCTCTCTCTGCATCTCACTCTCTTTCTGTTGTATTCTTTTTATCTTCTTCATCGTACTCTTCTCTCTCTGCATCCCACTCTCTCGGGTTTATTCTCTTTCTTTATCTCTTTTACTATACCTTTCTCTCTCAGCATCTCACTCTGTCTGGTATATTCTCTTTCTCTATAATTATACCTTTCTCCCTGAACATTTCACTCTCTCTCTCTCTGTCTGTCTCATCATTACTTTACCTCTTGTACTGTAACTTTCTTTCTCAGCATTTCACTCTCTCTGGTTTATTCTTTCTTTATCTCTTGTACCTTACTCTTCCAGACTCTCCCTTTTTTTTTTCTTCTGTTTTATTCTCTTTCTTTGCCTTCTTTATTGCTCACTCCTCTCTTGGCATCTCACTCTTTCACATTAACCTCTGTCTTTGATCTCCAAAATTCTTTTTCATTCACTCTTTTCATTTCAATCTGTCTACTTCTCTCTTAGGTTACACTTTCACTCTCTCTCTCAATATTTATACTCTCTCAATATCAACTTTATGCCCTTCTCTTTGTCACCCCAAGATACACTTCTCTCTCAGTTCCTTTCACCTTCTCTATTCTCTTTTCCCCTCTCTTTCCTTCTTTTACTATTCTCTTTTCTCTCCTTTACTATTCTCTTTTTCCCTCTCTCCTTCTTTTACAATTCTCTTTTTCCCCCCTCTTTCCTTCTTTTACTACGTCTTTCCCTCTTTTTATCTAATACATCCCATTTTTTTCTCTTCTCACTTGATATATCTACCAATCACAGTGCTTGTCTCCAGTTCAGTTGGCCCTGGTTCAATCTACCCTCAAGTTATACCAATAGGTACTTAATGCTTCACTGCTAAGCACCCGGCTCAAGGAATAGGATTGTGGAACCTTTCTCCGAGACAAACGGGTTTTGGCCAAATCATGGTAGATACACTGGTTCTCATGAGATTTGCAGCTAAGCTACTGTGAGCCAGGTCAGTACCTTAATCAGGAACCTATTAGGGAATACGAGGTGTGTAAGCAGAATGAATCTTTGACAGGCTTGGCAACCTCGAAGTGGGTTTTACTAACACCTCCCCAATATGTGTACCTGACCTAGTGAGACCTTCAAGTATTTTTAGCATTAGCAGAGAACTAAAAATTAACGATGTTACAATCTGGTGTTTGAAGAACCGACGCACTAGTTACCAGAAGCTGTTAACTAAGAGATTTATTGCAATAAGTATAATTATGATATGTTGTTATACCTTTAATTATATTTATTAATTACATTATTCTAAGTAACTATTTGTACGCTAGTTGCATAACTTGTGTTTGGATACACATGTGCGGACCTTAGTGGGGCTTATTGTTATCCTTTTCTTTATATTGATATATTTTTGAGGATCTCTATATTCTCTTTGAATGAATAAATGATTTTTATGACACATCGGCTGATTTAATGATGAGTTGGGGAAAATAATTGTAACCACATACTCATATGCATGGTTCTGTTGTATATTCTGTAATCGCCTTGAAATGTACTGTCTCTCATTTTGTGGAAGATCTGTAGCATATCTTATATTGGTTATGCAAGTGAATATGTTGATCAATCTAAATTAATGGCTTGCTTGCAGCTCTAAATAATATAAAATCATATTTTTGTCACTAGTATATGTATGCACAGTGAGTGTGAAAAGTATCTGATACATTGCAAGAAGTTTGATTTAGCATAAACTTGAAAATTTATAGAATTGGAATTAAGGATTCAAATGATATAGAAACAAGACTGAACATTGAAAAGTTATGTTTAAAAATCATAAAATTTTCTGTCTAAATTCTGTCAATTTTGAAGCTGTGCAAGTGTTAGAAAAATCTTCTGGAAATGTATCTGATACTTTTTTTCAACTCACAGAGTGTGTGCAAGTTCACATGCTTATTTGTACATCTACATATTCTCTCTCAACACACACACACCTCCCGTACCTGCAAACACACACACTGTTTTACTTTCATTCTTTAATTATAGCTTAGCTCATGAAGGTACAAAGATATACAGTACTTCAACATACATGTGTTGCAACCAACAGAAAACTTTCAATTATTTCTATCTATCGCCAGAAAGGAGGTATGAGTTGTGGACAATGGAATTGGTGAACCAAGTTTAAACTCTGGTTAATGCTATATACATTCACTTATGAATCCACCTTGTCTCCCCAGCTACAGATAAAATAGTAAGGCAGACTCGGCTCTCTAACCTTGGGAGGCAACTGGTTGAAGAGCAAGACAACTCAGAATTGAAAAATCAGAGCTTTAGTCCTTTAAGTAGTCCAACATTGTCTTCAGCTATGTTCTGGCAACTTCTGCAATGACACTGATGCAAAGACTTGCTGCATGGGCAATCATCTATCATCCTCAAAACCTTGCCCAGTCTTTGCCCTGGAAGAACTAAAAGCAAGACTTTCTGGTTGTGGATCTGTAGTCTTGCAAGACTGACGGATACCATCAGTTGTTTACCATGAAACTGTTTTGGGGATTTCAATAAGAAAACAGTTATTTTCACATGGCACCCCAGCAGTGTTGATTGAACACCACCTCCCTTTATTATATAGTTTATACCATACATGTAGTTTGTCATTTTATATGAGATTTTATATGTATTGTACATTGATATTGTTTTGTACTTCATATTTGTTTTTTAAATATATATTTATGTTCACTTTAGATTTTTGATGTTGGATCTTTGTAACATACAATCAAAATGATAAGGAGAGTTAAGAAAAAACTTAAGGATCTTATTTTGAATAAAAAACTAATTTCCAGAATTTTTTTTCTTATTTAAAAAATTATAATGGATTTTCTTAAATAGCAGTATGCTTACCTAATTGCAACTCCATACAGTCCTTGCGACAGTTTTTGTTATTGCTACAAACAACAGATTTTTTTTTTGTATCAGTTTTTTGGATGTGTGTGTACTATGACAGAACACATATCTACATATCTAGGCCTGCATGATTATTGTAGTTGTTTTCTGATAAAATTACAATATGAATAACTGACAGCATCAATATGATATCAGTGGCATATGGTTTTTCTATATTCATATATTATGGCAATAGTTGTCTATGCATATAAGAGATATCTGGATGATAGCAGTTAGAGTATTACTGATAAGAAGGGCAGTGTATGATCACCTAAATAGTATCTGATTATAAAACATTGTCTAATAGATTAAATTCATTTTATGATTGGTGTCCAAGTTTGAATACTCAAATGCCTCTTTAATGCTATTCATAAAGGTTCCAGATATCTTTATTAAAACTAGTATCCCCAGCCCTCTGCCTATGATTAGAATGTAGTGTCTGTAAGATCAGAAGATCAGAGGGTAGTATCCATACACTAAATGAAAGGTAAGTGTAGTATCTGTATGCTCAATACACACAATATAAAGAGGAAATTATTGTCTAATGTGTCGTGCAACGGGGGAGTAGCAGTGTCTGAATATTTGTGTGTGTATCTATCTGTATTTCTCCCTCTCTCTCTCTCTCTCTCTTTTCTCATGCTTTCTTTCTCTCTAGCTTTCTATCGCAGTTGCATATTGGTGTATATCTGGGTTTGAAATCCTATTAGCTATATTGTACAATCTTCAGAAAGCTATCCAAAAATATGAAGAGAATGTCATGACTATGGATTTTCTTGTCTGCTTTGTATATGTATACTTCTATGTATGAACAGAGGGAGCAATTTACAATACTTTGTGGATTCATCGTTTCTCAAGCAATGTGTGTGAGTGCGTGAGCTGCTTATATCTATCTATCTATATAAAGAGAGAGAGAGAGAGAGAAACTCACACATACGCACACACACACACACATCTATTCTTTTCCTATCGCTTTTATTTCTTCTGTCTCTCTATATGCACCTAGTTATTTCCTATTCATGCATTCTAGTAGCAGTTATATGATGCAAAGTGTGCTGTGTGTGGATGTGACAGTTGCATAAAAGCATGTGTATGTACATGTGACAGCATCAATGAGCATCTTAATCAAGATGACAGCAGTAACAGAAAATGGCAGGTGTTTAATTGTCCCTTATTAAGTTAGATCTGCTTGTATCATCAATCTATGTAAGAGTGGGTGAGATTAAATTGAGCACAGATAGGTGTGTAGACTTGGCTGTTTCTTTTTCTTCATCTTTACCTCTATCATCATCATTTTTTCCATCTTTGACGTCTTTTCCTGTCATCATTCTCATTTTCCTCTCTTCTTACTGTCGTTTTCTCTTTCTATATTGTCATTACTTTCTCTCTCTCTCTCCCTGACATCATCTCTCTTTCCTCTCTCCCTGACATCATCTCTCTTTCCTCTCTCCCTGACATCATCTCTCTTTCCTCTCTCCCTGACATCATCTCTCTTTCCTCTCTCCCTGACATCATCTCTTTTTCCTCTCTCTGACATCATCTCTCTTTCCCCACACTCTGAGGACTTCTCTCTTTTTTTTCTCTCTGACATCTTTCCAATCTCTTCTCTCACTCTAACATCTTTCCGCTCTCCTACATCTTTCCGCTCTCTTCCCTCTCTCCGACATCTTTCTGCTCTCTTCTCTCTCTCCGACATCTTTCCGCTCTCTTCTCTCTCTCCTGTTCTCTCTCTTTGATATCTTCTGTCATTCCTCTACTCCCTCTGCCTTCTTCTCTCTTTCCTCTCTCTGCCTTCTTCTCTCTTTCCTGCCTCTGCCTTCATCTCTCTTTCCTGCCTCTGCCTTCTTCTCTCTTTCCTGCCTCTGCCTTCTTCTCTCTTTCCTGCCTCTGCCTTCTTGTCTCTTTCCTCCCTCTGCCTTCTTGTCTCTTTCCTCCCTCTGCCTTCTTGTCTCTTTCCTCCCTCTGCCTTCTTGTCTCTTTCCTCCCTCTGCCTTCTTGTCTCTTTCCTCCCTCTGCCTTCTTGTCTCTTTCCTCCCTCTGCCTTCTTGTCTCTTTCCTCCCTCTGCCTTCTTGTCTCTTTCCTCCCTCTGCCTTCTTGTCTCTTTCCTCCCTCTGCCTTCTTGTCTCTTTCCTCCCTCTGCCTTCTTGTCTCTTTCCTCCCTCTGCCTTCTTGTCTCTTTCCTCCCTCTGCCTTCTTGTCTCTTTCCTCCCTCTGCCTTCTTGTCTCTTTCCTCCCTTTGCCTTCTTGTCTCTTTCCTCCCTTTGCCTTCTTGTCTCTTTCCTCCCTTTGCCTTCTTGTCTCTTTCCTCCCTTTGCCTTCTTGTCTCTTTCCTCCCTTTGCCTTCTTGTCTCTTTCCTCCCTTTGCCTTCTTGTCTCTTTCCTCCCTTTGCCTTCTTGTCTCTTTCCTCCCTTTGCCTTCTTGTCTCTTTCCTCCCTCTGCCTTCTTGTCTCTTTCCTCCCTCTGCCTTCTTGTCTCTTTCCTGCCTCTGCCTTCTTGTCTCTTCCCTCCCTCTGCCTTCTTCTCGCTTTCCTCTCTCTACCTTCTTCTCTCTTCCCTTCTTTTCCTGTGTAGTTTTCTGTCTTCTCTCTTCGCCATCTTCTTTCTTTCCTGTTTCTGTTAGCTTCTCTCTTCCCCACTGTTCTCTTCTCTTCTGTCATCATTTTTGTCATCATCTCTGTTTTCTTTTCTTCTTGTCTTTTTCTCCTTTGTCAACCTTTTCTTTTGTTTTCTTGCTTTTTATCCTTTTTGTCATTCCTTTTCTTCCCGATTCTTTTTCCCTCTCTATTTCATGTATATTCCCTGATTCTTTTTTTCTTCTACCTTTTCTCATTCTATTTATTCTTTAATTATCATTTAGTTAATGATTGCTATTCTATTCTTAATCAAATGACTGATCATTTATTGCCAGTGCCCTGCTAACGAGAAAAAGATTAGAAAACCCAGCTGCCAAGCTGCCTTCTCTAACGTGTCATAGCCCTCCCATATATTTGATGAAATCTTAATCCAACTAACAATTCAAAGGGCGTTCATATCAGAATCTCTTCCTTTTCACTTTACTCAGTTTCTTTAAATTATTTTTATTCCTTCCACATTTCTCTCCCCCACCAACCCCCACCCACCCACCTTCTCTCTTCATTTATGCATGGTAGCCACTCTGATTCCACAACGATTTTGTCGCGATGATTTAAAAAGTGCCAAATTTTGCTGCTTGGAAGTTCTGTGGAAATTCACAGACGGAAGCTTGAAAAGATTGAGAGAAAGATATTAGTTGCCCTTTTTTTGTTTCTCAAAAACTTCAGTAAACAAATACACAAAAATCCTTACAGAGAAGATGAAAAGAATCAATTTCTTTACCTTTCGGGCTCTATCTATAACATGAAAATAATAATTTATTGAAAAGAATAGCACATTACTAATCTGGTAAGGGCTAATAAATATAAAGCCAGTCCAACAGTCAGCAATTATTATTTGATAGTCCAACGCTTACCAGTTGAGTTATGAAAGGCACTCTTAAGTTAAATCCTCTGTAAACAGAATTTCTCTTTAATAATATAATTACTAGTATATGCTTTCTGTTGAACAATGACAGCAATATTTGAGAAATCTTACAACTATGTAAAAGCTCAATATGAAGTGTGAAGCTATTTCAGTTGAGAAATTGCCACAAAATTCAAATATTAATGTGTACAATCATCTTTCTCTTACAAAAATAAAATAATGCAAGTCCCCTAAGGGAAGTAACTCGTGTGGAAATGAGTTATTTTTCTTGTGTGACAAGCACAAATCAACCAGCACACACTGTATTATATGTTTGATTTTATACCCATCGAGTGTTCACACCTGTAATACCTGTTGGTTTTCATTGAAAATCAAGTGTTAGTATGTCTCTTCAACACTCTAGCACTTTCCTAAGTATCCTAGCTATTTCAGTAATGCTCTTGTCTGGTTGGGTTTTGATTCTCCTGATTTCTATCAAGCATTTTTACAAAGCTCTTTGGAACCATCATGTCTTGCCACAAAAATTCAGAACAAAAATGGACCAAAAGAATCCTTTGTTCTCTTGTGTACTAGATTCTAAATTTCAGGGTCACAGCTCAAGCAAGTCAATCTGTTTGTGACTGGCCTTGCCATTATATATATATATATATATATATATATATATATATATATATATATATATATATATATATATATATATATCCCATAACCCAGTGCAGTCGTTGGAGTACCACAGATTTTCATCATGGGTGTGTCAAGGGCAACATGTCTTTCCCAAGGGCATTAGTACAAAGTGAACACGAACCGTCTAGCATATCTTCCCACTATACAAACAGTTATAATTCTATTTACAGTTAAGATGTAGATTCTATTGTCCTCATATCGTAATCACTTTAAAAGTACTGCTATAGATGTGACAGTGTGAAAAGTAACATAAAATACTAATTTGATTTGATACCAATTTACATTCACTGAATGAGTAAAGAAGTGTTGATTGACTTGATCAATGCAGTTCTCTGTCATATCAATAAATGCCTTATCCATTAGAATTTATGATCATCACATCATTTACTAAAGTGGTTGTCATATGAAAGGTTACAATGGAGATCTTGTCTCTTGCTGTAGTCAGTTGCTGTCATCTTAACTCAGTGTCTACCAATAAGTGGCCATAATCCACTTCCCAGTCTAACATTAAACTGTTTATTTTATATATGTATTGCCTTATCAGGATTATAGTCCGTGGCTAGACTCACTGTCTCACTATTGATTAAAATATGATTGACCATTTATTAGTCTGCTGTAATCATGGCATTGTACGTATTCAATCACTATAAGTAGGCTTGATTAGAGGTTGTGCCAGGTGATGCAGTTGGCATGGGCTTATAATTTTGAGGGGCCTACAACACTGGTACAGGCAAATACTATAGTACTTACTGTTTCTTATTATCACCACCACCACCAGTCTTTCAACGGCAGTCATTGGATATAGACCCTCTCTAGGTTTTGCCACACCTCTCTATTGTGGGTGTTGTGGAGCCAATACTCTCTGAATTTATCTAGTATGTCTCTCCATTATGTATTCTGCCGGCCTCGGTTGCACATTTGATCTCTGGGGATCCATATTGTGAGTAGTGATGTCCATCGGTGGTGTGCCATTCTTGCAACATGACCAGTCCATTGGAAATTTGAGTTTTCTTATGGATTCTATGATGTCTCGGACTCCTGTTTTCTCACTGATATATTGTGCTGTCTTGTGATCTCTCCATGTGATGTTGAGCATGATTCTCTTATGTGTACATTGCATGGTTCTCAGTTTGTGGGCCTGTCTCTTGGTTAGGCTCCATGTTTCAGTAGGTGACTATAGAGAGGATGCGTTGGTTATATACCCCCCTTTTTTTAGGACTAATGAGACCTTTTTATTTTTGAAGGTTGGCTTGCTCTGTGGAGAGCTTGCCATCATAGACTGATTCTTTGCTTGAGAAATTTATGGAGTTTCATTCTCTTAGATAGATGTAGTGGTCTTCTTTCTCTAGTTCTGTGTTTTCGATTTTGATTGCTGTGTTTTCATCTCTGACATGTTTGTTGTATGTGATCTTTACTGTTTATCCTCATCATAATCAGATTTTTAGCATCTGTCATTGGACATAGATGTTCTCCCTACGTTCACCAGACTTCTCTATTGTGGACGTCACAGAGTACCTTCTGAATTTGTCTCGCTTGTCACGCCATCTTTCTTCATGTCGGTCACAATTTTGCATATGATTTTTGGGGAGCCATGTTGTCTAGGGGTTGTCTGACATTCTTGCAAAATGTCCAGCCCATTACCATTTGGGTTTTCTTATGGTTCCTATGATATCTTGAACTTCTGTCTTTTTCTTTTATATACTGTGCCACTTTTATATAACTTATTCTGCTTCTTTTATTCTGTTCCGTTACTTTCAATTATATTATGTGTACTACATGTATTCATCTATGCATAAATCTCATGTATTTAGCATTGATTACAAAAATACTTAATGAGAAGTTAGAAATCGGATCCATATTTGCTATTTGGCCTGATCCTATCACCCGCTTTGCATGGGCCTGGCTGTGAAGTGTAGAAATGTAGAAAGAGGGCTTGTTAAATTAGCCACTGAAGTCAGGGATATTGCCAGCTTTGATCAGTTTTGGCTTTAAAAATAAAAGTAGGTATGTTATGCTGAGAAAAGCAGATTTTTATTCAACAGTTTTGTCCATCTCTTTTTTTTCCCCTCATTTTATTTTGTCAGACTAGAAAAAGAAACCAGCTTTCTGTAATATTCCTGAAGAGTTGCTGTATATTTGGAAAGATAAGGCAACGTGCAGATAAGACGAGACCAATTTCAGTCTGAATTCCATGGTTTTAGCTCACTGTTTAGTCATTGTTCTCATATCTGGCCTTGGGCTGGGCAATATGGATAGGAAATTCATATCCCAGTATTGTCAGGCTGAATACTGATTTACAATATATATCCCGGTATTTTCAAAACCACGTGAGATTTTAGAAAAACTTTCAACACAAACAGAAATCAAAATTATAATGAATAGAATAAATTTAAAAAATTGGCATATATCTGAGAATGCTGCTTCTTCAAGTTTAACAAGAACACAAAATACTCTGACTATAAGAAACTAAAAATAAAGAATTAGTAATAGTTTTCTAGTAAGGCAGACAGTTGAAGGAACTATGAAGGAGAGAAGGGTAGGTTTGGTGCAGAGGAAGAGTGGGAGCAGGATTGTGTGGATAATCTAGAAGGGGGGACAATTGAGCCTTGGAAAAAAAGGAGCTAGATCTAGCTCCAAAATAGCTAAATTGGCATCATTGTGGCTATATCGGTATAAAGGGCACTGCTCAATCTTATACCATGTTTGAAAATATGTCAGTATTTTATATCGTCGATGTACAACTCAGCCCTATAGGATGACCCTACTGTTTGGGGTGTTTTTCTGTTTCTTTTAATTTTTCATATGTCAACTAATCCATTGAAATATATAATGATACTTTGTATTTTTTTTCTGAAGAGTTGCTCTAAAATATACTATTTTGAATTATCCCAATGTATAAAAGACGATTTACATCCACCAGTAATAATTTTCAAAATTTCATTATTTATCTTGAGCACTTACACTCACAAATAGTATTTTTATGAATTATCTCATGTTGTTTATGTGATGAATATAATCACTTACACATATTCAGTCTATTTACATTATGAATATTAAATGTGTATATGCATTGTGCTCATTTTTGTTTTGAGTCAGTTTCTTATGACTGGTTGTGGCTTTATATCTCAAGTGGCTACCATCAAAACCACTGTCTCATAATCAGCTTTAAATTCAATGTAAGTAGTCTATGATGACATACCAATATGTGAAATAACACCATTGGCTACTGAAAGCATTAAGCATACACTGTTAAAATTGTCATCAAAACTTTCTTCAGTTTTCAAGTTGGTCTGGCTATGTATCATGTGTGCAGGTTGTCCCTATCAGGCTATGGAGCTCAAGATCTAAGCATTTATTCCTTATTATGTTTAGAAAAATCTGTTCTTTTTCTAAAGATCCTCCTCCCCCAAATAGCATGACAGTTTCTCTTGAGTGATTTACCAAACCTGTCATTGTTCAATGTTTTATATGTATTTCCCAATTGATCCAATCTAAAACCTATTTGCCATCAGAGAATCAAGGAGAACTGATGCCACTTTCTGAAGTCTACAATAGAAAAAAATTTAAAATAAAAGTTTCAAGATATGCTATTGTCTATGAACCCCTATCCCACTGCCTCGTGGGTTAGTCTTGGTAGAAGGAAGGTTTGGGGAGACAACTCTAGACAAACCACAGTAGAAGCAAAAGACGGATGATCCGGCACTCTCCCGCAGCTCTGTACAACATATGGTCATCTCTGACATGTGCCATCAGACTCTGATTGTGCAAGCTGGGTTAGTGCTACTGGTAGTCTCTGCAGCCCTTCCAGCACTTGTATCTCCTGTACAGGTTTCCTTAATCTCAATTACCCCACTGGTAAATGGCAATGGAAGAAAGTGAAGATTTTAGTGCAGCAATACCTTAGATAGTATGGTTTTGATGTAGCACAGTTAAATTAATTATCAATATAACTAAGTAGACACTGAAAAAACAAAACAAAGATATATATAAGGAAACTTCATATAGTATGTAACATTTTGGAATGAATTAACCACAATCAAGTTATACCTGTAGTTTATGAAGTAACATGATTAATCTTTACTGTTTAACGTTTGTTGTGCTTGGTATTAATATCATACTATTATTCTACTTGTTTGTATGTATGGCCATTAAGCTTTCTGATTATTATTCATCCTTCTCATATCTTTCATTCTTTCTCTTCTCTTCACGCCCATCCTTTTAATATAATAGACAAAGGTAAAAACAGAATAGCATGCTTATGCTTGAATAGGAACTAAAGGGGCTCAACCTTCTCTATAACTGTCATTCATTCATTACTCCTCAGCATCAAATCTGGAACCTAAAAATGAAGTTGTTGTAGTAGTTGGGATACATATTGATAGCAATAGTAATGAATGACAATAATAGTAATAATAATATCTCTACTTTCCATAAATGAATCACCATAGGCTGCTCATACACCAGCATTAACTATCCAAAATTATCTTTGAAGAATAAATCTTTTATTTAAAATTATCAAAAAAAAATTTGTGCATTGTTCATCCAAAATGAGCATTGAGACTCACTCCTCACCCCAAAATGTTTTAAATGGTACCTAGAGGTGTACTCATGCAAATTTTCAAGGTTGTAATCCCCAAAATATGACCATGTGCCCCTAGAGACACATTCACTTGTAGTTAGATTGACAAATACTCTGAGAGAGAAGAATCTGTTACCTGCTTGGCTGGTTGGTCAGGTCATTTTTGGGTCTACTGTGATTTGATAATAATATTATTAGATATATTAGTTTCATTTACTCTGTATGTTATAGTTAGTATAATTACATTCTCTAGGTAATATTACTTGAACAAAATCATATACTACAATTGCTAATATACATATATGCAAGGGTAAAGATGATATCTTGATAGTAGAATTTTCATTGGTCCACTTAGTGATCATTGTTAACATTGCTATTTTTTTTTTCAATTTATGGCATATGGCAAGACTTACTTGTCAAAAATGGTGTCATGTGTTTGGCTCATGTTGTTGAGAATAGGTTCCGCTAGTTAGTATATTTGCCACTATTTCTCTTCTTTAGGAAAATTATATACTTTAATTGCAAAAATATATAAGTGAGAGTAATGATGATATCATGGTTGTCAGAAATTCATGATAGTATCTTTGTTATGGAATTTCTACAGGTCAAGCTAGTTGTTGATAATACTATCGTTCCCAACAGCCAATTGTTAATCTTTGATTTTAATCAACTTTGAATGTCATGTTAAAAATTGGTTGTAATTAAATGAAATAAAAATAAACTTATGATCATGTTTCTGTTTGGCAATAGCTCAAAGGAAATTTAGACAGAATCAATTGATGGAAATATTTCATCTCAAATCAATTGATTCTTTTAGATGAATTTGATTTGAAATGAAATGCCTCATAGCATTTGATTCCAACTGACAAACAAAAGACAATCAAAACTGCAACAAAAACTTATTACTGCCAGGCTAAGTTGTTGAAATCATCACGGCTTGGCTTTGCAAATCAAGATTTAGGACAGTTTTTCATAATGATAACCAATGTATCCCACTGATAGTCACATGTAGAGCTGAAACATGGAACATTACTAAAAGATTGACCCTCAAACTGAGAACCATGCAATGTGCATGCAAGAGAATCGTATTCAACCTCACATGGAGAGATCATAAGACAGCATAGTATATTAGAGAAAAGACAGGAGTCAGGGACATTATAGGAACTGTTTGAAAACTCAGATGGCAATGGGCAGGACATGTTGCAAGAATGGCAAATAACCACTGGACTTCATGTCTCACAATGTGGATCCCCAGAGATCAGGTGCGAGGCTTTGGTTGACAGAGAGTAAGATGGTGTGACAAGCTAGATAAATTCAGAAAGCACTGGCTCTGTGATGCCTATGAGAGGTCTGGTGAATCTCGCGGAAGGTCTGTCCAATTACGGACACTAACTGATTGATGATGATGATGATCTGTGGCAAGTCTGCTGATGACTGGTTGGACTCGTGCAAGATAAGCCGGTTTTCCCCCACATCCGCTTCACGACAAATCAATTGTTCATGTATAAATGGATGATGCTATGTTTTACAGCTTGTAAGAGCCCCCCCATTCAAAAGAAGTGCTCAAAATGGTAGAACCTTTGTCCAGTGCTATATCAACCAAATCTTGAGGGTTGAATAAAGAAAAAAAATGGTAATAAATGAGGTTACAAGGAAATATTCACTTCTGAAATAAGTTGGTGTCTTATGTGCCATCAAATATATCAAGTTGTTTGTTGTTCAGATTAAGAATAGTAGTTACAGAACGATGAGTATCGTGTATGTCAACAACAGTAAAATTCTTGCTTCTTTTTGCTCATTTCTTTTTCTATTTTGCTCTTCAAGATGGATTTTTAATTCTTCTGACTTTGGTTTAGATTTCAATCATAGCATTTGATTAGATCTCCTTTGATCATGTGATATTATGAATTATTCTGATTTTTCTAATTTATTTTTTCCTTTAGATTTTTCAAAAAATATTTCACTGCCAAACGTATTAGTTCAGGAAGTATTGTAATGCTCTGCAAAAACAGAAAAATAAAGTTGCTTTTGTTGTATCTTGGAATTCTACTTCAAAACACTTAAAACTTGAGTCTTTATTACTGAACTGACTAAGTGTGCTTGATTAAGAACTTTAAAAACATTACTGGTTAGTATTTCAAAGATTATTCGCTCAAATATCTTTTTTCTCATTGCTTTTTTCTTTTCATCTCTGTATTTTCAACCTCTATTTCTATACTCTTTGATCCTCTCCTTGTTATAAATAAGTCACTCAATTGACACAAATTAATACAGTTGCTAGTGACGTATAAAATCCTGATTTTATGTAATGTTTATGCTAATTCCCCCAAAAACGCTTGAATCCAACCTTCCTTGTGATATGTGCCTTTGGCAGTCAGATTAACTTATCAGTGTTGATAAGCATAAATTGAGAGTAAATCCATATAGATTTCTTTTGATCCTTGGCCGAGTTGGTTGCAAAACTATGACAACAAATGAATGCCCAACTTTGGCACCCCTGCAGTTTTAGCAGATCACCGTTGATCAGCGCTAACCATCTACTCAGATCTACTTTACACCTTTAATGGGGAAACATACCTCTCCAGTTCACTTAGCTATCAGTCCTGGGGAAGGAAACTCTGATAGAAAACCTATGACTCTGGGATCTTATTACCGATGTCCAATTCTGCATGGCATGTAAATCTTTTGTTTGAAAGGGTCTGGATGGTAACAGTTTTATCTCACTCCACTTTGGAGCTTCATTGCACAGGCTAGAGGGTTTTTGACTCTCACATTACTCTCCTCTGTGGGCCTTGCTAACCATCAACAGGTTTGCATTTGATAAAGACTTCCCTCACAAATCTTCATTCACAAAGTGAAACCCTGATAATTTACTCATTTTGGAAGCGTGAGGTAGCCTAATGATTCTTGCTGGAGCTACTTATACTTAAAACTACTGCCCATAGGTAAGGCATGGATCCTTGTCCCATAATGAAATATCTTGACAAAAATGTCTTGTTAATGGCTTCCTACAATGATTGATGGAGAAGAGTGGGCTAATCACTCTTGCATAATTATTTTACTGCTTTGTCAACCTTGAGAAAAGAGTAGTCCTAATTGACCCATTGTACTCAACAAGTCATGTGTTTGAATTGGAAATACTCCATCCGACTTGAATTTCTATAATTCAACAGGTTTTGAGAAAATTTATGCATCTTAACTCTTGGTGTGATGTATGAAAAAGTTTTGATGTTATTTCTCTGTTGCTAACAAAGGCAATAACTAGTGATCAAAGTTACCTCCTTTCAATTTCAAAGAAAGGTTTTTCTGTACATTTTTTGTTTCCATCTGACATGAGTTCAGCAAACTCTGTTTCCACCCACAGAGGAGATCCACATACTTTGTACTTTGTGAAATGATCCTACAGATTTGTTTCAGAAGATTTTTGAAGGTTTATCAAACTCTTCTCCCAGAACTTTTTTCATTCTACCATCCATCAGATTTAAAACAAAACTTTCCCATAGGTAAATTTTCTTGTGTGGATATATATATATATATATATATATATATATATATATATATATATATATATATATATATATGGGTAAGAGCAGGGCCACTGAGAGGAATTTTATAAGGCTGTGCAAAGCTGTTGCCCCCCCCCCCCCCCGATACTGAACAGACACACTCATCCTTCAAGCATTTTGTTTTCATCTGCTATGATAAGTTTATTCAGGAAATTCTTGGGTCTCTTTTGGCCATTCTGGGCCCAAATGTAATGTACCAGCTGCACCCTTCTCTCATAGGCCCTAGGTAGGAGTCACTAGGGTACTAGTGCTAAATTGTACTTTGCTCAAATATCATATTTTGAAACTGTATCACATGCCCCAAACTGGCTGTTATGAAGACACTTGCAATTTTATATCCATTGATATGAAGATCAACGTATTGTATCAAATTTTCATTTTAAAGTATCCAACAAGAACAGTTTCTAAAAATGATGGAATCTTCTTCATACTAATTATCATTGGTTTTTAATCACAGTTCTGTTGTTGCCAATCACATACTTTCTCAATGGTAAAAACTATTCAGTAAGATAGTCCTAAAAAACATCAGTATTGACAAACTGAGATGTTATGATTTGAATTTTAAAAGGTTTACTGAGGCATGAGTAGCTTGACCTAAAGAAACTCCTGAAAATGTTCTTTGAAATATTTAATCACAAATTAGTATATATTTCATTCTTAAATTCATATAAGAAAATTCAAATGTTAGTGTCAAGGGGAATAACTATAGGCAAAAGTTACTTACCTTTATGGTTTTGGTAAATTTTTCAATTCCTTTTTTTATAAATTCAGACATAATGTTTTCAACAAAATTTATCTTCGCCAATGAAAAGTTCCACGGTCAGTTAGGAATGGTATCAAGGAGGTGATGACTTAGAAAGTTAAATACTCAGTCTCTTTTTGTAAGTCGTTCTTTTATAGGAACCAATATATTATCACACAATTTGCTGAAATATTCTTCTAGCAGTTTACTCAGTGTTTAAGGAAGCAGTATTTGTTTGAAGGTTCGATCTGAAAATTAAAAATTCAAAACATTTTCTTCTTATACTTTTTTGATTTTTTTTTCCTTTTTGAATAAGTCTGAGACATCTTAATGATTATCATATTCTCTAATTCAATACTACCAGGATGATCTTGACTTGTGCATAGTTTCTCTGAGGAGGTTAATTTAGTTTTGCTTTTTGTTTTTTTGTAAATTTTTTCACTTTCCATTGACACTATCATGGAGAAGGAAATTTTGCACTTAAATTGCGATCATTGATGATTCGGATCTGATTCTTTGAAAGATATGAAGGATTCAGATCCTTTCTGTATTTTCCTTTTTCTCATTTGATTTCTTTTTTTTTTAAATTCTTATTTACTTCGCATCATAGAATAACTCTATAGAAGCATAATATAAAGATCATGCCCCTATATTTGACTAATAATATCTCAAGAACAGTTTGACATTACTTGATTGGTACATTCATTGATTAATTTTTTTAAACTTTTGATTCTATCTTAGGATCTGTACCTTTTTTAACACTTTTATTTTAGCTTATAGCCAGTTCACATTAGATACACCAGTTCTCTTATGGTCACTGAAGTTGAGCAATGTCCAGCCTTTTCAGTACCTGGATGGGGGATGACCACTTTGGAATGGGTGCTATAAGTAGGCAGGGATCCATTTATTTTCTCCATGCTTCCAATGTCTTATAACCTGGATACTTGCAATCTCCCATAGGCGAAAAAAGTGTCACATGATGAATTTATATTAGTACATGTAAGAAATGACGGGATTATTTATGTGTAAATCAGCTCTTCTACCAAGGATCAGAATATCTGTGCACCCTTCCCAGAATCAAAGTGTCACTCATAGCCATCTGCCAAAGATTTACTCAAAATTCATTACCAACTGAATCACAAAAGCATTAGATGAAAACCAAACATGGGAGCAAGCTGACTTTAGAAGAAACCATGGACCATCTCCTTTCGATAAATCAGCTGAAACAAAAAGCAGCTGTATACACTCACAGCAGCATTCATAATCTTTGAGAAAGCCTTCAACTCAGTGGAAATTCTCATGGCCATGGATGCCATCACTCTACAAGGTATAGACCCTGTACACATCAGAGTACCTCAACATATATACAGTTATAGCAGCTCCATTACATGAAGTCTACATAAAAACTCGAAGCCCTTCCTGCTCAAAAAAAGCATAAAACTAGGTGATACCAGCTCACCCAAACTCTTCATAGCCTGCCTCAAGATGATCTTCCCAAACCTAAACTGGGAAAGTAAAGGAATCAAAATAGACGGCGAATATCTGAGCAACCTCAGATTTGTAGACAACATTGCCATTTTTGCAGAGAACCAACAAATAATGCTAAATGAATTATTTGAAGAAAGCAGAAAAGTTGGCCTATGCAGGAACTTCAGTAAAACTAAGGTCATGTGTAACAATCATGTGGAAAATAAGAACACAGCAATCAAAATCGAAAACAGAGAATTGTAGAAAGTACATCGCTACCTAGGGCAATGAATCTCTATGAAATCCTCAAAAGAAGGAGGAATCAAGCGGAGAAACACTCTTGAATGGCAAGCCTATTTATCTACAATTTATCCTAAAAAGAAGGGTATACAACCCATGCATCTTCCCGAAAATACCTATGGAGATGAAACATAGAACCTAACCAAGAGACTGCCCCTAAAACTGAGAAGCATGCTTAATATGCACATGAAATAATCATGCTCAACCTTACATGTAGAGATCACAAGACAGTGCAATATATCAGTGAGAAAACAGGAGTCCAAGACATCGTATAATCCATTAGAAAACTCAAATGGCAATGGGCCGGTCATGTTGCAAGAATAGCAGACAACCAATGGACATCACGACTCAAAACCAACTAGAAAGTATTTGGCTCTACGACACCCATGATTGAGAGGTGTGGCAAATCCTGGGAAAGGTCTATGTTCAACGACGGACATTTAAAGACTGATGATCTATATGTTTTAGAAGAAGTTACAGACAGAGATACAAAAGATAAAATAAGAAAAGATGTACTATTCACTATATTGAGAGATAGTGAACTTGTTTTTCATCTATCTCTGCTGAACACATTTTGAATTTCTTAATATGTGCATAAATTTAGATACTAAATTTTCAAAAAAAGCTTAGATTCTTTTCATTTTTCATTTAATGTTAGATTTTTTTGAACTTTGAACATTTTTGAGTTTTTTAAAAATGGAATTATTAACAAGATCAGGTGCCAAATGTGTTGCAACTGTCATGTTATTGTGTCTTTGTTATTCATTTAAATTTCTATAATTCTTTTTATCTGTTTGTCATTATGCTCAATGAAGACGATACAGGATTGCAAAAAATCTTTGCAGAACTTTACACCTTTATATTTCACGAATCTAGATCAGCCAAGGGCAAAGTAAGCACTTGGTAGCTTTTTTGACATGTAAAATTGCGTTTGCATGTGCATGTATGTATATATATAAACATATATATGTGTATAAGTATATGTATATATATATATTCATATATATATATTGTGTGTGACAAAGAGAGTATATAAGTCTGCACATGTGTAAGTACGCTTATGTATGTATGTATGTATGTATGTATGAGTGTGTTTGTACACTAATATGAACATAGATATAAACATGTTTGTGTATGTGTATGTATATAGAGTTTTTGCAACAGTATCACTTGCTAACTTTCTTTTGATATGCAAATGATGTGCATACATGTGTGTGTATGTTAGTGAGTGAGAGAGGCAAAGAGTATGTAAATATACGTATGTGTTTACACTCTCATGCACTCAGATACAATTATTTATACACTCACGTGTATATTCTAGGTTTTTGTTGCAGCATACATAAGAAATTATGTGCGTGTACGTAAATGTTGAATATACTTTATATTTACATGAATGAAATTTATGTGTACTTATATACAGAGATACTACCCATAAGTTCAGGGAATTTGAGCTGATTGACTGATCTATTTATCCATCACTTAATCAACAAATAAAGACTTTCCTTCCATCATTTTTTTCTTTTTTTTTTTTCGTTTCAATTTTGTGCCTTAAATTCAGCAAATTTTATACATAAGATATGTTACACGGAATCAGTGAAATTACCTAAATGACAAAATTGACTCATTTTTTGTGAAAAAGTTTGATTACATGAAATTTTGATTGTAAAAAAAAATAATTGCATTATATCCTTGTTTCAATTCAATGAACTTTCAATCAAATTAAAACTACGTATTTATTTATTTGTTTGTGAAAAAGTTCAAACAAATTTACTTGTTTTTTGTTAAAAGGTTTGATTTCACAAATTTTGATTGTAAAAGAAAAGTTGTTTTATATCCATTAAATCTATGAATCTATTTTTTTTAAATATTTGAAATATTTCTAATCAGGCAGTTTTACCAGTTCATTGTAACATCTATGATATTTATATAACACATATGATATATACATAATATATATATTATTGCAGAGACAAAGATTGATTTCACATGGCTCATTGAAGTCACAATGAACTTTTGAGTTTAAAAGCTGGATTTAATTAATCATTTATTCAGAAGGTTAATGAATGCTCATTTCAATTGAAAATATAATCAAATTATTCTGAATGCATCTTTGTATTCAATGGCGGATTTACTAGAGAGCAAAAAAAATGATTTAACAAGTCTGGTTAGTCACTCAATAGAAACCTGTATGTGACCAACGTCTTTTAACAGCAATTAACAAAATCAGAAAAAGGGTATGATCAATGAATTAGGTACTTCTGTCTCCTTTTCATTGAGCAGTTGTCACCAAAAAAGGTCTTCAATTTTCAAAAAACCAGCATGAGTGCCGTTGGGCACAAGCTAAGGGATCAATTCAACATAACCTTACATTGTAAATTGAACCCCCCACACACGCATACACTAGAAAATCTATTTTGAGTGTATAGATGAATATTTTGAATGATATTTCAGTACTTTTGCAAGTATGGAATAATAAAAATACTATTTTGTATTCTAAATTAGGCTCCAAACATGGACATTCAGAAGTAACTTGGTCATTGCTCATTTCAAAGTTGCAAATTTGGAAGTGCCCCAAACTTTCTGTTGTGTTAAGCAGTCCGTCATAATTGTCATGTAAAATAATTTTCCATCTGTCATACGGAATTACAGCTCAGAAGTATTTTGCTAACTTGTCTTCAGTTTTGCCGATATAAATCTGAATTCAGACGATTCTAAAGAGCAGAGGTCAAGAGAGATGATTTATGTACAGAAAGATCTATAATTTTTAATGTTTTATTCACTTAAACAGATTTAAAAAAAAAAAATTGTACTGTCTTGTGTCCTGACTAATATGTCTGATGAATGCCAATTTTAAACAATGGCCAGTTATGGGTAATTGCAGTGCATACACATATGCACATGAAATAATCATGCTCAACCTCACATTGAGATATCACAAGACAGCACAATATATCAGAAAGATAACGGGGGTCAGAGACATCATAGAATCCATTAGAAAACTCAAATGGCAATGGGCTGGTCATGTTGCGATAATGAGAGATAACAGATGGACATCACAACTCAAGACATAGATCCCAGAGATCACATGCAAAACTGAGGCCAACATACAAGATGGAGAGATAAACTAGACAAATTCAGAAAATACTGGCTCCGTGATGCACATGATAGAGAAATGTGGCGTATCTTGGGGAAGGTCTATGTCCAACGTCGAACGTTAAAAGACTGATGATGAGGGTTTTTTATATTTATCATGTCTTGGAGGAACCTCACAAAAGTTCATTGTTAGGCTTCTGTTGATAGATAATTCCCCACAGTGTGTATTACATGCAAATAGTAACAAATTTGAAGCTATATAGTTAAGAATTGTTTTGACTATCATGACTGTATTCACCTTGCTCATCTCTTGAAATTTTTATACCCTGAATTCAGTAAGACATGGAAGGTCAAAGATTGACTCCCCTGTAAATGTCAAACAAATAAACTGACTAGTATGTATATATCACAAAGACATTTTACTTAGTTTCATAAGTCTTCTCCAAAGTTTATTTATAAAAGCACAACACATACTTCCTGTTATATTGTTCTGAAAACAAATGTAGAGAAAGCTTCCTTCTGTTTCTATAGACAATGGAACATCTCTGAAGTAATTTCTCCAGGATGTAAGCCTATGCAAAGCGTATGGAGATCCTGGGATGCCCAGTTCGCAAAATCCCTTTCTCAGCCTGTTGATATTGAAAAGAAAGCTGAGTGTGATAAGATGGAAGTGCAAGTTGGCATCCGATTGTCTTAAAGGGGCTCCACTCCCTGGTTTGGAATAGACTGGTTGCCTTTGCAAGGGCTAGAGAACCTAGTTTTCCCTGAAATCTTTCCCATAGCTGGAGAAAGTGATGGATTCATATCATTCCCAATTCTACATGAGCAGCCTCCATTGCCTGCACCTTCAACCACTCTGCCACTTGCATTTCCATATGACCTGAATAAACATTTGAATATCTACATTCTATTTCTTGTTGGTTGATCATTGATGATCTGTGTATATGTTCTTGAGAATTTAATTTTATATTTTTCCCTCAATTTGATTTGTTTGGACTTATCTGATTTTCTTTTGATTACCTTTTTTCTTGAGGGATATTTTCAGGAATTAGCTTCCAATTCAGAGAAGGAAATTTTCAGGACAATGGGAATTTAAAAAAAACAAACTGTTTTGGTACTTGTAAAATCCTTAATACTCACAGGGAAATGGCATTTTATTTATTGTCTTAGTATAAGCATTGTTAGAATTGAATGGCTGAAATTCATTTATCTTTTGTCACTCGAAGCCAGGCATCCAAAGCTTTAGGAGATGGGGGCTTGGCTCACATTATTTAATGTAATGTAGAGATCAATCTCTTCTTTAGGGAGGATTAATGGGATTACCATGGTAGGGTTTCTACGTCGTCATCATCATCATCATCATCCTTTTAAAATCCATCGTTGGACATAGACTTTCTCTAGGATTCGCCACAATTCTCTATCATGGGCATCACGGAACCAGTATTTCCTGAATTTGTCTAGTTCATCTCTCCATCTAAAATAAGTATACAACCAATGCATTCTCCCAATTGTCACTTATGGAGCTGAAACATAGAACCTAACCAACAGACAAACCTACAAACTGAGAAGCATGCAACGTGCGCATGAGAGAATCATGCTCAACCTCACATGGAGAGATCACAAGACAGCACAGTATATAAGGAAGAAAACAGGAGTCTGAGACAACATAGAAACTATTAAAAAATCTAAATGGCAATGGGCAGGCCATGTTGCAAGAATGGACATCACGACTCTACATCACCACCAGCTGCTTACTGTACTTGATATTCTTAGACAGTCACCCATTTTTGTACTGATTGAGAAAATTAGGTATTTCCCACAAGTATAAGAAGCTCAGGTAAAAAAAATACAATTTGGAATGCTTATTTTCTAGGCAGGAAGATGGGCAGAATCCTTTCTCTTCATGTAAGAGATTGGCATGATACAGTCTTCCTTCTCTCATTCATCCTTCATCTAACTTTGTGCTGCACAAAGCAAAGCTAAGAAAATATTGATAATGTAGCCAGCAGGGAAATTTGAAGCTTTTAAGTGAAGTCATTTTTTTTTTTTTTTTTTTTTATTCCTTTAAAAAATTTTGTCTTGCCAAGTTTTTCTGACTCTGTTTTTAAGTATAGTTTCAACTTTCTGTCTCCACTACCTAAGTAAAAACTAGACTAAGTAGACAGAATCAGGTTTTAGCCATACATACCACATGAGAATTCCATTCTTTGTAGTTGCAACACTCCATATAGGCAAATAAGAAAAAAAATCTTCATATATTTATCAGGATATATTACATTTCAAAATCACTTGTTTATTAGTTAGACTCCAAACACATCACGTGTGGCCCCCAAGGCATCTGGCCTCCGTGACTTGCCTAGTTGTACAGTGCTACTGTTGCTTTTTATTTTTCTTCTGAACATTTTCAAGAATACTTTGGAGTACATACTTATATAAGTGGGATTTATTTTTGATAGAAAAAGTTACAAGACACACCAAAAGATACGGTTCTGTCATTTTCCTTAAACAATATCATCCTACTATAGTTCACCTAATGTCTGTCTGTCTATGTCACAGTGTAACCCAGAAACCACAACTCTTATCCCCATGAAAATTTTGGTGTATACTAATGGGACAGCCAGGCATGCTCTTAACTGGTTTGTTTTTCTAAATTTCCTTCCAAAATGAAAATACGTGGTCTGCATCTGTGATAATAATGACCACATTTCTATCCATCTATCTTACTATAATTCATGTATCTTCTGTGAACTTCCTCCAGATACTCAAATTAAATGTGTTTCAAGAGTTAATGATGATGATGATTTTCAAATGAGGTATGATTGAATAAATACATAGTTCAAATCCATGATCTCTTATCTGGCCCTCTCCAGGAACTAGTTGAAAATCTGGTCCATTGGGAGGGTTTTCAGTTAGACTTGAGATCCTATTTTTATCTTTATTTCCACCATAAGCAGAGTCACGTCAACTTGCTTTGTTAAGCATCAAACTAGAATCATGATTTTAATTTAGATTCTTAATGTAGTGAAAAACTCGAATTGCAATGGTCTGGACATATTGCTAGAATGTCAGACAAACGATAGACATCATGACTCATAACATGGATCCCCAGAGATCATATGCAAAATTGTGGCCAACTGAAAATAAGATGACATGTCGAGCTAGATGAATTCAGAAAGTACTGGCTCTGCAACGTGCATGATAGAGAAGTCAGGCGAATCTTGGGGAAGGTCTATATCCAAAGATGGACACTAAAAGGCTAATTATGAATGTGTTATTTGATATCTTTGAGTCACCCTGATCTGAAATTTTCATTGTATTATGTAATGATTCCAGCATCGTCCATTGCTACCTTTGTTGACAGCATATGAGGTTATACAGTCCAGCCTGTATTATTTTTTAGATCTTCAGATCTATTTAGATGCAAATTCATCATTTTGAATGTATTTAGATGTAAATTCATCATTTTGGATGTATTTAGATGTAAATTCATCATTTTGGATGTATTTAGATGCAAATTCATAATTGTGGATGTATGTAGATGCAAATTCATAATTGTGGATGTATGTAGATGCAAATTCATAATTGTGGATGTATCTAGATGCAAATTCATAATTGTGGATGTATCTAGATGCAAATTCATAATTGTGGATGTATCTAGATGCAAATTCATTATGGTTGATTGTATTTCTTGTACGGTTAATGCTTCCCGAATGATGTCGAGATTTCAAGTTTTAGAAATTCTTGAAAATGTGTATATTTGTATTAGAAAGATAACATTTTTTTTATCATTAATCATATTAGAAATACACACTTTGTAAATCATCTGATCATATTAATGTTTTTTTTTCTTTAAATTCTATTTGGAAAAAGGCAAGTATTAAAATGCCCCATAGATAAATTTTCATAGAAGTACAAAATATAAAATTTACTCCATGGAAGTTATGTCTGCTAATATTCTATTGTTAGAAGTTCAGCAAAACCAAGAAATAAGTATATATCTTTGTTGAAAAATGTACATTAGATATGAAAAGAGAATATTTTTTTAATTCTTATTTTGAGAGATACTTCTCTTATTAAAATTCATCCATATTTTATTTGATTCAAGAATTTCAAAAATACAGTTATTGCTTTCAAGTTTTAAATTGGTCATTTTTACAATAGGGAGCATGGAAAGATCAGTTGTAGGCATCTCAAAAATGAAGTATAGTTTCATAGATACATACATACATTCATATTTTTACCTGTAAATATAAAGGATGAAAGCTACTCCTTAGGCATATTAAAGGTTGTTGGTTAACAAACAAGAGAGCAACATTGGTTCAAGTCAAAATTATAGTGTTTATTTCCATTGTCTTTAGAACATTATGAATGGAAATCTTTTCCCCCAAATCTCATCCATAAGACTAGAGTTTACCAAACTTTCTTTGACTAGCGCTCCCTTGTTCAGCATGTGTTCCATCAGTGCCCCCCAAATAAAATCGGTCAAAAATGATCAACTGAAAATTAGATATTACTAATTTGAAGAAAAACCCAACAATTTGAGCATTCAAAAATATATGAATTGAACCTCAATGAGATGGGATGGATCTATGTATCTCATCTGGTAGCTACTTTCTAGAACTGGTAAAATATTACTGTGTCAATGTATGAATTATTGTGTATGAATGATGAATTATTGTGTATGTATATATTCTCATTCACATGGCATATTAACTAGAATGTACAGATATTTCGGAGACTATTCTTTTATCATTCATTCTTTATTTTGAAAATTCAACATTGCTAAATTTATTAAGAAAAATATTTGAAAAAGAGTGCTGACGTGAATTATTGTATTCCAAAATTCCTACTGAGGCCTATGCAAAGATTTGTAGTGTACTTGTAAGATCTTGAATTTCCATGTAGTATAATAGACTGCTTCTTGAAGATTCAGCTCAACACAATACAATGATAAAGAGGCTATTGAAATCATTGCCATTAATTTGGAGACAAAAATACTGGATGAAACTGACATTTTTAAAATTTAGTCCTTTCATGTATTTTCTTAATACATTCTCAAGGGATTATATCAGTGGTTCTTGACATTTTTTTACTCTGTACCCTACCTTGATTGCTCAGAAAATGTGATGACTGTCTTATGAAAAAAAAAAAGTAATTAACTTGAATATCACGGTACAAAAAGAACCACATCTTGTTATGCATATTCCCCCTTATTGTAATTAAAAAATTTGTTCTGAAATGATATGATGATGTTGAATTCAGAAATTTACCAAAATTTGCAGTTGGGAAGAAATTGGATTAAATAGAGATAATTTCAATGACAAGAAAACTTTTTAATTGACTTCTAAAAATGTTTATTAAATATATCATGCTATACTAATATCACTCTGGATTTAAGATATAATCCGAAAATGTGACTAATTCAAATTTTAAAGTTTATCTATGTAATGAGACCCTTCAACATGATTTTATTACAGATGGTCTTGATTTCAGGTGCTAATCTAGTCAACTTCACTTGTGAGTCTCTTCGTTTAGATATCTAATAGTTTTTTGGTTTTTTTCCTTGTAGTAAGTCACCTACAACACCATACTGCATTCTACCAAATTTGAAGATGGGTGTAGTGACTGCAGCTCTCTTGCCAAAAACTAGTTGAACTGAGTTTTTTTAGATTTTTCTGTCTCATCACAAAAACACATCCCGATTCTTCAACTCTGAATATAGTTTTAAAAGACTCATCACTCTGTATTTCAGCAAGTTCTTTGTAGTTTATATCCACTTCAGATAGGTTCACTCCGAAGATTGAAAATTCCTTTCTTTTAAATCATAAAATCTATATTATGATATTTTGACTCCTACAATAGTATTTTCAAATGATCCACAATGACAAGTGTAGCAGCATCTGTTACTTCAAACTTATTCAGCCAATGGAATAGAACAAATAGTCTTGAAGGAATATTTTTTTGAAAAAATTCTAAGAATGTACTATAGCCAATGTATCTTAGTCTCTGGATCAACAGTAGTTATATCTGTTCCTTGAAATTGATCGTTTGGTGTCAGTTTTTCAAAAATATCAGCTGAGTAACTTACAAAAGTTTTGCCATCAATTGTCAACAGGAGCATCATTTCAGATTTGTCATTTAAAAGTTCACTCAGTATATTGAATAGTTTCTGAAATTTTTCAGACATTCACTTTTTGACATCCATCTTACATACACGTGAAGCAATACACTTTCATGGGCTGCATTTTTTATTGGCACATTTTAAAAAAGTTCATATCTAGCATTACCTATTCCAAGGTTGTTGTCAACTTTGTTTACATTGCAGCCTCATGTTTTGGTTACACAGTCCTGTTAATTTCATATATTCAGCTGTATTTCACCCCGTAAGGTTATAATCCTAGAGTTGTAGAAGATGGTGCTAGTGCTGAAAAGCATAAGCATAAAACATTATCTATCCTTAAAAAGGTGGTGTTATTGAAAAAATAAGATGAAGGAACTTCCGCAAGGTGTTCATGTGAGTATTTTGGGGATGGATTTAAAGAAATGTGTATGATTTAAAGGAACAAAAAAAGCTAATTTTTTTGTTCGAAAGACTGGTCTTGAAGGTCAATTTCTGTAGTCTGACAATTGGGTCCTAAGTTTGCCCGATTGAAGAGGTTCAAGTGGTACCAACAAAAGTACCTCATTTTCTCTTGCAGCAGATCCAGCTGTCTGCATTTTTTTGACTTTAACTGAAGCTGTTCTTCGATATTCTCTTTCCTTCATCTATTCTGCTTCAAACTGTATTGTTACTCAATGGTGTGCCATTGACATCTTATTCTTTTCTCCCTGGGACTGTTTTGAGAAAAATTGAATTGAATTAACTACTCTCCTATATTATGAGTCTTCCCAGTTTTTGGTATGTAGAGAAATTTTATAACTAATCCCAAAAATGTGATTATCAGTTGCATTTCATCCAGAAAACAACAAATCAATTGTTGATCTATTTTTAAACTTCAATTTTAGTGAATCAAAATATTCCAATTTTGAATTGATTTGATTATCATGTTTCAATTTCAAATGTGCTTTGAGCTGGCTGTGTTTCTTTGATTAATTGGTCTAACATTGTTGGCGTAGTAAGCAGAAATGTACCCTTTCATCATGCTCAGATGGTATAAAACTAAACTTTGAGTACTACTCTGAATACTGACTAACTTTCAATGTCTACCATTCTCATTTTAGATGGATGAATATCTTTAAAGAAACAAGTTCTTCGTAAGATAAAAATACTAATATACTAAGCTCTAATTATTAACTCCTTTGGGTTAGTTATGAAAAAAAAGCTAATTAAAAAAATAGAAAAGGAAGATTTCTCACCTGTTCATGACATACTTGGCCATTTTACCTAAATATAGATACAAGTATGTTATTTTAACATTTTGTCTGATTTTTGCTGGAATAAAATATTTATGGTTCTGAAATTAATGCACTTAAAATGTATTTAATATCTAAACATAAAGGTCTTTTGCACTTTTACTTTTGTGAATTACAAAACATGTGAAGGTCTTACTGTCAACAATGTTTAAATTGCATTTGTTTAAAAAAAATTGCTCTCAACACAGAAAATATCATTCTAAGCATTTCTGTTTGATCTTTCCAATTTTTCCATGGTCTCTTCACCATTGTCCTTTTCTTCTTCCTAATCATATTTCTTTTCTTCATTCTTTTTCTTCTGTCTTTATCTTTAATGTTTTTTTTTCTATTCATGACTCTTTCTTATTGCTTCCTTTATTCTTCTACATGCTTTTCCTATTCTATTTTTTGGTCATTTTCTTTTTCTTTATTGCTTGTTCTTTCTGTTTTATTCTTTGTTTTTTTTCTTTTTTCTTTCATTTGTCTCTTTCTCATATTGCTTCCTTTCTCTCTCTATTTCTAACTCTTTTTCTTCTCTTTCTACTTGATTTCCCTTTTCTCTGTCTTTTGTCTTGGTGCTTGATTTCTCTTTCTGCTTTGTTTTTATCTTACTCTCATCATCATCTTTTCTCCTTCTATTTCTTCTTTTTTTTTCTCTTTTCTTGGTTATTACTGCCATCCATATTATCATCACCACTCCCACATGAAAAATTAACACTTTCATCAACATTCTAAATTAGGTAACCTTTATGCAGCAAATTGAATTTTCGAATCACCTTAGCCCCACAGATCACTCCGCTGAGTAGGCTTCTGATTTTTCTCTCTTCGCATGTCTCCAGGTGCTCTTGGTTCACACTGCTCCGATAACAGCTCACTGCAAAATAATCCCTGAGTATTATTTTCACTTTTCACCCCTTTCATGAAAGCAAAAAAGTGGCATAAAGCAAACTTTGAAAAAGCTTGGGATTCTTTGAATACATATATGAATAGTGTGTATTCCTAGGCTTGCTTTCCCGGAGTTCCGATCCTCCAGATCCTTTGACCAACTGAACAATTGACAGGGTGAGAGATTCAGACATGAGGCCATCTGATACCTCAATAGGAAAATATGCTGTAGACTCCCATTATTATTGCATCCTTGGAGAGTTCCTTTATGATGTATTTGCCTTTGTAATGGTTGGATTTTATACAAGGTGTATCAATATTGCTGCTTACATGTATATCATGACTATGCTAACCTCTGCCCCATCTTACCTAAGGAACTTTCTATCTTATTTCTCCATCTTATATCTGGTTTTCTACAACCTTTGATATTTTTAAGAAAAACTGATTGGTAAAAGCTTCATCAATATAGATGTTTACTGACACTTTCTATACACAGACTCCTGCAAACGACTGTATACACACCTACGGATTCATATACGTTCACAAATATGTTGGAGATTGGTATATCAAAATGATATCTGACATTGAATATGACACATCTATATATACATATATATATATATGATAAATAGTAGAATGTGGATTCGCTACACAAACTAGTTCATGTTTCTGTCCTCTTCAGGCCTCATCAGGCGAATCCAGCTCTACTCTTAAACAACTTAATTTCATGAGTAAAAAGTTGTATGTATCGAGCACTCTATGAAATAAATCCATTACATTTCAGAAGTGGCTTTATATTATTGATATATTATCATATTATGTTATACTGCTAGCCTGATTTGTACCACATATACTGTATATAGATATAAATATATATAAAATAATTGTGTCATCCAGACAGCTGTTTCATTGTTTTACAACTCTTCAGTGTGGCTATAGATGGTAGGATCGAGATCTTCTCTTCAGACCCAGAGGCAGACATTTTACCCCTGCCTTACTGTACTCTTACCTTTGAGCTAAAGAGCCACCGGTAATACAAAGGCCCAAATAACTGCTTTCAACCCTAATTCTCATCTTGTTTGTTCTCGGTCTATTTGTCTCTTTCAACATGACAGTTATGTATTAAAAAATGGATATACATGATCTGACAGAATGATTATGAATTGCATTATATTATATAGAAGCTTATTTGAAATGATCTCCTGTCATTACACAGTTAATGTATCATAATGTATCATTCATCCTAGATAACATAAACAATTGAAGAATATGGGGCGTCAGCAGTTATTTGGGTCTTTACATATATATATATATATATATATATATATATATATATATATATATATATATATATATACACTAGCCCACCCCCTCCCTCCCTTCCATAGAGATTTCATTAAAGTAGATAAAGGTGGAAGTACTTTCACACATCCCCCAATCAGACCCTAACATTCTTGAAAAATTTCAAATGCTACCTAGCACAGTACACATTCCATTTAACATGCATCTCTGTCAATGCACTCTTGACCTATTTTTGACTGCTGCTGGTTTAGCTGTATATTTTCTGGACCTGAACGCATTTTTGTCTAAAAATTTAAAAAAAAAAATCTTTCTTTTATTTTTTAGGATAATGATTTTCAAAGAAATTCTGGGAGAAAAATGATTTGTTTCCAATGCTCAAAACCAAAGACATCGGTTATCTTTTGTTAATTTCTGGCTCAAGTTACCCTTGTACACAAATTTGCTGCCCATAGGAGTTTCTAAAACATGAAGAAGAAAACAAACACAAAAACTAACATTTGTTATCTTTATAATATCCTATATATATACACACACGCACACACAAGCACGTATCACAGATATATACAACATATTTTTTAATACTTACATGCAGATGAGAATATGATACATGCTATTATATATATATTCAGCATATGCATTTTCATGCAAACTACTCGTATAATAGAAGCAGAATAAGCACAAAAAAAAGTATTTGCGTATTGCTACTGATTATTTACCTTTACTTTATTTTAGTCTACATTCACTTATCTAGAACTAACCCCCACCCACCACCATGACCACCATTTTCCAAAGTATATCAAGTCCAATGTGCAAATATCTCTACTGAATACATTGTGTGCACATACACCCTTCACAAAGAGAGAAAAAAAGACACTAGCCAGAAAGACAAAACAGAGCCTTTACCAAATAAAAGCATTTATCAAAAAAAAAAAATTGTGTAAACCAAGAACATAGAAAACTGAGAGTTATAAGTGTTTTCTATAGATATGCGGACATATGAAATTCAATAGGAATTTGTTTTTAAATTGATTCTATTTTATTGCCTGGTCTATTGAATATTGAGCATTGTGTTGAATGATTGGAATTACAAATTGGTAAAATTAAATAGCAGCCAGTTTTCGCGTAAATTTGGAATATGTCAAGAATAAAAGTAAGTAATATATTTAGTTACAAAACTCAGACAACTCAAGAACTTTCTGCTTTCAACAGTTTATTTTGAATTTCTCCAAAGAAGTATCATAAATTCAGCTGCAGAAGAAAATGCTTGAAATATTTACATTACTGTCAAGAATAAACATGAAGCTATTCACAGGACATCGGAATAATTATTGTTTCAGTCGATTTTGACAGTGTTTATTCAAATTATAAAAGGGACATACTTCTTCATTGCATTCACCTGGAATTCATATAATCGGTTTGAAGGCTGGTCTTGAGAGCTGCTGATCATGAGTTCATGCCATGAAGCCATTCACACGACCTGGAAAATATCATTGTATCCCAGTTGATTCTGTATAATGTTTATTCAATTTATAAAAGGATGTTAGACATCTTTATTGTATCCACTGAGAATGCATAAAATTGGTTATTGCGCTGGACTCAAAAATTGTTGATCATGAGTTAATTTCCTGACTATGGTTTAGAACCAAAGTCGGCATTTCCCGATAATTAATGGTAATGAAAATGAAGTCAGGGTTCATCGATACACAGCAGGAGAGGTTATCGTGTGGAAATACTGAGGTTGACAATGAAGAGGTATGAATGAGTATACAGTGGGTAGACCAGGGTTTCCCCACCTTTTCCCCTACCAACCATTTTTATTCATTTTTTAAAATTTGCCCCCCCCCCCCTCATTTAAACTTTCATCCCTTGGGGGTAGGGGTTGATACTACCCTCATTGAGAATGACTGCTGTACATTACCAACTGCCTTTAGCCAAAGAAACATGTTCTGATGTTGCAGAAAAAGTAGAATTTTATGTTCTGATGACATAGTAAAAGTGGAGTTTTCTGTCCTGTTAAACCTGAATGAAATGCTATACAGTCAAGTCATCACTATAACAAACTAAATGGGGGGGGGGCTGTTATTAAAGCTGGAAGTTAGCTACCCACCGATGTTTGCCCCTCATTTGGTAAATAAGAAGTAAGTTCAGTAGTTCAATGCTTTCAACAAACATTGTTCAGTGAATCTAAAGGCAGTTCAGTTGTCCCTTCGTTCTAATTTTCAATCTCATCTTACGTGTTTGCTGCATCTATAAAACTTTGTTTGGTAAATAAAAATGTTTGATACTTTCTAATTTTGTGAGTCAAGATAAACACAAGAAAAATCTCTTGTGAAATATTATACCGGTGTTACCCAAAACAATAACAGTGCTGAAGAATTCCGTCATATCAAAATGATGACATTTCAATTTACAAAAGCAAAAAAAAAATTGTGTGACATTATTATCGCTATTAGTCAGACCAGGAATTTGAGATTTAAGAGAGAGTGAAAAAGAAAGAGTGCTTCCATGATGTCATATCGTGTCAACTGGCCAGTCTGAGTCCTCTGTATCATTTTGTTCTGTTTCTTTTGTAAACATTGAATTTTTGTTTTGAAAAATTCTATTTTCATGTAATAACAAGTATATATATATATATATATATATATATATATATATATATATATACTTTTTTTTTGGTGGAAATTACCTTGCTATTAAGGATGTCATATAAACAGTTAATATAATAATAGAACCATTAAACAATGTTAAAACATAAGAATTTAAAAAAGCTGTAGATATTCATCAGTGATTCTAAGGTATTTGTCCGAAAATTTTATTCATAATTACAAATGAATTTCAATTTTCAGTAGTTTTTCTTTGGCCTAACAGTCTAGGATGTACTGCTTGTCCGCAGTAAGTTTGGGGATTGAATCCAAATGAAGCAAAACATATTTTTTCCTTTTTTTTCCCTGCTTTTGAGGTCAGTGGCAGATTAATCATTAGGCTGAGGAGGCTCATTTCTTGCTTTTGACATCAGTAGCAGATTATCCATTAGGCTGTGTAGGCTCTTCCTTTTTTTCTGTCAAACTCTTACTACAGAGTTTTGACTATTGACAGTGTTTGTGTGCGATCATAATAGATGACAATGAATAGCAAGAAAAGGAGTGATGTCATGCACGAATAACAGTGACACTGACATATGCAAGAACTGACGATTAATCAAGTCCCAATTAGATTGACTTGTTCTACCAAAGTTAGCAAATCCCATTTACAGGAATTATTAATGAAGGATTTGAAATGGGAAGCATAGCTTTGATATTATATTGTATAGAGAAATGAATTCTGTTGTTTATTGTTTTCGATTTTAATGAAACAAGGGAGTTTGACCATTGTGCAGCCTGGCTTGTTACAATTCAAAGTTTAAACTTGATATTTGATAAAATCCACCCGAAAATTATCCACTCCAGTTGTTAAAATCATAAGTACTTTGACTCATTTTATTTGTTTTCTTACTGCAATTTACCTTCCTCTTGATATTCTACTCAGGTTTTATTACATTTTATTTTAATTTATTTGCAATTTCATTTCATAGCAAGTTTTTACAATATATATCTAAATCAACTCATTGATACATATAGCACATATGAAGCCAGTAGAGATTTTTTATATCTCAAATTTGCTTTGTTATAAAATCAAAATTTAAACAAATTTGTACAAAATAGTTGATGAATTGTTTCATATCAAAATAGATAATCGATAGCAATGAAGTTTTCTGATTGTGTGTTTACTATGTAAATTATTGTTTGTTTTGTTGAAAATAAAAGAATTTGACTTGATTTGATTTTGATAAATATGATGGAATTATCTTCAGTGCGATTATTGTTTTGGGTTATGCTGGTGATATTCCTTGTGGAATTTTTTCAGTGTTCATTGCAACTCACAAACTTGAGAAGTACCGAAAGTTTGTTATGGTCCATATATTCACCACATTCATTGAACCTGGTTTGGTACATCCAAAGTTGGTTCGGATGAATTCACGAGTTTGTTAGAGTCGAAATTCATTTAATTGAGGTTTGTTTTAGCAATGGTTTACTGTAAATATTCAATGGTGAATGGAACGTTTTCTATAAATTCTTTGGAGCACTTTTCAACTTCCTCTCTATTTTCCTCTTTGTCTTCCTCTCTATTTTCCTCTTTGTCTTCTTCTCCATTTTCCTCTTTGTCTTCCTCTCCATTTTCCTCTTTGTCTTCCTCTCTATTTTTCTCTTTCTCTATATTTTTCCCCCTCTTTCTCTTCTTCTTTCTCTCTCTTAATTCATTCTTTACGTCTCTCCTCTTTCCTTCCATTGTCTCCGAACGTCCCTACCCCCTGCTTTCTATAAGTTTCATTTTTCCCTCTTTATCTTTTTTGGCCTTCTACCTTTACTATATCTACCCCCACTTTCTATTATGTTTTATTTTTTTTCTTCTTTATCTCTTTCAGGTCTTCTCCCTTCACTATCTCTTCCTCTCCCTTGTTTATACCCTCCCCACAATGCACAATCCATTCCTTCCTTTGTTTCAGTGTGTTCCATAAGCATGATAATTCAAACACCATGCACCACCGCTTAATCAACACACATTCTCACCACAGTGACAGGATTTCATAGATGCACTCAGACAGTAAAATTATATCTTCAGAATTGATTGTTTATTGTTTCCGAGGAAAGGAGCTACTGATGTATATGTCAGTGAATGGCTTATTGATCTTCTACAACAGACCCATGAGTAGAATCCATTTCCCAGAGCCCTTTTGAAAGATGCTTTAAAATTGGAAGTTCTTCATGCATAACTTACTTTATTTAGCCACTGTAAACAAGTAAATAGAAAAGGCATGAGTTCACAAATGTTGTTATTTGATTTTTACCAAGCCAAATCTAATTTGATAACACCAAGGCAAGTAGAAAGAAAATGTAAAATAATAATAAAAAGACATTCATCGACGTTCGGATATCTTGAGGTGATGCTTCACTTGCCACAGAATTTATGGGAGATTTCACTCTGCCAATATTATAGAGGTGAAGATATTGCTGATCTTTCCATTCAGAAAGCCTTTCAACAAACTTTTATCAATTTCTCAGCAATAAACTGATTATTGTGTACAGTCTGCTTTCAGGTACTGTTTCTTGCTTTAGTCAACCTCCAGGAGTTCTAACCCAGCAATGTTTGGGAATTCTTTTTTATCACATGAATACAATATTCGGGTTTATTTTTCTCTTCTTGCTCTCTCTATGTCTTTCTTTCCATTTTTGTCTTTTTCCTTTCTCCCTTTCCATCTTTTCACCCCGCTCTCTTTTTCTATCTGTTTCTCTTTCCCACGTCTTTCCCTCTCTCTTTCCCCCGTCTTTCCCTCTCTCTTTCCGGTCTTTTCCTCTCTCTTTCCCCCGTCTTTCCCCCTCTCTGTCCCCCTCTTTCCCTCTCCCTATTCCTCTCATTCCCTCCCCTCCTTCCTCTCTTTCACTCCTCCTTCCTCTCTTTCACCCCTCCTTCCTCACTTTCCCCCCTCTCTTTCCCTTCCCCCCTTCCTCTCTTTCCCTCCCCTCCTTCATCCCTTCCCCCCTCCTCTCTTTCCCTTCCCTCCTTCCTCTCTTTCCCTCCCCTCTTTCGTCCCTTCCCTCCTCCTCCTCTCTTTCCCTTCCCTCCTTCCTCTCTTTCCCTCCCCTCCTTCGTCTCTTCCCCCTCCTCTCTTTCCCTTCCCTCCTTCCTCTTTTTCCCTCCCCTCCTTCGTCTCTTTCCCTCCCCTCCTTCGTCTCTTCCCCCCCCTTCGTCTCTTTCCCTTCCCCATCTATCTCCCCCTCTTTTCTCCTCCTCCCCCAGAAGCACATTTCTTGAGTCCATTCTGAATTTCAAATCTTACTAACATTGCCCTAATTGGCAGGCACTAAAAAGCAGACAAAGAAAGAAAAAAACAGATATAAATCTGGAATCCTTTTGATCTCAAAGTTACCTGCTCATAATTTGAACTTTCTCGATAACATTATTCCAAATATCAACACACACTTTACAGAAATGTTTCCTTTCTGGTTGTATTTTTCAAAGAAAAAAAATCAACCCCCTTCATTTATACTTCATTCATAAAAAAAAAATCAAGGAAGAACTATTTTTAACATTTCCAATCTTTGCTGTTTACACACAACCGAAGGAAGCTGGCCTCAGTAAAGATGTGATAAAAAGGCTACTGGAAAGTTAAGATGAAGATAAATAGTATAAAAATTCATTTTAATATTTTAGACACATTTGGCAGAGAAGAGTAAATGAATGGATATAATTATGGGAATTTGAGAAAATGGGAAACCATTTCAGCTTTTTAAAAATTTTTTGTTTGTTTGAATTTATATCATGTTCAAATTAAGCAAACCAATGTATTGAACATTCAGTAGCTTTGAAAAATAAAAATTAATATTAAATCAATGGAAAAAATACATGCTAGTTTATTCAAATGTTTAAAGATGATTTCCTACATTTTTAAAGTTTGTGTCGAATCTTCTATCTTGAGGCATGTTTTTAGTTAGGAAATACAAGGAGAAAAGTGTTCATGAGATTGAGGGGCATCTCCTCCCCTCCTCTCCATCTCTCGCTCTCTTACACACACACATATGCTTAAGATTTGGTTTTAGCAACATGCAGTTCGAGAAGAAAATGATTTTTCTTTTAATTTTAAGTGCTTTCAGTCCATTAGGCCTTACAACCATCTGGAAATTAGTTTTTAGAAGAAACAATTTTTTGAAGGTTTTATGAGAGTGTGAAGGTCTATTTACCATTTAACTGTAATGATCAAGTGGCTACATTCTTTCTGCCAAGTATTGAATTATCTTCTCTTCTTCCTGTTACTTTCTTTAATACCATATACCCCAACCCAGTGTGGGGAAGATGATCACAATTCTAAATTGTAAAGTTTCACACCCTTGCTCACTTGATATTAAAAATGGTGCACAAACAAAAATAAGGGTTTTAACAAAAGAAAAACACTAGTAAATATGTAAATTATATCGTCATTGCTCCCGTTAAATTGAATTGTTTTTATTTGTTGGCCATTTTTTACAGTGAATGAGTGAGTAAAACTTTACAATTAGACCCACTTTACGCACATTGTACTTCAACCTTAACACCAACCTTAAAAAATTTCAAATGATTAAAAGAATTAAATTTTTTATAATGAAATAACTTGTGAGCTTTACCTCCATCTGTACCTCTGTAAAAATGACAGAAGGCATATGCCCATCATCGTTATTGTTATAATCTATAATATTCAAAGAAATCCTTATCCTGAAAATTAACAAATATCCTGGTGGGTCAAAGATCTTAAGGATGGAAAGCATCTAAAATTGGAAGATAAAATTTTTTTGTGAAACATCGGTTAATCTGTCATGTTATTCAAAAACCAACATAGAAAATCAAGAAACATGACTGTGATTCAATTGGCTGGTGTAAATCTTGGTAGAACTGAAGCCATACACATGAACTACTGCTGTGAAGACAAAATATTTCCAGATTTCAAGCCTGTACTATTGCCAGTCATTCAGATTAGGTATGGGGAAATGGATATCCGAACTGAGAAAGTCATGAGAAATATCTTAATTTTGAAAAAACAAAAATGAAAATATATCACTAGAAAGTTATGATCACTTTGATTAGAAAATTATGGATTGCAAAAGCATACAGTTACAAAATATTCTGTTATTTAATATTCAATATTTATCACTATATATATTCAGGTATGATGCAATCCCCACTTTTTTCTGGCTAAAAATCAGTAATATATTTTATCCTCTTATCACTGAAAATTCAAAAAACTTATGAAGCGTAAAATTTAGAAAGATTGTAAATACATAACCTAAAACAGAAATGGTTCCTGCTTTTGCTCAGAACTTACGAAAAGATCCAAATGCTGTATATTTGTTGGTTTGTTATGATAATATAGCAAAAATGTTATCCGTCATTTTGGATGGGTTTTATTTTAGTATATATGTATGGATGAAAATACTAGTCTAAAAAAAGGTATGGAATAACAGAAATTGTGCATTATTTAGAGCTAATAACATTGATGGTTCCAGAATGTGATAGCTGCCCATTTTTGTCACTTAATACAAGTATAAGTGGGGGAAAAATACAGGAGGAATTGTTTTAAAGAGTAAGGAATGAATCTAAAGCAAGAAAATCAACAAGTTTACATATGATGTTAAAAACAACCCAAAAAATGCAGACACCAACCTGGAAGAAAAAAATACCTCAGCTTTCCTCAGGTGTGTTTTTCATCTGGTAGTGCTGTGAATTGGCTTCATCCTTTCTTTTTTGTTTGTTTCCTTGGCAAGAATACCAAAGGTTAGCAAGTTCACAGTACTAAGTGCCAAAATTTTCTTGAAAAAAGAGGGGAGTTGTCCTTACATCAATGTCTGACATAGGAAACTTGAATGGTCAAAAATACTTCTCCTAAGCTCTGTTTCAAAATACAAATTTAAGGATAAGAAATATGGTACCATTTTGTCCAAGTAAGTAGCCTCTAGAGACCACCAGATGCAAAACACACATATTGAGGGCCGAAAAACATATAGGCTGACATGATAAAATCAACAAAGATGAAAATGCCTGTCTAAAAAATTTATTGAGCAACAATAATTGTGCATCTTTTAGTGCTGATGGTTATTTTTTTTTGATTTTTGAAAATTCAGACTTTTTAATGATCCCTCAAAAGGTGAGAGGAGTAACTTTTTCCAATTTTTTAATTGATCACCCCAAACACAATGTTCTGTTAAAAGATATTGCTTATATAACGGTTCCTATTGAGTGACTAACCAGTCCTGTTTCTTTCATATTATTTCTTATTCTTCATTCTTAATATGAGCTGCCTACTAATGACCTCAGAATGGCAGTCTTTAGTTTCAATAAAAATCGAGAGAAATAAGGTGAAATATCCACTCCTTGTATAAATGAATCACCATAGCTCATGTGTGTATCAGAACTAATTATCTAAAAAATTATCCTAAGTTATCTGAAAATAAAAAAAAAAGATCTTTTATCAGAAATTATCTTAAAAAAATACCAGCATAAGATTTAGGCATGGTAAGTCCAAAATGACCATAGAGACCCCCCAAAGAAACTTTTTGGGAAAAAAAAAAAATTGAAAAAAAAACGTTCTCAGATGGTGCTTCATGGTAATCTCATGCAAATTTTCAAGGTTATAGTTTCAGAATGTGACCAGGAGCACAAACCCAGACAAGTAAAGAGAGAAACCCAGACAAGTAAAGAGAGAAGAATCTGTAATCCATGTGTCTGGTTGGTTTAGTGGACCTTTTGTGGGGCTAAGTAGATTTGATAGATATCAGTCACAATATAATAATTAAATTTTCATTTCCTAAAATGGTTTTCGAAAATATATCCATTCCTATGGGCAGTCTCTGTAAAATACAGGAGGCAATGTGAAACAGAAGGAATTCAATTTAAAAAGTTTTTTTAAGTGGTGATTGATTAAATGATTTAGGGCTGGGGTTATTTATTGATTAGTATAATTCATTTGCTTTTCATTACTTCCCATGCTTCTATGTTAGGTACAGTTATTAAGTAAATGATATCAGCAAAGTAGAGTATTATGTGTATTTCCATTATGAATTTTGTAACAAAAATCTCAAAAATATAAGTCACCCAGCAGAAAAGGGTTGAGAGATAGAGAGAGAAATAATGACTTGTTTATTAGGACCATTAACTTTGAGATACTCCAGTTTTTTTTTTTGTAAATAAAAACTAAAAAAAAAAAACAATCATATAAGCTATAACCATACCCGACCTTTCCTGGAAGAATATTTTCCTCAAGTTCATGTACAGAATTGAAATATATTAAGGAATAACAAAGTTATCCAATAGAGAAAAAGGAGACAATGACAATGATGCTTACAATGACAGCAAACACCCTTAGCAAATAATAGCCCCTGGCAATGTTTTTTCTGTCTGGACAATAAGAAAAGATTTTACTGTAAGTCTGCTGGCAGTGATGCTAAACGGCAGGCATTAAAGCTAAGTTGTTCATACAGTTTATATCTGTAATGTAGTCGAAGAACTCACAGCTAGGCAAATGTGTATCTCTGGCCATGGCACAACTTTTCATCAAACATCCCAAATACATACACATACACACCACAAATGCACACACTTACACATGGTATGTGTGTGCATGTATGTATCTGACCAATGTGCAAATATGTGGCCTCCGTGTGTGCACATGTGTAAGTGAGTATGTGGCATTTGTTGCATATATAAGTATGTGTGTATTTTGCATTTTTGATGAAATGTCGTTTGATTAGGAATTGTGGTACCATCTCGGGCAATCCCTATCTTCTGTTCTGCATTTATTCTATTAGTGTCTTATATCAGAATCAACATCGGCAACGAAGGCGTTAATTCAATTAATACTCATTTGCATGCACTTGTTTTCTTCGCTGGCACTGGTGCCTGGAAATTCTATCGCACACCACAACGCAAATTGAAGAGACTTCAGTCCTGCATCAGGTGACTAGATATTTCCTGTATCAAATTAACTCCCATCACATCTCTGTGGCCATAGCACAACCACAGAGATATTTGATAAGGAATTAGTAATTTTTGCAGGAACTTTTACTTCTTCCCCTTTAGATTTCTCTTATCCACTTCTCTGTTTTAAATAGTAACTCACTGAGCAGAGAAGACATTTTTTTTCTTCTTTTGCATTTGTGTGTATGTTTACAGCATGTGCAAAAAGTCTTTGATACATTTCAAAAAATTTATTCCAACATACTTATAGATCTTCGAAATTAATAGAATTTGGACCAAAAATTTGATTTATCCAATTTTCAATTTTGCTTCAATATTTTCTTGATTTTTATATTCTCCAATCTCCAGTCTAAATTCTGTCCATCTTGAAACTGTATGAGGATGTTATGATTTACATTTATCAAAATATACCAGGCACTTTTTGCACTTCCTGTTCATCTGTTATAAACTGTCCATCCAAACTTTGTTCAGTTTTCATGTGATTCTGGCTGGCTATGTATGTATGTGTCATGCGTACAGTTCACACTAATTGATCTAGAGGGTTGGAAATTTAAACATTTTTTTGAGGGGGTGGGGTCAATTTACAATGTGCGTTTATGCTAAATTAGTCCCTTAGTTTGTGTCTGGCAGTTTTTATCATACTTATGGAATATTTGAAATTTTAATGATCACTACCCAACAAAATGTGAGAGATGTACTTGATCTCCAATCACCCATTTTTCAAATTTTTTAATTGATCAACCCCAACACAGCATGCTACCAAAAGACATTGGTCACATGATGGTTTCTATTGAGTGACTAAACAGACCTATCCATATTATTATTCACACTGTATGCAAATGCAAGCTAAGATTCTTCTGGGAAGAGCAGAAAATTATTCTTTGTTTAATAAGTTGCCGAAATAGGATAAAACTACTCAGAAACATATACTTTCAGAATTTCTTCATTTTAATTTTTCCCGTAGACAAACGGATTGAGGACATCTGCATTAATTCTTCTGAAAATTATCACTTGAAATTCCCCTTATCAGTTATGCATATATTATGAAATAATCAAGATGATAGATTATTGGACTGGTGATCATATAGTTGTTTGTTTGTTTTTGACATGTTTCCTCTGAAGAAAGAGAAATCAAGCGAAGAATCATTCTGGGATGACAAGTCTCCAGTAGTACAAGAAAATCCCATTAGTCCTAAAAAGAAAGGTATACAACTAATGCATCCTCCCAATAGTCACCTACGGAGCTCAAACATGAAACTTAACCAAGAGATTGACCCTCAAACTGAAAACCATGGAAAGTACACATGTAAGAATCATGCTCAACATCACATGGAGAGATCACAAGGCAGCACAATATATTAGAGAAAAAACAGGAGTCCAAGACATCATCGAATCCATTTATTAAACTTAAATGTCAATGGATTGATCATGTTGCAAGAATGGCAGATCTCTGCTGGATATCACTACTCACAAGGTGGATCTCCAGGGCTCACATCCAAAACTGTGGCCTGCAGAATATAAGATGGTGAGATGAATTAGACAAGTTCAGAAAATATTGGCCCATGATAGAGAGGACTAGCAAATCTTGAGGATGATGATCATCATATAGATGATAGTTTGTGTGGTTGTGAATGCTAATAATTGAAGCTTGATAAGCAGTGCTGTGATGAACATTTGCTGGTATGGTTTACTGGTTAATCTATTAATAATGGTATCTCATTGAAGACTTTCGTCAAACTCCAAAATATTGTGGGCGTTACAAAGCTAATACTTTCTGAATTTGTTTAGTTCATCTCTTCACCTTGTATTCTTCCGGCCTCAGTTGCGCATGTGATCTCTGGGGATCCATGTCGTGAGTGGTGATGTCCATCGGTTATCTGGCAATCTTGTAACATACCAGCCCATTACCATTTGAGTTTTCTAATGGATTCTGCAATGTCTTGGACTCCTGTTTTCTCCCTGATATATTGTGCTGTCTTTTGATCTCTCCTGTGCATGTTGCATGGTTCTTATTTTGATGGTCAATCTTTTGGTTAGGTTCCATATTTCAGTTCCATAGGTGACTACCAGGAGGATGCATTGGTTGTATACCCTTCTTTTTAGGACATATCATCATGACCATTTTTTGGAGTCTGGGAATGGTCCTAACTCTGAAATGTTCCTATTATAAATTAATGATAACTACTTCTTCGCTTCATGTTATTTTAGCTTATGAATATTTTTTTTCAAGAAAAACTCTCTACTTCTGGATAGCAGGGGAAATTGCAGGAGATAATATATAAAGAACCTGTCATATAAAACAACAAGCAAACAAAAAGGAACAAGCAAATAAGCAAAAAAAAAAAAAATCAACAGTGATGTCACCATTTTCCTTATGTATATTAACTCTGAAATGAAGAATTGGTCACTACATATCAAATTAGTTATAAATAACACGTTGGAAATCTGTCAGTCCAAAACTTTTTTAAATGATTATTTCTGCTGACTTTTCCATATTCTGATAGATTGTTGTTGTCGCAAGCTCTTTGGTATAAGCTGTTGACATCTAAATAGTCACTTGATACTCTCTTATCTTCTGATTATTCAACGTTGAGGCAGGGATTTCCCATATAGTCTTTTCCATTTCAATAAACATACTTGTGGATATTTTGTTTTGATTTTCAGCTGTCATTTAATTGTTTGTGCACTACTGGCTTTGATCATTATTAAACTGAAAATGAGAATGACAACTCCATGATAATGAAGTCAATGGTATTTGTGATAACATTAATAATAATCGGATTTTAAAAAAAATAAAGTATGAGATGTTGAAGTGATTATCTGCTTTGTAGTCTGATCTCCCTTAAAACCTGACCTTTCATTTTTGTTTTTGATGTTTTGTCACCAGCAAAGCATAAGTAAATATTCCTCTCCTCTATCTCATGGATTCTGTTTTGAGTGATGCAAACAATGTTTGTTTACCACTGCTTACAAAGTTGGAAGAGGTATATATGTCTAATCATGTCTATCTGTCTGTCCATGCAGTATATCCAAAAGTTCTTATTGAATTTCAATGGAATTCTGTACAGAGGGAAGGCAATGGCTCATAGAAGGAGTGACTGAAATTGAGGGTTTATCCATGAATTTCTTGAAGTTACCTCACCCACATTGTAACTATTTACAAACTGATTTTCATTCAGTTTTAGAAATCATGGTGCCTTTTAGTTTCTCCTGTTTTACACACCATCATCAAGAACCAAAAGAGACTTGACAGGCCTGATAGAAACCCCCAACTCTTCAAGTTTATGATCAGCTTTTAGCATTGACCATTCTGCATACACATACCCATGCATGTACGTGGGACTTCACAACTAAATGCACAAATGCATGTGTCGATGCATGTATACGTACTGATATGTATGTAGGTAATCAAATGATCACCTTAGATTTCTCAATCTCAATTATGATTGAGAGCTGCTGGATCATATTTGTGAAGAAACAAACAAATTAGCCACTAAGAATTGGGAAGATGTATTATAAGAGTTTTTTGCATTGAAAATCAAGGAATTGTGGAAAAGCCTCCGGAAGATATGCATTGGTCAAAGGATCATCTGTTTGAGATGCTAATTTATAGGAGTGTTATGCTTCTAGCGTGCTATAAGATGACAAGGCAGTGCCTTCATTTTTCAAATAATGAGACATGATAGAACTATTCATCAAATCCTAAGCTCAACAAATTATACTAAGTTTCCTGTCATTTAGATGAGAAATTTTGCACTTTGTAAATTCCCTAAAGGGATATGCCAATTGAAAACCTCATGATCTATAAAGGAAGGCTCATATGAATGGATTCAATATCATCCTTGGAAGTGTTCACAGTTTGGGCTAAGAGATTGTATGCTTTGTGAATTTAGTACTGCTTATACACGGTCCTTTATTACAGAAGTCGAGAATGGAACCTTATTTGACCCTGAATTTGCTAACCTGGAGAAAGTGCCCTCACATATTGTGATGTTCCTCATTAAACCGTTGCTATGAAAGAGATATTGTCTCACCAGTGATAATTATTACATTAGTTCCGACTTAGCTGACTGCCATATTGCTCAATGAATTAATATGTTTGCCACTGTAAGACTGAACAGCAAAAATACATCACTCCAACTGCATAATAAGTCTATGAAAAGAGATGACAGAGCAATTTTTCATAAAGTGAAAATAAGGAAATTAAAAAAAGATGTATGGAAATACCTTGAATTGTGCATTTTTAATTAGTGTTTAAGGTATTGCTCTGCAAGCAAATGAAACTACCCTTAAGTAGGAAAAATACATTACATTATAACAAAATTTTAAATCGTGCATTTTTGAGCAGTGTGGATAATTTTGTAACAAATTAACTACACTACAAGGTATTACTGGACTTCCTCTCACTATTCATTATTCTGAACAAGAAGATAAAAAGACATAGCAAGGACCGAAACATGGTCAAACATAGAGTAGTGCGTGTTATGATGAGGGTTTGTATGTGTGGAAATGGTGTTAGTCTGTTAATCAAAGGATATGGTGTATAAGTCTTATGTAGAAATATTTGATGAAGTTATGCTACCACGCACATGAAATTATATGGCTTAGTCATGAATTTTTTCAGCATAATAATCACCTAAAATGTATTGCTAGACTAGTCACAGCCTTCATTGAAGACAATTATATTGAGGCAAAGGATCAAAATTAACATTTGACAGAATGTCTATAATAATAATAATCATCATCTGCCTTTTAGCAGACCTAGTATGATTCTTTGCTTTATTTCTTCTTCTTTTCAGGATTTCATGTAGATTCTCTCTCCTGGGTAGTTGTAGTGGTCTACTCTCTCCAGCTCTGCATTTTGAATTTTGATCCTTGTCTTTATCCCCGACATTTTTGTTGTTTGTGACATTAGTTTTGCTGAAGTTCATGTGGATATCAACTCTCTTACTTGCTTCATTTAGATCATCTAACCTTATTTGGAGATTGTGGAAGTTCTTTACAAAGAGGACAATGTCGTCAGTAAATCTGAGGTTACTTAGGTATTCACCATCTAATAATCTCTATAATAATATGGGTGAATGTTGGGAAGAAATCTCATTGTAGGAAGTAATGAATTCAATCGTATTCATGCCTTGTAGATGTGGAAAATTCAATCGCTCTACTTGGTATTTATGTTAGTCTTTTCATTTACTCCATTCATTTCTTAGTGTGTACTTGTTATTTGCTAAAATTGGCAAATAACTGCAATGTTCTTTAACCATTGGAGCATGGTATTTTTGAGGAATTAACATGTTACAATGCCTAAATCATTCACGCTAAAATAAATATCAATTGGAAGAGCCAGGAATGTGCATTAATCTATATATGGTTTAGAGTATATATAAATTAAATATTACAAAATGATTTCAGTTTTTAAACGAATATACTTGTTTTCCTAAATTAAGTAACATTACAATATATGAATCATCATGGTTTGAGTTTCAAAATGAAGATTCTGGAAAGGATTCTGTACATATTGCAGGTCTACTGGTGGCCAGCAAGACCCACATGAAGGAGGCAAGTTTTCCCACAGCAGTTGCAGGAGAAGGTCTAGCAACTGGAGAGAATTCTAGTTTTAAAGCATTGCTTTTTTTTTTTTTTTTTTTGAAGCTTTGTGTTTTGCTCTGATACCAGTTCTCCAATCAAGAAGGTCCATAGTAGACAATTGTCTTCTATACTTGTCACATAGCCTACCCAGTGAAGATCACCTTTTTGCTGCACAGTTTGTGATGAATCGTTTAAGGAAGCATAGAGAGTGCTGGTATATGACCCATGTTTTGGCTCTTTAGAAAATGGTAGTATGGTGGTTTTGTGAACTACTATTTTTGTGTCTTTCCTGCCATTCCTTGTCCGCCTAAAGCTTTGTTTGTTTTAGCCAGTCTCTTTGTCCAACTTGATGTTAGGAGATATGACACAACCTGGGTAGGGGATGTCCTTGCTGAACTGCTCCCAGCTTTGTTGAGCCAATGGAGATGAAAGACAGGTAATGTGTGTGTACACACACACACACATATATATATATATATATATATATATATATATATATATATATATATATATATATATATATGTCAAAGATTTATTGATCTATACTTCCATATATATATATATATATATATATATACCTGTGTGAGTACACACTCATATATAAATATAAATGAATAAATCTTTGACTTTTTTTCTTACATGTTTCTAAATTTTAACACATCATCAAAAGCAAATTCATCGAAATGAAAATTCTATTGATTTTGAATCGTAGAAAAAATGATGTATTAAGTATGATACTCGTTGGGAAACTCACTGACTGAAAAACTTATATAAAACATATATATATATATATATATATATATTAACCTACTCGTTTACTTGTTCTCTCTCTCATATATATATTAGATAAATAGAAACATTTATATGTATATTAAATGAAGAGAAATATACATATATCAAATAAAGGGAAATACATACATATCTATATATGTACTAAATAAAGAGAAATATATCACATTTGTCTTTTATTTCCTATGTTTATAAGATAGATTTGTTCTTCAATAATTCGTTTGATCTAAACCTGAATCTATGGTGTTTTTATCCTGATGGTTGAGGTTGATTGGTGCATTCTTTCATCTTTGACTTTGACAGTCACTTATTTACATACATACATGCAATATATATAATCTTGAATTTAGCTTTCTATCTTTGGAATTCTCAACATCGGAATACAATGAACTTTTTGTTTTTGTTTCAGATGTTTGGAGTTCAAATTTCTCCCTCTGCTTTTGATACCTACATCTTTTGAAAGATATGCCTAGTTAGGTGTATATATATATATATATATATATATATATATATATATATATATATATATATATATACATGCGTGTTTATGTATATGTGTGTTAGTATTAATGAATACATATGTATATTTGTGTGTGTCTTGTACTATCCTAGTTTCTGAGACAAGAAAGCCGTTGGAGAGTCTCCTTCAAAGTTAGATATATCTTTGATGTAAAAGAAATGTCAGTTTTTATATTTTCAGGTTTCAACTTAATTTTTCTCATCTTTTTATATTATAAAAATCTTGATAATAGTATTATGCGTTTCATTTGTTTATTTTTTTGACTTAACATCAAAATATCATACAATATTCAACTTGTAGACAGTTTTCTGATGTTATTGACTTGGACACCTACCATTTTTATGAAGAAACCGTAAGAAAAAATTCTCTGTCTACATAACCAAATTCAGCATCTGTGAAATCCGTGACATTAAGTAGGTCTAATAATTTCTGTCTGAATTTTTTTAGACGAGGAATCATCATTATTTGTAGATTTTTTTTTTTTTTGGCTGTAGTCCTCATCTCGGTTCATGTTTTGAACTATATTCAAAAGATGAACCGAGATATGGACTACAGTCCCAGAAAATCTGTATATATATAGGTTCTGTTATAAAATGTCTTGTCGAATTTTCTTCTTCTTTTCTACTGTTTCCAAATGATAAGTTTTTATTATTGTTTTCTTCTTTTTTTTTTTTCCAGTTCCCCCACGTATTGTGGCTTGCTCCCCCAAATCACTGCACCACAGGCAAGGGGAAACAATAGAGTTGTTCTGCAACGCATCAGGGTCACCTGAACCCACTCTCACCTGGAACAAAGATGGCAAGCCATTACACAGTTCATCTCGGATTCGTATAGAAGGTTACAAAGTAATCATCCGCAATGTACACCGCAGCGATGCAGGTGTTTACATGGGAACATTTGCCAACAGTGTTGGTTCCGTATCACAGCTCATCAATTTGGTAGTTGAAGGTAAGAATTGGGAGGGTTTTTATATCTTTCTCTCTTGCTTGATCTGTTTATCCTTATATTCATGTCCAGTTAATCCTTCTTTTTTTTCTCTTATGAGATATATATATATGTATATATATCATATATTTATCATCATCAGTCATTATAAATATACTGCTAGACAAAGATCTTCCTCATTTCCTTCCATGACGAGTGTGATTGTGCTAATCTATTGTCCATTCTTCTCCAGTTCCATTACCCATCTAGTCAGTGGTCTTCAACTAATCTCTGCCATGTCTTACCATCTCACTTTTCTATCTCACCTCTACATCTTGTGTCTGCTGTTTACTGACCCATGGGCACCAAGCAGTTAGTTTTTTGCTCCATCTGTTGTCAATTCTTCTCTGGTTCCATTGCCCATTGATCTAGATTGTGGTCTTCAGCTATGACTCAAGAAATGAAGGCGTAGACCTTCCTATTGTTTAATTCAATGCCCAAGACACTAGGACAATGTCTGCTTTCCTTGTTAGTGCACTGCCAGCAGATGCATGGTGCAATGCTGTTGGACTTTTTATAAATGATGATCTAATGGGGGACACTTCAATATTTATGAGGTTTTGGAAGGTGGTGGCAAATTTAGCTCACCTGTTGCCACTGATTTCTGGTGACACACACATATACATACATATATATATATAATATATATATATATATATATATATATATATATATATATATATATATATATATATATATATATATATATATATATATGCGTGTGTACATATAGATACGTTTATCCCTTGCTGTTCACAAGGGGTTGGGGCGCTTAGGGGCCATTAATATGAAAATCTATGGATAATTCTTACTGACCGCCATTCCACCTCCAAACCCCTCCGGTCATCAAAACCTATAAATCTTGAATACAGTACACAAAAGTATCTTGTTCTTTTTCTTATGACTTTGTGCTATTTTCTTGCAGTTATAACCAAACTTTCAAAGATATTTAATCATTACAATATATTTTGAAAGATCATTAAGAAAGTGTGCAGTAGATGTTAGTAAGAAGAAAAAACATAAATTTCTTAAAACTGCATTGCAATGACTATCAACAATTTTGTTTTTTTACTTTTTATGCTTTTTACATTCATCTTAATATTTTTGTTACTTTTTTTAAAAAATTAATCCGATCTGAGAAAAGTTGTGATAAAAAGCAACAAAATATTAAGATGAAGGGAAATACTTGCATAAAAATGAAATAAATTGTCAATAATGATTTATAATACTGCATCTACTAAAGACTAAATGTTGAACAAATGTAAGTTTTCAACTGATTTTATATTGTCTACATAAATAAATTAATAACGCAATTGTTATTATGGTACATTTATGATTTCCTAAACTTTTCGTGTTAATTATTCAACATTGAACCGTGAATTATTTTAACTGCCATTGGAAAAACTTACGAATAGCAAGGGATAACTGTGTATGTGTTTGTGTGTGTGTATATTTTCATACACACACACACACACGTATATATGTATACACAATACAAATCAGGAATACATTATAATACAATATCCGATGTGTGATGGGTTCATTTCATAAAGTTCTTGATACATTCAACATCGAACATAAAGTTGATTTAGAATAGAACTTAAAATATAATGGAGTAAAGATTTGCTACACGAATATGTTTATGTTTATGTTTCTGCCCTGTTCAGGCTTCTTCAGGTAAATCTATCTATCTATCTATCTATCTATCTATCTATCTATATATATATATAATGTGTGCGTGCACATATAGTGAATGCAAAAAGTATTTGATGTACGTTTCAAAAAGTTTATTTCAACATCCTTATACACCTTCGAAATTGACAGAAGTTGGACCAAAGATATATGTATGTGTTTTTTCAACTCCCCTTCAAGTTTTGGTCAATGTGTGGCTGGATAACAACAGTTACATTTATCTATCGAGCCATTTGTTTGAGTAAATAGGGGAAATTCTGTCAAGTATAGTAGTTTCTCAGTTAAATTTAGCACTCAAGTAAAAAATAGTACTCAGAAACACTGGAAAAATAATTTAATTCTTTAATCAATCTGATCCATGCAAGCAAGAAATAAGTTTTCAAAATATAAAATGCAATAAAAAGTAAAAATCAGTTTATTAATCTTAGATTGATCTTGTGTAATTTACGAGAAAAACAAAATCTATAACGTTTTTTTCTTCGTGTTTACATTGGAGGTTCTGATCAATCTTCCCTTCTGACTTTATTGAAAAATAGATTTATTGTTTCTAAACCAAAACAAAAGTCTAAAAAGATGGGAAGGATTATCACTTTTGATGCAACACCTGGATTTTTTTAGAAATTCACTTTGTCATTCCCAAAAGGTCCCTCAGATTCAACAAGACTGAAATCATAGTTTGTTTTTTTTTGTTGTTGTTGTACTGGATTTTTCCGACATTTTAGGCTTTGAGACCTAAATCAATGTTCACACCTAGTTTTATAGAAGAGAGATTTATTATTGAAGAAACGAAAAAGAACTGAAGTGGAAAAGGTCTGGTTTGTTGAAATATTGATCCCTCTGAAATAGTTCTTTGAATATTTTCAATATCGAAATTTAATTTGTTATATAAAATATTCAATAAATATTTCAGAACATAAAAATCAGACTGAGGGTTTTAAAACAAAGATTGTGTTCATCTATCTGACTCTCTTTCATATATATATATATATATATATATATATATATAAGCATAGTGCCCGTAAAGAATGATAGCATTATTTACATATTGATCGGCATTTCAGCCTAGGATCTGAATATCCATGTGTTCTGCCTTGGATCAAAGTTTAGTAGTTGTATAAAATACATATTGCATAATATACATACATATTTACACAGATCTACATACTGTCAACATGAGCAATAGGTGCATGAGTTATATATTGTTACTACTACCTAGGTGGTAAGATTGTTGTGGGTAGTAGGTTTGCTCAACTGCTCACTCACTCACTTTTTTCCGTCAACTATCATGTTTGCTGTGAGAGGAGTGATTAGACATACTACAGTGTAAAGTAGATTCATGCCTCTTCCAAGGACATTTTTGAACTTAACTCATGCAGTGGAATCCTAAAAAAACAAAATCTAGCAAAGAATCTCTCCAGGGGTAGCAAACCTTTGGTAGAGCAAGTTCAACCTTCATGAGCAAGAATATCCCATTAGTCCTAAGAAGAGTATACAACCAATGCTTCCTCCCAATAGTCATCTATGGAGCTGAAACATTGAATCTAACCAAGGGATTGACCCTCAAACTGAGGACCATGCAGCAAGCACATGGAGAGACCATAAGATAGCATAGTATATTAAGGGAAGAACAGGAATCCATTGAGAAACTGAAATGACAATGGGCTAGTCATGTTGCAAGAATGGCAGACATTTGATGGACATCACAACTCATTACATGGATCCCAAGAGATCACATGAGAAACTGAGGCTGGTTAAATATGATATGGCAAGATAAACTAGATTGGTTTAGAGAATATTGACTCAGCCGACCCACAAGAGAGAGATGTGGCGGATCTTGGGAAAGGTCGCTGTCCAACGAAGGATGACAAAAGACTTATGATCATTAGTTTGAATTCAAACTTATTTTGATAATTTTTTGATGGTAACTATTATGCTACTTCAAATATCCTACATGCACACACTCATTGTCATCATCATCAGCAAGACAGTGGCTGTTTCCAGCTTCTTCCATACTGACCATGACTGTACTAACCTCTGCCAAGTTTAACTAGCAAACCTTTCTATCTCCTTCCTCCATCTTCTGTCCGTTCTTTCTTGCTGCATTTGCCATCCTTTGGGCACCAATCAACTAATGCTTTGGACCATCTCTTATCCTTTCTACTCGATATATGTCCAGCCAATTTTGTCGCTTAATTACTTCTATGATATCTTTTATCTTGGTCTGCTTATGGATCCATGTTGGTCTTTTTTTTTCTCTTTGACTTGTTCCTAGCATTGCTCTTTCCATATTACATAAACAGATGATAATCAAAGAAATTCACTGTATCAGCATGACTTATCAGGTGCAGAGCTACTTTTTTATTCTCATGTGGAAAAAAGTCTTTGTTGGTATGAATTATAAGATGGCTGCATAGCTGTAGGTAGATCATTGCCCCATCAGTCAATAAAAAGCACAGTGACTGATTTTTCTTACTCTTTACATTAAACAAAAATAATGTCTATATGAGTGAGTTGGTTTTAAATTATTTTTTTGCTATCCCCCCCCCCCCCGTATTTTTGTTTGAAAATTATGAGAATTATACCCTCGGATCTTTTATCAAACACTCATTGCATTTTTCATATTTTGAAAATAGAACATGTTATTGAATTATCTGAAATAAAATAACTTTTTATTTTTTCCCTCGAGTCTTATATCTGAATATGATTTATATTCTTTGCTTAGTCTGCTAAAACTCGATTTTCCTTTTAAAAGAGCAAACAAAAAAGTGAAATCAAAAAGATTTTGTTGAGAGCATTTGTGCTATACTAATTATTACCCATGGAAAAGATTCAGTCTTATTTGAATATATAGACACATGCATGTGTATTTTAGAAGTATAAATATATTAGCAGGGATACTCGGCAATGCTCGAGAAAAACAGAATATCGAAGTAGACAGCTCATTGAAAAATATATTTCCTCTTACCCAACGCTTCAAATGGAAAGAAAAATTATTCAGAGACCTAAATCCCAACTTTCAATCTGTGCTGTTTACTCATTGTTATTGAATGATGACCTTCTACATGAATTATGATTAAAAACATCGACCAAAAATTAAGATGAAGGTAAATAGTAGTGAAAAAAAATAATGGTCAAAAATACTTCATAAAATGACAGGTGAAAAAGGGCATAGGATAATTACTTTCAATTTTATCAAATAAAAACTACCGGATTGAGTAGTTGCATCACCCTTCTGCCATCTTCCCTTTCCTCTCACTCTTTCTCATTGAGAAAAGAGAATGGGTTGAGGGAGAAACCTGAACATAGTTCATACTTTAACTGTTGCTGCTATGAGCTGTTTCATTGCACAAAATGCGATATATGATCTAAAACACAGAAACTTGTGTAAGAATTGACTTTAATGTAGGTAATATGTGTACCAATCGTAAGATAAAAGAATGGTGAATATCTTGGTTTATTGATTCTTCATGCCAAAGGACGGGTCAATTGGCCTTGTAGTTTTTGCAGGGAAGAGGCATGATTGAGCAAACAAAATATTTAGGTATTAATGAATACATTATGTACTCTAGCCCTGATTTTACACTGATATGATATATGCTGATAGACAATAACACTGGTTTGCACTCTCAGCCAATCTGTACAAAGCTAAGGCTATGAGAGTGTTTTAGTATCAAAAAAAACTAGTGGATTGATTTTGTGCTGATTTTGTTCATGCTGCCTCCTCTAGGAATGCATCCCTGATATATATATATATATATATATATATATATATATAATGTATATATATTTGTTTGTCTGCCTTAGTGCTCCCTTTAGGGTTGAGCACTCTCTAGGTAGGGCAACTCATCCATTATAAGCTACTATAGCAATGCTCTTCCAACTCTGGAATGGAGCACTCTGGTGGATAGGGGATCATACGTAAAGTGAATATATTGCTTAAATTCGGTCCTACTGACCATCCAGTTCTGTGTAGGGCAGGGGTAAAATGCCAGCCTCTCGGTTTGAAGTGAAGGTTTTGATCCTACTTGTGTTAGTGGATGGGATATTGGATAGTCTATATCCGCGCTGAAGAGTTGTAATACAATAAAACAACTGTCTGTGGATGACACAATTATGTATATATATATATATATATATATATATGTAGTAGAGTTGGGATTTATTTCAAAAACACGTTTATATTTCTACCCTGTCTGGGCTCTTTCAGGCAAATGATTCAGTATATTCTAGATTCCAGTTCGGGAAATTTTTTGTGGGTGTTACTAGTTGGGAGAACCTGCAACCAATTACAGATAACACCAACACTCATATCATACCCCCTGGCATGTAATTTATAACCACCACTAAAAACACACAAATTAAAAATCTGAGAAAACTCCCCCAACTTAGTAACACCCTCAAAAAATTTACCCAAATTTTCCAAACAGGAATCTAAAATATACCAAATCATGTGCCTGAAGAAACCCAGACAGGGCAGAAACATAAATGTGTTTGTGTAGTGAATCCCCACTCTACTATATTACCAGCTCTACTGCAAACTAATTTAAGTTGAATGTATCAAACACTCTATAAAATAAACCCATCCTACATTGGATATTGCCTTATATTATATTAGACTGTTATATTGCAATTTATCCACAGTATCTTACTCACTTTCACTTGATAGTTTCTTCAAAGCTGCTAGTGATGTAAATGAATGTTTTCATCATATTAATTTCATCTGAGGTTTCAAGTTGTAATAAAATTGTGTACACTAGTGAAACTGAACTACTATAGAATTATCTCATTGAAATTTGAAGTGCTATATGTTGCAATGGAAAGAGCAATGTTAGGAATAAGAGATAGAAAAAGATCAACAGACCAATATAAAAGTATTATAGGAATAATTTAAGTGAAAAATAGAGATGGACTGGACACATAGCAAGAAGAGAGAATAACAGATGATATAATAGTTGAACAGATTGTTGTCTTAGAGATAACAAATGCTGTAGGAGACCAGGCATAAGATGTAGTCTTAATATTGTTACCATGTTTAGAACGATCTATCCTTTAGCTTTGGTGTAATCAGTGAGCAAAAAGGAATAAAAACTTTTTTTCACTGAAGAAATTATTTTTTTTTTCCTTCTCTGAAGAAATGAGTTTTTTTTCCTCTCTTTTCTCATGGATTATATACCTGACTAAGGCTGAAGAATAGATTGTCCTAAAAGTTATGGTAACATTATAAACACGAAGAAGTTCAATTGTGAAAAAAAAAACTAAAATTTGATACTTCTCAAAAATAGACAGAAAAATTAACTTTTCTCAAGGGTCCTCATATTCACAATTCTTGTCCTTGGTACCATATCCCGGTTCAGGATTTTCCGTTCTGAGTTGTTGGAACGCCCATCACAGGTGTGTCTTGATAGAACCCATCCCTCTTCAGGGTTCCTAAATCCTACTCTATGTGCTTAAGTGCTCAACAGAGAGGCGTTGGGCAAGGTAGCCTGATAGGACCCATCCCTCTCCAGGGTTCCAAAATCCTACTCTTTATACCAAAGTGTTCTACAGAGAGGTACTGAATACCATTTTCAATAACTTTGGTATAACTTTGCCCAAGATTGAACTTGTAACCCTACCAAACCAGAACCTAGCATTTTACCTGAGCCACAGTGATCAGTGTTTACAATCCACCCTATTATAGATATAATGTGTGTATAACCTGGACATCCTTGTTTTCTTTTCGTTTTAGGCGCTGCCTACATCATGGTACCCCCTGAAAATATGACAGCAATAGAAGGCCAGCGAATCAAGTTTCAATGTGGAGCGATGGCCTATCCAAGCAATATTACATACAACTGGTTTAAAGACAATGAAAACATCAAGTTTCTTCCTGACTATGGAGATCGCATCAACGCCTTTAAAGACGGCAGTCTTGTCATCACATCTGTCATCAAAAACGACATGGGATGGTATACATGTCATCCCACCAATGGCATAGGGGAGGACCCTAAGGCATCTGCCTACCTAAATGTTACATGTGAGTCGTTCTATGATGTTGTAAAATGGCACCGCGTTTCTTTTTCATGACCTCCCCTTATTCACATTTTAATCTTTTTTTTAAAAATACATATATATACCTCCCCTCGTGAAGATGTGATCATTTCTTATAACATGAAATTGGTATTTGTTTTTTATCGTATTTTGACATAAATCATTGTTAATGATGACATATGTAATTGCGAGTATATCCTTACTCGTTTTTAGCCTTCCTTGTTTCTTCTGTAATTCCCGCTAAGCGTATTTTCTGCTGTGAATTTTAGCTCTCAGTCAATCATTACTGGGGAAAGTATTTGCGCAGTTTTAATATTGTTGTTATATTGTTGCTGATCATTTGTACATCATTTGTGTATTATTGTTGTGTATTGTTTAAATGCTGTTCAAAGTAATTCTTAGATGTCAGTCCATTGTTTGATTGGGGAGAATTCGAATCTGCTGTGTTCTTTTTAGGACTTTTATTTTACAGGTAAAATATAATTTTGTGTGACAGCTTCTATCAAAAATACATAAAAACAATATCTGGAAAATATTTTTCTTTCGTTAATTCAAAGATTTATAATTGAAAATTAAGATTTGAATGTAATTTTTTTTTTAGATTTCAAGTGGCATCTTCTGTTGAAACTGTAGCCTGAATAATTTCAAAAAAATGTTATATTTCATTTATAGAAAATTATAATAAGATTAGCATTTCGGACAAAAAAAAGTACCTGATAATTTCTGTTTGAAATATAGCTGTATAACAGCCATAAAGATCTTTTTCTTCCATTTCTAAACTTAATGTGAAAAATGCAAATTTAAATCTGTAATTAAAGAAAAATCAGCTCATACTTTCATTTAGAATATGGTAGTATATAAATATATAATAAATATTGTAGTGAATAAATATATAAGTAGGGAAAAATCTTCTAGCTTCAAATTTTATGCATTCAAATAAAAAATAAAAACTCTTAGAGATTTTTTATTTCAATTTATTTCTTTATTCATAAATACTCAAGTGAAAAATATCAAGAATAAATTTTTTTCTTCCACTGTAAATTTCAAATGTGAATGATTAGGATTTTGGTCTTATTTTGTTTAAAATTTCCGCAGATAATTTCTGTCAGAAATATACATATTTTTTACAGTAAAATCTAACCAAAGATCTTCAGTTTGTGACAAAATTTCAAGTATATGTACAAAAATTTGAGAAACATTTAAAATTAGACGTGTTTTAGAAAAATTGAAGTGTTATTTTTCACCAGAAATATTGATCTGCAAAAATAATGCTGAAAAGATTTTTTTTTCTGACTTGATTTTTTTATTAGGATAAGCCAAGTTGCTAGTTATATCAGTCTACAATTTGAGTCAACTTATTGAAAATTTTAAACAAATATTACAATATAATAACATAACTCTGAAAATAAGAAAAAATTAGGAAAAAAGATCTTGTGAAAGTCTAAAATTAAAATGCAAGCATTTTTCAAACATATTTGAACATTTTTAGTTTGGTATTGCTTTGAAAAATAATCATTGGGAAGAAATGTAAATGTTTTTTTTAAATTTCTAATTTCAAACGTAGGAAATATGGATTTAATTCTTAGATTAATACATTGATAGTTGAAACTATTATCCTTTATTTGCTGATAAGTTCTAAATCTTAACCGTCTACCATGACCAATGGTTCCCTCTGGTTTTTTCATGGTCTGCATGGGACTGAAAGGCCTATAAGCAACTGAAGAAGTTGAGTGTGCCAAAAGTATTTCTTCTTCTGTGAGGATCATTGATTTTTTTGTCTAGTGTTAATAGAATAAAGGTCTGATACTTTTAACTATGAGCATATAATAAAAGAAATGATTTATTTAGTGTATTGATTTTTCTCTATTTTTTATTCTTATTTAATCTTATATTGGGCTCAGCATTAACATCCTATTAAGGTTTGATATTTTCCTATGTGCAGCAGTGCAGCTTAGAGGGAACTCTGACTATAACCTTATCTTAATAATATAAAATCAAAGCGTATTGATGAATGAATCTTTAAAAAATTGCTTGGTACATCAAGCTCAAACTTGAAATTTAAAAAAAAATGTAACTTTAATTTATCTTCAAACACAAATGATTTTTATAAATGAACATGGTTATTCTGTGATTTGTCATTAAACTGTAAATATATTCTATTCATTAATAAAATAAATAATACTTTATCAACTCTCAAATATGACTGATTCCTTGAAGGATTTTAGAAGTAAAAATGTTCCTCATTATCAAGATCGAAATAATGCATATCCGTGAGTGACTATCTATCTTTTAACTATTATAGTTCCTAATTTTTAATAATGAATCACTAAAGAGTTAAATTACTGATATTTAAAGTTTATACATCTCTCACCTTGCTTTTGACTGAAAAGAATAATCTTTTAATAGTTTTCTTTGGCAAGGATAGAAATGCAATCATGAATTAAAAGCCTTGACCAAAAACAAATCTAACATCTGATGAATTGGAAAAGTTGAAATAAATTTTTCATTTACTAAGGAAGATTTTCATCATAGCTGTTAATAGTTATCAAATAGTTATTGTCATCAAAATTGATCGGTCTCAAACGCTTCATTTAAAACAAATTAATAATTACGTTGAAATATTAGTTTTTTTAATGTGAAGTTGTTTATGACAAGGATTTTAAATTTATAGCAATGTATGTAAATTGTAACAATGTTATCAGCCAGTTATTGTTATCTAAAAGAACCTATCCCTAAAGTGATCACTATAAGCAGCTTCCTCTGTATTTTTCCTACAGACATTTAAGGTTTTTTTCAAAATTTTGCTTGTATTAATGAAAATTGAGAACTTGAAAAAATGAAACTCGACTGAGGGTTTTTTTTTCCACTCAAAGAGTTTCTTGGACTACTGAACTCATTATTCTTTTTATTTTTGTTGTTCCCAATATTTTGGCCAATCTATTCTATGGCCTTTTTCAGGTGTAATGTCCATATATAAAGAGATAGTTTGTCTTTCTGGCTGTGACTGGTCAAAAATAGTAACAAACAGAAATTAAAGCTTATAATATAACAAAAAAAAATTTGCTATCATTTTCTACCTGGCACTACCAGAAAGGAATCTTCTTTCTAAATATGAATTGTAAACCTGAAAAAGAATGGATTGGTCAAAACGTTGTGGAAGCAACAAAAATAACGAGAAGAAAGAGTTCAATTATCCAAGAAACTCATTTAATGTTTATGACTCTTCTCAAAATTATGGACAATATCAACTAAGAAAGAAAGAAGGAAGGGTAGATTTAAAAAAAAAAAACAACAATTTCATGAAAAAAAAAGAGGAAGACATTTTCAGTTTCAATTTGATTTTCTTTTTCCATAATTTTTCTGATTCTATTTGGATTTTACTCCTGAGAAGCTAATCCGGTACATTGTAACCAGAGATGTTGGATCAAGATACTCCTAAAATGTGCTAACTTTCGGAAGGCCAAAATAGATGGGATCATTTGTTACTGAATATCAGTAGATTACAGTCTGCATTCAGGACAGGTTTTCAAATTTACAAATATATATACATACATTTATATATATCTCCTAGATACATACAAACTATGATAGATATGAACAGAATTTGATAGATATTCTCTACATGTGCAAATGAATATGAATGTGAAAAAAGATGATCAGACTGCTGCAAAGAGGTTCTTTTTCCATGTCTAATATGGGATTTTTCTTCTCACAATGGTTATTGATATTATTTCCCTAACATCATAGAAAATTCATTGTCTGTTTTTGTATTTCCTTGTGGAATTTATTGTTTGTTTATTATTTTTGTAAATCAAAGAATCTGTTTTGTTATATATTTAGGCAAAAACCTTTTTAATCATTTATACAACAATGGAGTTGATTAACTTCTTTCATTTGTATCAGTTAAATGACATTTTAAAATGAAAAAGAAATTATCAAAGCAATTTCAAATAAAATAGAATTAAAATGTTTCAAAACTTAAACATACTCTCTTAATTTTTTTTCTTTTTTTGTCATTGTAGAACATCAAAGGCAAAAGTTAAGAAACTAGAATTTCTTGAAAGCAATGGGGTGGGGCGGTGACATGGGGGTACAGCATATACCCACCTCTGAATTTCCAGATTTTTGGTATTTTGAATGCCATTTAATGGAGACATTACCATGCACCTACTTCCAAAACCCCACTTTACCATTTACCTAGTTCTCAAAACCTATTTCCATTACTGCCAAAAAGTATATTTCAAGATATTTTATTGAAAGAATACTAAGTATATGCAATAAAAACAAAATAGGATTTTAGTTTTTATTGTGTAAAATTTGATGAAAATTTGTCTAAAGAAAAACTAAGTTTTTTTTCTTTCATGCAAAATTTTACTTTTGCATTTGATATTTTATAACAATTCATAGGTATAAAAAACGAGCACCGAAGTCATTTAACATTGAGCTTGGTCAGTATCTAGATAGGTGACCAAATGGATGTACTTGATGCTATACGCATTTGAGTCTCCCATGGCAATCCTATCAATACTCCAAGGAGGTGGATCACTACCCTACTCTTAATAACACAAACGGAAATTATAGAAAAACTTATTCTAAGATCATTGGGATTCGCAATTGGTTTCCAATCAGTGTATTTCTCAACATAGTATTATTGCACAAAAAGATCTTAGTATTCAAAAATGACAAAGAGTGATTTAAAGGGACCTCTTTGAAATAATTTGTTCAACTTCATGCAAACGAGATTACTTTTTCAAGCCTTTGGATCTCTATCATCTTGGTTTCTTCTGAAAATTAATGAACCGTCTTAATTAATTTGCACATTAATTCAATCCTTGGATATCCATGTAATCTAAGTGCTTCATATTTAAACATTTTTAATTAACGAGTTTGATGAGTGTTAAATACAGTAATTTTAATGATCTTCACCAGTATAAATTCACGGTTTGTATGATGTGTGTGTTTGTGGAGAGTCGGGATGGAGTAGGGGGGGGTTGTTTTTCAAAAAGTAATGAAAATTCAACTGTAGGCTCCTGTGGAATTCAAATCCAGTTAATACAATTAAACAAACTTAGTCTTTCCAGAGGCTGTATTGAGTTGTTGCATTTTCATTTGAATTGAATTAAATTGGTTGAATATTCATTGCTCCTACCAAATAATTAAAAGATTTTAGAGAGAGACGTAAATGTAGCGATCAATACAATTTAAAACAGAATCCATCAAAATTAAATATAACGTTACTGATGGCCGTAGACTGACAGTCATAATAGTTGGAAAGCTACTAAGATTGAGACGAAATAGTCCAAAATTTATAATGGTTGACAATGCTTCATCTAAGAAAATTGAGATCAAGATGATATTACTACTATTATGGTACAGGGTAAGGGGGGGGGGAATGATGGGTAAATCTATATGGTCATATTAGATCTTCCAGCTGAAAAAGCTCTTATACCTTATGCAACAGAGCTGCTGCTAAGAGAAACCCTGCTATTCGAGGCAAGAGGGATACAAGTTCAAATTTCACTGAGAGCTTCTCCTTTATATCTGGTCCACATATTTCCTAATGGCCATAGACTGATGAGAGAAAAACTAGTTAAAAATTGATAATGGTTGACAATGCTTCATCTAATGAATAATAAAATCAAGACAGGTCTGTTTAGTCCTTCAATAGAAACCATCATGTGACCAACATCTTTGAGCAGCATGTCATGTTAGGCGTGATCAATTAAGAAATTGGGAAAAGGGTTGATCAATGAATAAGTTACTTTTCTCGCCTTTTGTAGGGCAGTGATTACTGAAAATGTGTGAATTTAAGGGGAAAAAAAAAAACAGGCAGACACAAAGTAAGTAATCAGTTTAGTAAAAACCTACATTGTAAATTGACCCCCCCCATCCTCTTTAGGGTGGGGGATTTAAGAAAAACATTTTTGTAGGTATAATAAGGGGTAGATGTTTAAATTTCCATCCCTCTAGCTCCAACAATTCATGCTGCATATGTGATGGATACATAGCCAGCCAGCCGGTCCAACATGGAAACTGAAGAAACCTATGTTGAGACTTTTGGTGACAGTTTATGTTGACAGTTTCTAATAAATATAATATAGTTAGTAGATGATTTGATTTACTCTGGATATATTGCCTAAAGAATACATATAAATGGATGAAGTTTGCAACTGAGTTTTTTGTTATACTTGAAAAAAAAAAGAAAGATAAATGTTTGACAACTACTCAACCTTCGTGAATATTATAAAAAAATTTGATTCAATGCCCATGAAGGTGTTGTTTTTCCTGGACGCCTGAACTTCTGACATCATAGGCTCTGAACTCTGATTGGCCTGTGTGCCATGCTTATCAGGTGTCTGAACCATTTAATTCTTTGGCGCTGGATGAATTTGTAGACTATAGATTTTTCTGTTCTTTTTTTTTCCCCCTTTGCTAATTAAGTCCGTTCTCGTCTTATTCTGATGCTTGTCTGAGGCACCACATCTCATGGGTGTTGATTTCCCTCCGCTGGGAACTGGTCTTTGTTCATGTCTGACATTCATTTCTAATTATTTCTAAAAAAAATCCACTGAAGGCAGTGAAAGTGACTGGCATGTGTAACATGCATACAAAGAGGAAAATTAATATTGGGTCGTGTTCTTGGAAAAATTTTAGCTGTTGATATGTCTTTATCTCTGGTAAATATTGACAAATTCTCCCTTAGATAGGATTAGCAAGAACTCTTTGCCTTTCAGCAGTTAATCCTTAGATAATGAGATTACTCACTTTTGAGGGAGAAGTATCCCTTAGGCTCTGTTGAACTAAATTTATGGAAATTTAGAAAATTTGGATTCCAATTTCAGTTTCAGAAAATTACATGTTAACAAAATTTGGATTTCCTTATTAACCCATTGAACTTGAGATGTGCTTTAAGAAGCAAAGGTTTCATAAATTGTGCAAAAAAAAAAGTTATCTCATTTGAATATTCCTAAGGAGCAGTTCTTACATTAATCTTTTTTTTTTTTACAATTTTTAATTATGCACGAGTAGAAGTTCAATTATTTTTATCAACTATTCTCAACAGGTGGGCCATAGACTGAAAAAAAAAAAAAATTTCTCTCTATTCATTCACGTTTGACTTGCAGCCTTGGAACCTGAGGAAAAATACGGATGAAAATAGCTGATCTATATGATACTGTCTGACATTGTCCAAAAAGATTAAAATCAACCTTAAAATACTTGTGTTCTTTAATTGATCTTAGGGTAGATTAGACATCTTCAAAGATACCGTCATGAAATTGTCTAAAACAAATTTTTCCTCCATTCTTATTTGGAGCTGTTTCAATCAATTGTATTTTGGGGCCGTTTGATTCATTGTCTTTTGACTGAGAAGACCTGAACTTATATAATAACATAAGTCAAATTGAAAAGATGATTCTATAGAATAAAACAGTATTCTAGATATTTGATTTTTCGCATCAGATTCAAATGTATTTTATCTGAATTTTGTAGATAAAGTCAGTATTCTTCAAATAATTAGCTTTTTTTTTTTTCTTTTTTTTTTTTTTGTTGAACTTTTATGACAATTTTCTTTTATCTTCTGGGAGAAGTACATTTTTGAAATTATGTTGGTATTAGTTTCCATAAGATCTGGGAGGTACATGAAACTTGCCTTAGGTGGAGAATTAAAAATTATTAATCCTCTGTGACTTCTGTATGAGCAGAATATTTACATTTTGTTGTTGGTTTAGATGTTGAAGTTTACATAAAAGTGGAATTCTTTAAAAGCAGTAAGCATTTTAGCTACAGGCAAACTAAATGATAGAGATATTCTTGAAAAGTCCAAAATGCATCTTCTCAACCACAAGTAACAATAGTATTTTTTTTTTCTTTTCTTTTTTTTTCAAAGAATTTCTCACCGCTTCCTCCTTTTTTTATTGAATTTGTATTGTCTATCTCACACCCATCCCCATATTGCATTGTTCAAATTAGTTCTGCAAGAGCAAGCTGTGCTGAAATTTGAATCTGCTGAAGGGTCTATTAAATTTAATTTGACTTCATAAAGAAAATTTGTATCAAGTCACTCCTGGCTCCAGGCAATTTTCGAATGCAAGCAAAATTATTCTTACAAAAGTCACTCACCTCATGCGTATCTACATATATATCTATACAAGCATACAGATATAAGTTTGTATAAGTATAAATTCAATAAACAAATTATACATGCATATATTAAATGTAGGAAAGGAAAATAATCAAATACAATAAATAACTAACAGGCTTTATACAAAGAAAACTTGGCAAATAAAATCTAGACATACTTAAAAGTATAAATAATGGTAAAAAATATTAATTTAATTTTGTATATGATATCTATATTTTTTTGTGTAAATGTATATAAAAAATAATTCATGTTTGTGTATGTAATATGTATTAGTTACAAATACATGGGTATATTTTTATATAAAACATAAGGGGATACTGGATTCAATAAACCAATTTTATGTTATTAGATGAATAAAACACTGTTAGAGATATTTTCAACTAAATTAGGGTTACATATAAAAAGGAATATATATATATATATATGTATATATATATATATATATATATATAGTACTATGGATGTAACATATTTATACGGCACATATCTCAAATATATGTTATAAGATACAAACTAAGTTTTTCCATACATTGATAATATCATTATTACCAATTTCAACAATTTTGTTCTAGTTATTATTTCCATTATTCAACATACAACAGTATATGTTTTTATCACAAAACAATAGATGATTTATATTTATCATAGAACAATACGTGATTTGTACTTATCCTAAAATGATGTATAAGTTGTATTTATCATATAACAATACATGAGTTGTATTTATCATATAACAATACATGAGTTGTATTTATCATATAACAATACATGAGTTGTATTTATCATAGAACAATACATGAGTTGTATTTATCATAGAACAATACTTGAGTTGTATCTATCCTAAAACGATGCATAAATTGTATCTGTCCTAAAATGATGCCCAAGTTGTATTTATCCTAATATGGTATACTAATTTTATTTATTATAAAGTTTCATACAATGTATTTATCATAAAACCATACAGAATTTTTAAAAATATTTAAGTTGTATTATCATAAAACAACTTAATCTGTATTTATTGCGAAACAATACATAAGTTTTATCCGTCATAAAACAATACATGTATTTAAGAAAAAAAACAAAAAAACACATTGTATTCATCATAAAATATTGCATAAGTTGTATTCAGTTGTGCTGTCAAATGAATAATCCATTTAAGACTAATTCTGTCCACTTTAGATTTGGAAAATCTTTCTCTCCACAATGTCCGTTTGATATCTTTTGTCGTTCTATCTACTTTAAACGTGTTCCGGTGAAATGATATTTGTAAAAACTGTTTTTGTCTTCTGTCTCTTGACATTTGTAATGTTGTTTAAAGTTTATTTCTGTGAGCTGTGACAGGATTTCAATCCAGATTTCCTGGAAAGTGTAGGGTAATTACTAGGGTATGTATCATTCAAAATTGCTGTACAATATATTTTTAATGTGCAGTCTTTATACCATGTTTTCTTTTCTGTTTATCTTTTTTTTACAAAATGTTCTGGTGGTTAAGAAAAAAAAAAAAAGCATCACATATATATATATATAATATATATATATATATATATATATATATATATATATATATATATATATATATGTGTGTGTGTGTCTATGTAGCCTGTCTTGGTGCATCTATGTTTGTGTCTGTGTATTAGTCCAGTCATGGATTATTAGCATATTACATCTCACCTCTTTTTTACCCCTCTGCAATTCATTCCGGATGCGTACATATATATATATATATATGTGTATATATATATATATATATATATATATATATATATATATATATATATATATATATATATGTCACTGAAATAACTATTGGATTTCTTTCATAGTTTTCTCCTGTTTTTCTTTCTCTCAACCTTTCTTTTCTTCTACTTATTTCATTTGGTTGCGATTTCATCAATTTATCCTCCCCCCCCCCTTCGGGTTCTTACCCCACCTGGTAAATCTTCACTCAGTTGGCAGATGTAGACGACTCAAATCTGTCTAACTCCGCGCTGCTTTCTTCTATGTTATGCTGCTGCTAGGATCCAGTTTTCTTTGGTTTCTCAGTTATTCTCTTCATTTTATTCCTTTCATTACATTGTTATCATTCTTGTTATTATTAATAATACACTATACTACCAATCAGTAGTGTAGTGCCCCAAAAAAAGAAGCGAGGGAACGCAAGGCTGCCTGCTCGGACGCTTCAAGCCATCCCCTCCCGGAGAAACTTTTTGAAATTTGATCAATTTCAGAGATGTTTTGACACCATATGGGATGAGATTTTTGTCATATACTGGCTAATTTTTCTTACCAGTGAATTGTTCAGATAGAGAACATTAATAGTATACAGTTAGTGAGGGAACACTGTTCTTCCTCCCCACCCACAAGTAAGGGAACACTGTTCCCACAGAATTACATCACTGTTACCGATTCTACTGCTACGTGGCTATTTTGATTATAATTATCTTGTCAAGAATTCAAAGTTGGATTTTTTTTCTTTTTTTGTGTCTTTGCTTTCAAAATTTTCTGCTTGTCTAGTTTTGTGTTGTTTTTCTTGTTCTTTGATCAAAATGTGTTCAGTACAGTGTTGGTGTTTGACTGTCCAAGTTTGGTTGCAGGGTTGCCGAATTGGGCTTACAAGGGGATATAATCCAAATCCAGACTTTATCTCGAAGACCTGCCCGGCACAGGCAATCGAATAGCATCAAATTTGGAAATCTAGAGGCTGATATTGAGGTCCAATACCAGCTACTTGCTTGATTTTTAAATTCAACACTATTTCAATGCCCGTGTTGAGCAAGTCTCAGAGATAGAGTTCGGTCACAAAGGAGGGAAGAATCCAATGTGGCAACCTTGTTGGGTTGGATCATTCCAAAAATTAAGTTATCTTTATCTGTGACCTTCTCCAAGAGGTCTTGACGCTTTTTTAATACTACAGGTGACAAGGCGGAAACTTTATTTTATTTATTTATTTTTTTTTTTAATATTTTCTTCTAAAGATCTGATCTGAAGCAAAAAAAACAAACAAACAAACAAACAAAACATCCAACTGGAAAGGATACAGATGATGTCACTCTTTGCCAGGTTCCTATTTGCATATCAGCAGAACATTATTCAAACCATGACACCAGTATTTTTTTCATATTCTTTTTATGCTGGACTGAGCATGATATTAAAAAAGCAGCAGCAGTTGTAACTTCTGTAATTATAATTCAAAATAAGTTTGAAATCAGTAATTGAATGTGTTGATATTTCTATTACATATGTTATGAATATGAAAAAGTTTATTTGAATATTGATATATAACTATTAACATGAATATCTTGACATCTTTGATTACTATAAATACCGAATAAATACTACTTTTCATTCACTGTATTTAAAGCATATAAGACCTCTTTTTTGCCTAAAAACTGGATCTAAATGTAAATGCAAATTTTGTTGCCCAGCCCTACATTGGTCAGAACTTGAGAAGTTTATAAGAATGTGAGGAATTCAGAGAAATGCAGTATTTCTTAAATATTCCCTACTGAAATAATTGGAGGTCTTATATGCGTTTGAATACATTACTTTAATTTTTCTAACAGAGGAAAACTTAAAAAATATCCATATGCACTAATTGAAAATATACTTTTAAACCAAACATTTCTAATCAGACAGATAAGCTTAGTAAATATCTAAAAGTGACAATTTAACATTTAAGCAAAATTATTTCAGATTGGTAAGAAGGCAGTTTTTTGATCAAATTTAAAACAATACCTGATAGATTTTTTGAAAGAAAAAAATCTTTAAAATCCTGATAAGAAAGGAGTAAAATATGACATGCAAATGGATCTATTTTTTCTGAATAAAAAAGAAAATTTTTACTCATGTTAAAAACAATCTACATATAACTGTCTGCATAAAAAAATAGGTCAGATTAAATGTCCTAAAAGATAAAATTTAAACATTAAATTCAAGTGAAAAAAATCGCTAAATTAATCAGTCAATTTTAAACGTGTTCAGCATTTTTTGCTGAAAACATTTTTTATGCCATACCATTTCTTTCGTTTATTTCATTTTGTGTTCTTGAAATCTTATGATAATGTATGTAATCAGGATTATGGTCATTTTATCATCATTGTCTTGTCATATTCCTACTGAGTGTTTTCCAGAGTATGAGAAGGTACAGTATGGTGCTCGGTCTAAACCAGTGTTTCCCAGACTTTTTGGGACTACTGCCCCATTTTAGAGCATACACAAGAATTTCATCCCCAGGTAGTGTTAATGAAAAATTGTACGCTTAAAATTAAATTCTAATGAGGTTTTTTGAAGAATTTAAGCATATGTTTTATAAACAAAAATACGATTGTATAAAAACATCTAAAGGTGCTTGATTAATTGATATAAAAATAATTGATGTCCCTTTCATCTCCGCACTTCATCCTTTAAATCCTCCCTACCACCTCCTCACCTTCCAATGCACCCCCTTTGAGTATTCAAGCTCCCCAAAGGGGTGGTAGTGCCCCGCTTTGGGAATCACTGGTCTAAAAAGTTTGACATCTCTCCATTTTTTTATACTGTGGACATGGTTACATGTAATGGACATTTCTTTCTCAAACATTGACTGCCAAGAAACAAGCTTTAAGATTATTCTATTTTATTTATTTTTTCTTTTGGGTGGGGAAGAGTATTTATAAATAAGGGAGCAATATTGCAAAATAAAAAGTAATAAACTTTTCATGTTAAATCCTAAGGTGGGAATCGCAAAAATGTGTACAATGATAGTGACATTCTTTATTTCCATAATAACATTACCTTAATCTGCATTCAAACATTTTTATGGGATATTGGCCAAAAAAGAAGTCAATATATATATATATATATATATATATATATATATATATATATATATACATATGTATATATATATATATATATATATATATATATATATATATATAATATGAGTGTGTAAGTTTATGTTAAAATGATCCTGGAAAGAAAAGAAGGAGGCATCCATGACATCACAATGATAGCTCAATTTTATTTTTTATTCCCATTTATTTATAAAAATGATTTCTGCAATAGATAAATTAACCCGGTTATACAAAGAGGTGCAGTTTTTTTCTCAACAATGAGCAAACCCATTGATTTGGATGTGATGCTGTTGCAGTTTCTTTTGTATTTTAAAGGGTTTTTTCTTCTCCACATTCTATTGTATAAATAATTTCAAGATGGATACTACAGTCTTCCTTATTTCTCTATTTTTGGTGATGCTTCTTTTTAAACTGAGCTTCATAAACATACTCTATTGCTAGGGAATTTTCTTGATCTTCATCCTATAGAAATGATCTTGTAAGTAGGGTTTGTTATTCTGATTTATTTGATGCTTTCATTCAACATATCCTGGAATGATCTTTATGCTTATGTCTGATTTTTATGGATTGTCTTCTTCTTTATTCTTGAGACGACTTTCAGTCTCGTGGAACAATGTAAAACGAATTTATCTTATATTAAGCAATGTGTCTGTCTGTCACTCTGTAAAAATGGAAAATCTTTAAGGAAGATAACTATTAAATGCTGAGGGAGAATAGTCTCCCTTATTTATTAATTTGCAAATGCATAAGGAACCCAGATTCATTCTGATTACATCAGATTGCACTATATTCCTTGAGAGATACGAATTCTAAGATATATACCCCAAGTGAAAGAATCGTATAGACTTCATAATGAAGTAAAAGGAGAAGAGAAATTAACAAGAGCTGTCTTCTACAAAGAAATAACTTGTTAATATGCATGGAGTGAAAGAGAATTGCATAATATATATATTTATATTGATTAAAGACAATGATCATTCAAAGTAACATGATGTTATTAAAGTATTGTTAGATTACGGATGATTCTTCTTGAATTACTACTTGAACAGTAAATCAGTTCTGGTGATTTTTTTCTACTAATGTTATATGAATTTATAGTTGTATATACGATAAGCGTCAGTAGAACAACAACACATACTAGTTTTCATATGAGTGTCCAAACAGCAGCCCTTGTTAAGATCTCCATTAAGTCTTCAAATTTGCATCCTGTGTCTCAGACACAAGACCGAAGCCGCTAGGACCAAAGGATGCGACAGTACAAAGCATGAGGGAAAACTTGTCAGTTGGTAGTCAACCAATTCGAAACACAATTATGATTGCAAGGCTGTCTGATATGGGGGATTGTTGGATGGGGGAAAGAGGTGGAACAAAAATGAATGACTCATTATTGATTTGAAAAGTTACAATAGAAACACAGACTTTTGATTATTGATCTGCAAGTAGAGTGTACATTGCTTTTATGGAAGGTGTCTGAAAATAATATTCAGATGCAAAAACAATACAAATGTCAGAGTTTATTGAGTGGTTCTCTTCAATTCACTGGTTCTGTTATTGTATCAGTATATGCCAATGCCAGAAGATGGTTTTAATGTAGGTAGTGTTTATTAAATGACCCTCTTTTGTATAAGCATTAGTGTATGCTTGAGCCTGAAGGTGTTTTCAATATTGATTTTGTTTAATAAGTGGTCATCTTCATTGTTTAGTGTTTGCCAAAGCCAGAAGCCATTTTCATCTTAGTGTTTATTAAGTGATCTTCTTCTAGCATTAATGTATGCCAAAGCTAGAAGTTTTCATCATTGGTTATGTTGATTAAGTGATCTTCTTCATTGTTAAGTGTACGCCAAAGCCAGGAGTATTTCATTTAGTGATCTTCTTCTAGCATTAATGTATGCCAAAACTAGAAGATGTTTTCAGCTTTAGTAGTGTTTATTGATTTATCGTGTCCATTACAGGAGGAAGAGGGACACTTAATAAACACTAATCAAGTTGGAAATATCTTCTGGCTTTGGCATACACTAATACTGTATGCCAAATCTAGGAGATATTTTCAACTGAACTAATGTTTGTTGAGTGATCTTTTTCATTATAAGCATTTGTGTATGCCAAAGACTGAAGATGTTTTCTACTTGAATAGTGTTTATTTGGTAATCCAAGCCATTGCTTACAATGAAAAGGATTGCTTAACAAATACAACCGATGTTAAAAACACCTTCTAGCTTAAGCATCCAATTATGTTTATGCAAAAGAGAATCACTTGATAAACACCAAGTAAATTGAAAACATATTCTGGCTTTGGTATACAACAACGCTTCCAATGAAAGAGATTGCTAAATAAACATTACTCCAGTTGAAAACATCTAGCTTTAGCATTCACTATAGTGTATGCCTGTGTATGCCAAGGTTGGATGTGTCTAACTGAAGTAGTGTTCAATTAGTGTATTCCAAAGTCAGGAGATGTTTTTAATTTGATTAGCTTTTTTTGAGATGAAAGGACTTTAAGATATAGATGAAGTGATGAAGAGAGATTGGTTGATAGATGCATATATAGATACATTTGGTTATGTATGACTGGATTATGTAAAACAAAATTTTATGCTTGATAAATATGTTGAAACCTTTCCGAAGTTCTTTGTTCTTCGGGTTTTTTAAGTAAAAAGTTAAGACCTAAAAATCTCATGACATTTTGGCTTACAGTATCTTCATGTGTGTGTCATTGGCCCATCTTTATCTTCATTTCACGTAGACTTAGAATTTACAGTGGTGACAAAAAATTAATTGAAATTGTTAATGATTCGCTGAGTTTTCACTTATGCTAGAAAAACAAATTATTATCCCCTGAGCATTACAAAACTTTTGTTTTTTAATTATTTTTTATATATGTTTTCATTGTATTTTATCATTACTGCTTACATAGTTCGTATATATATTACCCCATGTCTTTCCATCCTTTTATCCATCTGTCTATTTGTCTGTCTACACAATATCTCCATAAGTTCTCAATTAAATCTTGTGCAAGACTGGGCCATGGGCTATGGCAGACGTGATTAAATTAATTGGTGGATCCATGCTCTATTACCTCTCCTATATTGTAGTGACAATGGCATTGACATTAAATGTGCTTTCTAGTTGTTTTTCTTTCGGCGGGTGAGGAGCTTTAAACATTGGAAGTTTAAAACAGGAAAAGGATATCCAATGAGAATCACTTTTTCTAAAATTGATGAATATGTAGTTTTCAATTTTCTGATATTTTGCCTTTGTTCCTGTTTCAAAGATTGATTCCATCCTGGAAAAATAAAAATTCCCCTTATCAGAGAGATACTATAGATTTATCATGACACATTCAGAAAATAGAATTATCAACATATTGAAAAAATGATTTAGAAAATTGTGTACAATTATAAAGATAACATTCCAAGAATTATTTTTAACGCAGATAAAAACCCTCACAGTATTCATTGTTGTCATTGACTATGAAAAGAGTCATTAACATTGAAAGTTTTATTTGAACAATTGTACTTCTTCATTTTTTGATGTGGTCAACACAACGTTTCTGTTGATCCATTCTTCAGCCCTCATCAGGTGTATAATCCAAGAAAAAGAGGCAAATCTGGTTTGCCCATTTTTTGCTTGGAGAAGTGATGAGTGCTGAAGACTTGATCAGCTGAAACGTGTTGACAACATCAAAAAAAGGAGAATCATCACCATTATGGTATATGTAAGCGTATAAGTCAACTTTTGGGCTTAAAGCATTTTCCCAAAATGGATCATATTAATCTTCTTAGATCTTATGAACTTGATAATCTGATGGACACTGTGCTGTCTTATCTTGGAGAGTCTACTTTTTGAGCAAATATTGAACTAACTCTGAAATAAAACCTTAGTTTGGGGTTGACTCATATGCCAGCATATACAATATTTATCACCATCATCATTACTACACTTTTCAGAAGTTATCACTGGAGACTGAGTGCCAGCAAATCTCCTTTAATCACCTCAGTATTCTAGCTAACCTTGACAATGCTGTGGTCTAAACTATGCCAATTCTCCCTGAGATCTTTTCAATCTCTCAACAGAAGTCTTTGAAACCACCTCCAGTGTTTCTAATAATCATAAACGCTGAAAATGGTCCCAAACAGAATAGCCTTCAACTTCACAATCTTTGCTGCTCTTAAGCAAGGTTTTGATATTTATCTAATTTTAAATTATTCGTTCTAGCTCTGCTCTTCTCTCCATTTCTTCGGAGGATGGGGGTGTTGGGTGATGTCCTCACTGTCTTCCTGTACTACATTCTTTTGAATTTTTGAACATTTTTTTCCATTATTATCTCTTTGAACTCTATGTACCTTCTTATCTTTTTTCTTTTGATTCTTATTTCTCCATTTTTACTTGTCATTTTCTTTTTCCCAATTTTCCCTTTCTTTTCATATATTCTTTCTTTTTAGCGTTTTCTCTCAATCTGTTTGTTTTTCTTCACCATCATCTTCATACATTTGTAGCCTCTTTATCTTCCTTCTTATTCCTTTACTGTTCTCTCTATCCAATTATTTTCTTCCTCTTTTCTCTCTGTTCTCCCTTTTTTTTGCCTCATTCTTTTCTTCCCCCATATTTCTTTTTCTACCCCTTTCCCCTTTTCATCTTCTACTTCATTTTCTTTTTTCTTTCATTGCCTTTTCCTGCTCTTTTCTCTTTCATAAGCACCTGCAACTCCTCCTTTATCTCTATTCTCTCCAACTTCATTCTTTTTTTTTTTCATCTCCTGTCTCCTCTTCCTCATGCTTTATCTCCTGTCTCCTCTTCCTCCTGCTTCATCTCCTATCTCCACTTGGTCCTGTTTTATCTCCTGTCTCCTCTTCCTCCTGCTTTATCTCCTGTCTCCTCTTCCTCCTGCTTTATCTCCTGTCTCCTCTTCCTCCTGCTTTATCTCCTGTCTCCTCTTCCTCCTGCTTTATCTCCTCTCCTCTTCCTCCTGCTTTATCTCCTGTCTCCTCTTCCTCCTGCTTTATCTCCTGTCTCCTCTTCCTCCTGCTTTATCTCCTGTCTCCTCTTCCTCCTGCTTTATCTCCTGTCTCCTCTTCCTCCTGCTTTATCTCCCATCTCCTCTTCCTCCTGCTTTATCTCCCGTCTCCTCTTCCTCCTGCTTTATCTCCTGTCTCCTCTTCCTCCAGCTTTATCTCCTCTCCTCTTCCTCCTGCTTTATCTCCTGTCTCCTCTTCCTCCTGCTTTATCTCCTGTCTCCTCTTCCTCCTGCTTTATCTCCTGTCTCCTCTTCCTCCTGCTTCATCTCCTGTCTCCTCTTCGTCCTGCTTCATCTCCTGTCTCCTCTTCGTCCTGCTTCATCTCCTGTCTCCTCTTCGTCCTGCTTCATCTCCTGTCTCCTCTTCGTCCTGCTTCATCTCCTGTCTCCTCTTCGTCCTGCTTCATCTCCTGTCTCCTCTTCGTCCTGCTTCATCTCCTGTCTCCTCTTCCTCCTGCTTCATCTCCTGTCTCCTCTTCGTCCTGCTTCATCTCCTGTCTCCTCTTCCTCCTGCTTTATCTCCTGTCTCTTCTTCCTCCTGCTTCATCTCCTGTCTCCTCTTCCTCCTGCTTCATCTCCTGTCTCCTCTTCCTCCTGCTTCATCTCCTGTCTCCTCTTCGTCCTGCTTCATCTCCTGTCTCCTCTTCGTCCTGCTTCATCTCCTGTCTCCTCTTCGTCCTGCTTCATCTCCTGTCTCCTCTTCCTCCTGCTTCATCTCCTGTCTCCTCTTCCTCCTTTATCTCCTGTCTCCTCTTCCTCCTGCTTTATCTCCTGTCTCCTCTTCCTCCTGCTTCATCTCCTGTCTCCTCTTCCTCCTGCTTCATCTCCTGTCTCCTCTTCCTCCTGCTTCATCTCCTGTCTCCTCTTCCTCCTGCTTCATCTCCTGTCTCCTCTTCCTCCTGCTTCATCTCCTGTCTCCTCTTCCTCCTGCTTCATCTCCTGTCTCCTCTTCCTCCTGCTTCATCTCCTGTCTCCTCTTCCTCCTGCTTCATCTCCTGTCTCCTCTTCCTCCTGCTTCATCTCCTGTCTCCTCTTCGTCCTGCTTCATCTCCTGTCTCCTCTTCCTCCTGCTTCATCTCCTGTCTCCTTTTTCCTCCTGCTTTATCTCCTGTCTCCTTTTCCTCCTGCTTCATCTCCTGTCTTTAATCACTTCCTCCTTCATCTTCTATTTCCTCCACTTTTGCTTTTTATCTCCCCTTGCCCTTTCTTAGTCGTCTTTTATCCCTTCTTTGTCACATCCTCCTCTCTTCTCACCCCTTCTTACTTTAGTGTAATCAAACTCTACTTAGAATAACATCCCAAAACTATTTAATGAATATGTATGTTTTCCTGTAATGAATCCTATCAGTGATGAATATCATTTAGCTCCATCTAATCAACCCTTCTTTGCAAAACTTGATGAATATTTTATCACAATTTCAAGATAATTGCTTGTTTATCTCTAAGTACAATCAACCAAAAGACACCAAGTAGAAATATTTCTTATTTAAATGTGCCTCTCTAGGAGGCGCAAGTGGTTAACGGCACTTGATTAGCAACCCAAGAACGAACTCCAGCTGTGAAAGTTTGCTTTAGGAAAGGAATGAATCCATCTCCTCAACTCAGCTAACACATCATGGTCAAGCATGGCAGAGTAAGACCCATCAGCACCTATTCCTATGTAGAAGATTCATGTCCAACAATGGACTTTGATGGCTAATTAAAAAAAAAAAAATTAAATGCTGAAATTAACTAATTTTTGATTTTCGCCTGGCACAGGACTTCACTGCCCCAAAGTATGTCTGGCTATTTTCACTTTTCACACTTTTCAAAAGTGTTTAAAGTGCTGTAGATATGATAAGAACTAAGTCTGCTCTCTGTAATTTTTTCCCTCCTTCAAATAAGATTGCTTGAAGAAATATATATATTTTTTTCCCATGTTGAGAACGTTCTTGTTGAAGAGGTTCTTATTTGTAGTTGTGCTGGATTGACAGATAAGCACTGTTCTGGACTGCATTGAGCTGTGAGTCACAACATAAAAAAGTATCTGTTTTATCCAATTGGAAATGTGATAGCATGTGATTGTAAAGAAGGTTGGTTATTCTTAAAAGCCTAAAAAGCTATTTCAGTCTTCTCTGCCGTAGGCATTTTATTTCTATTAATTTCCACTCACCATATTGGATTGTGTGTGTGTGTGTGTGTGTGTGTTCCACTCAGTGTATTGGATTGTGTGTGTTTGTAAAATAGAGGGAGAGAAGGACCGAAAAATAGGGAAAATGTTTGTATGTTTGTTTTCAGGTATTTGACTATGCCCCACTTGATGAAATATATTTTCTATTGTACACATACTGGTATGAAACTTCCAAAAAAATACATTGAATCTTTTTCCGAAGTATGTTATTCTTATCCATACCTGTCACAAAAGTGTATTTCCTACTAGAAGAAATTTCCACAAATATCTTAGTTTTCTACAAAGTCTTATCAACAAAATCTTTGACAAAACTTTTGGAAAAAATTATTTCTTTCTTCTTCTGCTTTCACTCTTTTCATTGTCATGTCTTCCATTCTTTCTTGTTACTCTATCTCTATCTACTTACTCCCTTCTGTCTCTCTGTAGTTACATTGTCCTCTTTTGTCTCTCTCTCTCGTTTTTCTGGCCCACTCTTGCTTCACTGCCTCTATCTTCCTTCACTCTATTGTCTCTCTCTCTCATTGCTCTATCTCCTATCACTCTCTCTTTCTCATTGCTCTCTCTCACTTTCTCACCCTAGTTGCTCTGTCTCTATCTCTGTTCCTCATTGCTCTCTCTCTCTCTCTATCCCACATTGCTTTCTCTCTCTCTGTCCCACATTGCTCTCTCTCTCTATCCCACATTGCTTTCTCTCTCTCTGTCCCACGTTGCTCTCTTTCTCTATCCCACATTGCTTTCTCTCTCTCTGTCTCACACTGCTCTCTGTCTCTCTCTGTCCCACATTGCACTCTCTCTCTCTGTCCCACAGTGCACTCCCTCTCTCTCTCTGTCGCACATTGCACTCCCTCTCTCTCTCTGTCACACATTGCACTCCCTCTCTCTCTGTCCCACATTGCACTCCCTCTCTCTGTGTCCCACATTGCACTCCCTCTCTCTCTGTCCCACATTGCACTCTCTTTCTCTCTTTATCCTTCATTGCTCTATCTCTCCCTGTCCCTCGTTGCTCTATCTCTCTCTGTCCCTCGTTGCTCTATCTCTCTCTCTGCTCTGTCTCTCTTTCTTCACTTTCTTTCCCTGTTCCATTGTTCATATGTTTTATTCTTCTTCCTTTCTCATTCTTGTTCAGTTGATCATTCATTCATATTTTTTTCATCTTTCATCTTTCATTCATTGAATCATTCTTTCATTCCATTTCTATTCTCATTCCCTTCGTGTATTTTCTAATTTTTACTTCTTCTTTTCTCAAATTTCTTCTCTATTCTAATTATATCCACTCTATTTTCCAAATTCTTTCATTTATTGTTGATTGTCCACATCTTCCGATTTTTTGACATTTTTTCCATTCATCTGTAGAAATGTATTTTCATTTTTCTTTCTTTCCTTTACATCAATTTTTTTCTTTTTTTTTTTTTAGATTTGTTCTCAACAAATATTGGAATTTCTCTGAAAATTTTCTCTCACATAGAAAATCAACAAATATTGGAATTTCTCTGAGAATTTTCATTGCTCTCTCTCTCTCTCTCTCTCAGTCCCACATTGCTCTCTCTGTCTCTGTTCCACATTGCTCTCTCTCTCTCTCTCTCTCTCTGTCCCACATTGCTCTCTCTCTCTCTTTGTCCCACATTGCTCTTTTTTTATGTACCAGTCCCACATTGCACTCTCTCTTTCTGTCCGACATTGCACTCTCTCTCTCTCTCTCTCTCTCTCTCTCTATCCCACATTGCTTTCTCTCTCTCTGTCCCACATTGCTTTCTCTCTCTCTGTCCCACATTGCTTTCTCTCTCTCTGTCCCACATTGCTTTCTCTCTCTCTGTCCCACATTGCTTTCTCTCTCTCTGTCCCACATTGCTTTCTCTCTCTCTGTCCCACATTGCTTTCTCTCTCTCTGTCCCACATTGCTTTCTCTCTCTCTGTCCCACATTGCTTTCTCTCTCTCTGTCCCACATTGCTCTCTCTTTCTCTCTTTATCCTTCATTCCAAATATTGGAATTTCTCTGAGAATTTTCTCTCACATAGAAAAGCATAACATGGTCCAAAAGTATTTAGAACAACGATATTCAATTTATTTTCAATTTTCTAATATTTTTGGATGTAGTATTAGAACACATAATTTTTATGACTATGTGATAAAAAATTAAAATTAAGATGAGGGTAAAAACTGGTCAAAATCAATAATTGAAAAAAAAAATCCTTAAAGATGATTCCATATTCCATAAATAAAAGATGAACATGCTTATCATCTGCTCTTTCGCTTCTTCTCTCAGAAGTAAAGATTTCCACCTACCACACCTTTGCCTCCCAAAACTCCTCTTGAATCTTTCAGTGCTCCCAAGTACCCACTTGAGGAAGCATTGATCTAGCCCAGGGGTCGACAAACTATGGCCACTGAGTCAAATCCAGCCCTTATTTTATCAAGCTCACTGACTTTTTTGAATATATGTTCAATAAAGAAAATTCTGTTTTTTATAATTCAGAATCAAAAATTAGAGTAACTATGTATTTATGTGAAAAGCTTTTTTCAAAGATATATATTAAATCACTTTATTGGTTAGTGCTAACTCGATAGAACTTAACCAAGAGACCGACTCGCAAAGCGAGAACCATGCAATGTGAGCACGAAAGAATTATGTTCAACCTCACATGGGAAGACCACAAGACGGCACAATATATCCGAGAGAAAACAGGAGTCCAGGACATCATAGAATCCATCAAAAAACTCAAATGGCAATGGGCTGGCCATGTTGCAAGAATGGCAGACAACCAATGAACATCAAAACTCACAAAATGGAACCCCAGTAATCGCATGCACAACCGAGGCCAGCAGGATACTATATGGGGAGAAGAACTAGACTAATTCAGATAGTATTAGCTTTGCAACGCTGCATAATTACACATCCTAATTCTCTAAGCTTAGACTCAGCTGGAAGGTCCATCATTGTCTAGGAGTGCTGAGTATGTAAGGAAACTTGCTATCACTTGTCCCCCCAGTAATGACCACTGGAAACCTCTGATGTGAAGATACTTTTTATCTATATCATTTTCATTATTATAAAAACATTCAAAAAGTAACTAAAGAAATTATATTTTAGTAACGATAATATTTGTGGCATTCATTAATTTGATTTGTTATGGAGAATCTGCTTATAGCCTGTTGTTAATCCCGAAGATGTTTACTAAAACAATAATAAAAATGATAGTAATATCTTGCTTGCAATGTAATGAGCAAGGTAAAGAATGGTGCTTATGCTTGAATGGGAGCAAAAAGGACTCATCCTCTACTTAAATGGTCATTTATTCATTACTTCTGCCTTACAAGTCTGAAACCTATTAAGTTATTGTTGTAGTCGACCTAGAGAATATGAACTGAGAGCAAAAGTAATCAATGATCATGACGACAACAACAACAGATATATTAGTTTCATTTGCCTTTTCATGTTAATACAGATACATTCAGTTAGTGATAAATTGCTTCCAAATTATATACTTTAATTGCAAGAATGTATATGCGAGAGTCATGATGATATCTTAGTAGACTATTTCATGGAAGTTCCACAGGTCCAGCCAATAATCATTACTGTTCCTGTTAACATTGCTATTTTCATGGTATCGGGTGTGGCAAGACTTTCCATACACGAGTTGCCAAAAATGGAATCACATGTTTGGCACATGTTGTTGAGAATGAATTATTTGTATGTACCAGCATTTATTTATAACATGGGTGTTCGGGTCTTAGAAAGCCAACTTGTATGGGCAATATTCAAGAGCAAGTGAAAGATGACACACACTGTCTATAACATAAAAACGAGATATGAAGAAATAAACAAAGGCGTTCTTTTTTTCCCATTAAACTATTCTAGTTAGATAATCACAATACATTAAAATATATACCGAAATTCAGTATTTAAAAACAGAATATTTCCCTATTTTCATCAATGACTTCACCCTTTCAATCCTTATATAGCCCCTGCATCTTTCAATACCATCTACCTGAGCTCCTGAATGGAAAAATCAAAATTATCTTAAGTTCATTTCATTTTTACAGTTGGTTTGCCGACTTACGTCAAATATATTTTCTATTGGGAGGTGGGATGGGAGTTGCGCCACCTTTGTCATTAGGTGGGTTTATGGTGAGGTAAAATATTGGGCCCACAGGTTCAGAGGGAAATTCTTTTTTCATTTGCTGTTTTCTGGATTAGGAGGCAATAACACAGGTAAAAGTGTTCTGGGTCCACCAACCAAAGGCCTTAAATTACAAGCAATGTCATTGCAAACTGCATTATGTTGGGAGATACCTGCATATTTGCCACTATTGTGGGAAAGGAAGAGAAGATTACATTTCACTTTTCATTCATTGAAAAACAGCTTGTACACCTGTAAAAGACAATTGAATAGATTGGTTGAAATGTTGTGGTAACAATAAAAGCAACATAATGAGTTCAGTAGTTTCAACAATTTGAATTAACTGTTCAATATTCTCTTGAAATCTACTACTGGATTATTTTGAATACCTAATGAAGCTGAAACATGGAACCTAAGCAAGAAACTGACATGCATACTTGGAACTATGCAACTTGCACTTCAAAGAATCATGTTCAACCTCACATAGAGAGATTACAAAACAGTATTTAAAAGAAAAGATAGGAGATAGAATTCATTAGAAAACTCAAATGGCAATGGGCTGGTCATGTTGCATGAATGGCAGATAACTGATAAACATCACTTGTCTCATCATGGATCCCCAGAGATAATATGCGAAACTGAGGCTAGCTGAGTATGAGATGGTGAGATGAACTTGACAAGTTCAGAAAGTATTGGCTCCGCAATACCCATGATAGAGAGGTCTGGTGAATCCTGAGAGAGGTCTATGTCCAATGACAGACACTAAAAGACTGATGATGATACAAGGATGAATCACTAAGCCTGCAGCTTTACATGTACTTATTAGCTGAATTTTGATCTGGCATTTTTTACTGCATAATATTCAATCTATGTGATTAATTTTCACCACTGAATTATGTGCGTTGACAAAGAAGTTTTGTTGAAAAGAAATAGAGTAAAATAAATGCTCTTTTCATCATTAGGATATATACTTATTGATGATGTGTCAGTAAATACATTAGCCCATTAACTGCTGATAGGTGTTGAAGAGTAATCTTACTAATACTGCAACGACTGAAATTTCAGTCAATCGCAGTTAATGGAGTAATCTGATTTCGTATTCATTCGTCTTATAAAATTTGCTATAAGCAAATAGAGTAAACATCAACTTAGTATATTTCTGCTGTCTGGCAAGGAGCAAAAGAGAACGTAAAAGGAAGGGAGGTAACTCACTATCGTGTCTGAAGTACCAACTAGAAAAACCGCAATCTATACTAACACAGCTGCTATTACCTATAAGTATTGCCACCCTTGAAGACCTGCCACTTTCCTCCTCCTCCTCCTCCTTTCCTCCCTCTTGCGCTTCTTTGTTTCCTCTCCCCTCCTACTTCTAACGTTTACCTGGCAATGAGAAAAGACAGGCGAATCAGTATTGATTATATTTCTCCCAGAAAGATGTAAACAGCTTCGAATGCTGCTTCAAACATGATAGCTAGATGTAGAACACCTGCAATTTTTTGGTGAGAGGGTAAAAGCATGTTTCAGTAGAAATTGCATCGCTCTTAATGACACATCATTCAAGTTCTTGCAGTTGTGCCGAGAGTCTCTCTAGTCAGATAGTTGAAGCAGAATACAAAGTAATACACTGGTGTTTAGCGTACATATCTGGCGGTGATATTAGTGCGCAGCATCTATTATAGGTGCGGTGCTTCTCAAACTGGTGTGTGATTCACCCAGGGGTGAACAAAATTATCTGGGGAGCGGGGGATGAAACTAGAGAAGTGGATGGAGGATTAAGGAAACAAAGTACGAATGACTTAATTTACTCAAATATTGACTATCACTAGTACAAAGTCTGGAGTTGACTTCATTTTCCTACCATAACAAGAACAGCAACAATCCTCATCCAAATTAGGACTGTAAACCAATATATATAATACACACTCCCTTACCATGGTTTGAACTCACAACCAATTGATTGCCAGGAGATTATCTTACTTATTGAGCTGATATTTTCCTACTGTGACAAGAACAATAATCCTCATGAAAATGAGGGGTGTAAACCAATATGTAAAATACACTCTCCTTACCATGGTTTGAACTCACAACCAATTGATCGCCAACTGATTGAGCTGAATAGACAAGTCTTCAATATTAATGAAAATTTATCATATAGATACACTCAGGCTTATTTCGTTCTAATGATTAAAAAATATTTTCATAATTTTTTTTTTTATATATACAATACAAAAGTTGCAGTAATCATTTTCAGTTTGAATAGAAGTTGGGGTGGAGTTTAACCCTACAACAGCCAATCTTGTATCTATTATTCCTATATTTAAAAATGCATTGCGATTAAAATGGGGAGTAAGCTATTATTGCTTTTTAAGGGCAGTGGAGCCTTGAATTTAATCTTCTCTCTCTATCAATGGTTTTCTAATTTCAAAGTAGCAGGATATTTCCCAAATTTCCTGAAATAAAACCATTTAAGGGAGACCAGTAGAGCTTATGACACAAAATGAAAAACTTATATGCAAGGGAGAATAAGATGAAAATGATTTTTTGAAAAAAAAGAAGGAAATTTTGTTATAAAAGTCCTATGGTGAATGACTCTCAAATGGTTTGAAAAGCACTGAGCTAATCACCTTCCACTTCTTTGTGTGCTTGCTGTTAACGCAACATTTTGGCTGATCCAAACTAGCTGTCATCAAGTGTACAATCTGTGGGAAAATAAAATAAACATTATCGCTTTGAGAAAATATTGCCTCAGAAAAGTGATGGTCATTAATACAGCAACTGGATCAATCCATTCCAGTCGTGGTAGGTACGCAGACATAACTATAATGCCACCCAGCCAAGAACTATGGGTGCACCCAAAGACTTATTGATCCCTCTTGTATATTTTTGTTAGTATTAGTCTAAGACCTGTCACTTCACTGCGACTGATACTATAAGATTGACGGAAACAGTAAGAAGAGGGAAGGGAGAGAAGAAAATTAGGTTCTAGAATAGGATGATAGGGAGGATGAGGGGAGATAAGAAAGCTAGTTAGTTTGATAAGAGAGTCAAAAGGGTGTAGAGAAAGACTAAAGCTATGTAGTTTACTAAGGATAAGAAGAAATAAGGGCCCGATGACTGTTACTGATACTATTAATGTGACTGACATTGCTCTTATCATACAATATTATGATTAGAGTGTTTTACCTGTTTATTTGAACAAGGTGAATTGAAAGTAATTCATGTGATGAAATCACTTATTCAATTAAACTATGCTTGCTAGTCCTCTCTCTATATAGCAGTAACTCACAATCTGTGGTCTGCAGACCAGGGGTAGTTTATCCAGAAGGAAAAACTTTCAAAAGCTTGGGGTCCATTGGGAAAATTCATTTAAAAGAAAGGAATCCTGAAAAGGTTGGGAACCATTGCTCTGTACATTTGTTCCGCCATAGTATCAATCAATTCATCTCCTAAAGAATTCTTCTTTCAAAGAACTAGTAAATTCATTGAAGACTTTTCTAGTTAGATCTTGACTGGAGAAGTTTTTGTCTGCAAGAAATACACTAATGGTGTTCTGTAGGTAACAGGTTTGATGAATAGACAAGGTGCATTAAAGTTTTTATCTCTAAATATTTCAACTTCAGTAATTTTTTTTTTTTGCAATACAAGGTCTGATGGTATTGGGCCACAAAATGAAATACTTTAATGAATACTGTTTGAATTTTCAATACACAATTTCAAGCTGGTCTCAATATAAATGTATTTTAATTATTCAGGTATTTGGAAGGGAAATATGTATCAAACCACTCTTCTACAACCAAATGCTCAGTATAACCTTCCATATAATTCAGACTGGGGAGAGGGGCTGGGTAGCTAGAACTCTTGATGAATTTTTTAGAGTTCTTTCCCTAAAGAAATTTTTGGAGTTTTTTTCCCTTCAATAGAATGTTTTGAGTTGATTCACATTAGAACCCTCACCTCTTAACCCCTTGAAAAAAGACTTTGTTGGCCTAAAATGTGTGATGTAGTTTCAGATGTGCTGAATTCAATTATAGTTTGTTTTTTTGTCTAGGATGCATAGTTCTTTGATAAGTATACAAGTATATGTTCATACATATGTATGTATATTGATCGCTTGTTTACTTCTTAGTTAGACATAAATACTGTATACTATAGGATTTAGGGTGCAATTTGTTACAGCATGGCAGCCATTAAGAATATTGGGACAATTCTGAAATCAGTGAATGATTTCAAGACGTATCAAGCCAGGAAAGAGAGAAAAAAATGAATAAAAATGCAGAGAAAGTGATAAGTTTGCGTCACTTTCTAAGCGCCATAAGTGCTAGAAACATTTCTTCAGAAGAAGTAATTAAGTGTTGGGTACCAAAAACAACTTATCACTCCTTCAAAGAGTTTTTTGGACATTCTTCTTGTTATTTTCATTATTCACACAATGTTTGGGCTTTCTATGTTAATGACTCTTCTCGACATGGTAGACAACATCAATCCTCCGTCTAACTATTTTTTGTTATATTTTAATCATTAGACTTTCACACAGGAAAGAATACCCCAAAAAGATGTGGGGTTCACACGTGAACCTATGTCATATATATATTGTTTGAGCACTAAAAGCTTAAGCTGTACAACTAGCAGTTAAGAATGAACTGTGGTAATAAACATAAGAAATGAAATGAAAATAACATATACTTGTAAAATATGCCTATATGTATAACGCTCCCTTCTTTAGGGTTGAACACTTTTAGATAGGGCACCCATCTGCTATAAGCGACTATGCAATGCTTTTCTAACTCTGGAATTGTGCATTTTGCGTAGATGGGGAATCATGCATAAATAAATGTATCGCTTAATTTGGTTCTACTGACTGTCCAGTTCTGCATAGGACAGGGGTAGAGCATCCGCCTCTGGGTTCGGAGCGAAGGTTTTGATCCCGGTACTTGAAGGGATATCTAGTATATAGCCACATTGAAGAGTTGTAATACAATGAAACAGCTGTCTGTGGATGATACAGTTATCAATTATATATATATATATATATATATATATATTTATATATAGTGAAACAATTGATTTGCTACACAAACATGCTTATGTTTCTGCCCTTTTGGGGCTTCTTCAGGCAAATGAATCCCTATTTACGATGTTATTGGGATATATATATATATATATATATATATATATATATATATGTATGTATGTATGCATGTGTAAATCTCATTGTATACCTACACATTGATACACAAATATCTATGTGCATGTGCACTTTTCATGAAGTCAATCTTGAAAATTAGGCTAATTTTCTCAAATCTGATATGTATATATCTGTAGTTTTGTCTTATGAAAGCATTGAATCCCCAAATGTTAAATTTGAATAACCATTCAATAATGAATTAAATAAAAAAACAAAACAAATTACCATTAATACAATATCTTGGTTTCTCATTAGTTTGTTACTAAGATCTTGTGGAAGTTATCCTTTATTCAGAATCTCATACCTACCCACAAAAAATGAATAGATGGGCAATGGGATGGGAGAATAGAAGGGGAGGAAGTTATAAAAAAACAAACAAATGTTTTACAGGAATAATAGTGGAAAAATTCCAAACCATACTGAATAGAAGTTGGTGTCTCCTGAAGGTCTTAGAATCTTATTAAAGAATAGCAGTTAAGCCAGAGGCACAAGACCAACTTTTTTTAGGCTGCAATCAATGAACAATGATGCAAATAGAACGGAGCTAGGTGTTGGTTATCAGGGGTGGTGCATTCTGGGAATGAAAGACTATTAGATTTTCTTTATCAATGTCAATTGTATTGAAAACATAACTGCACAAAAAAAAATAATGATAATTTTCGGGGTTGTTTTTATTACCAGACTTATGTTCATGCCTATGATTGTATGTACATGTATGGTGGGGAGTGTCATAGAGTGAGAAGAGAAGATAGAAAAAGAGATGTTGATAAAGTGAGAAAGGAAAAGAGATTGTTCTGCTTCCTTTTACATTGTTATGAGAGAAATAAACTACATTTTGTCGTGTCTTCAAATTCTGTATTAGAGAAAGAGAATGTATGTGTCAATGATTGTCTTTTAAAATAGTATATGAGGTTTCACGTGCATATCTTCCTGTTTTAGTCTCTGTGTGTATATTCATTTCCTGTCAATATGTATACTTGCCATTCTTTTTGTATGAGTATGTGTTTGAATACCTGTGTATATACTCTTCTAGATTAATGTATATACTCTTCTAGATTAATGTATATACTCTTCTAGATTAATGTATACACATAAAGTTTGCATTTTTAACCAGGTTTTATTGAAGACAACAGGCAAGGATTGTTTCATCAATTTTTCAGTAAATTATTCCTGTTTTTGTACATCGTAATGAAAACTTGGGTTTAGTATGTGTGAGAATAGTTCGTAAGTATGAATTCTAATGCTTTCATGAAATTTTTTGATAATGACCAAAAAATGGTTGAGGAGGATACAATAAAGATATCAGAACTCAAAGCGTTTGGTAAGGTGTACTATAGTTGGTCAAAAGTAAATTTGAACTGTTTGAATACAATAATCAAAATTGAGTATTCTGAATTTCTTTTAGAAGCCAGATCTTACTATTCCCTCTGTAAAGCATGGTGGTGGCGGCATCATACTGTTGGCGTGTTTTGCAACCCAAAGCACTAGTTCTCTTTCCCAGGTTGATGGAATAATGAAAAAAGTAGACTGAAAAAACCTGAGGTCTTCAGCAAAACATTTGACATAAGGTCTTTTAATAAAACAGTGACCCAAAGCACATTTCAAAATTAGTGTCAAGCTGCCTGGATTGGAACAAAATTGGCTGCCACAGAGTCCTGACCTCAACTTAGTAGAAAATTGGTGGAAAAATGTAGGTTGCATTGTAGAAAAACTATCAAATCTCACCAATTTAATGAAATTTTCTGAGGAAGAGTGGTCAAAAATAGTTGCTGAATTTTGTGAAAAGCCGATTGTAAATTACAAGATCCAGTTAGTGGTTGTTAATGCATCAAAGAGACATGTGACCAAATGTTAGACTGGGGTATAAATACTTTTGCCCCACCAATTAGAAACCGTCAACTAGACTGTCAAACTAGATTTCTTCAATTTTTAAGCTGGTTTGGCTTGCTGTGTGTACATATATTTTTATTCCATACCTCCAATAGATCTTTAGTAGAGGGGGGTCAATCGGCAATGTAACTTTATGCCAAATTGATCCCTCAGTTTGTGTCTGGCATCATTTATGCTTTTTTTTTTTTTCTCGATTCAGACTTTTTTAGTAATCACTTCCCAACAGAAGGCAAAAGAGGAAACCTGAACATTATAACTCCTTTTTCCAATTTTTTGATAGATCATCCCCAATATGGCATGCCACCGAAAGACATTGGTCATGTTTTCTACTGCGTGACTAAACAGACTTATTTCATATTTTTTTGTTTTGTTTTTTTTTCTCAAACCTTCCACTTATACAGGAGGCATTGTGGGGAGATGAAGATGGTGGTTGGCAAATTGTCTCACAAAGCAATTTGCAAATGTGAGTCAAATTCTCACTAAGTACCCTACTACTGTTGCAATGTACCAGACAAAGCTAAACCCTTTGAATAAACATACCAGAACAGCATGCAAATATTCAGCAAACTCCTATTAAGATATCCTTTTTTACTACTATCTCTTCCAGAGAAATATACTAGGTCTGTCCGAGAAAGTATCTAATAATTGAATATCAACAAAAAACATTTCCCTCCAAGACAACCCAAATGGAACCTTACACATTTATCCCCAGATTCCATTCTACTTTCAAAACAGTCAGTAAAGTCCTCTTCTGGTATTGCCATCAGTAACCCCATCACATTCTCCTTAATATCGTCCACAGTCTGAAATCTGTTTTGGAAAAGCCTGATATCGCGGGGAGCCAAATCTGGACTGTAGTAAGATTAACAGACCTGGATGGTGCAATGTTTTGCAAAAAACCCTGCACAAAAAATGAATGGGTAGGTTTGGTGTTTGTAAATGCGACGATCACTCAGTATACAAGCTGGCTTAATGGTTACTAAGTTACATTAAGGCCATGCAAACAGTTCCCCAAGATATTCAAAATGGCTGGATACCTCCCGGACAGACCTTGTACTCATCATCTCTTGCATCATTGATATGAAATTCACTGATGCCTGATGCAATTGATTAAGGTCACTTGATAGCGTCCGTGTTAGATTACTGCTTGCAAAAGCTATGTAATACACAAAAGTTGCTTGATCTGCGTGTACTCAATATTTTAAGACCTCTCCCTTGGTTCTAAATGAAAAGTATTGTTTTATTCATATTTCCTTTGACGCTCTGTGCAACTCTGCAAGTGCTCAGTGAATGTCCATTACTCGACTCTTCTGTTCATTCTTGCATGCAGTTAGTACACTTAATCCTTCAAGTGCCACTCCATAATTAGATTTTTAGCTTCATATCTTTTGAATGACACCTCACAGCCCCCGGACTCATAACACATATTTAGACCAAGCAGATGATAGGATTACTGCACAATACAAAGAAGCTAAACTGAAAACCAACTTTGAATTAAAAGCTAAAAATAGTGATCGCTATTTCATCTCTGTGCCAGGAATAATTCATTTTACTAGTATCTTAAGATTTTTAGATTGTAACTTATTTTTACACACTGATCTCTATGGCCTAGTGATAGAATACTCTGGTTCAGCAGGTCATGGGTTCTATCCATGCACCAGTCATACCAAAGAGTTTGAAAATGGTACTTGATGCCTTTCTGATAAGTATTTGGTACTCAGCATGTAGAGTAGGATTGAGGAAACTTGGAAATGGATGGGTTATGTTATAGCTATCTTGCCTAAGACACACCCATGATGGGTGCCCCAATGATCCAGTACAGAGGACAGAAAACCCTGTGGACCATTTTATGCTACTCAAAGATTTTGCATATGCAAGAAAATGGGAATGCTTTATTTACCTAGTTCAAAATCAGCTTTAATGTTATGATTGATGAACTAGATTTTTTTTGTGATCCTACTCAACCCTTCGAACTATATTTACTACTATTAGGTTGTTACCCATGAAATGTCGTTTATATTATAGAGAATAATGCTAAAAGTCAATAATAATAATGTCATAATATTTTTTTTTAGATTCAATGTGAATAGATATTTAATTTGTTATTATTGGAGGTTTTTGAGTCCTTTATGGCAATGTTATCTATACAGTTTGACTAATTTTCTGGTACTACTTGAAATTAAGGCATAATGCCGCTCAAGCTGCTTATAATGTTAACAAAGCCTTTATAGTCAAGATTACTTCATTATGAACTGTTTAGCATTGGGTTTGGAAATAGGTTTACCAATAATAAACCTCCAGGAAGGGTCAAACCTATTCTTAATGTTGAAGAATTATCAATAGTGGTGACCAGCAATTCACAATTAACAGTCCAAGCTCCTTTGGAGACTTAGGAGACTTTGCAAAACTTCAGCAATGATATTAGGTCATTTCAAGGTGATAGGACAGGTCAAAAAGTAGGAAAAATTTATCCTGCACAAACTAAATGAAATGTTTCATGACAGTACTAGACACTATATCTCTCAGCTGACTGTGTCTAACCTTAGAGAATACAGATATGAAGTCTTGCAGCATCCTCTGTATTCACCGGACACTTCTCCTTCAGATTATCATCCGCTGTAGAGTTTTTAACTTCATATCTGTTATGATATGTTCAATAATAGGGAAGTCATAATTTGTGCTTTTACTGAATTCATGACCACAAAACCTTAAGAATTTTATTGAGCTTACATATTATCATTTGAGGAATGTTGGGAAAAGTTCATTGTTTCAAGTACGTCATATTTTGATTAAATATTTATCCTGTTTTGTTGTTTAGCTCATCCTTCATTTTACTGGTTGAAAAATGACATTTCATATGTAACAACGTAATAGTTATAATAGTTATGTTTAACTAAAATAAACGGCTAACCATTACGGACAAGAATTTTTTGTCTTAATTAATTATCAGTTTTCTGTCTAATCTGTAATTTTGCTGTAATGAGCTCCAGCAACCCAATAACTGGATATGAATATTTGATTTCTTGGTTCTTAGATTCCTGCTTCATTACCTGTGTTATATTATCAAGCAGTTTTTTATGATTTGGATAATAGACTAACTCTTCTGAGAGGATTTCTGTTCTTATTTAACATCTGATTTTCTACATCATGGTTGAGTTTGTAGACCTAATAACAGAACGAGTAACTTTCCACTCCTTGGCCTTCAGTCTCATTCAGTAATATTTGTATAATCTGAATTTTCAGATTACTTATAAGCCGCATGATATAATGAGATATTTTCATTTTTGGGCACCAGATTCACTTGCCTTGAAATATTTCATTCAGCCACAACATGGTAGCAGATTATAAAGATATTGAATTCTTTATTAATTTTAAACCAATTTTTCTTTGTCATTATTGTTGCTTTTTGTCATAAGATTCCACCTTGAATTCATCACTTGACCATAAAATAAGCAGATAAAATCAGAATGAAGAAGTAGAGAGAATTGAAGTTGGATTCCATATTTCAGGAGCTGATCTTACTTGAATAATGCCAATTCATTCATGAAGATCTCATGGTTAGACAGAGCTCAAATCTACTATCATATTCCCATTCCTTCATTCAATTCATCTTATCATAGTGTTTCATAGTAGTAGGTTTTAGTGATTTGTCTTCTGAAATGAGATAGTGAGGGGGGGGGGCTGTTGATGGTATGGAAAATTGAATCGGCAAAAGAGTTCAAATTCAGACTGAGGTAATTTGTGGTCACTTTGCTCTAATGCCCTTCGGAAAGGCATGACCCAGCCCCCAACATTGGGCAAAATAGCAGGTCAGATGGAACCCATCATCCCTGTAAGGTATTTCATCTAATCTGACTGAAAGAACAACTGCTTGGCAGTCACCTTGGGAGCACAAAGCCTGAAGAGTGGACTCAGTATGCACAAGCTAATCTTCACTTGAAAATTAAAAAAAAAGAAACAAAAAAATCAGGTGGAAGGAGAGAAAAACAATAAAAAAAGAATCCACCCACACAGAGTATGGAAAGGTTTATGCCGAAATGCTTCGGCTCCACAGCTGCCTTTGAGTTTGCAGAAGTTACACAGACCATCCTCCCTCGATCCACACAAACAAGGAATGAATCAATAATTCTGGAATCAAGTATTTTTTATACATGTGGATATATTGAAACTCCTGTATTTCTTAGTTGAATGTTTTTCGTGCTTTCTTATCAAATTGAGTGGGAACAAGGTGTTTTCTCTCTCTACGTACAATATGCCGTCAGGTGTTGCCTTAGAATCCTGGTTAATCCTGGTGCTGTATTAGAGCCTGCATGAATTTTTTTTTGGTCACCGTAATAGAGCTAGGGATTTTTGAGTTGACTAATGAAAGAAATTGGACATGCTGGAGTAAGACCATCATGGGTAGACATTCCAGATCAGTTAAAAAAATGTACGCCCATATTTGATAGAAAATCTTTTTTTTCTGACAAGGGTACCACAGCAAAGATATGCCTTCATGAAAAATGGAGCTGCAACTGATTTGGAATCTATTATGGCGCCAGAACTAAATGTGTCACTAACTGTAAAGAATCATTAGAAAGGAACTGTGATGATGTGGATAAGATTTTGAGATAAATTTGATTTTATATTCAAAACCTTTGATAGCGCAAGGAATTAAAAGAGCAGATGATATCAAGTTGTATCCTGAGCCTTTATTCTCCTGACTCGTCCTCTTCCCATGAGTGATTAATCTCTTGAATCCATTGCATGATAATTAGGTGTTAAGAAATCCTATCAGAACAAATATCTTCAATGGCTTCTCTATGACAGAGTTAAAGGTCTCCAGGTCAGCAGATGATTTCTGAAACTGGCATACATACATTCAGAAGTGCCTAACATTATCTGTTTTAAAGTGTAAAGTCAGTGTTGAATACCAATTGTATGAATTCTTTGTGTCAATAGTCTATTCAATAGCAATTCTGGAATTTTGATAGGCACCTTTAGCACATTTTAAGTGTATATACTCTACACAGTGTTTGTAACATATGCCCACACACACAAATATATGTAATGTAACATATAGATTCATGGGTGGTCATACATTTACATGAATTGTTGGTTTCCAAACATCTATGAGTACAGCCATATCTTATCAACTAGTTTTGTTGAAGCCTTTCCAAATGCATAAACTTAGCAAACATAAATATATATCTTTGAAATGCACCTATATACCTGTATGTATGTAGGTTACACACATGCACATAGGTATGTGTGTGTAAGAAATGGATGTTTGTAAGACAGGTAGATGTATACATGTAATACATGCGTGCGAGTGTGTGCATTATATATATATATATATATATATATATATATGTATATATATATATATATATATATATATAATTACAAATTACATTATATTATATTGAAATTCTTTGAAATGATCTGTAACGATATGACAAATGCACCAGCCAGCCCAGACAATGCAAGTAGAACAAATATATCCATTTCCTAATAACATAATTGTCATGTTGAAAGGAACAAATAAGGCGTATATAGACTGTGAATAAACAAAATAAGAATTTGGAGTGAAAACAGTTATTTTGGCCTCTGCATGTTTGGCTGAATGGTGGTAGCAGCACTATCCTGTTGGTCTAAGGTTCAATACCTGCTGTGGCCCCATTTTCCTTGATTGTTTATTTTATGTTTTGTCTCGGCCAAATGATACATTCACCACATACTAAAAGGAAATCATTTCAAATAAGAGTTTCAATATGAGATAATATAATTTATAAACATTCTGTCAGATCATATATCCATTTTCTAATAACATATATATATATAGATATATTGGATACTGTATATATTCATTGAAGGGCTCAGGTATGATTTGATGTGGCTGAGTTGATGTGAGGACAACTGGTCAAGTTAATGCCAATCAACTAAGCATATTTGAAAGATAGTTGTTTTGTGAACTAAAAAAATATATTCTTGTATTTCTATCTGATTTTATCTTAGAGAATTTTAATTTGGTAGCATTTATTTATGAAAATATTTGTATAAATTTTATATTTATTTTTACATGAAAAACGAATTCATTTATAATCATGAGCTAATCCTTGTGAATATCCAAGTGGGGCCCTTTCTTCAAAATTGAAAAAAAACTGTAATATTATAAAATTACTTTCTAAGCTAACTATAGAACTATTTTTTTTTCAATAATTAAAATCATTTTTGTGTTCACTGTACTAATTTATTGCTGAATGAGTTTATAAATAAACTATAAAACTATTTATTACAAAAACTGAAATCATTTTTTGTTTTCAGTTAATCATACTATACTTAAGCAGTAAATGTGTTTGTAGAAAAAAAACGAAAAAAAAAACTATAAAATTATCTATTACAAAAAAAAACAACTTTTTTTTTTACCTAAGGGACCCCTCTGGAATATTCACGAAGGATAGCTTATAATTATAAATAAATTTGATTTCAATGTCAGAATAATGACTACTCATTATTCATTTATTGAATATCCATCTTTTATTGTCATTTAATGAATGTTCAATAAATGTATGTCTTAATTATGTTATACATTTAACTTTATCTTCTTGAAGTACCTTTAAAGGATGATGAAACACAATATACATTGAGTTGCCCTGACATTGCCTTGTCCACTTCAAATTGGATTGCATCATCAAATATATTAATTGTCCCTTCACTGTATTGATGAACATACATACTTATGCATAAACAGATTTATATTTACATCTACAGACTTTTAGACACATAGCAAACCATGGCAGTTTGATACATAAGCATCTAAGTAATTAGAAACCATCAATCAAAATTGTCAACATAGGTTTCTTCAGTTTCTAAGTTGATCGGGCTGGCTAAGTATGTATGCATTGCACAAACAGGCTGCACCAATGGAGCTAGAGGGCTGAAAAATTTAACATTTATTGCTTATCATGCGAAGGGGAAAAAAAGCTTTTTTCAAAATTTCCCCTCATAAATAGGTTTCAGTCTAGGGGTTCAATTTACAATGAGAGTTTATGCTAAATTGGTCACTAATCCACACTTTTCCTTGGAAATTCAGACTGATTTAGTGATCACTCACCCCAAAAAGGGGGGGGGGTCGAAGTAACTGATTCATTGATCAACTGTTTTCCAACTTATAATTGATCACCCCCAACACCATATATCATAGTTTCTATTGAGTGGCTAACCAGACCTGTTTTTCTTCACTTCTAAATAAGCCACTTATTTCTTTAATTTAGTTTTTCTTGTTGAGCATATGCTAGAATTATCAATGCATTAGTGTTCTGTTTGTTTTTACTGTTAGCTTAAGTAAGGATGAGATAAGTGAACCATCCAATCTGTCAGCTGCTCTATGAATGGATTCTTAGCACTGCTTATGATCATGTCAGTGATGCTGCCAATGCTTAAGCCGATTGCCATGCAGTCAAGCGTCCTGGTTATGTTCTGGAGCCGTGGTCACAATTCACCCTGGGCGTAAGTTGATCAGTATAGAGTGAAGTGAAATACACATTGCATAACACAAGATACCATTACATGTATTTACTTGAACTTCTGTATTGTATGGATGTCTTCATTGCTTTTTCAAAGTGAAAGGGACAAACATGTCATCCATTACATTTCTTTCACTAAGTTATTAGCTCAACCCAGAAAAGTGTCTGCTCTTACCTCTTCCTTCTTGCCTTCCCTGTCTGGAGGACTTGAAACAAACATGACATGTACACTTCATTCTCTTCATCCAGCAAATAATAACATAACAAAAATCTCCATCATTCCTAGTTGAGCCATAGAACTGTGATGATTGAAAATACCCATCATCTGCACCTCATGGGTTTCACACTCTTATGGGAACATATCTGCAATTGGATGTAAGTCAGGCATATCAACCTATGACTGTAGTAGCAGCGGATACATTCACTCTAGGTTCCAAGCTCGGATAAAGGAGGAGAGTTGGACATGAGGCTGTTAACTACATCCCCAAAAATCTTACTGGAACCATAGCAGGCCCTATACTCCACAAGGAGTCTTCAGGAATAAACTAAACAAAAACACATCCACTCTTATATAAAATCTTGGTCTGATACCAATGAATTTGCCCCCCCCCCCCCCAACAAGAACAATCTCCACTGAATTTAGTGGAGTAAACTCTTCACTGTTAATCCATCATGTCATGTTGAACCAAACCTATGTATGAAATAGATGTGATTTGAAATCATGATCATGTAATTGGAAGGCAGCTCTCCTACCAACTGAATGAAACTGACAAGTCTTAAATATTATCCTCAGTCAGTATAAAGTAGAGTTTGTCCTTGCAGCTGCCAGGCTTTTTTTAGCAAGCCTTCATTAATGACTTTTTGCCTGAACTTTTGTGATGAGTAATTATCATCATCATACATTGATTTACTCTGACAAGTTTCCTCATCTTGGTTGTCATAGTAATCTTTTGACCATGGCAAGCCACATTAGGTTTAAGGTTCCAAGTCTCTAACACTGAATTGTCCTAGTGGATAGAAGGTGTAAGTGAAGCATATCTTATAATCTGCCTGGGTCTCAATCCCTGGGTCAGGTTGCAAAAATTCACATACCTTCGTTCAGTGGGAGAGGCAGACAAATGACATTGCAAGGACAAATTAAGTAGAAAGAATTTACTGATACAAGATATCTTCTGACATGGACAGCAGAATGACACTTGAAGAGGGTATATTGGCTAAAACATTTTGAAATTCTCTTAGAATTCCAAGACTTCAAAATTTCAAAAACATCAAATTCTTGTATTCTTATTATCATGAGTCTGCTTTGTATATTGGATTGATAGATGTTTGTCCTGTTTTCAACATCCTGATTGTTAAACCATCAACATCCAGCAAACATTTGTCAGCCTGAACAAATTTTTATGAAATTATTTTGGAACAGTTGAAACAAGTTCAGCTGGAACCAATCAAATTTCATCTCTTATGGAAACTTCATAAGTCATAACAACTGATGCACCTCAAAAATGTTGAAAAACTCTATGCATACAACACTTCTCTCTTTTTATTTCTCCTATCTTACCCTTTATTTTGATTTATTTCTTCAGAAAAGCTGCTGTCTATACTTAGGATTTACTGGAAGATTTTGTGATATGTATATATAGACAACGAAGGGTGTGAAAATGGTCAAGGTTGACTTGGGTTTCAAAAGTAGATTACAGCTATTGATTCATGACAATCTCCTCTGAAGAGAAAGTCAATTTATCATGTGGCACTTTCTTTTCATCTTGGCTTTTGTACGTGTGTGTTCTTTAATGTGATTTTAGGAAATATCGGCAAAACTTCAATAGGTTGACTTAACTGTCATAAACAGACATTAGAAGCTGTTTGCACTTAACTTCTTAGGAAAGGACTACTGTTTTCTTCAAGAGAGTGAAGATGACTGGACGGGATTTGGTTTCATGCCTTAAAGGTAATAGTGCATAGTTGGAACAGTTTGTGTTCACTTTCCACTTATATCATTGGGAAAGGCATGAATCCATTACTATCCCCATCTATGAGTAAATAGAAGGGCAGTTGGATCATTTAAGTCCTGTAAAGCAGTCCATTTTGGCATTTGGCTAGCATTTCAGCTCCATGAAAACTAATAATTGCTACAGAAATAGAGATTTGATGTCCATGGATCATTTGAGAAGTAGACAAAATCATTGCCTCATGTGTGGAGTGACACAGGAGTGTCTCTGTCTTAGTTAAAACAGAAATAATATCAGTTGTCAGCAACAAAAACATTCTTCAATTAACATATTATAGGATGTAGAAAGTGCCACAATCATGGAAAAAATGTACAGATGTTTATATTTTTTTCTAAATCTGATATCATCAAGAGCTGAGCAATGACATCTGCTTATGTGTTGTTCTGATTTGTGAATGTTGACTTCGGTTTATCCTAACAGGGTAAAAATATTTGGTAGATGACACTCAAGGACCACTATATACAACATTATCATTCACTGATTTACTCAGCCGAGTGTCTTTATCTAAGTTATTATTACAATATTTCAGCTACTGTACCCTCCAGCCTTCTTCAGTTGTCTGTCCTACTTTATATCCTTTTGGGCTATTTGAACAAAGCCATTTATTCAATCCATGGGGGTAAATTGTTCTCATTTGATAGTCCATGCCAGGGATGGGATATCTCATATCAGTTAATTCTTCCTTGCAGTGTAGCTCATTTGACTTTCACTGAACAGAAGTATATTATTTTTTGGCACAACCTAAGGTAGGGATTGGAATCATGACCATCAGGCAGATGAAGATACTAGCCTAATTTGTCAGATTGTGAAAATACTTATCAAAACTTCAGACAACATCCAGCAAAACTTAACTGATAGTTGCAATTTAAGAAAGCTTTTTATCTACGAGGTTTTGATCAGAGAGTCTTTTTTTTTTTCTATTTTAAGAGCCTCTTTCGCATGCGATTCAGAATAGTGTTTTTAAGCTTGACTTGTTTTCTTCTTTAATATTTTTGGTAATTTAAGTAGATGCATTTATTTAAATTGTTGTCACAAGAAAAAATCAATTGTGGTCTTTTATACAAATTAAATACTGACTATGATTGAAACCAGAACAAAGAAAATAGTGGTTAAGTTTGAAGAAAGTGAAATTCTCACACACTCTCGTGTGTATATATATATATATATATATATATATATATATATATACACACATATATATATGAAGAAGTGTGTCCTACTTTTTCGAAATGTTCACAGTTGCTGTCAAGCTTGTCAAATTCTTTGAAAGTCAAGTTCTTCAATTTGAACACTTCCTGCCAAAATTTCTGAGAGCTGACAATGAGTCATTCCAATAAAATCAAATAACAACCTTTTTTCGGTTCTGACAGGATTTTTCATTTTTGTCTTATTTTACATTATTTCACAATGGTCAGCATTTTGAAAATGTATTCTTTGATAATTGTAGGGGAAAAAAAGACCCTTTACGATTCAATAAAGAAAGTCTGTTGCATGACCAATTAAAGGAATTTTAGTTTCACTGTTTACTCAAAAGGCCTATGATCAGAGCAAGTTTTAATTTGAGCTGAGCAATATTGCTATTGTTCCCAAACTTTGCCATATCACTGTGCCCTAATTAAAAAAATACTTAATGAGTGCACTTACTTTTGAGTGTCTCTGGATTGTGTTGTATCATCACTTCCACAATACTTGTCAATGTTTAATAAAAACTTTTCTATTCATATGAAGATAGGGACTACAACTTTCAAAAAAATACATTGTTTGAATTATTCTTTTTTATTATTAAGTTACTAGTATTATTAAAATGTTTGAATATCCAGCAACACACATAACTGCTCCTCACACTTCAGGGATCACTGCAGTACAGGTAGTCCCTGACTTACAACTGTCTATACACATAATCAAAATATGTGAGTATAAAAAAAATTCATATTAATCTATAAGTTACGTTCCTGAATTGAATATAAGTAACTACAAAAATGTGCTTGGTCAGACGTTTGTATAAGAGCTGATGAGTGTGTGAGAGTATATAAATTATCATTGTACATTTAAAAGAAACATACATACCACATAAATACCTTATACAGAGGAAACTGTTTAGTGGGATCATCGATCGTGATAGTAAACGATTATTGTTATCAAATTTAGTTGTACGAAAATACTTTATTTGAAATGAATCAAAAATTTTATATAGATTTTCTATAATACATATTACTACTGGTTCTACCTGTGTGGGTTTTTTTTTTTTTTTTTTTTTCATAATTTTACAAAATGATCTTTTACTTTGGTTAAATATCAAAACAAAAATGCTATGTATAATACATATTCTCCAATGTTTTTTTGGGTTTTTTTTCTTGAAAAAAATTTATATAACTTTTGAAAAATATTTTTACTTGTTTCTCTCCTACTTCCATTTTTGAAATACGATTACCTAATCTTTGTTTTATATTCTATTTTAAAAATTTGTAAGATATCAAAAGCATTGTTGCCAATTTAGGTGTTTTTTGCTTAATTTTTTCGGTATTTGTGAATCCACTGTTAACAATATTTACGTGATTTTCTTTTTTTTATAATTAATTTCTCCTAGAATTGAAATCTTGAAAAAAATCCCATCTAATTTGACAACACTGAATATAAGAGTCAAGGAGAAATTGAACCAGGTCTTTTTATAGTAAAGCATAGCATACAATTACTTCAGAAAAAAATATTATCTGACTTATGATCATTTAGAGATACGACCTGCTGGTAGGAACAAAATCCAGTCATAAGTCAGGGACTACCTGTATTGTATAAGTTCAATAACAGAGTGATCTCATCAGAGTATTGAATTCTGATTATAAATTTTTTTTTGCTCTTATTACAATAGCAAAGAGAAGAAAGAATAAACTCTTTTGTACTGATTTTATGATAATGATAATTTTCATAAGTACTGTATGTCTGAGGTTCTCCTCAACCATGAAGCAATGAGTTTTTGACACATTCTTCTCTCATAAGTAGTACTGGGAAGTTTCTAATATCAATAGATATTGATATTTATATATTAATACATCTTTCAATATAGCTATAGATAAGTATAGTTATAGATATTCATACACAAGATTTATTGTCTGCAAAAATTGATTCTGAGTGAACAGTTATCCATCATTGTCAAGTAGCTTAACATTGATAAGCCACTGGATGATGGTAATGCGTTCAGGTCATGAGTTCAAATCTTGCTTCTGGTTTATTCATTTGGTATATTTTTATTTCTTTTTAGTATAATTTTCATCCCATAAGAATAAAAATCAAGTTGTCAAGCAAGAATTATAATTACACTAAGATTTATGAGAACTGGTGAAAAGGTTTCCAAAACTCAAGGAACAATAAAACATTATCATAAAGATAGATACATGCTATATATATATATATATGTATATATATATATATATATATATATATATATATATATATATATATATATAGTGAGAGAGAGAGAGAGCTTACTATTTTTGACACTCTACTGGAAATGATCTCCTGTTATTACACGGTGAATGTATCATTTGGCCTAAACAATTTAAATAGAATGAACAGTTGAAGAAAATGGGGCTGTTGCAGGAATCAAACCTATGCCTTAACGTGGACATACTCCAACCATTGAGCTAAACAGCTGCCAATAATGCAAAGGTCCAAAGAATTTAGAGTTAGAGCAGTTATTTTGGCCTTTGCATCACTGGCAGATGTTTACCCCAATGGTTAGAGCAGGGCTCCATTGAAGCAGGCTACCCTATCATTAGCAGGTTCAATTCTTGCAGCAGCCTCATTTTCTTTGTCTGTTCTATCTACATTGTCTTGGCAAAATGATACATTTTCTATGCAATAACGAGAGATGATTTCAACTAGTTTCAAAAATGATATAATGCAATTGATAAATATTTGTCAGATTACATATGTATTTCTTAATAATGATGTATATTTGAAGAATAGATATCCATAGTATATGGGCAATTTTGAATTACTGATATTTTGACTAAAAATACTTGACCTCTTCCAGATTTGGGAACTCTTTTGGTGTGCATGCATTTGTGTGAATATATGTATGTATGTGTATATATATATATATATATATATATATATATATATATATATAAAATCTTGTTGATCTTCTCAACATTTCCCTGAGGGATACAATGGAAAATCTTTTAGAAGTTGTAGTTCTTATATTTACCTATAAGTAAATACTCTTGTCTGAAGTTTATCTTTCTTATTCAGATTTATCAATAAGCTATATTTTTAGCATCAGTTTTGAGTTTTATCTATAGATGACTAAAAAACTTGTCTAAGTTTTTATCTTCCTGATTTCTATCTGAAATTGAATTTTTACCAGACAAGTTACATTTCAACAGATAAGTTGTTTAAATGTGCCTTTCTGTATTTTAAGTTCACATAAATATTCAGTATAATTTTTTATTCAAGTTATGTTTTATTCTATATTACTTATAAATTCATAAATAATAAATTCAGTCATGTATTTATATTACGGGATTCTTCAAAGTATTTGAAATTTTGAAGAAAAAAATTTCAGTTGTGCTCTTTCAAACTAGTTTTGCTTTTAAAATTTATCTAAAATTTGACGTTTGAATCATACATACATACATATTTATATACACATTTGTATGATTTCATAATAATATAACATTGTGCTCTTAAAAAAGGTTGGGATTATTTACGTGTAGTTTGGCATTACTCTACTCTCTATCCAGGATTAGAGTGTAGTATCTGTGTGCTCTGCCTAAGATCAAAGTGTCTCTCCCTGGCATGTATGCTTAGAATTAGAATCCCTTTCTTGGCCTCAGCAATGTCGTTTAGAGGAAAGCAGAGAGCTTCACATCTGGCATCAGCTTGGCTATAAGAGCTACTGTGAGGACATCAAATTGGGCCTCATTACTCCCTTGAGGGGGCTCCACTCCCTGGTTTTGGAATCAGGTTGTCCTCTTAGATTGGTTGCCTTTTGTAGGCCAGAGTGCCCAATCTGCCCAGCTATTTTATTGAGAGTTGGGATTTTCATAGAGATCAGAAATACGTGATTTAAAAAAAAAAAAATCGGCACATTTTAATTTTACAAATTCATTTGAAAGTAAATAGATTATTTCTCCAAACTCTCTGTACTCTGGCTGTGATTGGATATATAGTCCCAAGTTTGATCATGTTCAGTTGAATTGTAAGCTAATAGCCAGATTTCATTTTGTTATTTTGTTGTAAGTGGAATTGGTGTTTTTTGGGGGGCAGGGGGTTAAAGAGTTTTTCAGTCAATTGAAGTCTCTCTTGTTGCTCACGTTGTTCACAAAACATTTTACTGAATCAATTCTTAGGCCTTCTTAGGTATGATATGTAATATCTACAGAGAAAGAGGGTCTCTTCTCTTGTCTCTTTTCCTCTGGTAGTGCAGTGAAATTAACGGTATCAAACAGAAAATTTAAACAGTAACAGCTGCACTTGTATAATAAGTTATTCCATTTTTAGTATTGCTTGTCCCATAAATAGGAAAAAAAAATCTTCAAGTGTTTCTGACCCTTAAAATTGTACACCGATTGTTGGGGTTTTGTCTATTAGGTACACACTTATTTCTTGCCCCTATCTTCTAAGACTGGTTGTCTTCTTATAATACTTGAGACAATAGAAATAGAATTTTGAAAAAAGAAAAGCTACCGATAAAATCTTCAACAATTATTGGTTGCTTTTTTTAATATATATTTTACTGGAAGCAAAAGATAAATAAACAATCTTATAATTACTCTTTTTCAATAACTAAGACCATTGCGTGTGATTTTTCTTTAAAAGTATCTGTATGTTTTCTTTTGTATGTTTGTTTAAGAAAAGTGTACACTTGCATGTAACGTGTGAGTATTTACGTGTGTGTTGGTAAATGTATTTATGCATGCATGAATATGTGCGTGTATGTGTCTGTATGTTTACTAATGTATGCATGTCTTCATGTATGGGTTTTTATGTATGGTTTTATAAATGTTATTGCAAACATGTGTATATAACTGTAAATGAGTGTTTCTATGTATGTGTCTGTTATTGTTAATATTGGATTTATAAATATATATATATGTATGTATATATGTATATAAGCATGTAGGTTATTTCCTTTATGTCTACCTGTTTTATGCATACGGTAGTTATCATGATGAAGGTTTTTCATTGAATATAAGATCCTAATGCAACATCTTTCTGTTAATTCTATTCATTCTTTATATATATATAACAAAGAACAAATGGAATTATTTATAATATCCTGCTTTTACATCAGATGCAGAAAACATAAAAGGTGTATTTTTCATTCATATTTTATTCATAGACATTATCATATTTTTTTTTCAAAGTTCTGCAATGAATTCTGTGGGAATGTTATCTTTACTATTTTCCAGAAATGTCTTTTTCTTTTTTTGATTTTGGCTTCTAAAAAATAAAAAGGTAAGAAAGGTTCTCAAGGTAGATTTTCTCACATTCTTGTCGTATTTCAATTGATTCTTGTTTTATCATAAGTATGCCCAATGTTATTCATTATTTCAATTTCACTAGATTTTATAAGTCAGATGAATTGAAGCTCTTTGTCTGTGAAAGTTCATAAATGATGCTGTTTCAATTTTGTTCAGGATCTCTTCATCAGTTAGTGAATGTACATCGATATCAAAAGGATTTATTTGATATTTTCATGCACCATTGAATTGTCAGTTTGATGAATAGAATGAGTGATATTCTAAAAGTTTGGGAAATTATATTACAGTGAGATAGTTGTAGAGCAGGTAAATTATATAAAATCATTTTTTCAGTTGTACGCTTAGACTGATTAAGTCAAAAGCTTATTTTAAACACTAATTATCATTAAAGCATCCAATCTCTTCTGTGAAAAAGTGCTCCACTTTGAGAATATTGTATACTTCTAGTTTTAGTACAAGACAAAAATTGGGTCTCTTAATTTGTGAAGACAATCTCATTTTTTGTTTATTATACTATAAAAAATTTTTGGGCTAATGAAAGATTTTAATCATTTTTGGCCAATATATTCAATTAATAAGAGAACACAAAGTCTTATAATTGTTAAATAGCATACATGAGTTAAAAGTAAGTATGATTTCATAAAAATAATGATCTTAATAGTTCTTCACTTTTCAGCATTATTTCAAGGATGCTATTTTACACCAGGCAGCTAATTCTCTGCTTCAAGTACAATGGATTCCAGTTAAATGGAACATCGGTTACAAGGAATAGCCATTTAGTAAGACCAACTGAGCAAGAACAGAATCAGACTTATGTTTATTTCTGTCCTCTTTATGTAAATCTGTTTAAAAGGAATGACTACTTATAGAGACCAAAATTCATTGTCCTGATTTGTTCCACTTGAGCAGAATCCGCAGTATACGTATAAAAACCAGCTGCAGTGAAAAATGATACCTTGAACTAGAATAAAGAATATTGTTCATCAAAAATAAAGTTTTAAATGGTTTTATCAAGTGAGGTTAAATTTTTACTATTATTTTTGACATGTGATAATTTATTCTTAAACTTTTGGTAGACTTTATCTAGTAATATGAAATCGGTCTTTTTTTTGTTTTTTTGAGACTAAATAATGTGACATTTTTATTTGTGCTTGTGACTATCTATTATTACTGTTTTCATTTGTTTTTATTTTTGTTTTTTAATTATATGTGACTGGATTTTTGTTGACACATGACAACATTTTTTACTTACATTTTTCCTTTGCCTTACTCCCATTAACATCCCCTCAACTCCTTTTGTACTGACCTCCCAACCTGCACCTTGCTGTGCCTCTCTATCCACCCAGTTTTACTTTGTTTCTCCAACCCTTGTTTTTCAGTCAACAATTATCAACACCATCAAATCCTAAATACCAACAGATGAAGAAAATGTTTGGAATTGATATTCTTATTGTCTGAATCTAATATATTACAAAAAGTTCATTTTAACCAACTTAAACAGCTTCAAAATTGACAAAATTTGGATTTTGGTTGTACAGCCCAATAATGCATGTTCAATACTGTATCAATATTATTCTTAATTTTTGCTTTTGTTGTATCAATATTGATCTTTGGTCCAAACTTTGTCAATTTTTAAGCTATATAAATACACTTTTTGCAATGTGCTGGATACTTTCTGCACTCAATGTAACTTTAAGAAGAGTCATTAAAATTCCAACTTTTGTTCAGACAATCAAATCTATTCTTCTCATCCTTAATGTTGTCAACATAGCATTTTGGACAATCAATTCTCCAGTCTTTGTCAAATGTATAATTCAAGAAAAGAAGCAAACCTTTTTATATAAAGGATGGAAAAAAGAGATTCAATCGTCTGAACAAAAGTTGGAATGTTATATTTATTTTTTAAAGTCTGTTCAGAGAAAAAAGATAAATTTTCTTTAAAATTTTGGAACAAAAAACAATTTTCTTTAAATAAAAAAAAAAAAATAAAGTAAAGAATTAATCCTGATTTTTAACAAAATTACTGTTGAAACAAAACGTATTAGAAAACTATACAATCAAGGCATGTCCAACTTGAGATGAAGAAAAGTAAATAATTTGTATGAATTCGAAAAAAAAAAGGGCAAAAATCTTTAAACAAATTCCTAAAAACTGAATCGAATAAGTAAGAGTTTGGTGTCAGCAGTTCTTGTATTCAAACAACTTTGCCCTTTTTTGGACTGCTGCTGTTGATCTTGCTCTCCTTTCTTACGATCTGGACCTGCCCAATTTAACCTTTTCCAACCCCTCATCCTTTAAAATCCACTCCATCAGATGTCTTCATCCACTAGACTACTAAATCTCCATCATCCTTGCTCCCCTTCCCAAAAGAAAAGCAACCCCAAATCGACCAACAACCCATCCTGCCCTACTAAAACTCTCTGAATCCAACTCACACACTTCCTGATACTGCCTTATCGGATAAGACAGTTCTCAGCTGAGACAGACGATGCTAACATTATTATTGCTTATGTTCCTCCCCCAGATTTGCCCAAGATGCTGCACATGCCCAATCGCCTCTACTGGGCTCTCGGACATCAGCAGTCCTTGGTCTGCAACGTCGATGCCAACCCTCCCGTGGTCGATACGGTCTGGACCAAGAATGGTCACAATCTACACTTTACCTCCAACCGACTGCGCCTGCTGGCCAACGGGACAGTGGTCGTGTCCCATGTAGAAAACACAGACGCGGGCAGCTACAGCTGTCGGCCTGTCAGCTCACTAGGCAGTGGTCCTTCCTCGCCGCTTGTTCAGATTATTGTCAGAGGTGGGTATTCACAGAATTGGTAGCCTATCCCTTCATTAAAAGCAGTATCCCTAACAGAAAACTCTACTCTGCTGCTCACTTCTATTCTCTCTCTCTCTATCTCTATCTCTCTCTCTCTCTGCATCCAGTCTGGAGTATATGCGCCCCATATGGGGTATATATATCCAGAACAAGAAAAAAGGAAGTTGAAGAATAAAACTAAGTGAGGTCTGAAACGTCGAAGCAATCCCAAGCAAAAGTTCTAAACTGGCTTAAAACTGGCTGTAAAAAACTTTGTTCACTTGAGAGCGATTTCAGCTCATAGGTCAGAAGCATACCACAAATCATTCGAAAAGAATAAAGATGAGGCATATGAAGTTAACATATATCAATAAGTTTATATTTAAATATGAAGCCTAATGGAAAGATCACATTACAGAAAAATGCTGATACTTCAAGAGCAATCATTGTTACAAAATAGGATGAGGGAAACTTATTAGAAATGTTTAAGATTATGCATGGTTTAGAATTTGTAGACTTTAATGTATTTATTACTAGATACGAGTTCAAGGGACAGAGTGGCCACACATATGGCAGATAGAAGTACATTAAGTATTAGAAAATTCTTTTTTAGCATAGAGTAGTAGGATTATGGAATAGAATACTGGTATATGAAGAGCTGTCAACAGATTTAATGATTTTTAATAGAATAATGATGTTTATTACACCACTACGAATGTTTGGGGCCCTAGATATTGCGTATTTATGATTATGATGCACGCTTGTAAATACAATTAGTAATTCCTTTTTTTTTTCACATCAAGATAAATGTTCTAATAAAAAAGATTCTTTAAAATCTTTATTTCACTTCATTTTTTTTCTGTGAGATATCTCATTTCTATACCAGCATAATCCTTCAATTAAGTGCATGAATCTGCTTCACTGGTTCAAATAGATAGCTCAAAGATTATGTCCTGAAATTATCAGGCAATAGTTTTGCAACGCTGTTTAGGCATATAAATACGAGCTATCTATTTTGACACGTATATGTCTGAGATATATATATACAGTGTTACCAAACTAAACTTACCATGTTTTTATTATTTCTAATGAAGCATTACCCAATCGAAACAGATATTATTGGGCATTATTTATGACCAAACTCAACAGCATTGAAACTCCATATTTGTTCATATGGGATGTTCTCACGGCCACCTATTCATATTTTTGACTGAGTTTCAAAACTGTGGGGTTTGATCATAGATAAGAACTGATAATTTCTATCTTGATTGTATAATGATCCACTACAAATGATAAAATCCTGCTGCGTTTGGTTTATAAGAAAAATAACTTTCTATAAAAAAGTAGTAAGGATTTACTCATTTATGGAAGATACTGTATCTCATTACAGTAGTTGTAACTTCATATATGTTCTATATATGTATATGTGTGTGTATACACACACACACACTCACACACACATATATATATAGTAAACAGTGTGTCCATGTACATATAGGTATATGTAATTGTATATAGGATTTTATGTTTACAATACTACAAAATTGCGATTCAACAATTCAAATTTCATGATATTTATTGGGATTTTTATAATGCTACTTTTAGATGTGATATTTACTGTTCATTAGATTATTACTATGTAGATAGATTTCGAAGAATGAGTTTTTGCTCCCCAAGTGTGTAGTTCCTTGTAGTTTATTTCATTATATGTAATTTACTTTTCTTTTTTTCAAACCAAAAAAACAGCTAAGCCACTATTAATCAGATGATTTACCTAACTTTCCCACTTTTGTGCTCAAAGCATCAATCAGCTGAAGTTATTCGAAATAATGAATGTATTGCAATGAATTCAAATCTGTAAAACAAAAGATGAATGTAGAATCAGCAGCAAACTACAATCTGAACTAAGTTGAAGCAAAAGTCTTAAACAAAGAAACCCTTAAAACATCCAATTATCCTCCCTCCACACTTTTGGGAGGTGCTTGGTTGGGGGGGTGTAATTCACTTTGATTGTTTTTGCTTTGGTGCTTCTGACTGCAAAAGCTTTAGAATTACTTTCCCAATCGCTATTCAAAACAATTTCTTCGGTGACATTGGATATATTGTATTCTCCGCTTGATTTTCTTAAATTCAAGTGCAATAATTTTCGTATAGTCCTACTGCAGTCATTTTACTTACAGCATTTGTATGGTATATGTAAACCCCTTTTATTTTAGCTGGCAATATTTCTCTGAATTTTTATTCATCAACCAGTTAACTCCCAAGTTCTGGTCAATATAGGGCTGTACAGCAAAGGTTACATTTAATAAAGGGGTCTCTTATATGCTATTAAATACTGTATTTTTTTCGTTTTGTTTTATTACTCTATTATTCTTGACATTTGCTTAAAATCCAAAACCATTTGAGTTTTATGTAAGGGACATGCCTTTCCTGATTTGACTTTTGAAGGATTGATACTTTTTGCATTTGACTGCATCTCAATGTGCTGCAAACACTTTATTGTAAGGAGGATTGTTATCAAATGAAAATTGCTCCTGGTGGCTATACAGTAGATGTAAAAGATTAAACCTGTTTTAAACATTGGCAGTTTAAACCTAATAATTGTATTACATAATTCTGTACAGAGAATTGCAATGATCTTTGTCATGACTGATAATGAATATATCAGCTACTTGCTGCTATGTCATTGGTTAGATATTACGGAGAGACAAGATTGTTTAAATTCAAAATATTCCTTTCTTTCCTGTCTTTTATCTATGGCAGTCATTCTCCAACTTTTTGGGCCATAAAGAGAGCTTGAGAGCTTTTTCCATTTTCAGGGCCCCTGTCAAACAAGGGTATAACACAATCAGATAGACAGAAATACATTTATTATTACTTCAGTATATGCACGTCCCTTCAAATGTGCCAGGGCCCTAAAAAAGGCCATATAATCCGTGTTGGGAATGGCTGATGTACATCATGTCCAACAGCAACAATATATCTAGGGCAGCATTGTCCAAATCATCTGATCTCGAACACGGCAAAATTTTTGCCCCAATGTGTCCAAGACTGGTATCATATCACTGCCAAAATTTTATTCATACACGATCAGTGAAATATCAGTTGAACATTCATAATGATCTTAATCTTTATCAGAAAAATATAAAGAAGATATCAGAACTTATCAAATAATGTAAAATTTTGATAAAAGTAAGCAACCTCCCAGCAAAAATATGAAAAGCACTTATGTTAACAATTAAGATAACAAATTATAATGAGTAAAGTAGATAGAAAACAATAATAAATATAGGCATTCAGGTGTTATAGGAGCTTTCTATCTTTTCTCTCTTGCAAAATAATGTCCAAGTGTGGATAAAAAACATCATCTAGTGATATATACTTTGAATGTCACTAAAGTTGGAAAATGAACCATATACCAGCAGCCTATGATTTGTGTACAAGTACCCAATGCACATTGACTAGCACTGATTTAGAGGATTAAGTATGGGTCTTTATGTTCAAAGGTTCAGATTTCATGCCTTCCTCACAGGCAATTTGGAAATAAGATCTGTAACATCCACTCGGATTTGAACTTGCTTTGCAGATTCAATTTCCTGAATCATTTTCAACTACCTCAATTGCTGCTTGTGCCAAGCATTAAAATCTAAAAGTTTTAATCTTTATAATAATGATAATATCATTGCTTCTTTGTTTCTTCTAAGAACTCCATATACAGCAATTATATTGTTTACTTCATAGTCATCATTTCAATCACTGTGCTATTGTTATCTAGAGCCATACTTTGTGTCTCTATTCACTGAGACAGATGAGACAAACATTTCATCTAAAAGTTTGCAAAGCAAAAGCATATGTAATCACTATTGTAGTTTTTATTTATCAACAAACAGCTCCCATTGTTATTCCCTAAAGTCATTTAAAAAGACATGGTTTTATTTTCTTCCATCTACTGGTATTTTTTAAATGATAAATTGTTTCTTGATTATAGATAAGTAGACATGGCAGTCATCAGGAGCATAAACAATCCACAATTATGCAGATTACTGTTATTATAAGTTCAATATCAAACTTTTAACAACAAAAAATTGAAAATAAAAAAAAAGTAACTCAAAACATGCATACTTGTCTTCTCACAAACTTTTGTTTTCATATTCTTGCAAGACTGTTATTGCAGATTAGTTCACAGCAACAGTGCGTAAGGGTTTCAGCGCATTATTCTAAAAACTAAGATTAGTAGACCCTTAAATTAATGCCACCTAAAGTAACACTGAAATCTAAAATGAAATTCGAAGAAAAGTCCCAACAACATATAAGCTCATATATATATATATATATATATATATATATATATATGTATACATATATATAAAATCAACCTGTTATAATGACAAATTTATTATAACAGCACTCTTAGTTCCCCAATGCTGCTGTAATAACAAGAATCTACTGTAATACATTATATTGTGAAATCGAAATGTTTGTTTGGTTTTTTTTTCAAAGATTTATTATAAGAAAAATAAATGAATAATAAATGAAATTTTTCACTACTCCCAAATTACTATAGTAGGCATATAATCACATTCTTATTCAAATTTTTATTTCCTCTTTTAAAAAAATTCTTGTTAAAATTATCTTGCATAAAGTGAAAAAAAATATTGATTTGATGCTTACTAGCTGTAAAAAAAAAAAAAAATGATAGGATTATTTATATGTGGCTTGTTACTTCCGCCTAGGATCAGAGTATCTATGTACTTTGTCAAAAATATTTTGCCTAGAATCAAACTGTTGTATTTGTGCAGTCTAGTGGAAGTTAAAACCAAAGAAACAAACAGGAAGCTTCATACTGTCCATTATATAGACAAAATTGTCTTTACTGAAGCAGATACTGAAGTACTGCAAATTTAATCTCTACAAATGCTGATTAGCTATTTGCGTGATAGAAGTAATTTTATTTGTGTTAAATGAAGAAATTATTGTATTTATGAGATATCCTAGTTATCTAACTGCCTGAGAAAATCAACATTGATTTTTTTTCTTCCCTAATTTTTATTTTTATTTTTTTCACCTAATTAAAAAATCAAGAAAGCTCTGATAAACTTTTTCAGAGACTGCAAACGAATTATTCATACTCTAAAACCCATCCAAAAAAGAAGTGCTTTTAGGCTTGACTTCTATCAAGCCTGTATGAAGTACTTTAACGAAAGAAAGGGAAGTGTATATCAAGACACTTTATTCTTGTTCCAAACTATCAATGAATCAAAGAGGAAGAATTTTATAGATGAGAATTTGTATACATCTATAAATGGGAATAAATCTTCCTGTAATATATTTCTACCTCTATAATTTTAGAAATGCTTTGCTGGCTTGAAACAAGTTTACTGTTAGTTTAATACCTTGCAAGACCTTGAGAAGAAATGGTTTTGAATGCTAGAATATTCATATGCAGGGAGAATTTTCTTTTCAATAAGGTTGGTTTGAAAATCCTATATAAGTTTATAAAATTTGATATTTACTGCTCTGATTGCTAATAAAATAGGAGCATTGAATATACCATCGTATTATCATACACTGATTTATTCAAACTGTTTTCCTCGTGTAGGTTGTTATGGTTGCAACTTTTCAGCAAACTGTACCCTCCAGCCTTCTTAAGATACCTGTCGTATTCGGATAACATTCTCGGAGTTTCAAACTGATAGCCCAAATTGAGGAGGCAGCCCTGGGAATCCCAAGTTCAAAATTCTCCGAATGTTACTAAATACAATAAACACTTGAACAAGGCTGGAGGGTACAGCAATGGAAACATTAACTATTGAGATGAGAATAACAGTTTGAATAAATTGGTGTATGATAATGATAATTCCTCATCTCAGAAATTCAGACAGAAAATACCATTATATCTATGAGTGTTTTCCATTAGGGGAATACATTTAACTCTTAGTTTCATGAACTGCTTGATACTTTGCCTAATTGAGAGTGGAAACAAAATTTGTTAAAACTATTATGACACATAGAATTAAAAATACATTATTAAAATTCACCTTCCAAGGAAATTAATTTTGACGAGTAATTATTCTAATTTTTATATTAACATTTGAATTTTCTTGTATGAATTCAAGAGTTAAGTTAGTTTTTTTTTATACCTTATCTTTATTTTAACTAAACTGAACTTTGTTTTAGCGAATGATAAAATGTAAGGCTATGATTGTGGTAACTATTTCAGTTCACACCTATGTGGTAGTGTTGGCTGACAAGACCAGTCACTTGTCCAGTTCTCCAGCCAGGCAGGTGATGCTCAATACTGACCTTCCCAAAAGAACATTTTACAAGTAGATATCCCTTGCTTTTAGCCCTGTTTTAGTGCCTAACAAAGTATTTTACAGCTTCGCCACTTTAGATCTCAATTGAAACTGAAAAATGCTTCCGCTTTGAGACCAAGCTTATGTTTCCTCTTTGACTTCCTTCGTTGCCCTCCCGCCCCTTTCCCCACAGCCCCATGTCCCAGCCCCCACAAAACAGGTTATTCTTTAATCTAGAAAAGCAACAACAAAATGTCAAACATGATGGAAGTACAACATATTTAGAGGAGCATGCTCTCTGAGAATGCAAAACCACAATTTCTGTGGACAGGAATGCCTGAAGCTAACAACACCCAGAGCTTATTACGTGACATGTGTGAGATGTATAAAGAAATGAGAAATACCTGTAACTTTCATTATTTAAAAAAAATATATATATGTGTATATATATATATATATACTCACTGTATTTCCCAGCTGTTAAGATGCACCCTATAATTAACTAAGTATTTGGGGGAGGATATTGAAGATGGAATAGTTTACTCTACTGGGGATTTGTGAGGGTTGACAAACTCCTCCTTGACCTCCGAGTGCTATGATGCAGGGTGATTTTTGAGGGCATTTTTCTTAAATGCGTCTTATCAACTGGGAAATATGGTACTCTCCCATACACACTCATGTATATATTCTTAAGAATATATATAAGTATGTGTGTACATCTTTATATAAGTGATTATGTTGTCCTGAAAGACTTATCAAGTGTCTAGTCCTTCTGCCAGGTGTGTATTTTGTATATGTGTTATAATTCATGTATATATGTATGTATTTATACAAACATGATGTAACCCTGGCTATGTGAAAATAACAAATTTTTGGATAATACCAAAAAGCTTTTTTTTTTCTCTCAATTTCACAAGTATTTTGGTACAGAAACTTCTATTTAAAAAAAAAAGAAAAAAAAAGAATTTTCTCTTCTTTGCTGCTATGAATAATTTTGAGTGGTAGCAGATTTTCCACCTTTATTTTCTTAATGTGATTGAGTCATTGCTACACCATTACTACCTGCAGGATGTATGATTTGATCATGGTACAGGCATGAATATGCATCAACATTTGATCATGTGTGTGCATATATATATATATATATATATATATATATATATATATATATATATATATATATATATATATACCAAAAGACATGCTATAGATATACATTATATATATATATATATATATATATATATATATATGCATACACAAGGCATAAGCATCTTATATGTTCAAGTGCACCAATGAGTTGGTATATATTTATTAAAAATCCCAAGTTATCCTTCATCCTAGCATGACATGATATATATATATATATATATATATATATATATGCGTGTGTGTGTGTGTGTATGTAAAGAATGAAGGCAATTCCCCAAAACATGTTTGTAGGTAATCAATATTCGATTAACAAATTAGAGTCATCGAGGAATTTTTAATCAAATCTTGATAACCTACAAGCATATTTTTCAGAGTTGCCTTCATCCTTTATATCTTTTAAAAAGTCTGCTAGACATATACATACGCACACAATATATATACATACACATTTGTATACATATGTACATAGATATATGGGCAGTGATCACTATATGAATGTATTTATTTGGGTATCTCTGAAAACAGTTTGTCTTGATATCTTGATTTTCTTGGGTAACTTTGCTATTCAGTTGTTGGATTGTTAGAAATGGTAGAAAATAATTTATAGCAGGATAAACTCTGTTTGACTCCCCAATAGATTATTTCCAATCTGTCAATATTGGATTGTGCGCAGTAAAATAATAATTAAACTCTCACTCTCATACTTACGCAATTATGATATGTGCACACACACATTGTGGTTCATTTATGACTTCAACATTTACCAGGTTTAAATGCACTTTTAAGAAGAGATGTCAATTATGAATCAGATATCCATATGAAACAATTTTATGTAAATTACTTGGTTCTCTTACTTTGGTATGTGTCTACACTCACTCAACTGTGCACACACACATTTATTTGCATATATGTGTGTGTGTGTATATATATATATATATATATAGATAGATAGATAGATGTATATATAGTCTAGCTCTTTTACGGTTTAGACTTTTATTACTGTTTTTTTTATAGAAGAAATGATTATCAAACTGCAACTGAAAATAGTTTTGAATTACTAGTGATTTTTTTTAATCATTTCTTATATATATATATATATATATATATGTGTGTGTGTGTGTATGATATGAACACACATTCATCATTGGTTCATTATAGTTGACAACTGAACAAAATTAAGCTATATCCTCTAAGCTTAGTAAAAGATATAGCAGTTCCGAATGCTGGAGGGAAAATGTGCAAAAAGCTGCTCAAGATGCCTTTTCCCCTTGTAATTAGTCTAATTTTGAAGATTGCACAATACCCATTATATGTGAATCTTTAATCCAACGAAAGGGCAAAAAAATTGAGAGTATTTGTCTTGAAATTCGAAGTAAACAGTTGCTTTGCCCCATTTACAGATCTGAGTAGAACCAAATCGTTTTCTTTCAAATTTACTAGCATCTTGCACAAAATGTTTCTTTTTTCATGAAATCCACTCTTGTGTCTAAGATGGTCAAAAGGTTTTTCAATTAGTCACTAATCAAGTGACAGAAACAAATCATTATTGCCTTTCATAATTGGTGAAAAGTGCAGCTCATATTTCTTTGGTCTCTTCAATTGAGAAAGGTCTCTTGTCAAAGAATTCAGTAGAAAAACATAAAGATTTGAAGAGATGGAAATAAGTAACATTGACAATGACTGAAAAGTAATCAAATGATAGATATTTTGCTATAATTTGATTGTTTCAATCATGTTCATCTGTACATACAGTGTAATATAAATTATCACAAACAATTAAGTGCAAACAGCAATGTTGCCTAGACTCCATCTTGATGTCTAAATGGTATTTGCACATTGAGTGTGTATCCAAAGCTATCAATATTTCAAGTATTTGTTTATCATAACAATTTACTACATATTTATATTAAAATGACCAGATTAGCAGGACAAACTCTGGGTCATAATCCCATGATTGATTATTTTGTTTATGTATGTGAACATAGCTTGTGCCAAACATACTTTGGTGTTTACATACATAGTAAATATACAGACAACACTAAATGTCACGATAAGACCTGTTCTAAATCATCAGGCATTCTCTGGAACATTGTGCCTGGTTTGATGAAGCTAAATTGAAACCTATATAGTGTACGCGTGCAGATGTATATCTATGAAAAATATCAATATTAATAATAATTCATGTAAATTTTCTTGGACCAATTTTTTAATCATTTGATGTGGTTTTGTTGGACTATTTTCTCCCTACTCATCGTTTTTCACTGCATTTTGTGAACCTTCAAGTCTTGGGTATTCGTTTAGGAATACCAAAATCTGAACAAAGCGGAAGAAAATAGACCATGAAGATGAGAAAAATAGTCAGACTAAAGCACATACAATGATTAAAACGCCCTGTCGACTGAATTGTACTTAAAATAGCGAATGGGGATGGGGGAGCTTCTCTCTGCAACATAGTTTATTCAAAGCTAGGAAAGAACTAAGTGCTTCAAGTTTTTGTTTTTGTTGGTGAGAGTTATTGGTGATACTGCTATTCATTTTTTTTCTTTCAAACTATACAAAATTACTGAAAAAAACCTTAAGAGGAATAGATAAGTATTTTAATTGTACGTTCGAATAGATGCACTTAGGAATTCTGAATGTTAATTGAATTTCATTTCTCTTCAACAAAAAAAAATCTTGCTTAAGAAACAGAAAAAAATGAGGAAAGCAAAATTGAAATTTTGCAAAGAATTGAAATTTAATTTATGAGCTAAATTATATTTTTTGTGTATTTTTTTCTTTTTCCTTTTATCTCAGGAATATTTTCCATATCCACTCACATGCACTTTACATGCATATAAACACTGATTCACACTGATATATACAATTATACAAGAGCCATATATATTTTGTTGTTACATATGAAATGTTATTTTTTAGTTAGATGAAGGATGATTTAAACAAAAGAAATGCTTGATATTTGATTCAAATATGACTCATTTGAAGCAATGAACTTTTTCCAATGGTCCTTCAATGATATGCCATCTCTATAATTCTTTAGATTTATGGGTTGAAAATTCAGTAAAAGCACAAATTATGGCTTCCCTATTATTGAAGATTTTGTCTTGGATATGAAGTTCAAAATGCTTAAAAAAATGGAGAAATGTCAGATGAACATTAAGGATGCTGTAAAACTCCATATCCCAATTCTTTCAGCTTAAACACAGCCAGCTGAGAAGCATGGGGATCTGTCATTGACATGAAGCATTTAATCTAGTTCTGATGGGATCTATTTCTCTAACATTTTAACCTTAAAGTCTTGAGATGACATGGTATGATCAGTGTTAAAGTCTTGAAGTCTCCAGAAAGTGTTTGAAACGTTGTTTGCTAGCCATTGGCCTCTGCTGTTAATAATTCTTTATGATTAAGAACAGTTTGGGGCCTCCCTGAAGTTATATTATTGGTATTCATTTTTCTAGACCTAAATCTATTGAACCAGTGCTGGAAAGTTTGAAGTGTAGTAATGTTCACTCCAAATGTTTTGTTGACATTATAAGTAGCTTGAGTAGCATTATGTCCTAATCTGAAATCTTTCTTGAAAATAAGTCTAACCTTTTGGGTAGACACTTTGCTGTTAAGGGCTTAGAAACTTGGAATAATAATTAATCATATCTCTATTTACATTGAATCAGCAAAAATGCAATTACATTAGTAAATCTTCCACTTTTAAAATTATTGTGTGTGATGTAAAAGAAAATGACATTTCATGTGCAACAGCCTAATAGGCAGGCATATATGTTGAAGGAACATGCATATTGACAACTAACTTGATGGCTTGAGAAATTTGAAAAGCCAGTGATGCATCTCTCAAATTACTCTGAATATATATGCGTATGCCAATGTACATATATAAATGAAAGAATCCTAATGTTTTATATATATGAATATATATATATATATATATATATATATATATGATAAAGGTAATGCAACATGAATTTTGGAAAATTCTAAAACTTGTTTGAACCTATGATAAGAAACGATATCAGAAAACTAAAACGTACTGAAAAAATAAACTTACAAATTTGTCTATACTTTTCAATAGTACTTGTTTAAAAGAAGGGATGCTATCTGAATGCTCAGTATATACATATATATAATTAATGATTCCCTGTCTATATATGTTGGCATTGGAAAAAATCTTTCCATCAAACAATTATATGAAATGAAGATAACTCTGGAGAACTGCTTGTAGGTAACCAATATTTGATATTTGTTTATTAATCAAATATTCTTTACTTACGTGTTTTTTACACTTAACAAATTCTTATATGTAGGCATCTATGTACATCTTTGTTGATGTAAGTTCATGAGAACAAATTCATTGGTAAATATCTAAATGCATATATTCATGATCATATACATGTGTGTGTGTATATATATATATATATATATATATATATATATATATATGAGTGTGTGTGCCACTTCGTGGACAATTGGATGCCCACCCTTGGTTTGAAGGGTGAGGTTGGCCTTGCTCACATTGCACTTCACCTTAAAACTTAATTGTATGGGCCAGAGGGATATTCTGCATACAGACTTACTGTCTAAGATCTGTGGTAATTCAGAAATTCATATATATATATATATATATATATATATATATATATGCAATCCCAATGTGCTGGCCTGAGGGCTTTTCACATTTCCAATCAGCGAAGAGGTGATGCCATAAAACTGGACTTCCCTCCAGTTGATTGACCTTTTGTAGGTGCCTCTTCCCTGTGGGCCCCATTAACCAAAGGCAGACTCACAACAGACATGAAATTCCCTCCCAAATCTTTGTCCTCAAGGTCAAGCCATAATCAGATGATATATAAGGGTAGATGAATAAGTCCGTAGCTTTACACATACTTATGAGCTGAATTTTGATTCAAATCTCTCACTGTATAATGTTGTATAAGGCTGATATTCACCTCTGAATTAAGTGTATTGGCAAGGAAGGAGGTTATCTTTAAAAATGCATATTTTATATATAAGATTACTCTGTGGACTTATGTACTGAAGAAGCATATATATATATATATATATATATATATATATATATATATATGTATATATATATATATATACAATTTGTAAGTAAAGCTTAGAAAATAAATCATCAGAAATGCATACATGCCCATTTGAAATATTGATATATATGATGCCTGCGCATTTATCTCTATCTATCCATATCTTTCTATCTATAGATAGATAGATATGGATAGGTGTACACACATAGTTATTTCAAATCGAAATATATATGCTTAGGCATTCCTTTTTATTGAGTTTTGTTAATACAACCACAAACATTTTCTCTAGATATTCAGACCTGTTAACTAACTGTCCTTTCTCTTAAAAAGAGAAGGAAGTCTACATACTATTTTGGTAACACATTTTTTGTATGGAGTTACTCTAAAATTGTGAAACTAGTGATTTTTTGAAATCCCTGAACATTTCAATAATTTCATGAAATGCCCAATTTCACAATCAAGTGTAGTAACGGTTAACAAGCTTGTGATGCTTACCATTACTACTGTAATGAGTTTGCTCCTTACTTGGGGATCCTTTTCCTTGCATCAAACTAAGCTGTGTATACACAGTAAATATTGAAGGCCACAGTAGTGAGGATCAACTTATTACTGTTGTAATGGTCAGCATCACAAACTTGTTAATCATTACTCTGCTGATTGTGAAATTACTGAATCATTAAGAGATTTTACAAAATCCTTAGTTTCCCACTCTTTCTCTAGCAGAACTCTTTTATTGCTTTCCTCTGTGTGTTTAAGTTTTTTTTCTCAGCCTTTATCCCAGAGACAAGGTTTACTTTTATTTGTATCTATCCATAGAGACACATCTACCAGTGTAGTTACTACGAGCACCTCTAAACTATCAATATCCACTAAGTCCAGCACAGTAAATTCTATCATAGCAGTCTTCCAAGTGGAGAAGGCCTGCCTACTTAGAAAATCAGCAATCTTTATCCTTGCTTTTACCTATTATCCTGATTTTTCTGTTATGTTTACAAATACAACACTTACAACACTTGGATACAAATACCGCTCCAAGTGTTTGCACTGTCTTCAGTGAAACAGAGCGGTCTATGAAACTAAGTGTTAAATGGTGTTAATATTGTCTCACCCAGCTCTTGGATGCATTCTCTTTGCTTCCTCTCCTGTTTAGGCTCAGGTATTCACTTTTGAGCTTCTCTTTTGCTTAAACTTAGCTCAAGCTAAATTACTAACTTATTAACCTTTTGTCTCTTGATCTCATCTTTCTTTTTCTCTTTTACTTTTATGACCTTTTTTTCAAAATTTTGCTTCTGCTAACCTCAGTATAAGCTAAGATCAACACTTGGATAGTTGTCACGTAGTTAACTGACCTGAGCCAGGTTCTAGCTGATATGTGAAAAAAGTGCTGGATACTCAGTTAGTGAGGCTTCCACATTTTTTCTTTTGACAAAATTGAGCCTGGTTCATGTACTAAGTTGAAAGAAATTTATTAAGTGTTCTCAACTGATCCTTGTAAACATAGTTGATTCAAGGAAACAAAAATTATGTAATGGGATTCCAAATGATTTTTAATTGGGTTGGTCTTATGAGTGTATAAATGTGTTTTGTAGCTGGTCAGCTAATCTTGTGTACAGATTAACATATTATTGAAGCTGGCTTTGAATAATCTCTGGGTTTAACAGGATGTGGTTGTTACACTTGATATCTTGATATGTATATAAATATATGAATATATGCATATATGTATATATGTATTTAAGCCGATTAGCTCACCTCCTGTCAGCAATTTTGGGACATCCTTCTGTCTGCAAATAAATTCTTTGGGTTTGTGATTTTTTTCAACTTTGAACTTACTTGCCCCTGCAGTAGTTATGGTGGTAAAATACGCATTCTCTGAAGGCATACTTCCTATATGCAAACTGCTTGCCCTTGCTTACACATCCCGCAAGTTGGTATTTTTCCACACTTACATTTCCTTGTTGTTTTTCACTAACTAAATGCTTTCATTTTCTGATTATTTAATGTCATTTTACTGACATGGATTTTCTATGCCATTGTTCACCTTTGTGCTTTATTTCCAACATCTGAGTCAACAACTTGGATTCATTTTTTTTTTCACTTAAAAAAGGAAAAAAAAAGTATCTTGGTATAGATATTTAAAAAAATTTTTTTTTTTAAAAGTGTCTTTTATTTTTAGGTGAAATTCTTCTATGTAAAATTATAACATTTTTAGCATTATATAAATTTTAAAAAAGTTATCTCAAATCCTGAGCTTTTAAAAAGGATCATGCTCAGAAGATGCAAAAAGATTAAAAGTAACTTCAGTTACCCACTTCGTATCACCTCAATATCTATCTACTCAAGGTAATCACGGGTGGAATTGAAGGTGAATATTCAATTTGTGTAGTTGAGGTTCTTCTGTGCTACAGACTTCAATTATTTATATTTTGCTATATTTTTAATCATTGCACATTTAAACCTTGATATTTAAAAAAGAAAATCTCATCCACTTTAAAACAATGATTCAAATAAAAAAATGTACCATCAGTTGATGTTAACAATAACATTAAAATCATATTTTTTCTTTTAGTTAAAAATGACACTGACAAGTCAAGTACATCAATTTTTTCATTTAAAAAAAAAAAGATTTTGAAACATTATTTTGTCTGTATGTGTCTGTCTGATTGTGTGATTTTGTCTATGCTTATATATAGTTCTCAGCTTCAATTAGGACATTTAGAAGTTAGAATGATGCCTTTTCATGAGATATTTAGTAGATTTTAGCTAGAAATAGAGAAATGACTGCCAAGGTTACATCTATATTTAAAATGGATCTTTGTCTTGCGTTATCATCTACTATATCAACAAATGCAATTCGAAAACAGTTCTTATCCTTCTGAAGGAAGTCTCCCTGGCAGTTAGGAAATCCATCACCTGTCACAAACAGAAGAAAGATTTTCCAAGCATTCACAGAAATCCACAATGCTTCTGGATACAGATATCCAAGGATTTAGTCAAACAAATGTTGTCATCTATGTTGTTTTCATTACACTGTTTTGACTGGGGTTCTCCATTTATTTTTGTGAACTATAAAAGTAATGTTCTAAGGACTTTGACAGGTCAACTTGACTAGTTTTTACTGATTGTGATACTGCAAAGCCAGTAAGTAGACTTGGATTGTCTACGTTAGACAGTTAGCTGAATTCCTGTATATGGCCTCTAAATGAAGTGTATAAATCATAGTTAGCATAAAATAGTAGATAAATAAAAGTGTCATTAATGATTAAGTAATGTACCTAATCGCAAAAATTCATTCCTGTATTGGGGTTGATGAGCCAATGGAGTAGTAGTAATTTAGATGTTGTGTATCAATATTACTGGTATTTTCTATTGTCTTTAAGGGAATTTTACTAAGTGACAAAAGGAGTAAAACTGCAACATGTTGCTAAGCCACCCACAAAGCATCTTGGAAAGGTAGGTGAAAGGGATGAAACTTTAAATTCGTTTGTTTTCCAAAATTTTTATTAATAAATTAGAGACAGGCTTAAATAACCTGAATATTGATGTTCTTAATACAATGCATTGTTATTAATAGATGGTTTGAAACCTAGAGACTTAAACAAAAATACTTCAATATCAAAAACCCTTCATTTCATCGTTGGAGAAATGAATAGGATAGTTTTTCTCTAACCACTTCAAAAATGAGAAAGAAAATTGCCACACAATGAAAGATAACAACTGACGTAATATGAAAAAGCAATAGTAGCAAGTATTTGATATTGTTTTTTTACTCCCATCTATCTTATTGGCAATAATACTAATATCATCTTCAAAAGAAAAGCAGAGTTGTTAAGAAAGGGAAAAGAAAGTGTAATTTCTACCCCATTTTCTTTTGTTTCTTCCTTCTTTCTCGCCTATCCTTGCAACCAATTCACAACATAAGTTTGTCTACACATTTTAGTTAATTGTTTTCTTCTATTTTCTATCTAATATCAATTCATTTCTTTCTCTGTATTATGTTTCAATTACCAAAGCTTCTGTATACACAAATTGATCCACAGGCGACCAATGAATCTTAATTGACGTTCCATACACGTGATTTTCTCTCTTTCTTGATTGCTTTTTTTTTTCTTAGTTCTACTCCATCAAAAAGTCAGTCTTTGAATTGAAATATGACAATGAAAGGTTTCAGTTTCATCTGTTTTCACTTCTGTTTCTTTGTTATTGGCTCAAAGCACAACTATCGAACTCTCTGTTAAGAATGACAGCTGAATGTTCTTCAGCTCTTAATTTCATATCAAGAAAAGAAACTTATTTTTTCTTTTCTCATAAAGACTGACTATCATGTAATAGTAGTTAAATTAATTAATTCAATGTACAATAAAGGAAAATAATATTTGGTAATATCAGTTTATTTTTTAATCACATTTAACTGATGAAATTCTCATTTTTTTCTAATTTGAAAAGAAATAACTTGAAAAGAGGGCCTTCTTGAACATAAATTACTTGAGATAAATGAATTAGTGTATAGTAAGAAAATTGGAAATTTCACATAACTAAGACTGCATAAAGATGGGTACCATCTGAGTACTTTAGACATTTCTATTTAATATGAAAAATAATTATATAATGAGGCCATGCTATAAGATTTTTATTCATAACTCGTAAGTATAATTGTTTATGTATAAAAAGTATAGAAAATGGCTTTTATTCTTTTCAAACTCTGCTTTTGTGACCAGGACTGTGATATTCATCTATAGTAATTTTTCTCACTTCATGTGATTGAAACGTGCAAGTTTATCCATTGTCTAATTGTAAATAAATAGATTTCATATTGTCATGACCCTGGTCACAAAAGCAAAGTTTGTAAGGAATAACTGACATTTTCTATACTTATTAAACGTAATCAATTAGATAATAACGCATTACACAGAGGCAAAAAAGTAAAAATGTTGCAGTGATATATATATATATATATATATATATATATATATATATATACATAAAAGAATAAAAGCTATTTTTAAAAACCTTTCAAAATATGTTAGTAAAAATGGTTTGAGAATGAGAAAAGAAAAACATGAGTCCTTTTGTTATGTAATTGTCAAAAGACTATATAAGAGTTGTTGCTATGATGTTGAATAAATATGGTTGCCTTTATAAAGAGTTTTATAAATGTTTTTTATAATATAGGAAATGAATTTCTAATAAGACCATAACTTTAAAGGAAGCTGAATGTATTAAATATAGATGAGTAACTTACAAATATTTTTTTATCATGAATAATTTGAAAAACATTTTTGTCTTTTTTCCATAGCAAAATGACATAGATACTCATGGTTTTAAAAAAACAACTTTTCAGTTACTTATAGTGATATAAAACGTGATCAGGCTGGGAGAGAGAGACACTCATTTGAGGCTTGGTTGAATCTAATTCCTGACTGTGGCACACTTCACCATGCAGATACCATGATTCCAAAAGTGGGATGAAATTTAATCCATGGTGCTTCAAAGAGTTGGAATCAATGTATTAGATGACTGGGTCACTGTATGAAAAGATTACTCCTAAAAGTTTTGAGTTTCAGTCATGAGTTGTTGAAGTTTAGTTTCCCTAGGTTCCCAGAAAAGAATGACAACATTGCATTAAGAGATCTGATTTTGCAGAGGTTCAGAGCTTCTCTAATGAACTGTGACAATCAAGGTCTGTTCACATCTCAAAATGCCTCAAAAGATCTCATTTATACAAGTTCAGCACTTCACTTTCAAATACTTGAAGTGTCAATGTTTTGCTTTACCTGATTCTGATAACAATCTAGAGCTCCCTTTCTCAAACCCTTAAAATAACATTCATATCTCAAGGAATCCCTGCATAGAGATATACGTACAGTTTATAACACATCAGTGTGTTCAAAAATTATTATCTATGATCCTCTAAAAGTAATTACTTGTATTCTACAGTATGCAAGAAGATAGATTTTCTGCAAATCAATGTATATTAGAAATCTGGAAGCCAAATTATAAGTATTTTATTATACCTGAGATTGTAGCTTTTTAGGAATTTTACCTTTAAGAAAAACTGATGACTATAAAAGTGTCGGGTGTTGGCCTTTTTCAGTTGGCAAAAATTCTGGAACTTCTTGTATCAAATGTCATCAAGACTCAGATAGCCACTTGCAATATAAAAAAGAATTCAAATGGAGCAACAGTCTGGTGCTTTCATTACAAATGTATTAGAATTTTGTGGGACACCTAACAGCCCTGTGGAGTACATTTTGAGAAAGGCTGATTCAGTGAATGAAAAAAATACATTGAGATCTAATGTATAGAAATTCAAAGCTTCAATTATAAGGATTTTCAATGTACAGAGTGTTTCAAAAAGGATTTGACCATCTTTTTGACAATTATTTCAAATCTAAAAACTATTTTTCAAAGACGCAAACTTATAAAAAGACGCCAACTGCTCATACATTTTAACTTTATGATAGATGTTAGAAGTGATTTCCTTTATCAGAATGCAGGTTTGTACCTGTTTCATTACATAGGAAAACGACATAGCTGACACAACACAAAGGAATAGATTAGATGAATGAATGGGGCTAGTGCATGATGCAATCATTTCAACTGCTATTGACTCTGAGTACAGTGTTGCTATGTGACTAATACTGCAGCATGAAATAAGGGTTGCTTCTTTTATGAAATACCCTGTATTTGATATTACTAATATATGTAGAAGGGTAATTTCACTAGTCAGAAAAAGCAGTTAGTTGAATAAGTTCAACTACATAATGTATTCAAGTTGTATTTTCATATATTTTACCTTTATATATTTCACTCTGGTAAATGCAGCTTCTTTTATCTGTTATCATTCTTCCATAGATTAAAATCATTCATGGATAAATTTTAATTTAGCTAATGTATCTCTATGAATTAATGAAATTCTCGCAATGTGTATCAGAAAATTAGAATTTCAAAGAGCCTTCTGCTGACAGGCTGAGATCCACAACTTTCAGGCTCCATATATGCAGAAACATTAGCCGGAATCTATATTCCTGATGCACGCTGTAGTTATTGTATGGTATAAGATTTAGAAATGCATAAGCTGATGACGGTTTCCTTTAGAAATAGCAATCTAGTGGAACGTTTCTAAAAACGGCACGCTTGTAATGCATTGAAAAAAAAAATCAAAATGTGATTTAATGGAAAATGCCGCATAAATCTACACAGAGATGGAGCTGATGACTCATTTATGACAGCGAGAATATGGGAAAAATTTCCAAACTCTGTTATGATTATGGTGTATGGAAGCTGCAAAATGCAAAAAAAAGATTTAATCGGTTTAGAGGATGATTTATTCAACTTTATAGGTAGTATTATGATGTATGGAAGAAGGAAAGTGCAAAAATCTTTTAATCAGTTTAGGAGATGATTTATTCAGCTTTATAGACATTTATGTATTTGATTAGCTAAGAACAATTGCTTTTTGCTAATTCTTATTTTTGTCAAAAAATGTAGTGCAATATATCTAGGGTGTGTATGTTAAACATGTCAATCGAGGAAAAATTATTATTTATGGAGAAAAAAATATATATACATGTTATTACTTATAAATCATATCAAATAGAAACATATATAAGACCATTTTTAATTTTTGACTATTATTTTCTTTGATCTGAAATCTTTAGTTGCTTTTTATTGCATCTTTCTCAGAGCTCAGATCAGAAAATTAAGAATTAGACTGTCGGTTTGTGTAAGTTGCTGTCAGAAAGCAACTGAAACATTCTAGATAAAAGAAAATACTAGTGAAAAATTAATAATGGTTGATAATGTTTCATCTAATAAAAAATAAATTAAGATATTACAATATGAATAGAACTTATTCATTTTGAAAATTATTGTAGATATTATAATACAATCAGTATAACTACCTAGAGGCTAGCATCTTGACATACGAATACATGCTCCAGAACAACGGTATCAAAACTGGGGTCCATCGAATAATGGCCTTGGGGTCTACAGTTGAAAATTATAATACAATCAGTATAACTACCTAGAGGCTCGCATCTTGACATACGAATACATGCTCCAGAACAATGGTATCAAAACTGGGGTCCATGGACCACTGGGGGTCCATCGAATAATGGCCTTGGGGTCTACAGTTGAAAAATACCTCTATCATATATTAGTATTTGAATAAATGTAATTCATTTGAAATTTTTTAAAAAAATTGTTTTTAAATGCCGAAAGTTGCTTATAAGGATATATTATAGTATCTATACATATTTTTTATGTAAATTTGAAATAATAAAATTATTAAGACAAACCATGAATAACCTAATGTTAATGGAATGTAGATTTGGGAATATTGAAAGCCTAAAAAAGAAAATATCTATGTATATAAGAAATATTTCCCATAATTTTGAATGCCCTAATCCAACAGATGCATAATAATAACTATAATGGTACTATAATAAATCATTATATAAAAAAATTATCTAAGTATCTGACAACAAAATTAATCAAGAGTGATATTGATTACTTGTATTAGTATTGTGTACATTATAAATTGTTTATTATATTAAAAGAAAACATTTGTCAAAATGTTTGAGACTGTGATGTCAAAAAGTAAATATATATTGCTGAAATGTTTATAGAAGTGCCAAGAAAATAATGTGGAAATTATTTCACAATATTTTGGTTCCTCATATTCTGATTGTATAAATAATTAAGTTGATGAATTGATGGAAATGAAAAGTGTTTGGAATTCAATTCAGATTCATGTCGTCATAGATAGATTTCTGTTTTTAATTAGTCTTTTTTTTTTATACAAATTTACTGTCAACTGAATTTGCCAAGATTGTGTTATGCTGTAAGAAGTTAAACAAAGATGAATTAACTCTAAAAGAAGCTAAACAAAGATGAACCAAAGTCTCGTGTGATGGCCGGCTAATGTAAACATTAATATTTAATCTCTTTGTAGTAGAAACGCGAAGACTTGATACCTTTTTAAGGCTTTATTGAACTAACAAAACAATGTTATCTTGTCTTGTCTGACTTTACTTCTAAAGAATAAATGTCAGGGGAGATAATTTATAGAAAGTCAAAGGAGATAATGGTAAATAAGATATTCAGATTACCACACTCTTTATTTTGAAAAAAGAAGTAATTTGAAAATAAGATAATCGTTATGACTTGACAAAGATTCTATATCCTCTCATAATCAAAAGAATATGACAATGATGTTGTGGAAATGGAGGTATTATTTAGAGATAGGTTACTGGAACTTTGTTGGTTTAGTCTCATCAAATTTCATCGGAGATTGTTAATTTTTATGTCTTCTGTATAAACATTCTCATACTCTATCGATCAGCCAAGGCATTTCTTTTAGAATGTACACAAAGTATATGTGATTAGTCTAGGAGGAAGTGGTGGCCATGACTGCACATACATACACTCATGGGTGTATTTGTACGTATGTACGTATATGTGTGTGTCTTCTCTCTCAGTTGAATAGCAGATACTTTTTATATCTTTTTCTTTGACATATATTCAATGCAACTTACCAAGATTTCCTAATAGTAATAAATCTACTCATTATTTCAAACTACTCTTTAAAGGTCACAATTTAGTTAGTGCAATAATTCTCTCAGCATACTCTGCTGCTAAAAGTACTTCACCTTTGGATGAATAGTTGTGGGGGAGATTATGAATACCTGCCAGTCATCTTCAATAAAATACATTTCTTAACCATTCAGGGCAACTGTCTTACTGCAATGGTTAACATGTTTATCTCCAAAACTGTTTATAGTATATTGAATGCTTATTGCTTTTCTAAAAATGTGTTTTTTGACAGAATAAAACTGGATCAATCCAACATTCCTCCCTACCACCTTTAAAGTGGCCATTCAAACATCATCCTCTCTGAGTTCTGGCGATTGAACAAGTCTATCAAATTGCGTAGCAATTATTGGTGCAGAAAACAGAATCAGAATAGTTCAAGTTTTGGCCAATGCTGCTTACATTTACTTAACACTAATGTCCCCTGGGAAAGACATTAGTCCATTTCTTCCTCCAGTTATGGGTAAATAGAAGGGCAGTTGGGACCTTTTAGAACTATGAGGCTGGCTAACTAAGAAAAGGTTACTCTGACAACAACAGAAAAACTACATCTTGGCAGTTGCTCTAGTTAGTCCCAAGACTGGTTTAAAATTGGGCAGAGTTGGATGTTAAGTCAACTCCTTGACTCCATGAAAACCTGTAAATGCTACAGAAACAATGAATTTTTTAAAAATCCCCATTGGATTATAAAATGGAGATAAAACCTTTTCCCAATGTGCAATGTTGCATGGGAGGACTTAGTTGTTGTAGTATTTGCATTTCTTTTCATATTATTTTTGTTGCTCTTTTATCGCAAATCTCAGGTTGTTTGAAATTCCGAGAGGCTTTCATAGATCAAGGATGTTAGTTCAAATCATGTTGGAAGCTTTTATCTCATTTCCGATCCATGCTACTCAAGTCTTAAATTCACATTTTTTTTAAAATTAAATTCAAATTTCAAAGGGGAAAACAACTGATTAAAGTTACTTTCATTTGACTTTTAGGTAATTTTTGTTAAAAATTTCAATGTTATCTATAGAGGAGCTCTGCTATTTTTTTCTCTGAAAAGTGGATGTCTATAAGAGCATTTTTTAGCAGTTCATGAATTTAAGAGTTAATGGATGTAGAATGTAAAGACAACCTAAGCATTGTGATAAAATGTAACAGAAATAAGAAGAAAAGAAAAACTTGTCATAAATAATAATGAAAGAGCTTCATCTAAGGGATTTTGACTATTCAATATTTGATGAGGATTTGCTTTTCTTGATTTATTTCTTATGATATAGGTTTATGTATGTAGACGTGTATCCATGAAAGAATGTGAATATGTGTACAATTATGTGTGTGTTAATGCATAAAAACTTGTTTAAATTACTAATTTGATATTTAAAATTTACTGTCTTCTCATCTGATATGTTTTTGCTAAGAGATGAAAAAATTAATTATGTAATGACAAAATCAAATAAACTGGTCTTTTTATGTAAACCTCAGGAAAACAACAAAATAGAAATATTATTGTAAAATTTTAAAATTATTTTATTTATGTCCTTAAAATGTGTACATTTTAATGCAAAAACTGTTCCAACTGGAAAAAAAAAACTTTTAAATGTTTGATTTTTTTTTTTTTTAAATGTGAGTGAACTTTTTTTACCTTCTTATTTAAAAAAAAAAATATTACAGTCATAGTAATCATGCTTCCTAACACTGGTATTAACATAAATATTTACTTGTTATCAGATAAAACACCCTGTTATTGATATATATAAAATATAAAACTTACATTTTGTTTCATTACTATTTCTTTGGTTCTTCCTCTTGTAGGGCAATTCCATCACTAACGAAAAGAATTTACAGAAATTAAGGAATGGCCCTATTAGAGGAATTTGACTGAAAATTATTAATTTTTTTTTCTTCATTTCAAGAATTCTGAAACACTTTTTACTCACATTTTTGGAATGAAAGAAAAAGAAACATCCTGAAAAATATTTTTTATAGATATTTAATAAAGCACAAAGGTCTTCTTTTTTTTTCTTTTTTTTTCTTTGTAAATAAAAAGATTTTTAAGTGTGGACATGTGTTTGAAACTACTGCTATATATTCCATCCATACAGTTTTTAGCTAAAGTGTGTTGTACGTCCATGTCTAAGTATCACATACATACCACAACTGGTTCTGTTCGAAAGCATCTACACACTTTGCTAGTGCATAATAACTGCAGCACTGCAATGTATGTTAGTATGTATCGAACACACATATACATATCACACTCAGATTTTGCTCAAACATATGCATGATGCACCTTTGTGTAGACATATCCATTTGTATACATATATATGGATATAAATATATATATATATATGCAGATTGATATGTGTATGTTATGTGTGAGTGTGTCTGTGTATATGTATATATGTATAGACATATATACATATATGTATGTTGGTACTGTGTATATATGTATATCAGTTTAGATATGAGATGTAGATATATACACATTGTATGTAATCATTACATTTTGTTGTTGCTGTAACTACAATTAGTGCACATGTGTTAGTGTGTGTATATGTACATAAGTAAATAGTACATATGTCTGACATGTCACATGTGTGTTCATTCTGTTGTCATGGTGACATAGAATCGCAATCATTGCACACATGTCTGTGAGACAGCAGGTGTGTGGGAATGTATCTAACTAATGTGGCTTCGGAGACACCTTGTTGTCACCAGCATAACTAATTTAGTGCATATATATATACCTGTAGATATCTCTGAATATGCACACACACATGGTGTACACATGAGTGTCTGCTCCTGTTGCCCATGTATATAGATATAAGACACATTCACACACCTTGTGTTACACATAGACACACACACAGGCTTATTCATTTATGCCTCTTTTGTCATGCACATGTATTTGTCATATTTTTAAAACTCATCCCTGTACATGCGTATAAATACTCATACACATGATACATATCCATTTATGTAGGTATGAACGTATGTATATTTATACATATATATATATATGTATCTATAGATATGCACAACAGGGTCCTGTAAGTAGTCAGTAAATTTCCCCCAAGCTCCCTTTATTTATTATGAAGGGGAGGAACATGCCCTGTGTTCACAGAGATTAAATAGAATTTAACTCTACCATTTCTATGAATTAAGAGGCTCCTTAGAATAGTGGGAATTCTTCAAAGCTTTACCTCCCTCTCTTTTTCTCTCTTTGCCTGATTTAACGACTTTACCGAATGTAGTGACTCAAGGCGATAGCTTTCCCTTAAAACCCTGCCCTCCCCCCTCCAGCGGCAGTGGTAACTTTCTGAACATCCTCAAATGCTTCCCATGATATGGGGCTGGCAGCAAATTCACAAGAAACCAACATGGCAATTGGATGAAACTCAAGAGTGATACTATTCACAAGACCACCACAAGTGCAGACCACCCTTTGCCATCCATATTCTGTACACCAGTTGGTGATTTCTATTTCTTTTTTTTTTTTCTTTTTTTTTTCTCTCTCCTCATTTACAGGACAGAATTCATTCTTTTGCCTGAAATTCAAAAAAAGAAAGAGAAATAAGTTATCATGTCATCAGAATTATATTCAAACTACAGAAAATCCCCACTGATATTTATTATTGATTCTGTAAATGGCTACCATCTTCATTATTGTCACTTGTAGCAATGATGTCATTATAAAACAAAGAACTTCTTTTTAAGCCCCAAATACATTGTTGTTGTTGTTGACATGTTCATGGCTCCAAGCGTCACTTTCTTTCAGCTGTTTCTATCGATTGAAGAAGGTTCCAGGTAGGTAGATTCTATTGCCTGTGATAACAATGCTCTCCTTACGTGATTGTCAAGGAGTTTAAAGCCTTTGTAATTGATGGTAATTCTTCTCAACAAGTGTAATTTGCTCATTTTCTATTTAGCCTAAGGATCAGCTCTAATTTCTGTTGGAGGCTATAGGCGGGTAGGTTTCCTATTATAGATGGCATCCGTGATCATGACAAAGAGGCCAAAAAATGACACGTAACAGGAAATTAGGTAGAAGATTTGATTTTGCATATGAGTAAAAGATTGGCTGTGATATTTGCTATGCATGGAGTAGAGTAGACCATATCTGTTTGCTTAGCCATACACAGAGAAAATAAGATTAGAAAAAAAAGCTAACCTTTACTAAAAGGATTGGAAAAGCAGAATGCTTACCATCTGGTAAACTCAGCAATATATTATCAAGGAGAAATCTTTTTCATATACATCACCTGATGCATCTAGACATGTCATCAGTGATGATTCTCTGCGTCATTGGGTGTTTCGGTTCTTTCAACAATCTCACACCCTCACCCAGGTGACCCAGTTGGGGTTAATCAGGCCCTCACCTATGGCTTTCCTCTCCTGATTCATAACCACCTCGGAGCAACTTCTACTGCCTCAGTCACTCTTGTCATTCTTGCTCAACATATCAATATCTTTAGGTTACTTTCATCAACAAGTTCAAATTTTTGCCTAGGATATTTATGTTTCTTTAGCATTAATGCCCCTGAGAAATGCATGAATTCATTTCTCATCCCCCCCAGCTATGGGTAAATAGCAGGGCAGTTTGAACCTGTTAGCCCTATAAACCAGTCTGTCTTGGACGTGGGGCTAGCAACTCTATCCCTTAAAACCTATTTCTTACCATAACTGCAATGCAGTCTTAGGTTCTACAGACAATCCACCAGGAGAAAAATCATTTTAGAAATGGAATCCATTAAGTCCAGAAGTAATGAATAAGGTAAGTGAACTTCAATGGCAAACAAATATGTTGAGTGATTGACTCTCTAAAATTGCATTGATTTATCTTTACGATTAAAGCAGGCTTTGGAAATTATTTCTTTGTAATTGCTGCCCTCGGAATCATCTACTTATATGATACACCGAGTGTAGTTCTATATTTTTTGTCTGTAACGCAGGAAGGAAACTTTTATATTTTTACATAAGTTGCTTCCCGTAAAAGACTTTTGTTACTTGTAAGAGAAAGATGTTTGTACACGATAATACTTGAATTTTGTGACACTCTCAATTGAATTAGCTTGACACATTCTCATTATATTCCAAAGTTTTACATGATTGCAACTGTATAATTACATATTTCCATAATTTTTTTTGTCCAAATAGTTCAAAAGATTACATTGTCTAAAGAGAAATTATATCTAGATACAAGCATTCTTTATCCCTAATTAATCATTACGTGAGCTGCAAAATAAATGAGTAGTTAAGATAATCTGTTCCACAAAATGTCTCAGTAGAAGAAAATTCATTCAGTGAATAATTAAACCAATGGTATTTCAGAAATTTGTTCCATATAAAAAAAATTCAGATCTCTAAAACCTTAATAATAACCTTCTAAATAATGTATAATGTACTAATTTCTTTCTAAATAATCTATTGATACAAATTTACTGGTGAATAATTTGATGAATAAATAATCTTCTAATAATTCACCAAATATCCATCTGTCTGAGAAGAAGCACTGAGGTACTAGATATAAATCTAGAATATTATAAATGAAATCTAGATGATTCTGGACAATTTTATGAGATTTCATAATTTTTTTTTTTTGCAAACTGAAAATATTTCACCAGAAATTTTTTTTTTTTCTTGCTAAGTGAAATTTTGTTACATGAGTCTTTCACAATGAGAGGTATCACTGTATTTCAATTAACATTTCCTTAATTATTCAACTCGAAAAAATCACTGTAACTTGATTTATACTTTAAGAGGAACTGATGTTAACGAATCATAATGCAAAGTCTCCAGTATTCATTTGAAACAATAGGTATTTCATTTTCAGCTCATACAACTTTGAAGTAAATAATTTTCAAATAGGTCCAAGGGGAGTGATTTATTTCACTCAAGGACCAGTTGAATTGTGAGAATCCAACTCCAGGACCATTGCCCCTGAAGGACAATTTACCCTCAATAACAATTACCCTGGGGATGTTTGCCTCAAGGGGCATTGCATCTGATAAATGAGAAAAAGCTTCACGGCTTTGTATTTATATATACAAAGTTTTATATGGATTTCTATAAAACACCCATTTCCAACTTTTTTGGTTGAAATTGTTGTTGAGGGTGGGGTATCCTATTAAGGGAATTGTCCTATACCATGAAATTCCCGTCTAATCATATTTTTTATAAGATGCCAACATGATCAATAGAAAAAGATTAGTGAAAATTTTAAAAGTATAGAAATTATTGAATTGTTCTGTTTGAATTCTCTCTCTTACGCTCTTGAGTTTTGATCAGAGCGGACCAAGTTGAATAAAACTTTTCCTTTTGGTCACCAGTCTAATGCTCTGCCAATTTTAGCTATTTCCTACTGCACAAGGAACTTCAATCTTCAATATGATCAGATACATCTTCTCGATTCTAATCTTGTTGCCTAGCAACTGCTTATAGGAAAATTCTCCTAGAAAAGTATATTGGAATCATTCAACTGAAAGCCTCTTGTTAGAGGATTGTAGATTAAGCAAAAATCATTTTAGAAGCTTGAACATTTAACAGGATTTTGTTTATCTCTCTTTATCTTTCTTCTCCCTATTTCTCTTTACCTCTTCATCTTTTCTTTTTTGATTATTGGCTATTTGTTTCTTGGGTGCTGATTATGTACCTTTTTAGTATTTTGAATATTTTTGAAGGCAGAAAAGTTTTAAATAAACTACTGAAGGACATCTTCTCTAATCAATTTTGTTTTCATATATATTGAACAGTGTTGCATTGCCACATTATTAAGTTAATTGTGTCAAACAATGTCAAGGCTTCAGAAAACAACTTCCAGCGCTACAGGTTCCAAACCTACCTGTAAAACTTTAGGACTGCCTTGTTTAATATCCCTGCTGGAAAAACTCTGTAAACAGGTTTTATAGAAAAACATCTCCCATTTATACTGTGTGTTGACCGAGAGAAAGTGACCACTTCCTTTTAAAACACAAAATGCTGCTGAAGTGAACAGTAGGAGAATGCATGAATTACAAGCTCAGCTCTGAGTGAATGTAGCTCTGTCCCTTCCCATTTTTCCTGTGTATCTCTTCAGCTCAAATAAATAGCGTTCCCCTTCTCTTTGCCCTGTCAGTGTTAGTTATTTCTTCTCACTCATCAAAGGCCAAGATGAGGAGACAGTTTTGATTTTGTTTCCCCACTCATCAGAGGCCATGACAGACTCCAACATCATCATTCCATCTGATGCCTCAACTTGTTACATAGTTAAGAATATTTTTCACAATAATTTTCATTACCCTATTTACCAAATTTTAACAGTTCACGTCTGCCAACCACTTGACCCTTGAATTAAACTCTGAATCTTGAAATCTTATAGAATTTCTTGGCAGTTTGATTATCTGTCTCGGATCTTTTTTTTTTTTATTATTCTATTAACTGCACTTATAAACAATTTTACTTATGATATCAGTGTATATCACCTTGACTGAACTTTAAATGTTATTATTTCCTATCAAAACCTTTATGAACTTAGTTATTTTCTAGTGCTTCAAAGTTTAACCAATTCTGCAAATATTTATCTGAAAAAGGACACAGAGTACTCATCTGTCTATGATCAGACACTAATAGATTTGAATTATGTTTCAACTTTCCTCATTGGCCAACAAACTTGCCTTTATACACTGCAAGCTGACTCAGTGGGTAATTTCTCCATTAATGCCAAAATGTGTTTTCACCTAAGAGACAAGATAGAAAACCTAACCTCTTCACCTCCATCTCTGTTAATAGCTTCAGTTGCATGACCATAAAAATCTGTTATCTACCAACATTTTCCCAAGCCACTCTGCTTTTTATCTCCTCATAAAACAACTCTGTGGAATCTTTAAGAGACAATTAATATGTGATTTCCTTTGCTTAGATTTTGTTCTGTGCCAAAAATCATGCACCAAGAAATACGGAGAGAAGTTATAAGTGTCACAAAAGCTTTTATTAGGTTATTACTTACAAAATGTTTTAAATCGTAAGATGAAGGATGATATAAACAACACAAAACAGTGAATATTTAATCAAAATATGACCAATCTGAAGCAATGACCCTTTCCTAACAATCCTCTAATGGTAATATGCCATCTCTATTGAATTCTTTAGGTTAAGTGGTCACAAATTTTCTTATTAAGCATTGTTTATCTTCAAAAAAGAAAGGGAGGTGGTGATTGATCAACAGTGCTGGGGTGCCATCTTAATATAACTGTTTAGTTTTTAAAATCCCCGAAACCATTACATGAAAAACATCAAGAGAAAATATATACATTGTACTATGAAATGAGGGAAAAAAACACTGAAGAAAATTATATAAATTGCATTGACAGATATTGGGAAATAAGTGACTTAAGTGACACAAAAGGTTTTCGAAAAAGTTTTTTGATGTCCAGTGTTTAAAGCTGTAAAGCTTTCTTGACATATATATATATGCATACAGAATGGCTAGTGTTTCATTAGCTCTGGCACCTAAGAAGTAGCGGCTGCAACCCTGCATATATATATGTCTTTTTCTCTTGAATGCATACTCATCTACAAAGACAGAGTCACTCCTACACCCCACGTTGACTGCAATTTCAGTGACCCACAGTCTAACTCCCATAGTGCCAGAGCAGTGATGCTGACTATTTGGATATGTCAAAGAGAAGCTGGAAAAGTAAAAAGGTGAAAAATTGTCAGCTTAATAAGGAATTTGAAAAAAGACCTATAATAAGAATGAATCTTCTGTTCATCACATCATTTTTATTACAGTGTATTTTCATAATTGTTTTATTTCATTATTAGTTATTGTGGTTGTAATCTTCTATTATGCCTAATTCATAACTTGAACTTTATCATAGGTACACATGTAAACGAAAAAACATAGTATCTATAGGGTTATGCTGAGGGTCTTGTAACATATCCAATGCAGATAAGTTGAGGGGGCAGGTATAGTATTAAATGAAAACAAAATACAGGTAACCCTGCTTTATGAAAGCTTGCTTCACACCACTTAGCTTTTACAAAAGACTCTATGAGCATCTGTGCAATATCTTGATTTACTTTGTACACCCTTTAGCAAAATGTATTGTTACTTATCAGAAAACTCAAAAAGAACTGGTAAGGATGTTACAGTTGGTGTGAAACCGGCAGACATAGAAGGTTATTTAGTGGGTTCTAGGGACACTGAAAAAAATGTTCTCATCTCTTGGTAATTGCCTCTTTTCATAGGTTTCATAGGAACTTTCTAATTTTGGATTGTGGGAGACACCTGTATACTGTTACATGACTAACTTTTGCAGATTTAAACACCACACATCCTAATAAAGCATGGAAAACCCAAAATCAATTACAAAAAAAATAGAATAGATTCGGTAAATATCATTTTAACATGCCATGTTTTTATTTTTTTTATTATTGAATTCATTTCTATGGTCAGTAAAATTCTCCCCCATACTGACAAAAAATACTGATAACCTTCAATTCTAGAATGAAATTTTCCACCCTTTTTATCTGAACATGATACTTTCCTATATAACTGCCAAATCATAGTGTGAGGTGGTTATCAGCTGAAGTAATGGAATGAGCAAACTAATTTTTGTACAAATGCCATCTTTGAAAGGCATGAAATCAGCTAATCCTGGTGTTACCACAAGTTATTTTGATTTTCTTATTTTCACTGGCGCACCATATTGCTAAGGAAAAGAGTTGGTGAGTGAGTACTTGGAGATTTCACTCCAACATAATTACCCTTTCTAGTTTGACATTGGCTGAAGAATGGCTGCTAGATACATTGTCAGCCTTGACAGATATATGAAAAGGTTCAAGCCAAGCTACATACATCGGTGGTACTTAAACCCATGATTGCAACTCAAATTAGGGTCAGGGGGATGTTCCTGAGCATACCAGGACGGTTTGAAAAGGAATGAAAAAAAAAAATCTCAAAAAGTAAAGAGGAAAAACTGATAAATTGAAAAAAAATGCAAGTATATTTACGTCACGATTTTCAGAAAAAAGTCTCATTGAGACCATGGAACAGGAAATTGGTTACGAATAATAAAACTTCTACAGATATATGAAAAACCGTTATATATTTCAATCTGTTCATATGCTATACTTATATACTCGATTGTTAAATTGAAGTAGAGATGGCACGCAGGACCCTCAGACACTGCAACTGCAGGGTGAGGGAAGTTCTGAGGGTGCGTTATATCTTAGGAATCCTGCAAAATCTTAAAGGTAATCTAAAAAGATTGCGCATAAGCAGGGGGTATTTGGACTTAGCATTGCCACTGATTAAAGCAAAATTCGCTGAAAAAAATTTTGGCTACAACTAAATGAAGGAACACTGGATTGTTTTTTGTCCTGAAACAGTATTCAGGGTCATGGGCAAAGTTTTTTGGAAACTCTGTTGGCTCTTTTCGTCTTAGCAGATGACATTAGCATCTTCAGATCTTTTGCACCACTTGGGCTGCCATGCCTGGGTACTCTGTATAAAAGAAATGTTTTGCTCATCAGCCCCCACCCACCTCTCATTATACTGTTGGCTTCCAAAGGTAATAGGTGCTCAAAATGTTTGGAGATCAGCATAGCTGCAAGGGATGATAAATGATGTGATGCAGCATCTTTCCATCAACTGACTTATACTTGAACTGTCAGTGTTTATTCCCTCATTGCTTAAGACACCTGGTATTCCCAGACAGTCACCCATGTAGGTATTGACCAAGCTTGACATTGCTTACTTTGCTGATCATATGAAAACCGGTACATCCTATATGATTTGGCCATAATTGAAAACACTGACATACACCATTAACAGGTTCTGAAATTTGAAGGAGATTTTACTAAAATACACAATTTCCATCTAATGCTTCTGAAAATCATATGGGAATCCTCTGATGCTTTGTGAGGGATTTGCAGGCCTAAGGGAGCTTTTCCCCCTTGAACCCCCCCCCGGCCTTCCAACACATAGTTAGATTTGTTAGTAGAAATGCAGAAGGTGAACTTCTATTTATAGATTTGTGGGAGGGGGGTTCAAAAAGCCCCAGCTATGCCTGGTAATCTCAGCCACGGATTGCTATGATATTCTATTGATGCCATCTTCAGAGACCAAAGATCTATTTCTTCGATTCTTATTAGTATCGATTTCAATGTTGAAATTACTATTTCGCTAATGCCTTTTTAGTTTATAACCAATTGTACATTTTATCTTTTCCAATAAGTGTGAGAAATAAGTGCAATGGGTTTTTCCATTAATCCACACCTTTTTACCCTGAAATGGATAACCTTTTCTTATATCATCATCATTAGCCTTTTAGCATCTGTCGTTAGACATGAGCCTTCCCCAAGATTCGCCAGACCTCCTTATCATGGGCATCCTGGAGCTAGTACTTTCTGAAATTATCTAGCTCGTACATGCCATCTTACTTCCTTTTGGCTACAATTTTGCATATGATCTCTGGGGATCTACTTTGTGAGTCGTGATGTCCAGCGGTTGTCTGACATTCTTGCAACATGTCCAGAAGACATTGTAACTCTGGAATAACCATCAAGAATAAACATTTTTTCAAGGGATATGCATATATCCATACGAGGAATCACTGAAGCAGTGTGTGAATTTTTTAAATTATTCAGTGAGATTTTTTTTTCTAAAAAATGTTTCAGTAGCATGTTCTCCAATCATCTTTGGGGGTATAAGCTGATCTTAATGAATCAAGACTTGTTTTACTCTAAAAATTAGTGCCTTTTATAAGAGACATAATGATGTTGTTTGATTTTTACTAGTTTTCTACTTTCATCCTAACTCTTAGTTGCTTTTTATCATAACTTTGAATTTACTGTTATTGTATGGCAATGATAGAATAGCATAATCGGGAAATAAAGAGCTAGCCCACCGTGAGAATCAAACTCACACACTCTAGCAAGAGGGTATCTAGTATACACCTGGCTGCTTCCAACCATTCAGCCACAGGGACCTTATTATTAAACGGAAGTTGATTTTACTTCATAAACCTAACTCCTCACAACCAAAATTCCACACTATTGATGTTCACTATTGAGACCTAGCAGTCTTTTAATGCAACAATATTTCAAAGTTTTCTCCAAGTTTCATTCTTGGATGAAGTCTTGAATAGCAAACCAAGTTGAACATTTTAAAAGGATATGCATATATTCCTACAAGAAAACACTGAAGCAGTGTATGAATTTTTAAATTATTCAATGGCATTTTTCTTTTCCAAAAATGTTTCAGTAGCATCTTTGGGTGTATAAGCTTGTTTTAATCTACTGAGACTTGTTTTACACTGAAAAAAGAGAACTTTTTTACATAAAACTTTGTAACTCTGGAGAGATTTAGATAAACATATTAGAAGCAGGTAAATTGATAGATATGAACAGACTGAGGTAGTTATTTACTAAGCTCAGCCCAAATACAGTGACATGGAGGTAGGAAGATTTTATTGTGTCAGTCTCCCTGGTGGGGAAGGCTTGTATGCTTCGAAAATCAGCTTTCAAAATCCAAGTTGTTCCAAGATTATACATGTATTTGAACATGATATATGAGAAAGCGCTATTCATAGCAGATCTTGGATCTACTTTGTGAAGCCATGTGTATGTCTGTATGTTTTTGTCTGTAATATTTGGCAAGGGTAATAACTATTAAATGCCAATTCTGGTTGAACATAAATAGGAAAAGGCATATTAATATAGTTTGCTATTTTTTCAGTACAATCAATTGCAAAATTATTTGAATACTGTCATCATTTTTTGACAGCCCGAGTTTCCAAATATTCGGGTTATCAAGGACGCAAATAACACAACTTTACCTCCGCTTTTCTTACAGGAGGAGAAATATTTTGTCGTATTTGAAGAAAATGGCTGTTACAACAGCCAATCAAGATTAATGTGTGATGTGGTGCATACAGCTGCTACTTTTTCTGATATTCCATCTGGGTAGAGCTCAGTGGTAAAGCCAATGAATTCAAGTCAAGAGTCTTCAGGTTTATTCACAAATTCCAATTAGACAAAAATCTTTTTTCAAAACATCCCACCTGAAGAAGAAAAGGCTATCTATTTTACTGATATGATATGAATACACAGTAATTTACACCCCAAAAAGGCGACTCTAGGGTTCAATCAGGGTAAAGAAGTGTCAACTTTTGACACCTTTGCTATATTGCAGAAATGCTGTTATCACAGTGGATGAATTTGACATGTTGATTTTCAAAACAATTTTGTCATCTCCTCTGGAAAGTGGGTCAACATAAACTTCCTACTCTCATGTTTATCTATTAGTAAAACCTAAAATAACCAAGTAGTATACACATCATTCTTTCTGATCTTCTGGTGGTTTTTCTCTATCATGGAATTGGTTTGTTAGTAGAGAAATAATTACTAACTTGTAACAAGTACAAATGTGGATCAGTAAGGCCATAGCCTGACACAATTTTGATCAGAAATCTTTGCTATATAGTGTTCGAACTATATGATTATCATCACTGAATGAAGTGCATTCACAAGGAAGATGATTATATTGAAAATCAAAAAAAATCATGTAAAATAAATTTCTTTCTTCATCATTAGGTTATGGACTTATTTAATTACCTTTGTATATATGTGGGTATCAGTGGACATATCATTTAGTATCAAAAATAGATTTGACAAACCGAGTTAAATTCCACTTATCACAATGATTGGTAGAGAAGAGAGTGTATGAATGATAGATTGGGAAAACTATTCACATATAACTACCTAACATGCCTAAGCAGTAACAGCTATAAACTCTCCTTCATAGTCTACTTTGAAAGAATCCAATCAATGTATATGCACTAATAGAAAATAAGATTGCAACACCCTGAATAAGTGTTTCAATTTACTCAAGATTAAACATGTACATAAGATAGCTGAATTACAGTAAATGATCACATACACAGATCAATATATGCGCTGGTTCCAAAATAAAAGGTGTATCAACAGTATTTAGACTCCATACTGACACACTGTATCTCCTCCTTTAGCTCACCGTTGATAAACCCCTCATTTTGGAACTTGTGCAGATATTGATCTGTACGTGAGATCATTTACTGCAATCCTGCTTTCTTACCTGCACGTTTAATCTTGAGTAAATCGGAACACATATTCAGGGTCTTGCAGTTTTATTTTATGTCTGTGTATATATATATATATATATATATATATATATATATATATATATATACTGAGAATGTAAATAATGATAAGCAGTAAATATGCAAAATAGTTACTTCAATGAAAAAGTGTCAACATGCCTCAAAATTCCTGCAGCTATCTAGTTAATCAAGGAATTTCTTTCAAGTGGCTCAGTGCATATTTAAGGAGAATAGATGAATTGTAAACTTACAAGCAGTACATACATTTCAACTGATTTCTCCATTTTTGTTACTCTGTACACTTTAATTAGAATTTTTCTTAGATCTGCTGCCAGTGATATCGCATGTTCCAAGTCCCTGTCCGCTTAATGAACTTACAATAAACAACTTGCTGGTAGAGCTTAGTGGACAAAGCTTTGGCCACGTACCAAGTCAATGATGTTTATTGCCACACGTTCACCTTGGAAAATAAAAGTCAGCAAAGATCGAAAAATCTATGTGAGCTATCATAAATATCTTATGTCAAGAGGCAGCACTTTTCCCAAGTATTGTCTAGTTGCACTTTTGTCCTAATTAAGTTAGATGCACCAGTTCTCATACAATCACCAAAGTTAAGCAATGTTGATCCTGGCCAATACTAGATGGTTAACTACAATGTATCAGGTGCCATAATCAAGAATGGTGAAGTGAGTGATGCCACTTTGTTGCTCCTAAATCTCTTTCACATATCGCAAGCTGAAACATGAGAAACATTGTATGGGAAGCCTGAACAGGAACAACTGATGCTGTAGCCAGTGTAAGGGCACTAGCTAAAAATGTTGTTATTGAAATCAAAAGGGGCTTATAGGACTTATTTGCAATTTACTTCAGGGTTTCTCAACTTTTTCTCCCTTCAGGACGACCTAGAGTTGCTTGGATTATAAAATTACATGAAAGAAACCGTAATTAATTATTGAAATAATTTTTTTAAACATATGTTTTGTTATTCACCTTGCAGGAATAACTTCCCCTTGTTCTCAACTTTACCAACATGAAACATGATCCCCTTTTTTTGTATGTGACTATCTATTGCCCCCTCTCCCCTGCTCAACTTATCAGATCTCATCACTGAGGATAGAGAGTTGGGAACCTTGGAACCTTATTGTTAATAAAGGATAATGGTGCAGTACAATTGTTTTATATGACCCCAACTTGATGTTGGTATATAAAGAAGACTATAATCTCATTCACTGGGGCTCACTCCTTTGTGTCAGGTAATGTGTCCCTGTCAACATTCAAGTGCATGTTGTGCGTGCTCATGTTACAAATGACTGGGTGGAATGCCAGTGACAGGATTGCTACTAAGATATATTACAAATATGCTCTTTTGCCCCCTCCCTTCTGGAACTACATGCTTTTTGTGCACCCCCCATGTTGAAAAGTGGCACCCGACACCTGTATAGTGTATAATTTTCCGTGTTCAAAACTATCTACTCTAGTGAAAATAATTTCTGTTCCATTTTCTCATGATCACCTGATCAAAAATTCATTGCAATTATAAATACATCCACCCTGCTACATATTTTTACATCTTGTCCTACAATGTGTACGATAGCTAGGAGGTTTTCTGCATCAATCATCACTTTTTCCAAATATTGTATTTGCACCTTCCTCAAAACATCTTGTGACTGCTTCTTCTTGGATGTCTCTACAATAAGAAAGATCCAGCAAGCATTTTTAAGCAGAACCAAAATGAACAATGCTTTTGTGCCTGTAATAACCCCGAGGAAACCTAAAACAAACGTACCTAATGAGTTACAACAGTGATAAGATAAAAAGCAGAGAACCAGGTGTTACCCATGAGGAATAGAAAAGAAGGAGTAGTGTTCTATTTTCCATTATTTTTAATTATACTTTTTTTTTTACCTTCGCTTCATTCTATGTAATTAAGACACTGCCGTTGTGGATCACTTTTTTTCTCTTACTTGGGGTGTCATGAGGATGTTATAGCTGTCAAAGCATTTCTATCTCATATATTTTATACTTCCAGTAGTTTTTATCCTCAGATCAACCAACATAACATTTTGTGTCAATTTCATCACACACATTCTTTCTCACATTTCTTCATATGTACTAGTTACATTAAGATCATAAAATTATAACAGGGATTTCATAGAATTACTGAAATGTGAATTCTCTGTCTTTTGTAATATCCTGGGCATTTCTCAACTCTCTTCGTTTAGTCTATAAACAACAATCTCATACCTGTGCTACCTGAAAGTATAGCGTTCCTACAAAGCCTTTTGTAAGCTGAAATGGTGTAAAGCAAAAAAGCAATCACCATCAATTTATGTAGGAAATATTTTAGAGCATTCTTAGACCCATTCCTCCCCTCCCGAAGTTCTAGGTGTACCTTTTTTTTTTTACACTAAGTGTAACAGCCTTATGAACTGTCTTGGGCTTTTCTGATACTCCTGAGCAAATCTTGCTAATGGATGCATAAGATAAATCCAGATAATTCACTGATACTAACAGACCCTGTTCAAAACTATGGCAGCAAGTGATCTTTGGTGAAAGTGTAGAGGCATGAAGCAAACTTTGGTCAAATAAGGGATATCTGTCTCTCTTTGAACCATTTATTCTTGTTTTCATGTTTACAGCTATTTTTGTCACACACACTCCTTCTGAATTACTCTGCAACCAGTGCACAAATGATATCAATCTGTGCACATTCAAAAAAAATTACAAACTGTAGTCCGTCTCATCCATGGGTCATAAGCTCTTAGATAGCACCAAACTCTCTCTATCTACCTCCTCTAATTCTTTAACACCTTCATACCTTTCTCTACTTGTATACCATTTCCATATCTCTCATTTCTCAATACCATTTCTTGATCTTGTTTCATTTTCATACCATCCTTATCATTCCTGAATCTGTTTTTCAAGTTTCCATTTTCTTGATTATAACAACTCAGATGAGGACAACCGTTTGATTGAATCAGTGACTTTACTTCTGTATCATTCCCTAATCGCAGCTTTCATCTATACCATTCTTATATTTTCTTCACTTCTTTATCAGCCCCTTATCTTTCCCCCTCACCAATCTTTCTGTCTTTGTTCTTCCCCTCTCTATTTCATCCTCTACCATTTTCTCCTTCTTCAACATTCTCTCATCTTTCTTTACTCTATACCATTCTCTTATCTTCCTTACCATTCCATCCTTACTTCTTCACCATTCTCTCATCTTTTCTTACCCTATACCATTCTCTTATCTTTCTTCCATACCATTCTTTCTTTACTTCTTCACCATTCTCTCATCTTTCTTTGCTTTATACCATTCTCTTATCTTCCTTACCATTTTACCATTCTCTCATCTTTCCTCACTCTATACTATTTTCTTATCTTCTTTCTTCACTATTCCTTCCTTACTTCTTCATCATTTCTCTCATCATTATTTATTTCTATACCATTTCTTCATTTTGTCTTATTTCCATACCATATATATTGGCTCATCTTTCCTCACTATCACTAGATTGGTTTTTCAGTTGCCATTTCCTCAACTTTGTTTAACACAATCTCCGCCAATTTTCCCTCTTTTTGCTATCATTCAAAGGTTTTTGGTATACATATCCATATTCATATTCATCATTCAGTTTTATCTGAGACATGCAACACTCATTATTATAAATAACATTCCGATGACACTTTTTGATCTTCAAGATATATTTACTCATATCAAAACTTTTCTCCACCTGATTAATATATGGGCAATGTCTGAGTTAGTCTTTTACATTGCCCCTCTAATATCATTGATCTATTGCTTTCATAGTATATTCCCCTGCATAGATTGCATCATTTGGAGCCAATCAGTGTCATGCGTAACCAATCAATATGAGCTAAATTGGCTACAGACTTGACATGATAACTGTTCTATTCAGGACAACTACCAACCTTGTTTAACTCACAATACAGTAGACCAGCCATTCTAATCTGAAAGGGGTCAATAGATTGTCACACGGAAATGGATTTTTCTTTAGAAAAAAAAAATTAGCATTCATTTGTTTTATGTTGGTAAAGTCAAGAAATAAGGGGGAGGTATACAATCAAGCTATTTGTGATGTGAGTATTTATTTGGCTAAAGGCATTAAATAATGTAAAGCAGTCAATATAAACTGAGGGCAATAACATCCCCAAGAGGAGCAAAAATCGAGCTTAGAGGGTGATAGATATAAAAAAAAATGATCAGAGGAAAGCGATAGAGAAAAATAAGTTAGAATACCCTGCAGTAGACTCTCGTTATTATGGCACCCTCAGGCATGCTTTTATAATGAAGTTGCCCTTATAATAGATGTAATTCTCTGAAGTGTATTGATAATGAAAAACCAATATGTACAGACAAAAAGGACATTTTATTACACTTTCACAGAGGATCACTAGTGGCGATAAATTCCAAAAGTTTTGGTTCAGACTTTTTTCATATCCTACAGTGTAGAAGACCCAATTCAGAAAATAATGCACTTCTATTTTCGCATTGTTCCATCTCCTTAATCATCTAAAGCTTATCATTAATTGAAACGACTTTTCTTTAGAATTCCTATTCAGATTTCTGTTTTACTTCAGGCAGCATTATTTTAAGGGTTTGCTAATTTCAGATCAATGCACTGAAAACTTCATGTGCTGTTGCTGCAAACTAATTTCTGACATGAGTCTGTAAGAATATAAGAACAAACATGCCATTAAAACATGTGTTGAATGAGTGCCATTACAATGAGAGTTTATTGTATTTAGAAACTCATTTACGTAATCAATATTAAGTTTATGTTAGCAGTTAGGAAGATCAAAGTTTCAACCTAATGTTGGTACACTTGCAGTACAGTATGTGCGCCAATTCTTTTTTTTTTTTCTTGTTGATTATTCTAAGAACATTGGAATTTGGTTGTGGCATATTCTAATAACAGTAGTGCTTTAGTCTATTTTCTGAAGAGGGAGCTAATCAGAGTGAAAACTTGCAAAATTTGTGGCATAACTATCCAAATTATGTTGGTAACCAGAAACCATTTACCTCTAACAACTGATCTCCTCCATTTTTCTACATTTCTGAATAATTCTTCATGGCTCTTTCCAAAATCAGCTCCAAGTATATTTCATGTGTCTTTTCAATATGAAGTACTACATGCAGGGTTATAAGCTAATCGCATTGGATATGTCATTTCTTGTGCAATCAACGGTTAGGCAACTCTGAACCTGATTAGTACCAAGATGGGTGATTGTCTGTGAGTATCAGGAGCTGTAAGCAGGATCATGTAGGGAGCCTTCCATGGTGATCCCATTAATCCCCCTAAGGAGAAGACCGATCTCTACTCTAGGCTCTATAACTCAAATCAAAGGACCACCATCCCCTTCCCACACATACACCCAATCCTGAACCCTCTAACTGGAATGGCCTGGTTGCGAGCGACAAGAAATGAATGAATGATTCCATTCCTGTTAACCGGAAAGAATTCTGTCTGATGTCAAGTCTGCCAGGAGACGAGAATAAATTCAATAGATGCCATTATTCATTATGATGACTCTTCATTTTAAATAAATGAATATTGATTATTGAGTTTATTTCTTCAGTTTGGGCCGATTTTTTTTCTATTTGTTGTTTTTCGTCTATTTATAACTATTGAAAATATTTCTGGTACTTCATTGTCAGTTTTCTAATTTTGATCTTTAAGTTGAGCTTGAAACATTTTTCTGAAGTTTAATCTTTTCATTGATGTTAAATTCAGAGACCCAGCTGCATAAACTATATTTTAATTTTCATTTCCTAGTGTGGTAAACTGTCTGCAGACAGCTTAACCTTTCAGTATTTATTATTTATTAGTCGATCCCTATGAAAAAATACATGTATATTTGAAGTTCTATGAGATGAATTTTTTTAATGAAAAGTCGTTGCTGAACTCATTTCAGTGGAAAACTATTGTTTCAGATGATTGGTAGGAAATATTTTTTACTTAGCAAAACATTGTTACCTTCAAGTTGAAGCGTCCATTGTTATAGAAAGAGAAACAAAACAAGTCACACTGTTCACATTGGCATCCACTGTCACTTTAGATAAATGAATTTTGATTATGGCAAAATGTGTCGGTTGTCATGTCAGGGGACTAAGGAAAGCTTAAACTGTGTCTTTTCCTAAGCTGTTGACATACTGACACTTTTCATCCATGAACTCTATAAGATTCTAACTTTCAGACCCCCAAGCTCTTGGTGTGAAGATCAGGAGAGGTGGGGTGAAAAGGCCCTATTTGAAGTGGATGCCATGTTTGTTCGTTAGTCAAAGTGAGTTAAGGAAAAAACATTTTTGTAAAGTGAACCCTAAGCCACTTCCAATATTGGATGACTGACAAAAATCAAGAAAATTGATTTGTGATTTGCCATGAATTCAGTGATGGGTTCTAAACAGTTCGAAATGCAGTATTCAAGTTTTTTTTTTTTTTTTAGTTACAAAGTTGTTGTTTAATGAACCAGGCATTGATGGCTCAGTGCTGTGTTGTACCTCTCTATATACTTTCTTTTTTTTTCCAACCGAAAGGGTTTTGTGCTTGTCAGGGGCTACTTTGCAGAAGAAATGTCTCGAAGGGGGTACATTATTGAAAAAATATATAAGAAATTCTACTGCTTAACAATTGAATCAACTGCTCCATTACATGCAAATTTTAAATAAATTTCAAGATAGGAATATGATGTGCATGTAAATCAGAATAAGTTTCTTGAAAAAAAGTAATTGACAAAGTATTTAATGGAAAAAAGAAATCATTTTAAAAATCAAATATAATTCAGGGTGGATTTTATTATCTCGTTCTCTATGAACACTTCTTTTCTTATCACTAGTGTCTTGTAATTAAGAATGGCATTTCTGAAAAGATTCCATTCTTATCTCAACCTCGGTGCAAAAGAACATTAATTAATGTTTTCGCTTCTTGACCTCTTAGGTGCATAGACAAAAGAAAGAGAAAAAAAGTTGGGTCCGACAGTTGTAAGAAAAGTGCTTCCAGTTGTGATCAACACAAAAATGTTTTCTTTATATCTTTATTTTTCTCTAATCATTAGTTTATTAAGCTTATGTATTTTCATTAGAAGAAATACTCAAACTTGCTTTAAAACACATTTCCTATGATAACTACAAATGGAACCAAACTGTTCCCATTACAAGATACAAGTCTAATCATTATTATTCACTGATGAGTCGAATTATATGCTGAGATTTTGTCAAGTAATTCTATGTTAATGATATTGCTTATTGCTGAAAGAAATGACCTCCAAAGTGAATTTGTTTGGATCCTTTTTTTGCCATGAACATTGTTTTCAACATTGAATGTATTTCTCTCTCTTCTCCCTTGTTCCCCTCTCTCTCTCTCGTCCTCCAATTTTCTTTACAAAATAAAGAAAAGATTGAATATAAATTTTCTACCCTTGAAAAAAAAGATTCTTAGACCCTGCTATAATTAATGATGTATCATTCATTTTGGTGATTTTTTTTTCTTCCAAACATCCAGCCTCATAATCTGCCTGGGCATTTTTTTAAAGTTTTCAGAAACATTACTAGTCTTTCCAAGACCATAGAGAACAAAAAGGAAAAGACGCAGTGAATAATTTTCATTATGAAAACAGAAAAGCTATATAATTCAAAAGGTTCCTTATGACAGTGGAACTCTTCTGTGAATAGAATAGGAAAAAAATTTGAAAATTCACCTAAACGTGGTTGGGAAGTAACTTTAATCAGTAGTTATTTTCCTTAAAAATTTTATCTAATCATGGGGAAGAATACTTCTCCTTCATGTTGATATTCATCAGCCCAAAAAATAGTGGATCACACCCGCTTTAAGCTAACTTTGAAATGATTCTTTCTACAAGTTGAAAAGGTGTGCAATACCTCCTACTGATCTAGTAATATATGTTTATTTTTGCATCTCATATGCCACTGACTGTGGTCCCAAATTACAAGCAGTAATTATTAATTTATTCCTATGAATTAATATATTAGGGTTAGCACACATTCAACCAAGTTATTGTGAGTAATTGGTTTCCCAAAGTTGAAATTATGATTGGCAGTTTCATATACATACTGTAGCAGGGACCACGCAACTGAACTTGAAAAGGAAGCAAACAAAACTCAAATAGTTGGAGATATTGCATTATTTGATTTGTACCAATTCTTGTTACTTAAACTAATTATTTTTTCTAATTGTTATCCGTTTTCTATGGCTTCAAAAAGACTATTAACTGTTTTCAATAGTTTTAAAATGTTTATCTAGAATATGAGGTTTGATAACTACCAGCTAATTTTTATTATTCAGTTAGGTATCGTCTCTTTTTTAAAGATTGGGGAAATTAACATACATCCCGTCCTGTCTACCCAACTTCTTTGCCAAGGTTTTTTTTTTTTTTTTAATGCATTAAAACCCTTCTTTTTTAAATTAATTAATCACGGGTCTTTTCCTTTTATTTTTTTTTTTTTTTCAAATTAATTAATCATGGGTCTTTTCCTGCTAGCTACAATTTCTATTCTAACAGGGAGACTGTTATCACTGCATGCTTATAACGCTGTTTGTATTTGTATGCAAAAATGTCTGTTTCGTTGCTGCCTTTTATTTATTTTAGTTTATTTGTTGTTATCTTTTAATTCCAAAATGTGGTTTGAAAAAAGTGAAGATTTTTTTTTTTTTTTTTTTGTTGATTGATACCATTTTCATCCTAAATCATATCTATTTCAGCTATTACCTGAAATTCTGTGATGTCTCTCCTCTCCCTACAGGAACACCTCGATGTATGTTTGTGTTCTTTTTGAATTAGGACTGCAGCTGAGGTGCTAGCAGACAACTCCAGGCAGAGTCACCGGGGTGATCCCCCCAAAAAAACAGCTCAGAAAAAAAATGCATAGCAAAAAAAAAAAAAAAAGAAAAGTTGCCGCTGTTGGTACCGATTTTGCGTGAGCAGACTAGCCGCAGCAAAGCCTTGATAACCACTCAGTGTCTGTTTGTTCGTGGGTTTTATTTTATTTTATTTATTCATTTTTTTTGTAGATTGGTCAACCACTTCCCACTGCTGGACTCAAACTGAAAACAATATCTATTTCATTTTGAAATTACAGCTATCACTTTTTTCTATGTTCCCATTGCATTGTTCTTGGAAGGGTCTCTCAGAAAAAAAAAATGAAGGCACAACAAATAGCTAAGAATATTCAGGAATATTGTTTATTTTTGTGAATATATTGGACTCGATATTATACTAATGTTCTGTAACTATAGCAACCAGAAAATTATTTACAATGATGTGAATAAAATTTGGTCAAAGAAATTATCTTGAAAATCAATTTTAATAGTCTACACTTGAACATTCATTCATTGCTTCAGTTGAGTGAAAACCAGTATGTCTCTCTCATATATATATATATATATATATATATATATATATATATATATATGTATATATATATATATATATATATGTATATATATATATATATTTTATAAAAAGTTTGATTTCCTGCAACAGCCCCATTTTCCTTAATTGTTTATTCTATCTATGTTGTGTAGGGTGAGTGATTTATTAACCGTGTAAAGACAGATACTCTCAAATAAGTTTCTTCATGATATAACACAATTTATAATTCATTCTGTCGGACCAAATATGTCTATTTTCTTGATGTACGTATAAAGTTTACTGGAGGAGGTAAAGTTTTTTTTTTAAATTGTCAAGAACTTCTAGCTTCTATTTCTCACTATATATCATTAATTTAGATCATCTCTCTTTTCCCTATTAACCATATCATCATTGTCTATATATACACACACCAGATATCTAGTGGTCATTGCTAGAGACTGACATCAAGTTTCCTCTAGTTCCCATAGTAGTGCTGTGGTTTGCACTTTCTTGCTAAGTGTCTGGTGATCATCACAGGGAGCTGAGTGACATTAAGTCTTCTCAGGTCTCCAGCCTTCCTCTTAACATCATCTCAGATCTCAGCGGCACTGTTGTTTGTACTGTCCTTACTCTCCCCTGATTTTTTAACACTGGGGGCATCATTAGTCGCAGAACTCTAGTACTTTATTCAGTATTCTTGTAGACCCCAGCATCACTGTAGACTGCCTAATCTTAACCCTTCCTCTCATCTCCAGCTTCTGAATCTTGACTTCACTTTCTTTGGCACAGCTCTCAGTACACCTTCTATTATATGCAGTACTCTAACCTTCATGTCCCGCACTTTTTAAAATTATTATTGTTATTATTTAGATTAGAGATTTTATCTCTAATTTCAACAAAAAATAATTCTGAGTGTCCTTAATCACAGATCTTTTACAAAGAATCCTGGTTAAAATTAGAAATATTGGAATAAACTTTTCATTTCATTTCCTCGCGAGACATTTTTCCATGTTTTTAGGTCAGTATCGGTTTGTCCTGACGATTTTAGTTTCTATTTGTAAAGAATTTCATCAATCCTTCAATTAAGTGACTCTTTCATGTAGACCCAGCTCAAATATTATATCATTCTAAAACGAGTCATTGTTATCTTTGGACTTTCATATAATAACAAACTCAAGCTTGATTCAGAGAAAAGTAATATTTAAATATGCATGTAATCACTATTTAAAAAAATGACCCAATGCTGAGTTGAGCCTTTGTTGTAATTGAACCATTCTTATCATGACCAGCTCAAATGCAATCTCAGTTCAGAGTTTGGCTTTTATTTATTTGAATATTTCTGTAATAAACAAAATGGTTTTGTTAAAGGATATTTTTAGAAATTCCTGCATTTAGAATCACCATTTATCTTATAAGCAAAATTAAGTGCTTTTAGAAAACACTATTCTAAAATAAAGACCTCTACTATTTTGAGAGACATCACTAGTGATTGATGATACCAGCTGTAGAATAGAAGTTTGTATAAGTATTTAAATAGACGTGGAACATCATTCAAAAAGTTCTGCTGGATTGATTTGATGGAGACGAGGGAGGATGCATGTTTGTATTCTAATCTGACAGTTAAAGGGATATGAAGATATATGTATATATATATATATATATATATATATATATATATATATATATAAGACATACATTGCCACAGAAATCCTCTGCTTGGATGGGGAACCAAGGAACAAGTACATGCTTTGAACCTGTCAATCACATTTTGGATAGGCATGAATAAACGAGAAAATCATTGGAAAGGTACTTGGAAGACATAGGTGAGAAGCATCTTCCTTTACCACTGGAGTAGGTGTTCTGAAGGTGTTCCGTATCTTGAACAATGTACAGAAAAGAAGGAAATAAAATAGGAAATGTAACATGTCAACTAGTTAGGCTGCATGATGCAGAGAAACAGCATTATAAGACAACCGAAAGATACAAAGTAGTTAATGTATTAAAAAAACAAACAAAGTGTACACCACATACAAATTCAGCAGCATTATTAGTCGGCTAATATGATGTTGAAAAACTTTTAGGCACAAAATTGAAAGTATAGAAAACTTGCCCAAGGCATGAGAAGCCTGAAAGCTTACTTACTATACAAGAATGCCTTTTATATTGAATTTAACGACACATCATAACTTATATACAGAAGTATGAAATCAATATATGTTAGCTCCTGTAGCTATACATATCTGCACTCACACACACAAGTATATTTGCAATAATAACCATGATCATTTGGTTAGAAAATATCTTTATAAACAATTTTAGAATGAATACATGAATAAATTTGTAATGTATACATGAATATGAGTCAATATAGCTCTGTTTGAGAGTTGTTGCTGAAACATCCAAATGTCCATGCTTGAACTGTGAAATCTCTAACAGGACCTTAAGAATTCATATCAGGATTTTCTTTGCTTTTAACAGAATATTTTTAGAAAGCTTCATTAATTTGATGTTATTTTAATTTTGATTATGTATAAAGATGATTTGAAATTAGATGAAGGTATCTTTATATGCCTATGCAAGTCAGGCATAAATTAAAGAAATAGATGACATAATAAAAACCAACAATTATTCTGGGATAGATATTGATACAATGTTAGTCTATATTGTATTAAACACTAATATGATAAAAAGGAATTATCAGTGTTCAAGGATTAATTGAGGTATTACTGAATATATATATATATATATATATATAATCATTGGGTTAAAAAGATTTTCATAATTTCATCCATTATTATTTTGTACCTTTTGACTAAATTTACTAAATATTGATGAAGTTATAACATAAGATTTGACAAACACTTCTAAACCCAATAGATTTGAAAACTACTGGACTTGTGCAGTGCTTTTTGAATTTGTGAATGATTCACACTAGGGTGAAAGAAATAATTTCAAAGATGAATAATACAAGATGGTTGAATGATGGGTAAATGACTTTATTTACTCAAATGTTTATATTATTCTCTATTCAGAAAAAGCACTGCCATCAAATTAGTTAGTAATCTCTCATTGCTTTTCAATGACAGTAGAGCTGGAAAATTGATGTATTTTTTCCTCACTACTTATGGTTTTCTAATATCAAAGTAGCAGGATATTTTACTGGAATATAACCTTTCAGGAGACCAGATGAGCTCATGATACCAAACGAATTATACATAATTGTATACACAGGGGAGAATTAGATGATATTGATAAAAAAAAACAAGGAAATTTAGTTGCAAGTGAATTAAATTTTTGATCAAGACTTGAAGATCAATGACTGAAATTGTTTCAGAAGCACAGGTCTATTGTATACAGTCATCATCATCAGTCTTTTATTGTTCATCGTTGGACATAGATCTTCCCTGGAATTTGCCAGACCTCCCTCTCATAGGCATCGCAGAGCCAATACTTTCTGAACTTGTCTAGTTATCTCATATTCTGCCAGCTACAGTTTTGCATGTGATTTCTTGGGATCCACTTTGGGAGCTGTGATGTCCAGCGGTTGTCTGTCAATCTTGCAACATTACCATTTGTGTTTTCTAATAGATTCTATGATGTGTCAGACTCCTGTTTTTTCCTTGATATATTGAGCTGTCTTGTGACTTCATCATGTGTACGCTGCATGGTTCTAATTTTAAGGGTCAATCTTTTGGTTGGGTTCCATATTTCAGCTCCTAAGGTGACTATTGGGAGGACGCATTGGTTGTACACCTTTCTTCTTAGGACTACAGTACTCTACACAGAATTGCAATATTCCTTGAAAATCTTTGCTGTCAAGTCTATTTAGACTTCTCAGTACATCTGCATCAAGTGCCAAATCATATCTCATCAAATAATCTATACTCTTCCAACAACAAAGCTATGAGACTAATCAAAAAGTGGTTGTTTTATTTAACTACAATGTTCTCACACACAAACTGTTGCTGAAAAAGTCAAATAGAGCTGCGTAAAATGAAACATGAAACTGTTTTTTTGATTTCTCTAGAGGCTGCTCTTGTTGTTGTCATCTTTAACATTCATGTTTCTTGCTTTCATTCACTTCGCCTTGTAGTCAATTTTGTGTTCATGATAACATTCAGATTTGCAAATATCTTGCACCATCTACATATTATGATTACATGTGTACATACATTTTTAAAATACTTGTATATATTCATATACATGTATAGGTATGTGTATTTATATGTAAATGTCCATATGTATATCATGCTATATATATACATACATATATATATGTCACTGATATATACATAGATGTGTAAACATTGTATATATATGTATATATTGCATTTATTCATAATTATATTTTGCGTGTGTGTATTTATACAAATATCCGCGTGCACATATATCCTTATGTAAATGTATATATACACAGCTGCTCGTGTGTGTGTATGTGTGTGTATATATATGTGTGTATGTGCACAAATTTTGCATTTAATGTATGAATATATACATGGTATTCTAAATTAAAATAATTGTATTCACTGAAAATTTATATATATATATATATATATATATATATATATATATATATATGCTGTCATTACCTTTTTTTTTCTTTTTGGCTATTTGCATTTGTGTTGCCCAACTGAATCTATGTGTATATCTATATGCATATTGCGCGTGTGTGTAGATAGATATACAGACCTCTAGAGAAATCATGCTTTGTTTGTGTGAGGTGAGATACCTGTATTAATGTCCAGTTTTCAGTGACATTTCTTACCAGAGGTTTTCACGTTGTGTCCACCACTGTTCAAATGAATCCGTTGACCACTTGAAGACCAACCTTCATTATATATGTTTGTTGCCTATCTTTTTTTTTTTGCTTTTTTTTTCTTGTTCTTTTTTTTTCTCAATCATCTTTCCTGCAAGGCTGGAATCTTTCCTTTTTTTTTCTTTTTTTTTACCTGTACTATTTTTAATGTGATGTTGATTTAATTATTTCTTAAAGGTTGAAGGATTGGAATAATGGTCACCCTCGACAAACTTAGATTTAGTAATAAGTTTTTATAATTTTACAGAGATTTTTGTAAAGTTTATGTGATGATTAGATTTAACCTCTGTACAATTTTTACTATGTTAAGTAAAAATAAAATTTTATATAATTTTTATTATGCTTTGAAATATGAAACTCTATTTAGGACAAATGTAAAGACATGTTTTATATCCGACATGTTGCTAAATGAATTCAGATCAAGTCTCTTATAAATCAGTGATTTTGCTTATACAAGAAGTGATAATTACTTGGTCTGTTGATAAAGTTTATTATAGACATGGTGATGAATATACATTATATATTGCCTTTAAATTTACTTATGGTGATTATTATCTATCTTATGATGGTCAGACCAAACTATGCCTTTGGTTAAAGCTTAATGAACTCTTGACCCATTAACTGCAAATAATGTGAATTTCCATCACTGCAGTTCTATGGCTATCTTATTAAAATTTCTGTTTTATTCTGATTGCTGGCGATGAGATTCTATTGGAGTCATGAATTTTATCTTGCATTGGACATGGGCTTATATCTTGCAATTGATAGAATATCATTCACTACCTTCTGCAGTAAATTGGTTAATGCTTGATCTGAATTTATTTATAAGCAATTACCTAAAAGTAGTTGAATTACAGTCATCTCCCAGGGCAGGTGTTTTGTATAGTTTGGTGCAGGAAACATTGAAAGAAGCTCAGAGTAGATTTCTCTTCTGCTTTACAGCTACCTCTACTACAGCTGATGGGGTATACAATCAATTCAATTCTTTTCCATGGTAGTGTATACTTTACATTTAATTGCTAGAGACTAGTGATTATTCAACTGTTGAGATACCAAAAGATTGATTGATTCATTCCCAAGTGCTAAAAGCCACTGAATTTTAAAATCCAGTTATAAATTTGTATATTGTTTATTTTTCAATCATGTATGTACCAGCTTTGGATAGGTGAACTGTTGTTTTCTTTGTGCTTGATCTTCTTACTGTTTTCTGCTGAATAATTAAGGAAACCCCGGTCTTATTGCCGAATGAAAATCATTCCACTGATATGCAAGAAAGAAGGCCTCATCTTTTATGTAGTACGAGCTCTCCTTTAGCAAGGAGTGCTTTGGGTTTTTTTATTCCTTTTTATTTTTCAAGTTGAATTTTATATATATATATAAAATGTGTGTGTCGATAGATAGCTAATTGAAAACTCGGCTATGTTTTGTTTATTACTTAGTTATTTTCAAAGACTTCTCCCTCTGGCATAAGTTATCAACATTTTCTAAACATTAACAAGTTTCTTCAAGTTTTCTTTAATTTCCCACCATTCCCTCTGAGCAATAAATGACATAATACGTACAGTTTTAAGAACTGAAATGTCATTTTAACTCTTGTCTAATTAATGTTTTCTCTATGTTCCATGTAGATAACTCTCCCTGTCTATTAATAAGCATTCTTCTCATTTTAGTTTAATCTTTTTCAATCTTTTTCTCCATGATAGAAACTTACACCTAAAAGTTAAACTGTCAACATGAGATAATTTGTGTGAATGCTTTTATTATTAAAATGGGCAGACACTTTCACTACCATGGATTTTTCATTAGTTGAAGCGCTGTCAATTATATTGATTTTTTTACTAGTATTTCTTTCCTCATAATTTCAGTGGCTTTTTATTGCAAGGTCTCACACTGCAATTCTATGGCTGTTAGTAAGCAGCATGGATTAGGAATACAGAATGAGCTTTGGGCAAGACTCCAGCTTCAATTTCCTATTCCTTAGGAAGCCTGTCAACAAGACAGCTGCCTTACTGATTAGGCCACAAAAGCAACTGGCTACAGAAGCTCAACTCTAACCATATAACTCTCATTCTTTATTTTCCTTGAGGCCTGATTTGCTGCTATTTCTAACATTTATATTCAGTAGCAGTATTATCTGTGTATTTGTGATAAAAAGCAACTAAAATTATGATGAAAGAAATACTGGACTGGTATAGGTATTGGAAGAAAGTAAATGGAGTTTAAGATTGTTACATATGAAATGTCATGTTTTGAATAGTAAGATGGAGGATGATATAAAGAATGAAATACAGTAAACATTCATGTAATAAGCTTTCTCCAATGATTCTCTATTGATAATATGCCATCTTGATGAAAATTCTTTGAGTTACTAATTCTGTAAAAGCATGGATTATGGCTTCCCTATTATTGAACCTTTTATTACATGTAGGAAATTCAGAATGCTTGAAAAATGCTAATCTGAAGGGAAAATGACAGGTGAATATGGAGGATGTTGCAAACTATGTATCCCAATTCTCAAAGCTTAAGTCAGCTGAGAAATGTAGGATCTGACGGTGTCATGGAACACTTCATTCAGTTCATATCAGAGTCAATTTTCCTACTTTTTAATCTTTAGTATTGGTTTGAGATGATATGATGTGATCACTGTTTGAGTTTTGAAGTCTCTAGAAAGTGCTCAAATCTTTGTTCATGGGCCAGTGGCCATTACTATTGATAATTCTCCATCATTAGGAACATTTTTGGGCCTCCATCAAGGTTTGATATTGGTATCCATATTTCCAGACAAAAATCTGACCTGAATCAATGCTAAACAATTCACACTGTCATAGTGTTCATTCCAGATGTTTGTTGATGTTATCAGCAGCTTGAGCATCATTATGTTCAAATTTGAAATCATTCTTGAAAATTAATCTAACTTCTTTGATAGGCACCTTTGCTGTTAACAATATCATGCCCATTTGAATAGACCACTTCTCTTTTCTTTTTTTTTTTTTTCAAATATTTGAAATTTTGATAGAAGTCAAGTTCTGGGGATAACAGACAAGAATCAAATTTTGTTTAGATTTTGCATAAAACTTGGGGCTGGGTCATACAGCTCTTACAGAAACCCAAAGCTGTACTAAAAAAAAGAACTGCAAGGGAAAGTTAATTGTCAAAGGGCCATGTGGCCTTTCCTTGTATGAAAAGGTTAAGGGCTCAAAAATATATAAGGATGATGAATGATATCTGTATTTACATTGAATCTTCTAGAAAATGCAATTACTTCAGTAGATCTTTCATTTTAGCATTATTTTTCTAAGTTGTAAAAAAATGACATTCCATGTGTAACAACCAGGTACAACCTACCAGTAATTGAAATGACACATAAATCAAGAATGGCATAAAAAAAGGTTCATTTACATCTTTCTAATATATTAATGAACCAAAATAATAATATTCACTAATAAAATTCATTTGATGTCTGTTTACAAATTTACCCTTAATTGAAACTTTAAAGTACATGTTGACAACCTAATTGAAAACAATATTCGTTAATTAGAATTGAAGATTCTTAGTTCTTTGCGTCTTGTAACATATAAATCATCCAGAAGTGATGTTTCACTGTTCTTTGAAGAACCATATTGCTAGCCTGATTTCCAGTTCTCTGTATGATAAAATAAGGATTTGTTATTCTCAGTTCTGTCTTAAATCAGGTTGTAGGGAGCTACAAGTGGTATAGCAATCAAATCGGCAGGCCAAGTTCAGAATCCAGCCGAGACTGTTTGCATTCACTTCATACTAATACCCTTGGAAAGGCATGAATCCAACTGTTCTAACTCTCCCTCCCTCCCTAGCTATGGGTAAAATAGCAGGGCAAACTAGGTAGGAAATTATAATGCAGTTGGCTCAAAGTAGACTTGAAACTGAGTTTCCTCTCTTAATGCATACCAATTTGTAATATGCATGGGCAGGAGTTACAAGGTAGCTTGCTTTTTACCAGTGGCCCTAAAACTCACTATCTGAAGCCAATATTGGATATGAAGCTATCTAGCTTCAAATGCTAATATTTTCAGTCATATTGTGGTAAAAGTTATCTTGGTAAATTTACAGGCTTTTCCTATGTCCCCAAGAGTGCATTAGACAATTTATAAACGTCCTTATTGTCCAAGACAGATGAATATCTTATAGTACATCAAAGCATTTCACTTAGTATTATATTCTTAGCCTTCTTGGTCTGCAGTAATACAGTGGAAGATTGATAGTGCTATGGACTTCATCAAATGTTATGACAAAGCTACTTGGCATTCAATTTAATCATTTCATACAAATGAATATAACAACAACTACTACTGATTTATCTTGAGTAATATACATTAAGTAGTCAATGCAATACTTCTAAGTTAGACGCATTAATTAAACAAGAGAACTTTCTCTGCTTCGTTTACTAATTATAGAGTCAGTATCTCAAGAAAACTTGACTGGAAACTGCAATTTGTTTGATGTCTAATCATAGTATTGCCTCTTTTGATTTTAGAGTAGGTTCCCAGTCACTCACTGAACAACTTTTCAAGTAACCAATACTAGGATATGTTACTTGAACTTGTCTTCAATTTTATGGTAGTCTGTGAAAGTATAATTATATTGCTATTTCCCACTATTTGTTTAATGGAGAATGGTGTTTGCTTGGAAAGATGTGAATCTATACTTTCCAATTTCTGTTCCAAAAGTTTGAAAAGGATTCAGGATAGAAATCATTTATTAAAAGTTGTGCATGAGAATTGTCTCTGCAGACTTGGTTATTCTTTTTCTCATTACATGATGAAAGTTTTAGATTAATAAATATATATATATATGTATATATATTTATTTCATATGTCATATAAGTAAGTTTATCAATAAGTCTGAAGCTTAATAACAAAAAAACATGTATATACCACAAAGAAAAAAAATGATTGTGTTTCAATTTGATATCCTTCCTTGTCAAAGCTTTTAATTCAGTGGTAAGTATTAATCATATAGATTTTACATTATGCTGTGAAAATTCCAGATCAGAATTTAGCTAAAAACTGTGTCCTGATACAGACATTGATCCTCATAGGTTTTGAGCTGAATTGTTTAGATACGCTATATCAAATAACTTATTCAAAGTGGCTGTACATCAGGAGAATGAAAAGTTGACCAAATTAACGTTTCCTTGCACTTTTTGTTTGCTGAAGTCTACCCTAATCTGGTAATGTGATGTTCATGTGTTAACAGTACAGAGAAACCCTGGTTATCTGAATATCAATTATCCAGATTTCTGAGCATTCAAACAAGATTTCAAGGTCCTGTAATTATGTTCAGTATGGCTTCCTTTTTTATAATCATATCAGTTATCCAATCAAATACTCCCCACCTGTCTGGTATGGATAATCAAGGTTTCTCCATATTCTTTTTAGGATAAGTAGCTTGACTATATAAAGTGTGATATTAAAGTATTTAATGTAGAAGTTATAATAAATTTGTTTAACACTCCTTGAGAAAAATTTATTCACTTATTAGATATATTTGGATTTGTCTCTTGGATTGTCTTATATTTTATCCAAAGTTATTCAACATACACTAAACATCTATCCTAGCTAACCTCAAATATTAGAAGAATATTAAGGAATTAAGATTTATTTTCTGCATTAGTTTGCTTTATAGGTGAGAAATATATGCAGTATAATCAACTCGATATACTTTCTAATCTATTCTTAGTTTGTATGCTTTAAATACGTCCATCTTTTTTCCATTTGGGTATAACAAAACTTTCTATCAGAAACATGTCAAAATATATCTATGTCGAGAGGAGGGCATATATCAGCCAGTTGTGCCAAACTCCATTTAGGCAGTGATTTTCACATCATTTGAGGGCACCATTTTCTCATTCCTTCTTTATTAAGAAGTATTTATTCTTCTAAGAATCTATTTTTGGTCCCTGGTTCAATCCTAGTGGATTTGCTGTTGCAGATCCCCCATATTTCACAATCCGTCCAAAGTCCATCTACCAAGCTGAGGCAGGCCAGTCAGTGACCATACCTTGTGAAGCCGAAGGAACACCTAAGCCTGTAATCACCTGGAGAAGGGTAAGTTCCTTTTGATACTTATATTCACTATCTTGTTTTTCTCAAATCCTAATAGAGATCTTGATATAACGGATTACACATTAAGAAAAAACCCCACAAAATTTAACATTTGAGGAAACTGTGAAGTATAACATTTAAAAGAGACCATGAGATTGCAAATTCACTGTGCTGTTACAAACATACGTACTCTTTTAGGAAACACTAATTTGCAAGGGAAGGGAGACTCAGTCCTCCACCGTGATATACCTATTTTTTAAAAAATAATGGTCTTTAGGGAAAGCAGACAATTTTAGGAGACCACCCCATTTGTATAATACTGTATATCAAGATCATCTGACATGGATAATTATTTAAATGTTCTATCTTGATGTTCCAAGAATTAATTGGACTATTGTATTCATTCTTTTTATTGCTTTTATTGTTACCATGTTTCAGCCGATTCATTCTGTAGCCTTCTTCACGTGTAGAATCTGTATGGAAAGAAAGGTAAAAGTGGCACATTGCAAGTACACAAAGTATTCCTACCTAACACTAACTTAGCTAGATGCATTCACTGACCCAATCAAGCTATATTCCTTCAACTACAATACTTCAATCATACTAAATACTGCTCTCCCACTATAATCACCATAATACCAATTTCTCAAAGAAAGATCTATTTTTTTTTAATTCCTCATGATATTTATATACAGTACATTCTCAGTAATGTAAACCAGAAAGTAGTAGCTAACTGAAAAAATGGTGGCAAGTATATTGATCAAATTGACTCATTCACAACAACTCATGTAATACAGGCTGTTCCATTAGGAACACTCTCCAATCCTTTCTTTGCTAAGCAAAGAAATCTATACAACATTGAAATTTACTCTGACCTTTCTTATACATTTGCTGTAAGTTTAATATTCCATCCTCTTTTTCCATATGGATTGCGCACCAGAAGAAGGCTGTAAAATGGATCAAACAAAACATTGAATTAACAACAGGAGCAACAAAAAGAATGAGTTCAATAGTTTAAACAACTCTTGGAATGATAACTCTTTTCGAAATTACAGAAGATCTATTTTGATTTTTTTTCTCTCACTTAACTGGGAATTATAGTAAAATTTATTCATACTGTATGTGGTGGCATATAAGTTCACTTTTTAAGCATCTATATTCTCTGTAATGGCCGATATGAGTCTGTTTAGACCTTATGAACTTGACACTCTGATGAACACAATTCTACTTTATGTTGGAGAGTTAACTTATTGAGTGAATACAGGAACTAAATTGAATTAACACCTTGGTTTTGAGGTTGAATTAGATGTCAGCATATATAGTAATATGTTCTGCCCTGCTTTTGAATCTTTTGTTCCACTGAAGCTCTCAGTAAAAATACTGCTGTTTCTATGATATGAAAATTATTTCTCCCCCAAAATATTAGAGTAGACAAGGATAGTAATCATTGTCCATTAGATTATTTCATAATTTAAAGGATTAAAATAATCCAAGATGTCTACAAATTGATTCCAAAATAAAGATTTGATACATGATGTACTCAATTGTTGACATAAACACCCCTCTCCTTCCTTTTGATATCATTTCCTCATATTGTTACATGCGATTATTACTGTTCATACTTGTAGACTCCTTGTGGAACACAGGGCCGGAACCATTGTTACAGTTTTAGTAGCAATGAGGGTTTTAATGCCCAACCCTCCTCTTTTACCTGAGTTTGAGACTAGCTGTAGGCGAACTGCCAAATGGTTGGGCTTTTTTTCTGACTGAGTAACCATCTCATAGATGGACTGCTTTACTGGGCTATGGGCTCCAACTTCTGTTCTATTATTCATAGCTGGCAGGGGAGGGGGCAAGGGATTAGTGCTAAGAGATGCAAACAGCCTCTGTCAAAACTAAAACTATAACTTCTGATTCTGTTTATTTTTACGCCACTAATCAGTACCATTATTATTATAGTCAATACAAAAAAATAGAGACTAAGTTGTTTTTCCTTTTGGCAGTTTAGGCTCTATTACATTAAGATGATTAGTTATTATCACTATTTTATATTTTATAGTACTAGCACTACTGTTAAAAGTTAGCTTAGTGAAGGAAATAATTGCTTGTTGCCTTCAGCAGTAATTCATTTCAAAATTCAGGTGAGGTTTCGCGAGTTGATTTTTAAGGCCTCTTTGGGATATTGGTGCTACATGATCTTGCTTCTTCATCTGGCTGTCAGTACATTTATTTAATTTGCACCACCTAAATAGGATAAAAATCTACTAGTAGCATTGGTAGTAATTCAAGTCTTCCCTACACACCTTTTAGTTATCTCAATGATCAATATTTCAAAACTATTACATCTACTACAATATTAAAGTCACTACCTTGATCAACTTCACTACTATGATTACAAATATAAATACAGTTGTACCTCTTTGATCTGACAACCTTCGCACCTGGCCATTGCTGAACCACAGAAAATGCTGGAAGACAGAAATTTTAGCTTTTTCGCTATTCTTCTAATATTGTAAAAGATAGAAAAATTTGTTTTTCAATATAAATTATATAATTTAAATCATATCATATTAAATAAAGACTATGATTGTTCATGCTTTTTAGTTGGTTGTATTAAAAATGATTTAGAATATTTAGAAAAAAATCAATTAATCCATACCTAATTTTATGCTAAAATAAACATCAAAACTTGTCAAATTTAGAGTTCTTTGTTTCAGTTTCAAATGGTTAGGTTTTCACCCATCTGATTTAAGTATTTTGTTTATAAACCGTTAAATCATGGTTGAAAGCTAATCAAAGAACTTTCATCCATCCACAAACTAATGGTGGCAGATTCAAAATGTGCCAGACCTCAGAGCATTAGATTCGAGAGGTATAACCTCTACAAATATTTTGTTTAAAGACTGTTGCTACTCCCACCAGCATTGTTATATTTGCATTTCACTCTCACTAATTTTATTCCCTGCATCAACCCTATTGTCCCTCCGCTACTTCTATCACCATGACACCCACCTCCATTACTACTATTATTGCAGCTGCTGAAATTACAAAAATTTTGCTTTTAACCGATAGATCGCATATATCCAAGTACTTCAATAAGTCTGTAGCATAATGATGAATAAAGTGTTGATTTTATTCTACACAGCGGATATTGATTTTCCAACATAATCTCCTCCATGTCAATGCTATTCATTCAGCGTTGAATATTAATCAAATAGACAGAACATTATCCAGTGAAAATTTCAAATCAATATTCATCTCATAACTAAATGTCAGGCTACGGACTCATAGATGTACCTTGTATGTATGTGAGCGTATATATATATATATATATATATATATATATATATATATATATATATATATATATATATATATCATGGTATGATTTTTCATTGAACCATAATTCATTGAAAAAGCAAATTACACAAACATGCATATACACATGTCTGAGTGTGTTTGGATGTGTATATGTGATGTGTGTTTATGGTGCGTATTTTGTATTTTCAACGAAAGGTCATTTTTAAAAAAAACTTGTGGTACCATACATATGCACACACACACACAATACTATTACAACTGCTATTAGTATTGCTTAAATTTAACTTTTAATTTAACTGATACAATCACATATACATACAAATCACGTATAATAGACCTTGAGCTGTTCTCTTTAATACAACTGAGATTAACATTATTAGTCATTATTTTGTTCTATTCTCTTGTGATTAGTTTTGATTAGAAAAATTTTCCTTCTTATATTTCTTTTTGTTTTTTCACTTAACACAAACTGATTAAATCTGTCAGAATTGATTTTCTGAATTAATTAAAATGTCACTTTTACTCATCACTGAAAATTACTAGACATAGTCTGCTGCCTATGAAAGTGTCCACTGACTTGAACAAGTCTTATGCACCCTCTCACTCTCTTGTGTGCAGACTACGGCTGTGTCTTTGTGATTGAAAAGGCCTCTTTCTGTCTCAGTAGACAATGGAATGATACTGAGGTGACCTCTACAGAGTGCAAGCTTAGGGATAACCAGGGATGCCCATTCGACAGGATACCCCTCTTAGCCTTGCTGGAAAGTGACACTTGATATGTTTGGCATCAGCTTGGTTGCAGGAGCAGCCGGAGGGACATCTAAATTTGCATCCAAGTGTCAACTGTTTTAAGAGAACTTCACTCCTTTAGTATGAAATCAGAGTTCTTGCTCTTCTAGACTAGTAACCTTCCCAAGTTTAAAGAGCCAATTCTGCTTTGCTGCTATGCCCATAGCTGGTAGGTAGGTGAATAGATGGATTAATGCCTTTCCCAAGGGCATTTGTGCAAAGTGAATGTAAACTGCCTCAACCAGGGTTTGGACTTGGCTTACCTATTCCATTGTCTGCATTGTTAATCGCTATGCTATTCACACCTGTCCTTGTAATTAAGTAGCACAATAATAGCCTGAACAAATGTTTAAAGATATTTGCTGGTGATCAATACAGAATTCAAACTGAAGACATTTTTTTCTTTAACCACATCTAAGTACCATATTTCCTCGGTGTTAAGAATACACCCCACTTTTGAATTACAAAATTTTTACAAAAATATAATCAAATTGAAGTTCTAGCACTTCGACCTAACTTACTAAGATGATTATTCATTGGCATTTTTATTAATTAATCATGTTCCCTTACAGACGAAGTGGTTTGAGGGGAGTAGAAATATTGGTAATATTGACATATAAAATCCAATTTACTATTAGCCCCTTTGACTCATCAACACCTACATAAGAAATAACTTTTGTGATTATGTATATTTTTATTTGTTTATGATAATTTTGTTTATTTACCATTTTGCTAAACATAATTCATGCATTTCGTTCAGAGTTCACCTACAGGAGTTGAGATTACTGTCTAGCATAGATTACCGTCCTCTGAGTTTATGAATGGGCTATGAAAAAGTGTGTACCACATCACAGGGAAAGATTAGAAGATAGCACATTACATTTGAGAGCAAACTGGGCTCAGAGATATCATCAAAACCATTAGAAACCCCAAATGACATTGAGCTGGCCATATTGCAAGAATCTCTGACAACTGCCGGACATCACAATTCAAAATATGAATCCCTGGAGATCATCGTGTCAGGCAAAAAAAAAAGATAGCATGATGATCTGTTTTTGCCCAAGGCAGATGAATTTTGTAGATTCATTCAGTTTATCAAATCATTATGGTTTTGTATAATGTCACTTGTGCAGAATCATTACTCACACAGTGCTGGCCCATTAATTAGGTAAACCTAGGCAGTCACCTAAGGCACAAAGGTCTTACTGATGCACACCAAAGTGAAAAAAATAGTTGTTGGAATAGTAAAATTTCCAAGTTTTGTGTAGGTCACAACTCTTGTGCCAGCCTTCTGTACATATATATATATATATATATATGTATATAAATTAATGTCATTTCTTGGAAGTGATAAATTTAGAATTTAAAGGTTTGTATACTTATGAAAAAATGATAGTATCTTGATAAAGAATCTGTTTTACAATTATAGAATAAGATAATTGAAGATTTAAAAAATAAAGTGTCTTTTTTTTATAAAAGAGAGAAAAAAACTTTTTCAAATATAGCCTCAGATCTGAAAACATGTTTAATCTATTCTGGAATTTAGTGACTGTCAAAATTTGTCTTTTCAAAGTCACCAAGCGTCAGATGTTTTTCCCAAGAGAATTAGTATTCCTTTTTCCTTGGGAAATCTGTCTTAGTGCTGCAGCTGCCCTACTAATCAGTCTTATTGAGTCTCGGAGTATGCTTATTGTTTATTTCTGTTCCGCACTATTTATTACCATTATACATTTTTGGGAGCTGGGGGGTATTTAAAAAAGGAAGCATAAGTAGGAGATGATAATTCAAGTGAGCCATACTTCCGTGAAAATGGTAGAAAATAAGTACCCGCTTTATCATTATAATTACATTGTAAATAGAACCCTCCTTGTAAGACCTTAAAACATATTTTTCCCCAAAACTAACAAATTTCTGGAAGGTTTTATAGTCTAATGGACTGAATGCATAAAAACTTACTTGCAAATTTTTTCCTTTTTTTTTTTTAATATTCACCTTAAGTAAATCTAAAAATTTATTCAATTATTTCAATTATCTCACTATAAACTGGATTTAGATAAAAGGGTAGAAAGAAGGAAGGGAGAGAATGAGGTTAGATTGTTTACTGAAGGGGTAGGAAGTGAGAGGTGGAGAAAGGGAGGGTTGGTTGAGGAGGGCAAGGGGAAAAAGAAAGTTGATATTTTAGTGAGGGGATAAAAAGTGAGAGAGGAGAAAAAGCAAAGTTAGTTTGGTAAGAGAGAGGAAAGAGCTGAGCTCATAAATAATACTGTGAGATCAGTGTTCATGTTCACACCAATAATAACAATCTGATTTCCATCTATTTTACTATAATTCCTCTATCTTTAGTGACATTCCATCAGATATTTTAATGAAATTGTGATCCAAAGTTCACGATGTTGATAATGTTCCGGTAAGGTATGATTCAGTAAATACATAGTTCAAGTCCATGATTAGGACCAAAGGCCTCATTTAGACCTTATACGGAACTATCTGAAAATCCCATTCTACAACAGGGTGTCCAGCTTATTAGTCCAACTGATATAATGGTAGAATCTGTGACACTAACTCTTGTACTGTCAGTCTGACACTATCCTATTCTCTTGTCTTAGCCAGAATCATTATAAACTACTATTCAATGCCATTTGGAATTGAATATTGAAGCTTCAACAATCTTGAAATTTAAAGCCTCCTATTGATATTTCAAAGGCTTCATGGAAATGTAAAAATCTTGACAGTAATGCATTCTTGAAATCATTTAAGCATTAGTGTTTCTCAGATTTTAAAAAATCATATAATTTTTTAAAAATAGTTGATACTGGTCTGACTCAGCCAGAATGTCTCTGCATTCTTTTTCTCTTTTCTCATTTTCATACTGGCAATCTATTATCTTGAAAATAGCATGTCAATCCTGTATACTTGGAAAAAATAGCAATACATTAGATTTATGTGTTTTATGATAACATGGTTCAAGTGAGGCAATAAAAGTTACATTTATTTTAATTATACCCAATGAAAGATATGCCAAGTTGAAGAATTGATAGATATGAACAGGCTGAGGTTGAGTTGGAGTAACATTTTGCGAGGTTGTTTAAGTTACATCCAGTGATGATTTCAGGACGCCAAGGTCACTGAACATATCAACAATCAATAACAAAATTAATTTGCACATTCGTTCATTCAAAGAAAGTAAATATGATTCTGATTATATTGTAGACAATGTAATTCTGTAATCATAACCATGTATCAATTAATTGTTTACATGGATAACCTCATTAGCTACCACCAATTATTGTAATAATATGGCTGTTTAAGGACAAATCGGTATTTTTAGAGATCCAAATTTGGAAAATTTGTTTCCAAAAATAAAGATTTGGTACTAAAGAAAAATTTACTATAGCAATCCCCTGCAAATGAATGATATAGAACAACATATTCAAGAACAATTAATAAAATAATGTGTTTTAATCCATTTTTTCTGCAAGCTCAGCCTGATGTTTATTATTTTGGTACTGGTGCTACATGATTTGGTCCGATGATGGATTTAGGGGTTATTCGATTATTTTGGCACTGAAGCTTCTCAATTTGGTCCCAAAGACCATGCAAATTCAGTCTGATGATGGATTTTAAGATATTTGATTTTTTGGTACTGGAGCTACTTAATTTGGTCCAATGATGGATTTAGGGTTATTTAATTATTATGGCACTGAAGCTACTCAATTTGGTCCCAAGTCCATACAAATTCAGTCTGATGATGGATTTTAAGTTATTTGATTATTTTGGTACTGAAGCTGCTTGATTTGGTCCCAAGACCATACAAATTCAGTCTGATGATGAATTTAGGATTATTTGATTATTTTGGCACAAAAGCTACTTACTTTGGTCCCAAGATCACACAAGTTTATTCTTGTGCAGCAAAACAAATCTGGTAACCCTGGAACAAAGTCCTTAATTGTGAAAGTGTAGTCCAGGGGTCACAGTCCCTTTGCTTGACATCAGTCTACTTAGATGATTATCAACTTGTATTGATGCATTACAGCAGTCCTCGCCTTATCTCCAGTTTTACTTTCCATGTATCAATCACCCCCTCCCATCAATCCCAGTAATAAACAATTCATAAGTTTAATTTAATAATGGTTCCAGTGCACATGAGTAGTGATGCTTGCAATTTGAATATTCCAAAAAGGAGCAGTAAAGTGCTTCTTTTGTGTGCTGAGGTGGAAATTCTTAACTTGATAAGGAAAGGAAAAATTGTATGCTGAAGTTTCCAAGATTTACAGTATAATCAAATCTTTTATTTATCGCCCAACTTTTATTATAGAATATCGTATCTATTCTATTTTATCATTAGTTATTGTTAATCTCTCATTGTGCCTAATTTATAAATTGAACTTTATCATAGGTATATACATGAAAAAATATAGAATATATATGTATATTTGGTTTGGTACTCTCTGGTTTTAGCATCTGCCAGGAGTCTTGGAAGATATCCCCCTTGAACAAGAGGAGATTACTGTACTATTCATCCCTAAAATACCTATTGTAAAGTGGCTCACCATAACATGTTATCGCTTATAACATGATTTCAGCGTGGACCCTAATTCTAAAGTCTTTTAAAAATAATAGCTGGATACAAAAATAATAAAAAAACCCTAAAAAATGTTATACATAGGTTACACCAACTGCAAAAAGGAAATGAATTAGATAAAAAGATTTCAGTAGTCAATAGATGAAACTAATCTTCCTTTACCTTTCATCTGTTGCTAAAAAGATTACTAATGTATTGTCAAGCTCCTATTCTAGAGGGGGAATGTATTTTTCTTTGTTATAACATGACCCTACCACCCCTACTGCATGGGAGAGAAAAAAATGAAGCAATGAAGAAAGAAGCGTATTTTTAGTAATATCAATAAATAATATAAAAAATTTCTTGAATGATTTTGTTGATGAAGTCAATGACTCCTGACTGATAAATTAGTAGGATCCTTTGGATTATTGTTATGGGGTGGGGGGTCCCCAGTATGGTTTTCTTCTCTCTCCTTTCAAAGTTTATTTTGTCTCTATTTTCACTATAACAAAACTTTTTGGGAAGGTAGAATGGGTTATGTAAGAAAGAATAATCCATTAAAACACATAACACAGTAGAAAATTATAAACCCCGTGTTTTAACCGGTCTATAGTGTATTTTATAAAGTTTCATCATTCATGTGGAGAATCATTATTCTTACTAGTTTACCCACACTGTCAAAAAATGATGGCAGGGTTTGAATAATTTTGCAATTGCATTGTTCGTAAAAATATGAATAACATTATGATGCTCTGCATTTTCTTATGTAGACAATCATGTGGCGTATTATATGAGTAGATATAGGGTTAGGTTCTATCCATGGTTTCTGTAATCTCTGTGGGTTTTTGAACATATCCCCCTTGGATTAAGGGAGGACCTCTGTACTATACATCAAAAAAATATATTAAGTTATATCAATATCTGGAGGAATTTTTTCTTTTTTTTTCTTGTACTTTAAGTCAAATGATTATTTTAATGCTTGTTTGTATTTCAGGTTAATGGGGAGATAATTTGGGACAGCCGGGTTGTGAAGAATAAGGGCAATCTGACCATCTACAAGCTGACAAAAGAGGATCATGGTGACTATGAGTGTGTGGCAACCAATCAGATAACCAGCATTGTCATTGGTACAAGACTAATTATTGAAAGTAAGTCTTAGTTTTTATTTGCTTGTCTTTATGAAAAAAATTACTGGTTTAACACTTTTAATAGCTACATGAGTGGACCATTCATGTTAGCAATTTCAATGCTTTTTGTTGTTTACAGTTTTACTTTCTTTTTCTTTTGACCACCAATGCGACAGGAACATGGGTTTATATAATTACATTAGGGAAGTATAGGAAGTAAAGTACTGCTAGGAAAATGAAGATATCCATATCTAGTAATTGTTACCTAGGAATACTATCCATAAAGATCTTTTTAGAAAGTACTGAAAGTGTTAACTCTTAAATTCATGGAACACTTCTAACTGCTTATGTTGACAATGGAACACTTCAATGAATAGTAATAAAAATAATAGAACTCTTCTGTGAATTGAGTTGAAAATTTCTTCCTAAAATCCATCTAATGGTCAGGAAGGATAATTTCGATTAGTGTTCGTTTCCCTTGATCATGACATTTCTTTTCTTTTCTTTTTTTATTGACTTCAAAACTTAATATAGATTATTCATTCGTTGCAAAGTTGGTATAATGAATAATCAAGGTACATTTTATGAATAAATGCTTTACCTCTGAACAGAACAGCTGTGGCAGCAGCCAATAGCAAAGATGGAAGAGTCTCCAAAGGGACTCTACAGCTAAGTGTTCAGATCAAGGACTATCCATGCTGTTATCCATGCTATCAAGTTGTGGGCGATGAGCTTGTTGATCACTTTTAGAAGTTAACTGGGATGCATGTGTCATGAAAAATAAGTACATGAGATTTTCCAGGTTTTTACAACCATAAACAGTGATAGCATCATATTTCTAAGACCATGCAGTTTACATTATATGGCTGGACCAGCATCGAAGAGTAGGCATGAGTGATTTGCTAACTATGTGTTTTTCATCGGTCCCTGAATAAAAGTCTAATGACACAAATGTATACCGTTATGATTTTGGTTCATCAGAATATAGGAAATTTTTGATTTGGAAAAAAGTTTTCTTTAAACATTAAATGAAAATTAACAGGTTTTCGTCTTTTTTATAACCTTTTTAAAATTCAGACATTAAGTGCCTTAATAGGTTATTCCTGAAAGGGTTAAAGTCGTTATGTCTGTAAAAATTTACTTTACTTGTTTTTTGTCCTTCGTGCCTTTTCAATCTGCCTTGAGCATCATTTTTACCAATTAACTTATTTGCTTATTTAAGTGCTCATTGTTCTCGGTTATGCTCTCCAGATTTAAACTGCTTCACTTCAGAGTCTTGGTGAACATTGCTCAGCAAGCTCACAGTAAAATCATTTTAATATATGATAAACTTTCAAGGGCATCTTTTTAATGAATAATAACAGCTTAAAATTAACTCAAATTAGTTGTTTCGTTTGAGGGCAATGCATTCATTTTATATCTATCTCTTTCAGAACAATCTCAGTCTATTCATTGCATTTTGTTCTATCTTTCTCATATTTCTATCCATTTGTCGATGTATCTCACTTTGTTTCTAGCTATATTGTGTTCCTATATATTGGTCTATCTTTTATTTTAATTAATTTTATGTTTCTATCAATCTATCTAATTTTGTATCCCTCTATCTCATGCTTCTATCTATAAGACTCTCATTTTGTTACTATCTTGGGGATAGTTTGATGACTAAAATGCAAATGATTACACCACTGATGCAATTAATTGATGATCAAGGCCAAAATTCTCCACTCGAACTATCTTTGTTATACAATCTTTCTTTTTTTTCATAATACATCACTGTGTTTGTAGAATTTACAATTCCTACTTTGAATAATTATCTATTGATATAGTTACATATGTATTTATCTTGATAAAAGTATGTTTACCATATTTTGAGTCACATATGGAGCTAAAACATGGAACCTAATCAAAGGATTGATTTTCAAACTGAGAACCATGCACAAGAGCGAATCATACTTGAGATCACCTGGAGAGATCACAAGGCAGCACATTATATTAGAAAACAAATAGGGGTCAGAGATATGATAGAAACCTAAATATTAGACAACCACATGACATCACGACTCACAATGTGGATCTTCAGAAATCTTATACAAAATTGTGGCCTGCAAAAAATAAGATTGTATGATGAACTAGACAAATTTAGTAAGTATTGGCTCTGTGATTCCTATGTTAGAGGTCTGGTAAATCTTGGAGAAGGTCTATGTCCAATAATGGATGCTTAAAGGCTGTTGATGAATTTTTTATTAAAAAAATAAACCTCTTCCTATGATATTGTCTGAATTTCTCTATAGTTTAAGATGTTAAAAAATTCAAAGCTGTGTATCATTAATGAAGGATAACCTCTTGAAGGGACTCAAACTTGAATCCCTTTTGCTTTAGGAAGCTTGTTTTTCTATGGCAGTTGTTTTTACCACTTGAGTTACAAGAGCTGTATTTTTAGCAGAAAATCAAATCTAACCAACTAAACTTACTCATCATTTTTCCCCTACTTCAACGTTGAGAAAAAAAAAATGAATTCCAGATCATATTAGTACTATTAATACTACAGGTATACTTCAATATAGCGTAGCTTGTGATATAAGGTGGGTAGATGGTGGACTCATCCAGGAAACAGTGAATGATGACAAAATTTCATCAAAAGACTTAATATGACTAAAATACTAAATTTCTTCAATTTGCAATCAATCAACATATAATTCAATTTCATGGTTTTTTACCCATAATAGCTTTGATTTTGTGATGAAAACAATGCATTAGTCCACCGGCAAACTTGTTTGGCACTTGTAACTGATATTCAGTTATAACACTGTTATCTTTCTTGGATCCCAACACCCACGTTACGAAGGGGGACTTCTGTACTATGAAAGCTGTCTGTCCAACTTATATGCTTTTATCAGAAGTTGATTGATTGCTCACAAAATGCACTTTAAAAAGCTCATCAATTTGAATAATTAGTTATTGTGTTTAATATGATTAAACTGATGGATATTCAAATTACCCCATCAATTAATTTCTTTATTCACTCAATAATTAGAAACCATCGTACATACAGGTCATACCAATGTGGCAAGAGGGCTGGAAATATAAATGTTTACTCCTTATTATGTCTAGAAAAAAACATTTTTTGTTTTTTGAAAATTCCCTCTAAATATGTTCTCAGGGGGTTCAATTTGTAATGTAAGTTTTTGCAAAATCGGTCTCATACTCTGTGTCTAGCAGTCTTTTGAAAATTCAGACCTTTTTAGCGATCAATGCTCAACAGAAGGTGATAGAAGTAAGTCATTTACTGAAGGCCCTTTTTTTCAAATTGTTCAATTGATCACCCCCAACACAGCATGCAGCCAAAAGATGTTGGTCATGTGACAGTTTCTATTGAGTTACTGACCAGACTAGGTTTGTTTTCAATTTGAACTAATTGGGATCCAAGGGACATAACTCTGTTGTTAATTTTTGACATGGTAATTTCAAGTAAGATGATAGCTAATGGATATTTTTCTACAAAGCATCACCTTTCTGGTATCAAATTCATAACAATGGACCCTCCCACCAAAAAGTAACAATTTTGCTGGTAAAGATATCTCCAACCCACTATCTGGAACAATAGACTCTTATATGTAAACAAGTTTAGTCATTCTTAAATAAAATCTCAGATGAAATTGATTAGATGTAAACATTTATCTAAACTTTTAAAAGCTTTGAAGTAGTTTACAATCAAGTCTTCAAATAAGAGTATTGAAAAAACACTCAAACTACGTAGAAACATAGGTAGATATTTTTACCGAATGCATTACTACCTCTAGCTTGAATATATTTCATAAAAAATCATCTCCATAGAAATTCTAATAAATCCATAAATTTATTTACAGGTAATAACTAGTTCTACACCTTTTAGCTTCAGATTAGAAAAGTTAAACTTATTAATTAAAAAGTTAAACTTCAATTAAAAGCTATAATTTTTTTTAATAAGATACAATTCAAGTTAATCAGTGTGAAGAGATACAGTGTTTGTTCACGAACATAAACTAACAAACAATATAATAAGAAACTAAAACCAGATCACACATTGCCCTCCATTTGGATATCTTGTGCCACGTTTGGAGCAAAGATTTTTTTGTACATGATTGTATGTTTTCATACTCAACAGAAGAGTAATTGCAATCATTCCTTTATCATTAGCTTCTTCAAGGTAGTGCAATCCATGTTTCATTTGAGTATCTCCTGCTGCTGGTGAAGCCATCATTGTATCAAATGTTTCGACCGTCCAGCTTTTCCTAGTAGCTTTCTTAACACTCCAGTGTGCTTTGTACAATACTGGCCACACTAAGAAGCACTGATTTTTATTTTGATAATTGCTTTTTTAAATTGACATTGAAGTTTTTGAAACTAAAAAAGTGTAGAATATACAATTGTAACTCCGATAGGTAAATCCAAGGTATATTTCTTTAACTATTTATTAAATGTTTGTGTAATCCGTGATATCATAGGTAGGATCTACTAAATGAATACAATAAGAATTTTGTTCAGTCTAATTATTACATAAAGAGTAAAGTAAAACGGCGAATTCTGGCAGTAAGGAGAAAGATGGAACAATAGACATGGTTGTATTCTAGTGCTGATCACATTCAAATTCAGTATGTGTATGCAAAGTTCAGACATTCTCACTGCTGCACATCATCTTCACCACCATCCATCTTGGCTTTGTTCATTTTCTGCAATGAATGGTCTGAGTTCTATCTCAAACATAGGAACATCCCCTCCATTGTGTATGCCCAGAGATCCAGGGATGCCCAATTGTCAGAAATTCACTCTTGGTCTTGTTGATGTAGTACTGAAGAAAGCAGAGAGCCATACATCTAGCATCAATGTGGCTGCAGGAGCTGCCAGAAGGACGTCAAATTGGTCATCGAACCAATTTAAGGGGACTCCACTTCCTGGTTTAGAATCAGAGTAGACTTTCTCCTAGATTGGTTATCTTGAAAATCGGAAATCGTCTGTTATGAGAAATCATTGCAGGCATTACTGTCAGAATATAATGAAAATAAATTGTTAATGATTCTATTGAATAGAAATATTGTATGCCTTATGTAAATGCATTTATAACGCTTTTACTATATAAATACATTTTAAGTTAGAGATATGGGTTTGTCAGCAGTCAGAAATTAATGCTTACATTTACTGAATAATTAAGAATGAGGCTATTGTATGAAAAATTGTTTATTCTTTTATTTATATTTAATTTTGATTCTTTTTATATTCTATATTTCAATGAGTTTTTTCTTAATACTTTTCTCTTAGTTATAAATTTTTGTTATTACTTTTTTCGAGCTCTGATATAAGTATTACAATGTAAGATTTTCAGATTCCATTTGCGGATTGTCTAGCATGCACAGATCTATCTATATCTATTAACTTTTAAATGCAAATGGACATGTATCAAATAAAATGGGTTAATCCTAGCTTGGCTTTTATGCAGGCGTTATCGACTAAATCAGTACAAATGCCTTGGCGTGTGTCACTCTCAGTGTCAGCCAGACTTTATTCCAGACCATTATCTTTCTAGCTGATTGTTCCTTGTAGGCTAAAGCAGTTGATTTGTCTGAAACCATGCCAAAGAAAATCAATGCTTTATAGAAATATATATGAGGAATGAGAAGTGAAAACCTTGAATCAGAGTTAAGCTATGGTCTCCGTTTTGGTTATATGCCAGAATTGCTAACAGAGGCATCAAAGAAGAACCAAGGAACCCTAATCTCTGTAATATCAAATCACAATGAAATGGTAATCCTTACATAAATTTCTATGTGTTAAGTATGAAGGAAAGTGGCATCATCTCTAAGAAGATCATTTGAATCAGGAAAATTGCATGTTTCCTAGCAATCAGTACTTGTAAAATCATAAAATCTGTGTATCTTTATCTTATATATGTACTAGTACCATCAAAAAATGACTGCAGTATTTAATTAATTTCATAAAGGTCTAGTACCTCAAGAAAATATAAAGGACATTATGCTGCCCTGACCAGATTTCTTATGTAAGTGCAAAAAAAAATAAATAGATAAGAGAGACCACTCTATAATAACCATTTAATTGTTGTCTCTCTTGACAAATACAATAAGACTGATACATGGCAGATTTTATGAGTAAATGGCTTGCTTGGTAGTTGAAATTATTTACTAAGCATAGCTTAGTTTTGGCAAAAGGGCACAAGCGTAGGGACCTAGTGAAGATTGAACTCACATCTAATGATCTGCAAGACAAACTCGCTTACCATTACACCATGACAAGGTTCCCAGGTAGTTGAATGTTTTCTGTGGCAGCTGTGTTAGAAGACAAGAAACCTAAAAGAAAGACAATATACTTGATGCTGTACAATCTTTCTTCCTTGTGTTAGGTCTTATGTTAGAGTGGTATGAGGGGAGGTCAGGTGAATTTTAGTTGTGTAAGGAGTGATAGTAAAAGTAAAGAAAAGAGCCATTTTGCAGAGCACAAAACACTTTATTTATAGTGTCTGTGTTTAATAGAAATTGAATGCTTTACAATAACGACTAGTTTTGGACATTGGGAACACAAAAGGGTTAAACATTATTTGCCATGCTGAGCATCTTTTGCCAAAAAGAAAGACATGTATTAGTTTTATTTTCTGTAAGTTGATTTTCTGAAGAATTGCTTTTTGCCTCGAGCAACTTCCTTTCTGGTTAGATTTCAGTGAGGTTACTTAATGCTGCGATGGTTTGAGAAAAACGAAAAAGAGAGCTGCATTTATTTCCCCAAGTATCTTCAATCTCTCAACCTGACACGCATAACTGACCTCGTTTTCATTTTCAGTTCATTGAAAAAACTGCCACTGTATATAAATGATTGTGTTTATGTTTTCTGGTCACGTTACTACTGTTGAGAAAGTCTGCTATTGGCTAAATGTCAGATGGTGCAGTAAGTGGAAGGTTTTTCACCAGTCCACCAACTTACATGAAGTAGAAAAGGCTCCCAAAATTCTAGTGACTTGTTCAAAGTATTGGACAGGTTGCTCTTGTTAAAAGTCTGCATTGCTTACGGCTCTAAAAAAACATTTGGCAACTTGCTCAGGACAAGGCTGACTGCTTGGCTCAATTCTTATGCAGACTCAACCACAACTGACTGTTGACGATTATTGATCCTCTTCCTATGATTCAATGTGAAGTTTTTACTTATGATAATCAGAGATGTCTGTCTCACCTGAAAGTATGTACCTAGATATAATCCAGGTAGTTTTATGGCCAGATTGCATTTGATACACTGGTTCTTTACGATCACCAAAGTTAGGCAACATTAAGCCTGATCAGTATCTAGATGGGTGACCAACTGGGTATACCAGCTGCTAACAGTAACCAGGGATCATGTGGATGGCCTCCCATGATGATCCTGTTAGTCCTCCTGAGAGGTGACTGATATTTACACCACTCAATAATTCAACCCAAAGCCCCCCCCCCCCTCTCCCTTCTACTCAAACCCTCTGACAGGCCCGGCTGCGAGCAACAAGAAATGAATGAATGAATAAATGAATCTAGACAGTTTTCTTTGATTAGAATTTGTTTTGATCCTTGTCTTCCTATATAGCAAAGCCTAAATAGGAAGGAATAGAGATAGATAGTTTTTGATTAAACTCACCTTAGTTTGTAACAAGGCCATATAAAAATAATAAATGGAATAATTAAGATTTAAAATAATTTTCAATGGCTTTTGAAGTAGCTCTCATATGAGGGTATTGTTCTCATTGATACACCACATCTATTCATGTACAGAACAATCATGGATAATGCTTATCGTCTATTTTTACATGTAAAAAGCATAAATATATCATATTTTCATTTACAATGTTTAATTATTATGTCTAATGTTATCCCCTATTTTCATATATAAAAAGTATGAATATATTTTATTTTTCTATACAATGCCATTCCAAATTTACTATGGATGGGAGGTGTAAAACAATCATTTTTTTTCTTAGTTTTTGATGCATCAACTTGAGACAATTTTAGTAGCTAGTGTAAACCTCAGACTTGAGTATTTTTTTATCTATGTACGTGGTATAGTCAGAATATTCCCTGGGGACCATTGATCAAAAAAGTTCTCTGTGGGTATGACCTCAAAAATACAAAAGAAGTCATCCATTCAGAGTAAGCCACTTCTGAACATAGTGTCAAAACTTGAGTATGTAATAAAAATATAGAAAAATAAGAACAAAGACTATAAGTCCAATGATGCGTCCACCATCCTTATGTCCATAATACAGAGGTATTGTAAACAAAGTAGTAGTTGTAGTTGCATTGCTATTTGTGTTAGTAGTAACAAGATGAGGAAGGTTCACCTAAAAGGCCTGAACCCAGTTCCATATTAATCCAACATAATATGTCTATTCCAAGATGAAGAAAACCCCCAAAAAGCAGGAAGGTGCATGTCTGAAATATTGTGAAAAATTAACAACATAGTCCAACTATACTACATTAAATGATTAAAATACCCCACCTGAAAAAAATCTGACAAGAATTAGGTATTTTTGATCAGGTAAGATCAAGTAAAGATCAGGTTTCCTGCCCTGAAAAAGCATCCACAGCCTGCTTAGTTGTGATGGGCATTCATGCAAAGTAACTTAACATTACAAGTCATTTCATATTGGCTGTGTATAAGAGGAGTTTTTTTAAAATTGAGATCACTGGATGTAGTAGTTACTTTGTTGATACAAATGAAGAGAGTTGCTGAAATATTACAATTGTATGACGCAAACTCACATTGAATATGAATAATTACAGTACATGAAAAGAGGTTTTGATATACTAGAATACCTTGAATATTGTGGTTCTGATAAGTGTTGGTTTCAAATGTGGTATGATTAAGGTATTGAACATTACAGACAAATTTAGAACAAATTAACTCCACTAAACAGGGTATACTAGTATAGATATAAACACTGTAAATTGTAATCTAAGTCACAATGTTGGTTTGAGGAAGAATGAGATGAACTAGAAATGAAGTTACTTTTATCAAATAAGGAACATGATCACACAAAAAGTGGAATAATTATCTTTACCTATGTTTTTCATTTTCTCATTTGAATCATATACGATTACTAAATTTATTTTAATCATCAGTTTGCCTCAAAGTAATAATTTTTCTTAACTATTCCATTTCTTTTTTCCAATAATGTGATGGGTATTTGATTTTATCGTGCAATGAAATCAGTTAATGAGTTTGTATAATAAACCCATGCAGCCTGCCAGAAAACATACTCTAAACAACATACATATTAACCATTGTTTATAACTTTGAGAGTCATTAATAATCCAATTGTCTATGACTTTGAGTAGAGTCATTAATTTTCCAAATTTTGTCCAGACAATTGAATCTCTTCTTACCATCCTTGATGTTGTCAAAACAATGTTTTGGACATTCATTCTTTAGCCCTCATCAGGTGCATAATCTGAGAAAAGAGGCAAACCTGATTTTCTCTCTAGCCAACTATGGCAAAGAAAAAAGTGTTCATTATTATTCCAACTGATATACCTGGGTACTTGCTTAGTGGTATGGTTATATCTGTGTACCTAGCACTGGTAAACACTTTTCTCTCCACAGTGATTGGCTTAGGAGAAAAAAGGTTTGCCTCTTTTCTCTAAGTATACACCTGATGGGGTCTTAAGACTGGATCATTGGAAATATTGCATTGACAACAACAAGGATGTTTATAAGTGATTCAATCTTTGGAACATTTTAATTCTTCTATTTCTTTAAAATTTCTCATCATGAGCTTAATTATTTCTGTTAACAGACCCTCACACAGGTAAGTTGAGCAAACGGAAACTATCTCTCTATCCATTTTCCTGTCTTTCAACAAGAAACACTTTCGGGAGATCACTGTGCACAATCTCTAGAGGTCAAACAAAATTTCAGCACTCATTTTCTATTGTTTTTAATGTTGTAATTGGCATTTCTGCTTGTCTTTATATATGTTACAGTAAGATTGTGAAACTAGTTATTTCATGGAATCCCAAGGGATTTCGTGAAATCCCTAAACATTTCAGTAATTTCATGTAATCCCTAGTGTCACAATCAATGTACTAATGGTTAACAAGCTTGTGAAGCTGATAAATACTATTATAATGAGTTCAATCCTCATAGTGTGCTCCCTTCTGTGGCTTTGTGTCATACTAAGCAGTATATTCGCTGTAAGTACTGAAGTAAAATATATTTAATATTTATAATGTCCACCTTAATTTGACACCAGGACACAGTGGTGGGATACCCAGTGAGGATCGAATTCATTAAAGTACTAATTGTCAGCGCAAGCTTGTTAACCATTATAATACTCACTGTAAAGCTTGGGATTTTATGAAATATACTGTAACATATCAATATCTTGTCAACAAGTGCACATTAGTTTTCACATAATGTTGGTTTTCAATTACATCAGCACTATAGACTGATAGACAGACGCATTTTCTTTTTTTTTTTCCAATTTGGTTAGTGATACAGGAAATCAGTCATTTATTTGGTATTTGATGGTTTTGCTGTCTTTTTCATTAGCATTTAGCACTCAGGATTCTTTTTATAGGGCACCAATATTTTCATCTTAATTTCAGTTGCTTTTCATTGCAACTACTCTGACCCTTCTATGGCTATCATTAAAGAATAAGCCCTTGGCGATACTCAAACTCCAATCCCCCTTGCCTTGAGAAGCCTTTCTTACCATGATAGATGCTCTTACTGATTGAATTATGCAAGCCCTGTGGCAAGCAGAAGATCATCCTTTCTAACAATGTAACTGATGTTATTGTTTGGTTTTTAGATGTGTTAGTAATAGAAGTAGTTGCAGCATCTTGAATCTTTTGAATATAATATAAACAGTTCAAGCAAATAACTTGAAAAAATGTGTGTATGTGTACATATATATATATATATATATATATATATATATATATATATATATATATATATATATATATGTGTGGCATTAGAGTTCTGAGCATGAAAAACTGAATCAGTGAACCAAGTTCAAATTTTGATTGATGCAACTTATGTTCACATTGCACTAATGCTCGGGGGGAAAGGCATGAATCCATCTCTCTTTCACTCTGTCGCATCATTAGATACTTGACAAAATATATTGTCTTTGGCATGACCTGATGGTTGATAGAAAAGAGAGTGGGTGAGTGAGCACTTGGGCGAATCACTCTCTTACCTATCCAGGTAGTTGCAGTACAAAGCTATGATTCCATTAGTCAACCTAGACAGTGGTCAATAAGATATACCACAGTGGGTAATTTTTCATCTATATTATTTATAGAGAAGTTTTGAGTTATCTATATTAACAAGGATGAAGATTGTGTTATAAATTGCTTTTTTCATCATTAGACAATAGACTTATTGACGAACTTACAAATGATTATACAAATATATATATATATACACCTCGAAAATATAAATATAAAAAGAAAACCTTTTGTGGCAAGAAAAAACTCCCAGAAAAAGATATGGTATGTGCTATGAAAATGTCTCATCTTTCATGGTCATAGATATGTTACTGGTCCTCAAACTTGATTTAATCTGGTGACAATTAGAATGAAATTAAAATAGATTTCTGCTGTGATAGTTGCGATATGCCTGGGAAACACCCCCCAGAGCAGCAACTCTGCATGAATAGCTTAAACTGCAGTATATACCAGACTATAAGATGAATGGTTTACAAAGGTATTTGGAAAGCTACAGCTCACTGCAATTCATCCAAGTCACATAACTGCCCATATGGAGCTTTGGTTGTAGAGCTCCCTGGTCATAATATTAGTGCATTGGACACAGTATGAAATTTGCTCAGTTTTTTTCTTTGTCTGCCTTATATACTGGCATGTATAGTAAAAAGAATTACAGGACTTCTTGTGTTGACTCTTCATTTATTTTGATCGCACCACTGAGGCAATCAACTGTTCTCTCACTAAGTTATCATCTGCCTATGATCACCATCACAACACAAGCTTCAATATCACATTTGAAGTCAAGACAGTAATTGAGAGTATGATGGCACACACAAAACGTCATAGTATTTCTTTTCAGGTTTTATAACAAAAGAGAAAAAAACAGATAGAAAGAAAGGGTTTGTCTTTGATACAGTAGAATGTCTTTCTGCCAAAAAAGAAACCTCTCGTGCAATTCAGATGAACTGCCTTTGGGCAGGAACATAAGTGAATATTGTAAAATGCTTGTAACTTATTAGAAAACTGAAAAGTTTGTTATTTTCCCCCTCAGATAGCATTCCAAGAAGAGACAGTTTTGTTTTTGTTTTTTCCACTAGATTCTCAATGTAATATTTTTTAATATCTCTATTCATTTATTTTTTTTGCCATTTGTTAAAAGAAATGTCTCTGAAGTTTTTCATTCAAGATTGGATTTTTTCATTCCAGCATAAGATTATATGAATTTCTTCAGGTTTACTTATACTATACACTTATATTGATCAATGTTCTCTCTAAATTGTGTACAAAAATCATGTACAATTCTTTTCCTGTGATGAAAGTCTATGCTCACTCAATCCTTATGCAAATGTAAATTTGAAATTGTTTCAAGATAATTTTGGCAAACCCTATCTCTCATGGCTAATAAAACCGTATTTGCATGTTTTATTAATACTAGTATGATTGCATTCAATGAAGGAATGTATTTAAGATTTTATTGTTCAGTTTGTTGTCCCATTAAATGAAACATCAATGAGTATTTCTTATTTTGATGTGATGCAATGTCAGAATAAATTATTTATGATACATCCATCAATTCACAGATTATTGTTATTAAAGTTGCTGGAAGAGGTTGAGTCAAAACTCATTCATTACTACATTATTTTAGGTATCTAACCTTTCTTGTGCATATTGATTTCCTTTGTATACCCGTTTACTCACAGTTTAAAGGGAACTATGGTTCTGTTATGAAATTGCAAAATGATGAATCACAAGATATTTCCCTAGATAATTATGTAAATAATACCCTCATCTTAAAATCAAATTATTGATAGAGGAACTTCTACTTACTTAACAGTGAAATTTTATATTATACAATATTTTTTTAGATAATGATTTCAATTATACACTCATCTTTCTTCCTCTCAGTTTAATGCTTGTTCAGAGTGAATAGGTGTGTAAGTTGAATATTCATGCATTGGATATTTCTTGGTCACCTGTGGCAAGTTTCAACTGCTATCAGCCTCTTCCCAGAGTACTTATAGATTAAAAATTTCATTGAATATTCATGAGACTGTTATGAGTAAAAAGCATAGGATTCTATAACCATGTTTAGCAAATTTTTAATTATAATGTTTGTCCAAATGATAAGGTTGACAGGTATGTTGTTTTTTTAAATGCCCCTGGGATACCAAATACTGATTCCTAGCACAGTTTCAAGTGACTTTAAACCAGATGAAGTAATTGTTGGGTTTCCCTTGTCATTGGTTTATGATTCAAAATTTTGAAACCATTTGGGGAAAAAAGTTATTGCTTGGTACTACATGGCCAGTATATATAGGCCGGTTTGTCATGAAGGTAGGTTAAGTAAGTTGGTATCACTCAATTACTTCACCTCGCGCTATTTTAACCATCACTATGGAGATGGATGTATACCTTTCTCAAGGGCATTGGTGCAAAGTGAATACAAACTGTTTCAGTTGCAGTTTTAACTCGGCTTGCAGAGTTCATTCTCTGTGCTGTTACCTGCTTAGCCATCCTGCACCTCCTATATTTACTAATTCATTTAAATGAATGGCTCCGGTTAGAGTATCAGGTGGGAGATGAAGGAGAATTGAGATTTCAGATGCCAGACTTGTGGCTTATTACTGCCAATTCAACCACAAAGCTTTTGCAAAAAGAAACTTGTCTAAGCTTACGAAAACTGAAAGTAGTGTGCATATCAACTGAAAATCTGTTTTTAACTTTTTCTTTTTCTTAACAAAAGCAAGTGCATTGTCTAAAACTTTGAGAAGAGTCTGATTCCAACTTTTGTTCGAACTATCCAATCTCTTCTTCTCATCTTGGATGTTGACAAGAGAGAGACCAGAAAAATATACTTTCTTTCCTTACAGACATTGCATATCACACTTAAAGAAGGTTGTAGAATGAATTAACCAAGTATTGTGTTAAACATCAAAGATGGGAAGAGATTGGATTGTCTGAACAGAAATTGGGAATACTTGTGCATCTCATCTGGTTTTGATGGTATATTTTGACATTGGTTCCAGCTGGATTTTGTTAAAAATTAATCTGCAAAAACACTGGGACATGGAATTAAATCAACCACTGTAAATGGCATATTGCATTCTCTAAGATGATTCTAAGCTTTGTGTTTGCTGTGTTTGAAATGTAAGGGAGAAAAAATTCAAAACAAATGGTCTTAAATTAGTCACTTACACATGAGTGAGTATATATGTATTACACTGAATCAGTGAAATTGCCTAATCTTGAAATTTTAACTTTTCCTATAAAAAATTAATAAATACATAAATTTAATTTGATTTAAAAAAAAAAAAAGATTTAATTTATTCACTTAAATCAAAGATATAAAACGACTATTTTTTATTATCAAAAGATTATGTAATCCTAGTGAAATCAAATTTTTTTCGCAAATTTGGCAATTTCTCCGATTTGGCTTAACATATGCATCAAGAGAGATAGAAATTGCGGTTTCAAATATTAAACTGACTTCTTGTAATTGTATACATTTTTGAAAGTGGAAGAGATAGTTCATGTATTGTTAAATCCTGAATGACCTAATCCCAAATGTTCATTATCTGCAAAGGCCAAGTTAGAGAGGTTAGTGCTCTGGTTTATTGAGATCATTTTCTGCTTGATACTATGGTGAGGGTCACTGTTTCTTACTGTATTCTTTTCCACACACAATGAAAAACAACAGTGTCGGGCGGAGGGGGGACTAGGTTGTTTTTTTTTTAAGTAGATATATTTTTAAGTCTTTATTCATTTAAGATTATGTCTGAAACTCAAAAATTACCAAGTTTGAGTGCGGAATACAGTGCAATTGTTGTTTTTTTTTATTCCAGAGTATTAAAATGAATATGATTATGCTTGAAAAATGAACTTATGTATCCAAAAAGAAGTAAAGCTGATACGATTGATCTATACTTTTCAGTTAATTATATATATGAAATATAGACTCATTTTCATGTATGTTTGTAATCCTCATTTTGGGGACGTATGTTTTATTATAATGCAGGAGAATCACTTATTCTTATTCTCTCATTTCTCTCAATCATTCTGACTTATCAGTGACATGACCTTAATCAAGATGAATAATAATGGCACGAGGGGCAGGTACCATTAAAGCTTTCTATACTATTTTAATCTCACATCCAATGCCATTAAAGCTTTTTATTCCATTTTAATCTCACATCCAATACCATTAAAACCTATCAGTAGCTATGCCATATTTTCTCAAAAAACAATGACAGCTAGACATCCATTTTGGTGGTATAGTTAGAAATTCTAATTTATCTGTCAATCAAATTATGACTAAGTTCAGAACAGCTTCTTAATTGCATAAAAATTGATTATTAACTCATGAACTGCAAATGACATGAATTTTCGTTATTATTGTTCTATGGCTAACTCAATAAAATTCCTGTTTTATTGTAATATATGCCGACTCAGTTCTGTCAGTTTGGGTTTTCATTTTGCAATGGATAATTATTATGTTCCACCACCATTTACAATTATTGGGTTAATTATGGTCTGGTAGGTTTGAAAAACACTGATGGCTGTGTGAAAATTTCCACTTACTAAACATCATAACATTTTAGGATGGCCATGAAGGAAGATTCCAGTTACTATTCTCCTATGAATTTTATGTCACTGCAATGTTAATACTATATGCTCAGTTTTTTTGTTTTTTTTTGTTTCTCTCTGGAAGGATGGTCCTTTCATCCATCTTATTATAAAGTCCTTCCAAATGAGTTTCTCAAGTCTTGTTTTCTATTACCTTGAAGAGTTATTTCTGTTGGAACTATTAAAGTTATATTGCAGAAGCTAAGGTGAAAAAGATTCAATTTCACCAAATGGTTGTCTGCTTCATTCAATTAAATAATCTGGTATTTCTTTTTCAATTTTATGCATGATTAGCTTACTAGTCTTTCATACTGCCACTACATTAAGCTGTTGGTTGCTGCTTACTAACTGGAGAAAAGATACCCTGCTTACTTCTTTTATGAGAAAATCTTGAATTTTGATCCATTAATGTTACATCTTCTATTACTGTTATGTGGCATTTCAACAAGTAGGTCTTAGGTGAATGCCAAATCGTCAAGCTATAACTGCATTTTCAAAAAAAATAGGGAAAAAAATCAATTTTAATTTATCATTATCACATGGATCTCACTTTCATTGACAAGATTGGCTTGCATCCATATTTCTAAATCAATTTTCTATTTCAAGTCAATTTAAATCTCATCTGAAATTCTGAATTTAGTCATCATTTTGACTCACTGGCATCTATGGACTAATATCATCATCTTTGTTGTTCTTATCATTATGTTTTGGACAGTATACGGTCTGCATTTCAACCAATATATATAATGTTGAAGCAATTTTTCAAACTGGATCTGTTTCTGAGGGCGAGTGAATACAAAGGTAATCCATATGAATAACATAAAATACCAGATATTCCTAGCTATATGGGGCGTATGGCTCTAAATAGCTACTGAAATAATAATTCACGAAAGTGTGTTTTCCATTATTTATGATTTATATCAAGTGAATATCAGAATTACCCCCATTGATGACGGTATATTTGGAAAGTAGATATGAAATTCCATTCAAGTATCTCTCTATGAAAAATCTCCCCTAATGGAAAAATTTGTGCAGGAATTAAATTTTGCTTACTTTTGGGAAAATTGAGTGTTTCTAGTAAATTTTGTGTGATTTTTATCACAATTTTGCTATAATCTTCCCTACAACAAGAACTTACCCTCTCTGAACCAATAAACCTTGCCTATGTCTTGCCATGAAGTTTGACCATTAACAGGATCAGGGAGGTCTCAGGATTAGGCAACATTGTAAGAATGTAGTTTAAAACCTGCTCCAATATGATATCTTTCACATGGAACCTTTTTCTTAGGGAAGAAAGCAATTTTCTGGTAGCAAATTTTTTGTTAGAATAAGGTTACCTGCAAAATGGTTACTATATCTATTGCTAGCCTTGGCAGATGAAGACAAATTGATCAATCAATGGTTACATAGAAATGAAAAAGTATATGTCATTTAATGACCATAAGCAGAACCCTAGGCTGAACTTTCGATATGGTTGCAATATATGGATCAGGATCAATTCAGATAACTTTATATTGATTTTTTCATAGCTAAAACATTGGAAAATATAAGAGTTAAAATATTTGAGTTCAGTTAAAAAGAAGTCATGCCGAAGATGGAAATTTTTGCTTGGAATTTTGTCTTTCATGAATGTGTTGAACAGTAAAGATATTGGTGTGTTCAATCATGAACATGTAAATTTACACAGGGGTAAGTCATTATTTAAGATATATGTTTTTTTATTAATTTTGTCTGAATTTCTATGATAAAGTATTATCACTATTATCTATCGATTCTTTTGGACTAATTTCCTTGTCATTGTTGTTTTATCACAGCATTTTGACCATTGTATTTTCTTGCCTTCATCAGGTGACCAATATTTACTCTTGTACAATGATATATTTAGACTTGTTTTATTACAACATTTCAGCTTCTATACTTTCCAACCTTCATCAGGTGACCAATGTTTACATCTATATAATGATTCTTATGGACTAGTTCCTTTGTTTTTGTTATTTTGTTGCAACAATCAGGCCGCTGTATCTTCAAGCTATCCTCTGGAAGGGTTGCTATACATCTGTATTTTCTGGTCGTCTCCTCTATTTCTGTCTGTCTTCATTTGCAAGGAATTTTCAAAATTCTTTGAAAGTCTGGAATTTCAGGTTTCATTATTTTCTCCATTGGAGAAAAACCTAAAACAAAACAGAAAACTGTAATGACGAGAGAGACAGAGAGAAGCTAAAAGACAGGATGTATGGTGTTGTCAACTTGATGGTTTTAGGCGTAGCATGTAGTAATGTGTACTGATTTTTCTTGTTCTTCAGCCTCATGCATTTTTTTATATAGCTATTACAGCAATGAATGAAGTGTTGAAAGTATACCAGTTTTTTTTCTTATGGCTTCTTTCACATTTTTGCATTAATTTTTCTTGCTCATCATTTAAGGCATCGAGGAATTTCTGAAACTTTCAACCACAACTTAACAACTGTCACTCTATTATTTATGTGAATTGATAACTATAACTATGACGATGACTGGAAACCTCATCTTTTTGAATGTTCAGATATTGCAAACCTATCCTCAGGAGTCTATCACATTCAGTAACCTTCCACAAATGTTGAATAGAATCCTCTATTTGATCCACAAGAATATCCTGGGTATTCAAAAATCATAACAGTCAATTCTCCCTCAGTGTCTGATCTACTGCTCCACTGAACGTGTGTATGTTTCTGCAGTCCTTTACACTGGGACTGAACTCATCGCTTCAAAAGAGTTAGATGAGCTTTACCAGTGCTTTTATCTACTTGACCTTGTCTTGTATTATACTCAGGTTTTGATTTCATTTTTGAGCGGTAAATCTGATGTCTAATCTTGATTGGCTCCCATATGTTGTTGATATCTATGCTTGGTCTAATTAGCTGATTTGTACATAGCATGTGTGCTGTTTCTTTGTCAGATTTCATGCATTCTCATGGTCACACCAGATGTCTGGTGATTATTGCTGGGGATTGAACGACAGCAAGTCTCCTCAAATCTAAAGCACCTTTCTTGGTATCCTCATAGATCTCAGCTCTGAATAGTCTCTATTTCTCCTTGGATTTCTGGTTCATCCAATCTACTGTCTGATATTTTCTTTGGCACAGCTCCAAGTGCACCAACTATCATGAGCGCAACCCAAGCCTTTGTATTCAACAGTTTTCTTAGTTGCCTTGTAAGCTCCTGGTATTTTCCCAATTTTGGTCTTTCTTTCTTCCATCTGCAATACTGTGGTTGCGATAGCAACCACATTCACAATCTGGCAGCTCCTTTTCACTTTGTTCATGGTTCACATTTCAATTTCCCAGAATATTTTATTATTTTCATTTTCGAGGACAGCATCTAGTTTGTGCTGATACCATTTGTTTACAATGATGAACCCATGTTGCTTGCATGGTCCCCAACAATTATTGCTATTCAAATCTATAGATAAGTTTTCTTCTGCTTCAATATTGCAAAGATCCACCATGTGGTTTAGCTTTATTCTATTAGTTGTGATAAACACAATGAAAATAACACTTTGGCCCTAAAAAATCAGTGAGTCGAAACTTGTCAGTTTACTGATTCCAGAGATAACAGTCAAGTTTAACTGCAGCATAGTAATTTATCGTTTTGCACATTGTGTATATTATATTGTAGATGGTTTTATTATTTTATTGATAGTTGCTTTGGTGTGTTTTTCTTTTGGTTACAAGAATTATATTCCTATTTCTTTCTCTTGTTTCTCCTTACATATATATATATATATATATATATATATATATATATATATATATATATGTATATGTGTGTTTATGTGTACATAAGTATATGTATAGATGAAGCATTATCCAGTGAAAACTTCAGATCAAAATCCTGCTAATAACTATGTGTCAGGATGTGTACTGATTGATGGACTCTCATATATATACACTAGATTATTGATGCTCTCTCTCTCTCTCTCTCTCTCTCTCTATATATATATATATATATATATATATATGTATATATATATATATACACACACACACACACACGTGTATATGAAGCCAGTATCTATACAACATATAAGCTTGAAAAACTTTGTGCTTATGATTAGAATAACTGAATTATTGAATTTGTATAGAAAAGTTGATATAAAGAGACGAGTAGTCTCTTATGAAAGGAGATCAATAATTTATATTCATAACAAGTTGGTTATTGCTTCAGCTGAACTAGAATGTCTATCTGTGCAGGATATTGGCCTGATACATTATAAATCTTGTATATGAACTGTTTTGAATGAATCTATAACTATCTTGCACATCAAAATCTACAAGGGTCAAATTGCATCAGATATCATTATCTCATATCTAATGTGATCAGCATTTTTGTTACTTTCAGATTTTCTCTCTTCTTTTTCTGGCAGCAATGATTTCCAATCATTTTATCTGTATTATAATGTGCAGATTATACACTGATTTACTCAGTGTCCTCATCTTGGTTGTTAAAGTCTTTCAGCTGTTGTATCCTCAAGCCTTCTTTAGATATCTGTCATTGTTGGCAACTTTCTAAAAATTTTGAACTGAGGATAGATTGATCTCATTCTGCTGTCCATGTCAGAGGATATCATGTATCAGTTGATCCTTCCTTGGGATATTTCTTGTCTGCCTCTCCTTCTGAACCAAAGTATATGACTTTTTTGCACTACCCGACCCTGGCATTGACTGCTAAAGAGGTTTCTAGATATACTCTTATCCACTATGAAGACTCTAGTCTGAGTAGATTTTGACAAATATTATAAAGTACAAATAGTCAAAGACTGCAAGTAGTGAATAAATCATAATCAATGTGTGACTTATGGGGACTCTTTCAGACACCGTTGAATTGTCCAATAGGAAATACAGAATAGTAAGACCTTCAAAGACGACCAACAAAGAATTGACAATATTTCTGTCTTCAAGCTTGAAGATGCACATCTCTGGGGTCTTGTTTAGTTCAAACTTGCAGGTGTCATTCCAAAATCCATTTTCTCACTAATGGCAGCAATTCTTTTCTATCAAGTAGCTGTCTGAGAGAATTACTTATCATTGACAGGTGCATTATTTACTAGTCATTGCGAATACCCAACTTCTATCTGAACTTCAATTCAACTTTTAAAAAAGCAGTAAAATTGGAAGTTACTACTTCTGTCCCATAATAGTTGTTATATTCAACTACTTTATGTTACAACTATTATGGGACATAGGTAGTATTATTTACAATGCACTTTTTAAATTGTATGCACTCAGTGATCAGGCAAAGAACCAATGATCAGGCAGAATGAAAATAAATGTCCAATTTTGCTTTGTAAGACCAGAAAAATCTCTTCTGATGAGTAGACAATACTTTTAGCTTTTGTTACCAAATTTCAGGCTTGGTTTGATAAATTGTTTTTGCTTGAATTAGTTTTGCTTTATTTGTGACTTGGATTTTTTTAACAACTTCCTGCACTAGACAACTTAGATTTTTAGAGTTGGTACTTATTCTCTGAAACTTTTGGCTTTGAAAATGTGAAGTGCAGTGTACTTCAAAGAATTTGTACTTATTAGATAAAGTCACATCGTTATCACATTTATATTTTTTTGCTTAATCACAATTTTTGATGAGATTAGGGGGAAAAAATAAGCACATCAAAGTCAAGGAAATTATTCTGAGGGGAAAAAAATATTTTCTCAAATTGTTTGTATTATTCTGTATCAATGAGACGCTTATTCTCTTTTAGTCTTTTTCTATCTAGTTTGCTTCATTGCTCTCTCATTCTGTCTCTATCTATCTATATATATGTATATATATTTATCCACACACACACACACATGTTTTTGTATTATATTTATACACACATACACATATATAAATACACACACACTCACATGTATACATATATACACATGTACATATATATATATATATATATATATATATATATATATACACAAACACGTATAATGGAATGGATCAATAAGTCTATAGCCTGACGCATAATCATTTGCTGAATTTTGATCTGAAATTTTCAGTTATATGATGTTTCAATCTATGTGGTTATATCCACCACTAAAGTAAGTGTATTGATAAGATATAAGAAATTATGTTTAGAAATACAAGTCTATTGCGAAAAATAAACGCTTTTATCATCATAAGACCATGGAGTACTAACGTCACTACTTGCGCGTTTTTGTCTCGATGAATTTATTCAGAGAAATTTTCTTTGCTCCTCCCACCTTGAAAAAAATCTTGATTCATTCAAAGGGTGGGCTTTTGGGGTGGGGTTGGGGGGGGGGGTAAGATATTGAAATTCTTTCGAACAATGAATAAATAGAACAATCATGAGAATTGACTTGCCAAAGTATCTTCAATAACAATTTGTCAATGGAAGTAAGTTACAACTAAGAACGTTATTCCAATTTTCAAAGTATACTGAACTGTGCATGTATACTCTGCTAATATATCTGCGGATAATGTCATAAATATTTTTTCTTCTGTGAGGCTAGTGCTTGGTTCACAGGGAATTATCAAGTAACATAGCAAACAAAAACAAAGCTAAGATTGTTCTTCCTGTCAATAAAGTTGGTTTGTTAAGTTCCAATAAATATAGAATTTCTTTTTACTATCATAGTTTGTTCTTATGATATGATATTATCACTGTACGACCCAGTGCAATTCTTTCTTTCAATAAATTTCTTTAGACTTACAAATTGAAAACATTTATAAAATTAAAAAGCACTCTGTGAAAGCATACCTCAGCCAATGCTGCTCACTATAAACCGAACAAATTTATCAAAAAATGGAGGGAAATTTGAATTTACAAATATTGAATTACTTCCCTTCCATTTTGAATTTAGCCTTCCTGTTATCTATCAACTGTTCATTACTTATTTGCCAGTAGAATGATAAAATCTTGGATCTGCTCCAAAATTTAATCACTCTCTCATAGCCCATGGCCCACAAAATTTCCTTGACATTCATGAAAAACTCTTAAGAGATATCGTGTGAACTTACAGACTCAAGTGAATACAAAGTTGGAAGAGGTAAGAAAATGCAAAAATTCAGACTGAGGAAAAGTAACAATTTTCTTTTGATAACAACTGCAAGTATATATCTGTCTAGGTTTATTCTTATCAATGAATCTATCAAACTCTTTATCTCAGTGTTTGGCCGAGACTATTGAGGCTCACTTCTTTCTACTCCTCCCTTAGGTCTTGGTGAAATAGGAAAGCAGATTTGGCTTTATAGCCTTGGTCTCCTCCTAGCTAGGTAATATAGAAGAGTAGACTGGTTGCTCTAGCCTTGGTTGGTAACCAGTCTAGAATATGGACCACTCTGGTTCCGAACGTAGTATGGAGTCTTTGAGACCAATTGGTCCCACTTCTTTAAAAAGGTCAGATTAGATCAGGGATTGCTGCTGGTATCATGTAATCCAATATAACTTGTCATGTATTACTTGGAGAGGAGATAGGCACCACTGAGTGACTCCTATATCCTCGAGAAATGCTATGAACGGGCTGTACTCACTAAGGCACCCACATGATCTATTGGGTTATGGGCTGAACTGGAACTCTTTCTGCACTGTTCTTAATGATACAGCAAGAACAAGTGAGTTTTCTGAAACCTAACCCCAACTCTAACTTACTCTGAGAATATTCATCTGAAGATCTTCTTGCTTTGCTTTTGTTTATATCAGAACTGAACATAAACCTTTCTGTTCAGTTCTGTTGAATACATTTATCAGCAAGCATGATTATTTGGTTCATGCTTTCACCAGCAAAGAGAAATCTTATATTAAGTCATAATCTTGTGTGACAGACATTTTTCTCTCTCTCTCTCTCTCCTCTTGATTTGATTAATTCCATAAATCTCTGGAACTGTCTGCTAAATGGTTATCCTGGCAATTCAAATCACCAAATTTGTTCTGCCTTATTGAATACATCCTCACTTTGATTTTATTACTAATTCAAGCTTATAAAGAAAGGGTAACATATATGACTTCATTGCAATCGTCGCTTCTACTTCTCCGATTGGTAATAATAATGATATATTTTTTTTCTTAACCATAAAGGTCATTTAGGTATCATGAAAGGTTTCTGTCAATGAATGAATGCCAACACTGTAACTTTATACTGTTCCACTATTTATGACACACATTTCGCTTTGTACAAAGCTTATCATTGTAAGTTCGCAGGTTCTTTCTGGTTAGAGAGACAAAAACTTCAAGTCCATTAGAACACAAGTCACAAAAAGATGCCCAGCTATATTATATTAAATGCAGATAAAGTTTGCATACATGAATAAAAATGTAATAAAGAGTGAATCAATTATGTGATAAATTATATCTTCCTACCTGACTCTATAAGGTGGTCATGTGACATTTATATCTAAAGGTGCCCCATGAATACTTCAAAAGAATGCAAAATCAATCCTAATGATTATTCTTTCTCGGAAGTGATGAATATTTCAATCATTTTTCCATTTTTATTTCTCTACTCATTTCTCTCTCTTCTCTCTCTAAGAGTTAATTGAGATCTAAAGGATATAAATCTGTTTTGTTCATTTTTGAATTGTAATCTGCAAGGTTAAGTAGGTATTCATGTATCAGGTTGTTATATATAAAATGTCATTTTGGGGATAGTAAGATGAAAAATGACATAGATAACAAAAATGGTAAATACTTAATCAAAATATGACTCATTTAAAGCAATATCCTTTCCCAGAAATTCTCTAATGATAATATGCCATCTCTGTGAAATTCCTTTGACATGTGTGATACTATGTTTTGCCAAAAATATCTGTGAAGGATTGGCTGACCTAGTCATTGTCATTGTGGATGTGACGGTCAATCAGTATACAAGTTCATTCAATGGCATCTCACTGCCAACTAAGATACTCCTCTTGAAAGTGTCTGTTCATACATGTGCAGTAAGGTCCACTCTGATTAAGGCTATGCAACCAGTTTTCAAGATATTCGAAGTGTCTAAATACTTTCCAGACAGACCTTTTATGCATTGAATTCCACATAATTGAAAAAGCTTTTGTGTACATCACACTCTCTACGTATACATTTTTGCGAAAATAAAACTAAGGTAGAAGCCAATTAGAAAACCTCAGGACTCTTTGTAGCTCTGTTTCCCTTTGAAACTTCTTTAAACACACCTGTGCAAACATAAACTGGTGCTTAAACCAATCAGTCAATTTCTCAGTATGAAGCAAGCTAATAGTGATTATATCATTCTTCCTAACAGGAATAGTGAATTTACAAGATGCTTTGTATGTTGTCAAAACTGAATGAAAATGAAATAAAGAGCACTCAGAGAATTCAATGTTATTGTCACTAAAAGCTGAAAGAAAATCAGTTCATTGATAGATATGATGAGGGGAGGTAACTGTGTAAGTTTTTATTTTTGGGGAGGTAATTGTATAAGTTTTCCATGTTAGAGACTATTGTCTCTTATATGAAAAAATATTTCTCTGTTGGAGAAAAAAAAAATTCCAGGTCTGTCCCAAAACTTAATCAATTCTTTCTTAGTCTATATACTATTGAAGTTCATTGAAAACTTCTGGAGATACTGTATGGTTGGAAAACATTACCAGATTACCCTTTGAGAGAGAAGCTCTCAATCTGATGTGGCCAGAATGAACATTAAATTTGCAAATGAATAGATAAAGTAGACTCCTCCATGATTAACATTTAATATCCTTCAACAAATTGGTCCGTTATAACATAGATAAATGTAGATGCAGACCTAAGACCATAATTATTAAGTTGCAAATCACCCAAAGTTTTCTTTGCCTTTCTGGGGTTGCTAGGTATATTAACCCTTCAAAATGATTATCAGATTTGATCTAAGAAGGTAAATTCTGGTAAACAGAGTGTGCAGTGCTCAAACGCAAAAACAAGGTTAGTACACAGTTTGTTTGATTGTTAACAAACGTGGGGAAAAAAAAGGACTAACGAATAGGTTAATAAAAATAAGTTTTCATTCTTGAATGAATTAAAAGAAAGAAAGGACTTGAGTTTTCTGTCGACACAAATATGTTTGGAGAGATCTACCGCAATAAGGATCAGGAGAAAGGAAGAGTGAAAGGAAAGGAATGTCCCTTACCAAATGTAAAATAGTCTTTATATTGTCTTTTAATTTTGGTCATCTTGAATATAGCCACTATAATCTTAGGAAATCTGACCTAACTACGTTGAGAGTGTTTAACTTAGATAGGATGTGTTCTTTGAGATGAAAGAAGAATGGATTACTTTTTATGTGTGAGGATGTGTGTGTAAAAGGTAGGTGTATGTAAAAACTATATAAACTATACTAACCAAAGAGAAAGAAAAAATGAGCTTACCACAAGGCTGTCAGAATAGAGAAAGATAGATAGTTTTACTGCCACAGTTCAAAATACTGTAAAGATAATGATCAGTTATCTTATTGGTAGTTCTGCGTGACATCAACAAGGAAGCGAGAAAGAATTTACCATTTCTACAGAGATTTTCAACTGTGTAAGGAATTGCAAGTAGATCCCTACCAAGGATAGATAACTCCATATATGTGTAATTTGGGGGGGGGGCTGGAAAAGGTGGACACTACACCTCAAAGTTAGTGCATTTTAGTGGTACCTCAATTCATGATGTGTACCTACAGTGCACCATTTCAACTAATAAGAAATCACAAACAGACAAACAAGGAGAATTTATACATATATATATCTTCTTTTCTAATAGGAATCATGGAGTAAAAAGATGCTTTATAAGTTGCGAAGCTGAATCAAAAGTGAAAAGTCTTCCAAATCAAATCTTCTCTGATAATGTCTAAATGATTGTTTCATCTCATTTTGTTTGCTCCTCTGTTTTTTCATTTGTGCACTCTTGAGGATTGAGAAAGCAGAGAAAAAAAAACAAGAAAAAAAAACTATCTTCATGAAATATTTATTTTCCATTGTTTCCATTTTTTTTTATCTTTGTCTCTCAATTTCTGAAAATCCACATTAATCAGATTTATTGCCAATTCTTAGGTTAGCAAGTGTTGCGTGTATGTGTATTTTCAGTTCATACTAGACAACCTTGTCGCCTGTTCAGTCACACTGGGTAGTGCAATCTGATGTGACCAGAATGAACTTGGATTTTGATACTTTTTCTGATTAAACAAAAAAGGGAGATTACTCTATAATCAATATTCAATAGTACTCTTGCCTGAGAAATTGGTCATTATAATATAGATAGAAGTGAGCACAAACACAGACCCAATACTATCATTTTTTAGTAGCAAATCACCTTGACTTTTTCTGCATTTTTTGAGTTGAAGCAAACTGAGAACCATGCTATGTGCACATGAGAGAATCGTACCCAACATCATATGGAGAGATCATGAGACAGCACAGTATATCTGAGACAAGACAGCAGTATGCAACATCATAGAAACTGTTGGTAAACTCAAATGGCAATGGGCTGGTCATGTTGCAAGAGTGGTCGACAACCATTGGACATCATGAATCACAACATGAACCTCCAGAGATCATTTGTAAAACTGTAGCCAAAAGGAAGCAAGATGGCGTGTATAAGCTTGATAAATTCAGAAAGTGCTGGCTCTGCAACACCCATGATACAGAGATCTGGCAAATCTTGAGGAAGGTCTATGTCCAAAGACAGATGCTAACAGGTTGGTGATGATGATGCAGGGTACATAGATTCCATACTTCTGGCTATGATGCACAGTTTTGAGTACTCAGAGGTCACAGATAAGCACAATCAGACTTTAATATTTTATAAATATGTTTATCTGGATACTTTCATCCAAGTATGTTAGTATATCACCATCTGACCAGCGAATATACATTCAATTTCAAGTAAGTACAAAAATGGGTCAATAAGTCTGTAACCTGACATATCTTTCCTAATTGCCTTCACTATAACAAATCAATGAGTTTATGATTATCTCATCCACTTTCTCTCCTAGTCTCTTCCTATTATAAACCATCAACCAAGACTGTCAACATAGTCTTGTCAAGTTAGTCTGGTTGGCTACCTATTATGTGTAAAGGCCATAACAAAAGGGCCAGAGAACTGAAAATTTAAACTTTCGTCTAGAAAAAAAAGGTTTGGTTTTGTATATCATAATATCCTTCCCAAGATAGGTTTCTAGCAAGTTTATGATAAATCCATCACTTAGTTTGAGCCTGGCAGCTGTCACACAAAATTCTGACTTTTCAAAGATCACTGCGCAGCAAAATGTGAAAGAAGTGTTTCATTGATCACTCTTTTTCCCAATTTTTCAATTGATTTCCCCCAGCATGGTGCTGCCAAAAGTGTGGATAGGATGTTGACTGTGTTGACCTGTTGTGATGTAGTGAATATAACTAACAAGTATCGAGTGATCATGTATAACAAACACGTCGGAAATGAATACACAATGATCAAAATCGAAAAGGCAAAGCTTAACAAAATAGACCACTACATCTACCTAAGACAACCAGCCTCCATGAAATCCTCAAAAGGAGAAGAAATCAAGCAAAGAGTTACTCTAGGATGGCAAGCCTTTAGTAGAGCAAGCTTAACCTTCAAGAGCAAGAAATCCCATGTCCAAAAAAGAAGTCTCCTATGGAGCTGAAATATGGAACCTAACCAAGAGACAAATCCATAGACTGTGAAGCATGCAACATAAACGTGAGAGAATAATGCTCAACATCTCATAGAGAGACCACTAGTCAGCATAGTATATAAGGGGAAGAACAAGAGCCCGAGACATCATAGAAATCATTAAGGAAACTCAAATGGCAATGAGCTGGCCATGTTGCAAGAATTGCAGACAACCAATGGACATCACAACTCAGAACGTGGATCCCAAGAGATTATTGGCTCCATGACGCCTATGACAGATGTGACAAATCTAGGTAAAGGTCTATGTCCAATAAGGGACAAAAAAAGACACCTGACGATGATGATGATTGGAGAAATTTCAGTTAATCAAAAATGCAAAATAAACCAAAAACACTTTTCGTTGTAAGAGATGTTTTCATTCAGATTTAGAAGAGAGTGTTGTTTCTGGGTTGACTAAAACAGAGATTGAGTGTGCAAGACCTAGAAATCTCATCTTAGCGGCACTTTCCCAGGTTGGGATCCTCTGTCCACTCTCTCTTGGCAGTCTCCCTCTACTTTCAATTTGTTGTCTTTATTTATACTGTTTTGGAGGATAAGCTTGGTCCATATCAGCTGCGCTGACCACGTATATGTCACTCATGAATTCATTTATGATTCTACATTCCTTTTGGAGTTTTATTGAATTTTTGTCTCAATGATATTCGACAAAAACGATTTAGCTTTTTCCGAGGATGTTCTGGAATTCCTCTAAGTGAGAAATATTCTTATTCTCTTGTTGATATTCTCAATTGTGTCATCAGCTGGATTTGAAATGACAACCATGGGGCATGTTTGGATCTGACAGGTGATTTGTCCTCTTCATTCTTTTCTACTGTTATTGTAAATATAACATATATGTCAAATTGACCTACAGCTGTGATTTAGAATATGACATATATTTTTCTGTTTGGCAAAATGATATTTTTTGTGTACTTATTATTGTTGGAGAATATACCATACACTCTCTTTATTATCTAATGAGTCTGTCAGTCTCTCTCTCTCTCTCTCTCTCTACATATATATATATATATATATATATATATATATATATATATATAGGAGGAATGATCAATAAGACTATAGCCTAAATATATCTATTAACTGAATTTTGAAATTTTCATTGTTGTATTATGAGAATTCTTTCTTCTTATACAATTAGTAACAAAGATGTTCAGATGTGCTCTCTTCTTTCTGATACTTTTTTGAATTCTGTTTCTCATGGTGGGAGTATTATTAGCATAACACCTTGAATGCAGAAAATCAACCGAGCACTTCATATCTCACTTCATATCTCATCGTCTATACCCTTCTCTGGATAAAAATAAGATGACTAATGGTAAAGGAAAGTTGTTGCCAAGCGTAAGAAGACACGTTCTTGCTCTTAAATGTAATAGGACAAAATCAAAAATTATTTTATGTAGAACATGCTGTCTGAAATAGATATTTTTAATTTAAAAAATACTTACACTCGAGATAATCTCTTCAGGAATTAGGGTACTTGCATTTTTTGATGATTTGAGGATCATTTTTGCCTATGCAATATTATAGTAGATATTATCTGAGGAGTGTGTTTTCTGTATTTCTTTCTATCATATGTTGTTAAAATGTTATATTTTTCTATTTTTCAAAATGAGGTCTTTTCAATATCATCTATTGTTATTATATGATTTTTTTTTTCTCTTTTGCAGAGACCACACCTCATGCCCCATACAATGTGACCGTTGTAACCAGTTTATTCACTGCCAAAGTAGAGTGGATGCCTGCCTATGATGGAGGGCTGGAACAAAGCTATGTTATTTGGTAAGTTCATATTGAAATATTACAGTTATTTGTTGATAATTTTCTGTAGTGAAATGAACAAGAAAAATAAGAACAGCTTTGTTTTTATATGTGTCAATCCTTGTAATAACAAAATTGTATTAATGTCAGATTAGAAAAGAGAAACTGTAACTTCTTTGAAAGGTTTTGAAAAGTCAAATTGAATTTCATTGGTAATCATTATTGTAAGCTTTCCAAATAATTATGATAGGATTTGAATTAACTGACCAAATGACTTTGTTTACAGTGGCAGATTCAAACTTCTGCTTGGAATTCAAAACAATGCTCAGCATTATCCAATTTGAAACTAGCAGTGTTCTTGATATCATCAAACTAGCAGGTTGTGCCTACAAACAAAGGGATTCTATTTGCTGTAGTACTTTTGACTCTGGTTTCCTTCTATTGATTTACAGCCTCAGTCCAAGATTCATACTGTTCTCAACACAGGCATCTTTTAGTAAGATGGATCTGCATTTTTCTCTGATTTGATATGTTATTCTCCCCCCACTTTCAGGGCATCATGGGGATATGCCCATTTGTTTGTGATGTGACATAACGATTGTATATTGATGCAGTCCTTGAGAATTCACATTGTGAATGAATATATATATAACTCAAGAAGCTGTATTTGAAAGATATACATGTATGACACCTTAGTACATACAATTTTATGTATAAAGTTTGTGTGCTTAAGAACAGTATGCTTGTACACATGTATATACTTACATTCATATAAATGTGTGATAGTGTATATATGTTCTCATCTCTAGGAACTTGTTCAGATATGTAAATGTATGTTTGGATACACTCACATTATATATGAGAAACATAGACACTGTTTCAAACCAAAAACAATGATCTTCTCACTAATATATTGCACTTTTAGGTATAAAATGATTCTTGATTTGACTTTTATGGCTTGTAAGAAAAATAAATATCAAACTGTCTGACTATTTTATGAACAGTTTGATCCTAATAGCAATAAAACCAATAATATGAGTGACAGTTAAAGCCTATGTTTCTTATTCCTGTTTATTTCTTTCAAATCCCATCATTTATCTCCAAATTTTCTCCTTTTTTTTTCTTTTTTTTTTCACTTCTAATCCTCTAGTAAAATAATAATTAAATTTTCTGTGTATGCACATTAAAAAATACCTTTTGGTTATCTCCCTTTAGGAGTATTTGTTGTTTTTAGAAACCATCAACCAAAACTGTCAACATTGGTTTTTTCACTTTTCAAGTTGGTCTGATTGGCTATGTATGCATGTATGTATGTAATATATGATATTTTTTAAGGGTTTTCTGCAGCAGTATGACCATAGATGGCTGGGCCTGTGTGCAGAATAATCCTCTAACCCAAACAAAATTTTAAGATAAAGTGCAGCTTGCCCAGGGCTGATCCTACCTCTTTAAACCAAGTATCTTTATTCTATGGTGCACTGAGAGGGCGCAAAGAGGAGCAGGGCCCCTAGTTCATACGTTTGACAGAATAGTCATCCTCCTAATAGATGCCTGAAATAGTTATGGGGGTCTTCTACCCCTTTGCGAGAATATTTCATCAGTAAGGCTGACCTGTGGTTAAACCACAGGACATGAACATATATATATACATAGGTATTTTGAACAAGTACAAACAAGTACTAATGAAAGAATGATAGTTATAGTGATGGTTGAGTTCCTATTGTCCTCTCTCAAGTAAAAGCACCCTCTTCCATTATTATTCCTGTTTATTAGATTGCAAGATTAGGTGTTGAGGGAGAAGAGAAAAGATTGAAGGTATGAGTAGAATGAATTATAATCAGAAAGACAAGAAAATTGATAGTATAATGTTAATATTCTGAATATTCATACTACTTGTTGAGAGGAGATTTTATTAAAACAATTATTGGGGTAAGTAATGTTGCCATGTATTTGCTATAGAAAAGGTTGAAATAATCAGTTGTTCATGGATATTATTGTTCTTGTCAATCAGTGGCATCCATACAAACACCAGACTGTTCTCAATGGCATTGTCTCGTTGGCCTCAGGGGTAATCAAATATAAGAACATCTGTAAGAATTACCTTACTCTGACGAGAAGAATGAGGGAAAAGAGAGAAAGAGAATGAACATCGGTCTTGGTAAATAGGAATAATAAAACTACATTACTCTGCTTTCCTTACGTGTCAATAGAGCCATACAGTCAAAATTGGCCTCATTAGCCATCTTCAAATGCACAATTGAATCAATGTTGGCTTTCCCCGCTGTCAGAGACACCCAAGAAAAATAAAATTTGAGAGAAATTCTGTATCGAGAAGTTTCCAATATTTTTGCAACAACTTTTTTCATTGTTCCTGTAGACACAAGCACAAAACTAGGAGCAATTTTCATTCATGAAGATTTGCACTGTAACATTACTACCCTATGAAAAACATACTAAAAATGAGAAAGTGCTACTGATGGGTGGAGTACCTTTCCCTCTCCTTTTCAGTCAGTCAGTTTTCTTCTGATGTAACCCTGGAGACCAAGTACATTATTTTTTTTTTTTTTTTTAAGCATAGTCCACACTCAATGGCTGTCTAGTACACTGTTTATCCAGTCTTCTTATATATTCAGTTGTCCTTCATAAATACCCTTTAATTAGGATTCAGTATCTACTTAATTGATAAAAACAATTTCTTCAATTTTTTCTTGTGAACATAGGAAACAATGATGTATTCTGTATTATTGAGTTTTTAGCATTCTCAGCACTGAAAAGTTCAAGTTTATGGCGAACAAAGGATGTCAAAGACATAATGGATGGATTTGAATTTTGAAGGTTATATGATACAGCTTACATTTGTGGCAAAATTATACAAATATATCTGTACTTTGCATAAATTAATCACCACAGCCCGTGCATGTACCAGAATTAATTACCTAAAAAATTATCTTTCATCTAAAATATATCTTTCATATTTTGAAAAAATACATACCCTAGATTTGGACGTTATTAGTCCAAAATGATCATAGAGACCCGAAAAAGCACATTTTTAGGTGAAAAAAAAAGTCAAGTTTTTTTGTAGCCTGCCAAAGATGACCAGGAGCACCCAGTGATACATAGAGGAGCAAAAGATAAAATCTGTAGTCCACTTGGCTGGTTGATTTGGCAAGCCATTTTTGAGGCCACGGTGATTCAATAATGGTTATGTGACTTCATATTGTATTCAAAATGGCCACAAAATAGTTGGAAGCAACTGATGCATCCTCCTGATTAGAATCATGCTCAACAACACATGGAGAGACCTTGAGACAGCACAGTGTATTGGGGAAAGAATAGGGGTTCAAGATATCATAGAAACCATTAGGAAACTCAAATGGCAATGAGCTGGCCATATTGCTAGAATGGCAGACAACTAATGGACACCACAACTCACAACATGGATCCCTATAGATCGAATGCATGACTGAGGCCAGTAGAATATAAGATGGCGATACAAACTAGACAGATTCAGAAAATATTGGCTCTTCGATGCCCATGATAGAGAGGTTTGGCAAATCCTGGGGAAGATGTATGGAAGATAAGAGACTAATGATGATGAAGTCTAAGGATGGAACCTGCACATCAGAAGTCCCCATTCAAATCACCACAATCACTGCAATGATGGCCAGAGTCAAAAGAGTGTGAAAGAGTAACCCTGGCATTGTTACCAAGAGCAAGTTTTTCAAATCTCTAGTATTCTCTACTTCCTGCTGTATTGTTATGAGTCATGGACATTTCTGGAAGAAACAGAAAGACAAATCAAAGAAATGCCTCAGGAATATTGAGCTTTCATATTTCCCTCTTCACTCTTGATGCTGTAAACCACTTAATACAATTCCTGACAGTGGAACTTTTCTGTGAATAGAATTTTTTAAAAATTAAGATATTTACCTAAAGGTAGAACTTTGATCAGTAGTTATTGCTCTTGGTAATAAAATTCAAATTTTCTTACATGAATTTAACTGTTTGGTTATATATATTATCTTTACTTAATAGTATTTATTTGCCTCCCCATGGGGTAACAATGTGACATTAGGTTGAGATTTGTGTAGGGCCCTTCAGCACAACTCAGGCATTGGTGTTTGACCCTGACCCTACCCTTTTAAGTTCAATAGTAAGGATTGATTATTTGCATTTTTTTTCCCAAGAACAATCCTTTAGCAAGTTAATTTATCTCACCATATTCAATTGGACCTTCATTTTCATTTCTCCATTTTCTTCTGAAGGTTTCGATGCACCAACTCAGCGGAACCAAACTGGCAGACAATTCGAGTTCCTCCTGGTGACAAGACATCATTCATTGTCTACAGTTTAGAGGCTGATACAGTTTATGAATTTATGGTTTTGGCCCGTAATTCTTTGGGTGATGGCTTATACAGTGATCATGTATTCGCAAAAACACTTGGTAAGTCTTGTCTTCTCTGCATGATATTGTTATTACTGCCTGCAAGCTTCTCTAGTTCATATATTTATTGTATGTATATATATGTATATATATATATATATATATGTATATGTATATTAACATTAACCTTTATTATTATTATCATTATTATTATTATTATTACCATTATGACATCTGAAGTATACTCAATCTGTTCCAACAGGTTTTGTTTCAAACATTTTTTCCCTCTTAGTTCTTCGAATCGTTTCTTATTGATTTCTGCATTAACATCACTGGAAGTGAAATCCGCAATAAGAGACGGTTTCCATGTTGTATTATTACCAATATTCTTTGGGGTTTTTTTCAAATCATTTTATTTTCTCTCTCTTTAAAAAAAAACCTTGTTATTTACTCTCTCCATTATTCAGAATATGATGTACACGTGTTTCTCACAACCACTCAGACAACACACTTGAGGAATTGATTCAGTTGTAGTTTGTTGCCCAAGGGAGGTAACACGTCAAAGTTACTGTAAATGCTTGTTGATAGCAAACCAAGGTGCCAAATTAGCCATTTTTCTCGAGTTCTGGCTGGTTTTTCCAATTTAACCGATAAAAATTTACGATAGCCAAAATCTGGCAATTTAAAAAAAAATGATCAGTAAGTTTAATAGGTGAATGAAGAATTTTTATTAATAGTTTGTTCTGCAGTATTAGTGTATGATTTTTGTTTTGTTCACTTTGAATGAATAATATATATATATACATATATATATATATGATATTTTTAGCTCTGAAGTTAGCTAAAACCCGAAAAATATAGCCCATTTAAGCCTTTTTTAAAAACAACTATACTTGACAACACTGTAGACAAACCTATTCGAAATTGCAACTAAATAGTATTCAACGAACACACTGATGTTTACAATAGTAAATTCAGCTCCCATAATTGTGATTCACTTCCAGATTCAGTGTAGTCTCTATTAACCAAGGCTAATATAACAAAAAAGAGGTATTTGAAAAAGCTGTTGAAAAAAAGATATTTGACTGATTTACTTTTTTTTCTCCCACTATATTTTTTTTGTCATTCATTTCTGAGCATTTTTCATCCCCTCATAAAAATCTTTTGGTAAGTACCTTCTTGTGTACTAGTAGATAAAGCAGATTGATTCCTGAAGTGTTGATATTCAGCAAAGCAAATTAATTCAGCTGAATAATAGGGATATTATTGTATACCTCATGTTAGACTGAACTAAACAATCAATTCTTTAAGATTTATATCTCTGAAACTACCAATTTTGTATAGCTTGTAACAGAAAATAGTATTCTGCTTCAAAACAAAATAAAAATTCTTAGACATAGTCTGGTTTAATTTGTATGCAAGAATTTTTTAAAAATGTACAAAATCACATACATTCTCTGATAATATATCTTTATTATTAATATATCTCTCTAATTTGCATTTAAAAAAGTTTTAATGGTGTGAAAATCTTATAAAAGAATGTATTTGACAAAATGGATTTAAAATTATGCTGATTTCTATACTATATATGTAAATTTTACGAATATCAGAATAACAAAAAGGAGAGCGTGTTTTCCTTTTTAGCTACTGGTTCCTAAAGTATGATGTGCTAGGAAAGTTGTAAAGTTTCTTTTTAAGCACTAACAGACCAAGCAAATAAGACTATCATAGGTGCAGCTCTACTGTGGTACTTTTGGTAGGCTTGGTGTAAACTTTGGGTGTCTCCATGTTGTGAGAGAAAAAAAAATGCAGACTTTTGGTGGTCAAGAAGATCTACGTGTCATTAAAACAGCCATAAAAGATGAAAAGTGCTGAGACCATAATTTCATTTTTATTAGAAATTGTCAACAGATCCTTGAGTTTTCAAGCTGGTCTAGTTAGCTAGCTGGCTGTGTATTTATTATGTGTACAGGCGGCTCCCATAGAGCAAAAGAGCTGAAAAACATTTACTCCTTATTATGTCTAGAAAAAATATTTTTTTGTTTTTTTTTTAAATTCTCTCCCTATATAAGTTTTTAATGGGGAGTTTCATTTGCAATGTAAGTTTATCCCTGATTGATCCCTTAGTTTGTATCTGGCAGCAGTCATGCTTGTTTTTTAAAAATTCAGACATTTCAGTGATCACTGCGTAACAAAAGGTGAGGCAAGTAACTTATTCATTGATCTCCCCTTGTTTCCAAATTATAATTGATCATCTTCAACATAGCACGCTGCCAAAAGATTTGGTCATGTGACAGTTTCTATTAAGTGACTAACCAGACCAGCATTTTGCGAATCATTTTAGGGGTGTGTCTTTAGGGCTGGGTCAAAAAGAGTAGCCGCAAATTAGTACTCCATTCATTTCACACACACTGCTCAAAATCCCTGAACTTTTGGGCTGCACTTTATACGTTGCTTCTTTTAATTTTGATATTTTTTTTACTCACCTTCGTTTTTTGTTGGTGACAAATGTCACCTGAAGAAGCTCTGAGAATGAAAGGGCCAAAAAGATATGTCAAAAACAGCAAAGATGAGAAAATTAGTTATGAAAATTTGTGTAATAATGGCAATAACGAATCTCAGAAATCCAGACATGGCATGGCAAACTAGACATGTTCAGAAAGTATTGGCTCTGCAACGTCCATGATGGTCTGGCAAATCCTGGGGAAAATCTATGTCCAACGAGAGAGACTAAAAGGCTGATGATGATGATGATCATCATCATCATGATCCTGATCCTCCAGCTCTCATGATCTAGACTGTGAAGTACTTTAATGAGCATTGGTTTTAAATCATGTCTTCAATTTAAAGAATGGGACATGTGCAAATAAGTACTTTTGTTCATTGTGAGAAGCTTTGATGTGAGTTATTATTTACTAAACTCGGCTTAGTTTAGTTGCAAGGCCATGAGCATGGGTTATCTAGTAAGGATCAAGCTTTGATGTAAGTTATGAATTTTACACTGGCATCAAATGCCTTAAGACAACGTTTTTACAATCATCTTTGATTTTAGTTGCAAAGAAGTGGCGATGCCTCTCTTACTGCCAATCACTTGCGGATTATTTTATATGTGTTTAGTGGTTTATCCGATCTACTCCCAACACAGGTAAATATTTTCTTGATCTTATCTGCCCTAAAAGAAGATTCAGATGCTGGAATTTAGGTCTGCAACATTACAATCCAATTTGACCATGATCTTTTTCTTTGTATCAGGCAAGTACTGTTGCGCTCTTATAAAACTCATCTGAACCTTTCTGATCTCTTACAGTGCAGCACTTTGCACTTATAACAAGTATTAGAAGGCACCAAATTTATAAACAGCCTTTTGTATACTACACTTGTATTAATCTAAAGAGACAAGCTATTTTCAACAAGGTGTGACTATTATTGTATTTACTCATGTTAAATGACAGATGAATGCCTGAAATTTGATATAGAAAATCAGTTGAAATTGTTTGGTAGCTCTATACAAGAGTGTAAATAAAAACGATAACATATATACATATATACATATATTGTTAATAGTTTTGAGAAGGATCATTAACATTCGAAGAATTTTTCAAATGATTGAATTCTTACTTGATTGTGTTGTTAACACAACATTTAAGTTGATCCAATCTACGGCCTCATCCAGATGTACTATCATTTACCATCGTCACAGTCCAAAACTGCACCTGAAGAAGAACTTAGAATTGATTGGCTCAAATGTTGTTGACAACACAAACTACAAGGCATTCAATCGTCCGAAAAACTCTTTTAATATATTACTGATTTTTAGCTTCAAAAAGAGTCACAAAATATTCAAGATCACATTATAATCAAGTAAACATGATAAATAACAAGATTTGGCTTATGCTAATTGAACTGCAGCATGCCTGTGCAAACTACATGCTGTTCATTGGCCGATGAAAAAGCATGAACAACTTCTAAAAGTTTCAATCATGTCTTCAGTTGGCTTTTAGATTTTTTTGTTCTTTAAAAATCAAGCAATGAGGCAATTAGAAAATTTTGGTGAAATAAGGCAAAAAAGCTACCAAATCTTCTCATGTTACTTCAGTTTATGAATGCATGTCATGTACATATCTGTTTAAGTAGCACAATAGATTTTCTACAGGTCAAGAGGATGTCACAGATAATAAACGTTGTGGACATCTATGCACATCAAGAACTGGCAAGAATGTTAAAAAAGTCAAACAAATCATTCCGAATGATCAATGACCCATCTTTAGAATGATTGCAGAAATTGTCTTCATCAATAAAGTTGTGGTTCTTGATGTGCATTGGTGGATGTCCACTTTAATAATATAAATCATATTATCGTAAGTTGAATCTTGCCTGATCTCAGAAATATACACAAGCTTGATCTCTCTATTTTGCCTATGACTGGGTAAAAAGCAGCAAAATTATAAATTTCTCCTCTAAATATTCCCTGTCATCAAAGGAATGTGTTGCAAATTATCATCACCTGAGACAATGGAATCAGCAGACTAAATTCAAAATCCCGGTCACAGGTTCTGGTATAATTTTTGTACTAAAGCAATTGAGAAAAACAGATCCAGCTTTCCCTAAACCCACTCCCATTACCATTTGTCTTGACCCAGATCTTATTGCTGGCACATGACTCTGGGAAACACGGAGAGTGAGGAATTGGCATTTTGGAGAAGTTTTAAAGACACTGGAATAACAGAACAAGAACCATAAGTTCAACAATGCATGTGCTATCTGTGATTTCTTATTTCATAGGGATACTGAACAAAGTAGTAGTAGCATTACTTGTTATGGTAGTAGTATTAGTAGCAGGAGGAAGATAAGGGTTCACCTGAAGAACTGGCTATTTAAAAAAAAAACAATTATTAAGTTGAAAATAAAGTAAGTGTATGATTTTTATCAATAATTTGTTCTGATCTTAGTGTATGGTTATTTTACTTGACAAGTGGGCATTGAATAGGTGTATGAAACATTCTTAGCTATAAAGTTAGTTGGAAACTGAAAAGTTTAGCTGATTTTAGCCATTTTTGCTGACAGTTTTAGTAATCAATAACCAACAATACTTGGCATCACTATGAGAAGCATACAGTTGATACTTCATCTATTGAAAACATTACTCCTCTAATGACTTAATAGCCGCTAGTAAATAAAACACAACCCCCCCCCCTTCCTCTTTCTATTATCAAATATAAGTAGGACCGACCAACCGAAAAGTGTCTTATAGAGTTTTGTCAACACATCTGAAAATAAAGCTTGATCTTTAAAAATATTTTAAATTCAGAACATGTTCTTTGAAACGAAAAAATTTATAATGAATCAATGGAGAGAAAGAAAATATTGGAGTAAGTATCACCAGGGAGGTATTGAGTGGTCTAATGATTACTGGTCCAGAAAACGGAATTGCTGAGTTTGAGTCTCGGCTGAGGCTGCTTGCATCCACTTTGCATTAATGCCCTTGGGAAAATAACAGGGTAGTTGAAGCCCTTTAGCCCTGTAAAGCATACAAGGTTATTCTGACAGGGAAAAAAAAACTACTTCTTGGTAGTTGCCATAGCTGATCCCAAACCCAGTTGAGAAATGGTGTTTGACCAACACCCTAGCCCCTTGAAAACCTTGCACTACAAGGAGTCGAGAGGAATAAACAAACAACAAGGTCTAACAGGAGAGTTAGAGGCTCATAAAGAATGTTGTTAAGTTTCAATTGTTGATATAGATTATGTTATCTCTATTATAAATCATTGATTTACCGTGCCTGTTTCTTTTGAAGTTATTTGTTCCTCTCTTTTCTTTTTTTTTCCTATGTTCTATGTTTACACCCTTATATAATCACTTTTAGTCAATGATTGGTAGGGCCCAGGTGGCATTGCTTGTAATTGTGAGATAAAGGAAGCTTGTAAGCTATGAACTTCTGGAAATTGCTTTCTCTCATTTCATCTTTCAATCAAATTAGGCTTCTACATTTAGACTCCAATATGTAGCTTATGCAGACATTCCTACCAGAGAAGATGCGAGGAGAAAAGGAAAAATAATGATTCCTATGCTTTCAACTAATATAACCCATTGTATCCAAGAAGCTCTTCATAGACCCCATTAAGCCAATTAATGATATATCAGTTTTTAAAGTGATGATTATGGTGACTAAAATAAACCATCAGTTATTTGCCTCAGATATAACCTAATAAGCTGTGAAGTTAACTCCTTTTATGTAGGGGACAATAGATTCATTCTTTTATTAGTACATTTACTCAACCGTAATCAGATATATCAACCAGCACATATTTTAATGACAATGGCATACAGCAATCTGCTATTTGTGATATACAAACTTGCTTTTCAATCCATTACTCGTTTAGTGAGTTCAATCATCAGTACATGCTCCCTCATGTGGCCCTTTGCCAGACTAAGCTAAGCTTAGTAAATATCTCTGATAGTCTGCTTAGAAATTCAAATAAGTTTGTGTGTAATTGGTTAATAGTCAATTTGCTGAACTTATCAATTTAATCGATTAGTTAATCACCCATCATTTTACTCATAGTTATCATAAGAGTACTACAACAGGCTCAGTTGATGGCTGCTGATGCCATATGTGTGACTAAGTTGGAAAGGCAAGGGGAGGAAAAAAATTAGGTAGTTCAATTAGTGAAGGGTGAGGGAAAAGGGAAAGGTACTTCAATGAGAGGCTGGGAAGGAGTATGGTCTGATGGCTTCTACTGATATTATAAGTGTAACAAATGCAGTTCATATTCTTATGATGATTAAGTCAAAATCTATCATTTTTATTTTGTCTTTCATAAACTTTGAGGTTATCATTAGATCTTGATTAACAGGTAGAATAGTTACCTGACACTAAGTGAAATAAATCAGCAAATTTTAAATTTTCATTTATCAATAAAATACACATGCATACATACATACGCACTCCTATATGTGTACCTATGTGTGCATGAACACATATTTTCTTTTGATAAGTCTTTTTCACCATGTCTGTCAAGAACACTTATAAATTTCAGCAAAGTGAAACATTTTCAGTTTTATTTTTAGAAAACCAAAAATATTGGCCGAAGAGCTTGAAGAACATTAAAAGATCATTTCATCACTTAGACTGCATTTATAAAGATTTTTTTTGTATATTACAATTCTGTGGTGTGCTTATTTATGCAGACTAACATTCAACCTAGCAGTTGAGATTATCCTTCAGACTAGAAAGCATCATCCATTTTGTCAGAATTGCAAATATTCGTCTTACTGACTTCTTAATCTTAATTCTCATTGCAAAATTTTGTTTGGTAAATTGTTACTAAAATACAAAGATATGTTTGAGGGAGCAAATTATCTGTATTTTTTAAAGATTTCATTTCATTATGATTTAGTCTGGTATTCTCATCTGGTTTGTTGTAGTCACATTATTTTGGCTGTTATATCCTCCTGGTTTCTCCACGTACTTGTCGTCAGTAATGTTCTTGGAATTTCAAACTGAACCCGTCATTCTATCTATGGGGATAGACTGTTCTAATCAAGTTTGCACCTGGAGAAACTGGATGGTTCTACAGCCAAAACGCTGAGACTATAACAACCAGTATATGATAATGATAACTCTTCAACTTAGAAATGCAGACAGAAGATTTTTGTTTGTTCTATTTTTTTTTAAATTTCATTTTAAAATTATTCTAAAAATGTCTGTTAATTCTAAATTCTGATGCGTAAAATCAATGTATCTGAACTTCACTTTTTTTTGTCTCTGACTTTCCAATGGCAATACAATTTTTTTTCCTTTCCTTTCGTTGTTTCTCAAACCTGATGTGTGAAATGTTATGAGAAACATGTCTTCTTTTTTTATTCCAGGCGATCACTCTTAAGTTCTTTTTAAAGAACTCCATTGAAAAGTTAATCATTTATCCAAGTTTTCAGTTTTTTAATCTTGAAATTTCCCAATAAGCTTATAGGTCTGTCTGGCCTGTTATGTTCTTCTCTGTCTCTTTCGTGTTTTTTTGTTTTTTTTTTCTGAGTCTTTCGATGTCTTCTCTACGAATATTTCTAAACTTTATTTTTGAAGAAAACAATGCAACATCTTACCATTTGTTTGTTTTATGATTTTTCATTTCAGTAAAAAAAAAAAAGAAAAGATTTCTGTTATTCTGTCTGTCTATGTCTTTAATTTTATTTTTTTAATATTTTCGCTGTTTATACTGAGTGATTAAAAAAAGACTGTTTTTCACCATTTCAAAAAAATCTGATCAACTTAGATATTTGTGCAATTGTTTCACATCTAATCTGTATGTTTCTATTTTTAGAAAGACCAAAAAAAAATTGTTTCATTTTTTTTCATGTATATCTCAGGATTTTTTTTCGTAACAAATTGTGATATATATTTTTTTCTTGAAAATATCAACTCTGCCGCACAGAGAAGCAAAGTCGCGAACACATACACAAAAGCAAATACACACGCTAAAACATACGGATATAGATGCTTATATATAAGCAGAATCATAAAAATATAGGTCGAAAACATGCGCATTGCGATTACTTATATACATCACCTGCTGGTGAAGTGTCTGAAATAGGAGTTGCTGATGTGCGATTAGAATTTTATGTTTAAGTATATATACATATGTGTTTACTAACACACCCCAACTTGTGCAAGCATAACATTAGAACTATATTGGTTGATGGAAAACTTTTACAGTATTTTAATTATTTCCACTGAGCATAAGTCAAATTTTTTGTAATTCTAAAATTGTAGAAAATTTTTATGGAAGCAAAGTATCATTATTTTAGGTGGGTGGGGTTTTCTTGATACTCATGTGTGTATGTATATTGCGTGTATGTGTATATATATGTATGTATACACATATATACAAGGGTGAGGAGAAAATATTTTGATAATTGATTGATGAAAAAGAAGCCATACTGAACACAATTACAGGACCTCAAAATCATGTTCGGATAGTCGATGTGTGGATAACCTAGGCTTGACTGTGTGTGTATATATATATATATATATATATATATATTATGAAACATGATGTGTTTGTCAAGCAAATCCTCATTCTACTATATTTATTTCTCTACTCTTAACCAACAGAAAATCTAAAGTTTAATGTATTGAGCTCTCTATGAAATAAACCCACCATACATTAGGTATTGCATTATATTATATTATATTGCATCCTTGATTTGTACTGTGTGTGTATGTATGTATATATATATATATATATATATATGTGTGTGTGTGTGTATGTCCCCATAAATATTTACTTGGTTCCCCATCTGGGAGACAAAGTCTTTTCCAGATTCCCTAAAAACTTGCGAACATTATGCAAACACCTGGCTGATTGGACAATCAACCTCTATGTATTTATATAAGGCGAGCATGTACCTTTTGCATGGGATCTGACAGCGCTGCCAAAAGCCCAGACCGCATAATCTGCGAAGGTTTTCTGCCCGCGTCTTCGTTATTCTCCATCTAACTCCTAATTTACAAATTTCAAAAATTCCCAGACACATCCCTCCACCGAATTTCAATTGTCACCTGCCTCGCAAAGTGTATCACAATCACCAACCACTAATACACTTGAGGCTCACCTGTAATTACATTTGCACACCTCTAGATATGTGGCTACAGGTCACTCCAAAAACACACTTACCTATCAACCTATGTATACCTACCAATGTATCATCCACACAACTAACCAACCTAGCTTAGTAACATTTATATTTATTCATTAACACAAATTACATACATTAACGTATGTATAAACATGTGGTTGTTCTCCCTCTGATCAGTCTTTTTCAGCTATTTTTAATCTTTGAATATAATTCTGTTTTGAAAAGTATAACCAAATAAATGATTATTATTATTATTTCTATCACTACATACCTGTCAACCCTTTCAGCTTTAAACTGTATGATAATAAAAAATGATTCTTATCAAGCAGTCCTTTTTTCTTTTTTTCTCAAAAATTTTATCTTCTTTACAGGTTTTCTCTGGGATAAAATCACCTAAAATTCCCATGAGACCTGCAGTTATTTCTATTTTTATACATTGTTTTTAACTCTTAAATTCATAGACCACTTGATACTGCTCAAAATTGACAGTGGAGCTCTTTGGTGGAGGAAACTATTTTTTTTAGATTTATTATGCCAGATGGAATAAAAGAATAAATTAAGTAATTCACTTAAATCTAAAAGGGAGATAATTTTGACTGGTACTTATTTCCCTTGATATTAAATTTGAATTTTTTTATATGAATTTAAGAGTTTTGTTTTGTTTTGTTTTATTTTTTTGGTATATAATACTGGTTTTACTGGCTCACCCTAATGGATTTTGTTTACAAGTTTTAATGGGCAGAAATCCATTTTTCTTGTTCAAAATAGGGGAAGATCATAAAGGTTGACAGGTCTGTTATTATTATTATTACTATTATTATGATGATGATGATCTTGACTCACCTTTTTTTAATGGACTGACTTTGCTGAAATATCTTAATGTATTTTAATCTGTGAAGTTTTATTTATTTTCTCAATGTTCCATTCTTCGAATCACACATTGCCTTAATTTCAGTTTTTAATCCAGGTCTTAAAAACCCAAACCAAAATTCTTTTCCCATGTTTAAGAATGTTTATGTATGTATGTAAGTGTGTGTGTGTGCTTCTAAACTGTAATGTTGTTAAATATACACTTTTGTTACATTCATTGTATCTATCTATGTATATATCTATGTATGTACCTGTTTTGTACATCATAACATTTTCATGCGTTCTATTTGATAGCCTGACGTAAAACACAACTGAATTGTTCTCACATTTTCTCGTTTAAAACTTTTTCTTTTCTTTTTTCTTTTGAACAATGTTTTTGATAATGCTTCTATTTCTTAATCCAAATTTCCTTAAATCTGATTTTTTTTTAATCCATTTTGTCTTTTCATGTTATTTGTTTTTGTTTTTTTTTTTTTTTTTTTTTTTTTGATGTTTCTGACCATGGGCATCCACTGGGGGCAGGGTGCAAAAAGGGCATCAACCCTCCCCTGGATCAGGCTTTCTCATCGAGGGCAAGGAGGGCTTGAAAGTTGGAACCTAATAGAGGATCAGTGGGTCATTATATACAGTGACAGCTTAGGACTTTGAGTCACAGTTTAGGCTCTTTCTTTTCCTTTGCTTGACCACCAACGCCCAGATGTATTTTTTCCCCATACCCCCAATATCTTTCTCCCATGGAATGTATCCTTTTGCCCCGCCCCGGAAATGTGGCAGCGGATGCCCATGTTTCTGACTCTCTATCTCTTTTTTTCTGTAACTTTCTAGCTTTGTTCTCCCAAAGAAAGTTATCTATGTAAAAGGTTTTCTTTGTCTACCTGGTGTTTGATCAGTGATTGAAATCTAAAGCCACCCAGATTATCTTAATTCATTCCTTCAATTTTTTCTGATAAAGTAGAATATTCACTATCCCTGCATCCACTCATACCTCCTCTTGTACATTAACTAGAAAAGTTAAACCAAAAAATTCACAAAAATTATTTTCTATCGTCCTTAATTAAACCTGCATCAACGAATGATTGCCGTCTCAATAGAGAATACATATTTACATATATATTTATAAAATACTGTTTACTCGTGTGTATATATATATGTATGTATATGTATAAAATGTTTTTATTTATATACATACATATGTATATATATATTGTATATATATATATATTTATACCGTATATTTTGGAGAATAAGATATTAAAGCATCCAGAAAACATCTATAAAAATGCGGTCATCCTATAGGCCAGATTCAAAAACAGCTAAAACCATGAAATTTGGACTATATTGGCTCTTGTCTTATCTGAAGGTCACTATATCCGCCAAAATATACAGTATACATTATATATAGATATACATAGATAGATAGATGAAATAGCGTTACTATGTATCTCACGAAAAATATTATTCTTATTATCCATACATTTTAACAGATTTTTTTCAACCAGGTTTTTCTGCCCACATAAATTTTGGCTGTAAACAATATTTCCCATAAATTTATTCTTTACCTATGGAAAATCAACTAGAAAATATTGTATAGATTGTCAGGTCTGTTATTTCCACGTCAGGGTGGAGTCACTGATCTTTTACCAAAAATGTTATTGTAAATATGTGTTTGTCATTCTTATGCCATACTGACCAAATGTATATCCTTCAGTAAGTATACCATATTCCTGCTCAGCCACTAGGCAGAGCCTATGTCTGGACAACATCTATTGTTGGTAACCACTCTCCATTCTATATAAAACCATGGTCCACTCACAGACTTTATATAAAACTTGTGCTAAGTTAAAGCACACATACCATATTGCTTGAAACGTTTAACACAAAAGCCAAAAAAGAAAATGTGATTCTGAGTCAATTATTCAGTTAATGTTCTTACCAAGTAGTAACTTTTAAATGGAGTCACTTGCATCAGTGTCACATATTTACTAGATATATACAGACAGTCCGCGGGTTATGAACTAGATCTCTTCCTAAGTTTGCGTTCAAGTTGATTTTGTAGGTAAGTCAGAACAGGTACCTACGGTTCTGCTTTAGCATCAGTCATGTGTTTGTCTTTGCATGTGCAAAAAAAAAACAAACAAAAAAACATTAAAAAAGGAGTTCTTGAATAAGTTTAAAAATAAATAAGAAAGAATATCTCATGAATAAAAGTTAACATTTACTCCCTGCATACTGGAAGGAGGCATTCGTAAGGTAACATTATGATCAGCGAGGGAAATAGGTTTGGGGAAACTAGGTATATGGTAAAGTTGTATCTAGGATTTATGTTTGGAGATCAAAGAGGGGTCTAGCAGGAACAAGCTGTGTACAGCAGGGATTTCCTGGGTACTATAAGTTCTTGTGGGTTTTTTTTTTTTAAATATATGACTAATTTCAGGGCTTTTTTGAGACTGACAAAAGCCTGGAATCTGAGAAATAAGTACACACTGTATCCTTGTCTACATCCTCCCCCATTTCCACTACTAATCATGATAACTAATAATTGGATGATGGCAGTCCATTCATAAGTATGAGTTGTCTGTATGTCTGACATTCTTAACCCGGGAACTAAAATATGATAGGAGCCATTAAGAGATTGATATTTTCTGGTGCAAGATTTTAATAAATGAAAAATAAACATGATTTAATAAAACATTTCAAAAATTCATTTTATGATTTTTTAGTTTGTGCATCTTTCAATGGTATTGATCAATAAGTTCGGAAGTTTAAAATACTTGACCATTTTTATGCTACGTATAACAAAATAGCCTGTCAAATATCTTAATAGTTTTAAGTACTTAGATATGAAATTAAATTATTTAATTCTCCACAGAGCTCTATATCTTTCATATATATAAATATATATACATATATATATATATATATATATATATATTTTACCTCTGCTGCTGTTTGACAGAAATATAGACATGGACAGACTCAGATGGATAAGAACAGACTCAGGTATATGAATGCATACATACATACACACTGTATTTCCGACGTATCTGATCTTGTTTCACAAGTACATTTGGGGTCTATTGCTCACTGCAATTCATCTAAAGCTCTTAGTTGTTCAAATAGAGCTTTTGATGATTAGCCTCCAATTCATACTACCTATATATTGGTGTAGTGTAACATTTGCATTTGTTGTTGTTTTTTTTTTCTCTTTCTAAGGAGTGGTCCTTAAAAAGGGCAAATGCTGTGTATGTGTGTGTGTGTATGGCATTGACTTTGAAATATACTGAAAGTGATTATTATTATTGTTATTCATGGTAATTCATCTTTTTATTGCTAAATATGCACTGTATCAACCCAAATTTGTTCTGTATGACTTAGCTGCTTAAAATAATCTCGTTACAAAAATACACCGAAGAAAAAAAGGATATCTTATTTAATATAGTAAACACAGATTTATTATCCGAGACCAAAAATCTTTTGAAATCCAAAATGTTTAGTATTTTCTGTTATGTATTGTCTGTGCAGATATAAATATTTGTGAAATATGATTAGTGGTAAGCTTTTATACACAACAGCAAGTGTACAATGTTGACTTAACTGAATCAGAAATGGTTTCATATAAATGTTTTTTTCTGTTTCACCAGTAAGATACTATATCAACTCAGTATTAAAGGATTGTGTAACTATGAAATTATCTATCAAATCAAGCTGCATTATTTTCCCAACGTCTGCTTTCAAGAGCTTCAATTTTTTTACTATTTAAAATCATGATTTATTATCTCAAAACTGAAATACAAAAGGTTGACTTTTTTTGGATGTTAGATTGAATCTGATTTTTTGATAACATTTTTTGTATCTGCTCTAATAAACTCTTATTCAATTAAAATGATTTAAAGAATATACGTATTCTTGAATTTTTATATTATGAAGTAATAATACCAAATATTAACACAATAATGAAAACATCTTTGTATATTTTTTTCACTTTTGTGGATATCAAGATTTTAGAATTGAAAAATTATGACAAATTATGCTGTTATTATAACATCCCGCAAATGCATGTATAAGCTTTTGTAAAGGTATGGTCAAGATTCACACATAAGTAATCTGAGGTGTAAAACGATCATGTTTAATGAGTCAAAGAGATGTATCACGTCTTGACTTTACCATGTGTCGTAAGAGATCATAGTTTTTGTAACAGTTCTGTAGTGATTAGAAAGCGTTGGAAAGTGTTGTAAGATTAATTGTAGTTGACTAATTACATGGGTTATTCCAAAATGAAGCTTGTAAAAGTTGTTTTGTAGAAGACAACAGTTGTTCAGCAATTCTACTACCTTATTGAGAATATTTCTGCTGGCAAATGTTGTCTTCAAGTAATTGAATGGTGAAATTTTTCCCAAAAGGGTTTCACCAATGGAGTTGAGTACCCAGTAAATGTGTTTCGGGAAAAATGTGGACAACCACATCATAGTTGCAAGTACTCACTGTTCAGAAGTGAGAATGAAAAAGAGGAAGAATTTGCACTTTTCCCAACTTAAATAGGAAAATATTAATGATGTTATGGCTTTTGACTTTATTTTTGTGTTGAAAGTTTTATTTTTTTATAAATTATGATCATCATTATAGCAAAATTTGCTAGATCTATATATCACAGACATTCCTACATTAATATCCCCCAAACATTGTCACATCACAATTTTACATATGACCTCTGGGGTTGTCTGCTATTCTTGCGACATGGCCTACCCATTGCAATTTGAGTTTTCTAATGGATTCTATAATGTATCTGACTGCTGTTTTTCTTCTCTGATATCCTTTACTTATGATCTCTCCACCTAAGATTAAGCATGATCCACCCTTGGGCACATTAACTGAATGCTGCAATATATTGGGCACAACAAACTTCTTTTCAATTCAGACCTCCTTCAGTTTATCTCTTAAAGTCATAAACCACCTGATACTGCTCCTAATTGACAATGGAACTCTTATGTGTCAGACATGAATTTGGTTGAAATTATTATCTAAGAATAAAGAAATTTACCTAGAGCTGCAATGAAGGTAACTTTGATCAGCAGTTATTCCCCTTGATATTTCTATTTGAATTTTCTTCTCGTGAATTCCAGAGTTTATCCATTGTCGTTAATCTTTTAATGATAATAGCATTGCATATGAAGCCATAAAATGCTAGGCCCAAGTCAATAAATCTCATAAACCACATCCTATATAGGGAAAATGGTTGATCTCGTTCTGGTAGCATCAGCAAAATTTAATCCTGTGGCAAAACTAAAGCTATGGCCTTCTTTTAATTTTATTACATTTTTCAAGTCTATTTTAAACCACAAATTAAGGAAGATTGATAGTTTTCAAATTCAATTGGTTTGTAGTTGCTTTTTAAATAAGCACTTTATTTGCCTTCAAATCAGCTAGGCATAATTAAGCTATTGGTTTGCAGTTTTATAGAATAAAAATCTTCTCCTCTGAATATAATAGAACCTGAGCTAACTTATTTTGGGTTTCATGAACATGCTTAATTAAGGGACTTTTTTTTTTTTTCTTTTCAATCTTCCCCTCATTTTTCCTTCATACAACTATGACCATCATACAAAGTAATGAAAACTACTTACAAAAATGTTTTCCTTGTACAAATATGACTGTTACACAAAGTGATGAAAACTACTTACAAAAAAAATATCTTAATACAGATATGACTGTTACACAAAGTAATAAGAACTACTAATGAAAGTGGTTACTTCATACAAATATGACCGTTATGCGATGTAATGAAAACTAATCACAAAAATGTTCTTTTTATTCAGATATGACTTAGTAAGAAATGAAAACTACTTACACATATGTTATCCTGTGAGCAGTCTTTCTGCTTATCTGTGTACAAAATATAACTGAAAATTTGTATATCAGAGTAACTTGACTCCAAGATGAACATAAGATAGATGGCTGCAAATTTGTGTACAAGTGAAACTTGATCCTAGAATTAACATAGGATGGGTGGTGATGACATCTAGTGACCTATAAAGCTCAATTTGGGCATTTTCAAATCTTATGAGGGCGGCTGCATCCCTATGGACTCCAAATTTGTGTATAAGGGTCACTTGACCACTGTATGAACATAGGATAATTGATGTTGACTTTTAAAGATCAAGACATTTTGAAACCTAAGAGAGATGGCTTCATCATACAGAATGGTGCAGACATTGGGTATATGGATAATTTGACAGTAGGATAAACATAGGATTGATGGCACTGATCCCTGGTGATCTTTAAACATCAGGTCAATTTTGGCATTTTTGACACATCTAAAGTGTTACAATCCCCACTTTGAGAAGCTCTATGTTAGAATTTACTACATAACCTTTCAGTATTGATTACTTTCCCCACCCCACCCCCTTGCAATGCTGGGTACCCTACTAGTATATACACATGGGTGGATCAATAGGTCTGTAGCCTGACAAGGTTTTTAACTGAAATTTTTAAGGTACAAAATTCGATCTATGTTATTAACAAAGAAGTATTGTACTAAATGCATTGACAAGGGAGGAGATTGTGTTGAAAAAAATATTAGTTGTGTAAAATAAATCCTTTTTTCATCATTAGGCTCGAGAATTATTGACTTACATATTGCTTATATATGTATGTATATGTATTCTAGAACAATCCAGAATGTAAACCTTGTCTATTGAGTGAGTGCCATCTAGTTTTGAAACGGTAAAATTCAATACTAGATGGACAGAGTAATTTGCAATGTGCCAGATAGATGTTGCTATCATTGTGGCCATGCATTGGCAAATTGAATTACGATTACCGGGAATTATTAAAATTTTCGAATATCCCATGGTGCCCTTGGCTACTAACCAAGCGTACACTTTGGGAATGATGCAATAAGCCAATGGCATCCCGCTGCTTATATTAATTGCTAATGCACCCATTTAAAAGCTATCTACTGCATTGTTGTTTGAAGATGAATAACATTTCAAAATATCAATATTTTCAGCAATACATATGAGTAAATCAATCATTTGGCTAGCTTTGTTGAAAACAATTACATTGAAGAGATTAGAATTGCCGAAAATTATGATAAAACAAAAAAAAAACAGTAAAATCTTAATGCTTCTCACTTTGCGTTTAATTTTGCATTCAACCTTCCGTTTGAAGACAGTGGCACTTCTCGAAAATTGGCAATGGCACGGAATAATCTGTCTGAAGAATAAGCAATCATTCTGATAAGAGAAGTGTACGGCAAGGATGGATACTTAACTATGTATAATGAACATTGAAACAATAAATCACTTCGTATTGATTGGTATTGATGGTGATTTAAACTCGGTCATCTAGTCACTGAAATTTGCTATCATATTGTCCATTGATCTTTGAATGTCACACTGCCATTGTAAGAGTTGTTCAGATTATTGATCTATTTTTACTGCTTTTGTTGTTCCTACATCATTTCAACCAAGACATTCTATGGACTTCTTCAGGTGTCATCATCATCTTCAATTTTGAGTGGTGTAGTAGTCATGCAGCGCTGTGGGATCTGAAGTGATGACTTGTGCTTAACTAAGATTAAAAGTGAGGGACAGTTGGGTATGTCATCAGCTTCACTGTATTGTCCCTGTGTGCCTTCGTCCAGTGACAGGACACGTCAGGATGGCTGGAGACAGACTAGAACGCAGTGGATGTCTCAGATGATCTATGAATCTCTCCATTCTCTTTGCCCTCCATGATATATTGCTGGCCATTGAGGGAGTTGTCCTTCTCCTAGACTGGTTGCCAACCATAGCTGGAGCACCAGTCTACCTTGTTAGCTTTCTTCAGGTGGACAGTCTGTACATTAACCTTGCAGATATATTTATGTCAGACTAATGTGTCACATGAGAGAATCATGCTCAACCTCACATGGAGAGATCACAAGACAGCACAGTATATCTGGAAGAAAACAGGAATCTGAGACATCAAAGAATCTATGAGAAAACTTAAAAATGGCAATGGGCATGTCATGTTACAAGAATGGCAGACAACCGATGAACATCACGACTCACAACATGGATCCCCAGAGATCACATGCAAAACCGAGGCTGGCAGAATACAAGATGGAGAGATGACCTAGACAAATTAAGAAAACACTGACTCCATGACGCCCATGATAAAGAAATGTGGCAGATCCTGGGGAAGGTCTATGTCCAACGACAGTTGTTGAAAGACAGATGATGATGATGATGATGATGATGTGTATTCCAACATGGAAGAGATTTATTTGCATGGCAAGAAAAATATTGAAGAGCAACCCTGCTTATAGAACATTGAATCACCTGTGTTATGCCTGTTGCTGGGAGAGAGTTGGACTAGTCAGAATATTTGTCACTTTCTTTTTGCTGTTTGCAACAATTTTCTGGTTAACTTGTCCCAGAAAAAAGGTTTTCTCTCTTTCAGTATGGATTTTACATCTGAAGAAGACTATAGAATGGATTGGCTGAAATGTTGCCATAACAAAGGCAATAAGTAATTACTGTAATTGTCTGCGTTTGAAAAATCTTCTTAAATCTGTGACAATATGCATTGGTATTTTAACAAAACGGCTCTCTCGCTTGAAATGGATAGCTGTGGGGCTTGGATGAGTTGCAGTGAACGGTTTTCCCCTCAAATACCTATGTAAACCATACCTTTTATTGATAGGCAGATGCATTGGTTGAATAATCCAAACAACTATTGGAATGATTACAGAAAGTATATATGAATGATCTTCTGTTTGTTTGGCTTTATGCCAAGAGTTCATAATCGTGAGGACAGCTGCAATGATGTGAACTTTGGGAGACATTAGTGACACAATCAGTGCATAAGATAACAATGTGCTATTCTCTTCTGAGAAGCTCCTACTTTATTCTGGCCCAGTGCAAACAGATGTTGGGTATATCAATAAGTGAATGATGGAGAAATAGAGCTCCCCTAGAACCTACCAAACTGGCAGTAAATACATTATCTGAGCTTTATTTGTTGCATGAGACAAACTTTCAAGTCTGATTCAATGAATCAACATACACTCCTTTTAACTTAGCCAAATATAAACACTGCTATGCATTGATATCAGTATTTGTTTGAATACCACAATATTACTTCTGAAAAGTTCTGAAATGGCTTGTAATATATTCAATGATAAAAGCTTAGACTTTTCATAAATAACTGAGATTGCCCAAATTACCTAATAATGTTAGAAGGAGAATTGATCTAAGTATTAGTACTTTCTAGCCAACTTAATGAAAGAGAGTAAGTCTTTCTTGAACCCTTGTACCATAGAGCTCTTTAAGGTGCACATTGATGCTCAAATTTTATGTAGTGCAGGTGCTTTGTTAAGGGCAAACAATAGCCTAAATTAACTAGATAAATGAAAGTTTATGTGACCCTTGACATTTTTTTCCAGTTTTGCATTAAGCTCATCCCAGGGCTTGAAATTGTAACAGTAAGGGTGGTAATTATGTAAAATAAATCTTTTAAGAAAAATAATTAGAATTCTTTACCTGAAGATTAGGTTACGCTCATGGATACTGAAAAGAAATACCTTAGATTTTTGATTAACATGAAGAATTTGGTTGTCATTATACATAGATTTATTCAAAGAACTGGTGTCCTCATCTTGGTTGTTATAGTCACAACCATTTGGCTGTAGAACCCTCTAGCCTTTAGATGCCTGTCATATTCTGTAACATTTTCAGAATGACCCTCTAAACCCTCTCATCACTCCACAGAGGTAGACTGTTCTCATTTGGCTGTCCATGCTTGAGGATAGCTTATATCAGTTAATTCTTCTTTGTTGATCTGTCCTCTTGATACCACTTCTGTACGTCCACTGAACCAGAGTACATAGATTTTACTGCCTGACCCAAGGATTGAGCCTATGACCACCAGGTAACTAATGCTTGTATCCATTAGGCCATTGTCTCATCAGACAATCAGTTGGTGTAATCCTGGATACTTGAACCTAATGTCTGTTCTTTCCTGATCAAACGGCTCTCATATGGTGTTCAGTTTTATGTATTGGTGAAACAAGCACAAACAGCCTCACAAAGACACATCAACAAAGAAGAATTAACTAATACATGATATCCCCTGGCATAGGCAGTTGAATGAGAACAGTCTACTCTTGTGGACAGAATAGAGGGTTTGGGTTTGAAATTCCCAATTATGAATGGTGCCTGAAGAAGGCCTAAGGGTTCAAGAGCTTAAATGATATAACAATAAAAACCAAGATAAGGTCACCAGTTCCAATATATTTATGTTTAAAAAGGATAATTCTTCATCTCATTAAATAATATTATATAGTTATCTTTTTAACATTATTATTGTTAATGATTATTGTGAAGTTTCTTTTCAACTATCATTATGAGTTTTTGATTAAATAAATCTCATTGAAATATTTAAACATAAATAAATATGGAATTTAAAAATTAATCATCAAATTCTAGTTTTTGCTGAATAATTTCTGAAAGAATAATCGGAGACATTTTATTTTTATATTAATCTTTATATATTGGCAGATGGATTAAGAATCTAAGAAAAAAGTATTTTAGAGCTTTTCACCATTTTCTTCCTTGTTTGTTAACTGTAAATCGAAAGATTTTTTTACATTTCTTTTTATGATCTTCAAGTAAAAAGTAATTAGATTTAATGCTTAAATTCCTCTAAATGAAAATCATGACTCAAATCAAAATGATCAATTTTCTAAAAAAGAAAGAGTCTACATAAAGATTAGAGATGTTGAGACATTTTTTGAGCCTTGGTTTTATATTGCTTCTAAAATAATATTGCTTTGGCAATACCATTTTTTAAGTTTTATAATCAGCATAAAATGTTAGCATCTTGAGAGTGGGATCAGTTGGTATTTTAAGGATCAGATAATTAACAGGCTCTTTGAAGTAAAGTTTTTATTTAGCTCTTCATTTGAATTAATTTATATTAATTGATTGATTACAACATATTTAGTTTTAGTTTGAAAGTATTCAAAATTTTTTGAATAAATATCATCTACAGTTTTGATCTTCGTAATGGCCTAAAAGTATTATTGAAAGTGCCAGATTACAAATGTTTCCTTATACGTAAGCAAGAGAAGTTAACTTGAAAATTATAGAATATTCTAGTTTATCATCTTTAAACAAACTTGTATTAATGAAAGAATACTGCCTAAATACACACTATTCATTTATTTACATATGTCTATGTGAGTGTATGTATATATATATATATATATATATATATATATATGTGTGTGTGTGTATTGAGAGAGATAGAGAAATACCCACAAACGCAGGAAATTTCCGTGGTAGTACCTTCCACCTTTGAACCTGAAACCTTATCACAGCTTGGTCCGTAACCCACAGTAATGAACTATCTTTAGCAACAACTGGATTATTAGCAATAAGTAAATAAATATTGAATTCTTGGAGTTAGATCTATGAAAGACAGTATTTAACTAACTTTAGGGTTACTGACTATTAGTAAATAAATGTACCTGATACTCTTCTTTGAAGAAACAACCAATGTGGCTGGCTTTGTTTTGTTAATTGCCATGTTTCGAACTGAAAACCAGCTTAAAATTGCACAGAGAACCATGGAAAGAGCAATACTGGGAATAACTCCAAGAGATAGAAAAAGGTCAACATGAATTAGAAGCGAAAGCTAGAGTGATGTATATTATACAAATAATTTGGCAAGAAAATGGAGATGGGCTGGGCACTCTGCAAGAGGGACAGTAAATTCAGTTGGAAGAGACCATGCACAAGGTAGAGGGATGAAATAGAAAAGAGATAGGTTTTCTGGTAAAACGTGGCAGAGGCTAGCAAAATTATAGCTGTCATAGAAGGAAATAGAAAAGGCATTTGTCCAGCAGTGGACATGATGGTATGTATGTGTGTGTGTGTGTGTGTGTGTATATATATATATATATATATATATATATATATATATATATATATAGTAGAATGTGGTTTTGCTACATGAACTAGTTCATGTTTCTGTCCTCTCAAGGCCTCATCAAGCAAATCTTTCGCCTTGTGAGGCCCGGAGAGGGCAGAAACATGAACTAGTTTGTGTAGCGAATCCACATTCTATTATTTATTTCCAGCTCTACTCTAAACAACTTGACTTTCATAGTATAAAGTTGAATGTATCGAGCACTCTATGAAATTGATCCATCACATATCAGACGTTGCTTTATATTATTATATTATGCTATATTGCTAACCTGATCTGTACCATATGTATTATATATATATATATATATATATATATATATATATATATATATATATAATCATAATCAGCCATAAGTCCACATCTGAAGAAAGAAAACCTTTTTAGATATGATTAATGAATTATGACAAACAAACTGTTAGATGGAATTCTAAATGACGATCACACTAGCAAAAAGACATTCCTGGTTATGATTAATTATTACTTACTCCACCCTAAAGGCAAATTTACCATTGAACTTCAGCTATGTAAGAGTTAATTCCCTTGGACTAAATTTTCGTGACATCTGCATTAACTCCTCCATCAGAACGATTCTGTCTGTAAATTTCCAAAATCAACAATTACAGCTTTGAGATTTTCATTAAATATATAAAGTCTGTGTTTGAACCATCACATCTATCTCTTTTCCTTATTTTCTCTCTCTCTCTCCATGTCTTAATCACTATCATTGATTCTTTTTCTCTTCTCTCTCTCTCTCTCTCTCTGATCTGTTTTTCCATCTCTCTGCACTATTTACACTGGTAACTTATTATGAATAAATTTGTAACATGTTTGATTTATTTTCAAACTTTATATTTGTAGGGATTTTCTCAGTCTCTTTGTGTGTATGCATATATACACACACACATATATATATATATATATATATATACATATATATGATCAGATAGAATGATGATAAATTGTGTTATATTATATAGAAACTCTTATTTGAAATGATCTCCCATCATTACTTGCTTAATGTATCACTTAGCCTAGACAACGTAAATGAAATGAACAATTAAAGAAAATTTGCTTCCTGTAGCAGCCTCATTTTCTTTAATTGTTCATTGTACTTACGTTGTCTGGGCCAAGTGATACATTTACCATGTAATCACGGGAGATTAATTCAAATAAAAGTTTCTATCAATTTATAATCATATATATCTATATAGCTATGTGTGTGTGCGTGAGCATCTAGATATAAAAATATATATATATATATATATATATATATATATATATATATATATACTCACATGCACTCTTATACATTATAATTATTGCATTTTGTTCATTTTGATTCAAGCTAGTGTGAATAGTTTTTCCCTCTCTTTCTCTTTCTTCATCCGCCTGGTTCTTTTTTCTCTTAGTTCCTCTCTTTCTCTCAATCTGTGTCTTTGTAGTTTATATGTCTGTCTTTTTCTCACCTTAGTGATTGTTCAAGTACAACATTTTGTGGTGGTTTTTAGCGTTCAGCTCTATGTCGTACTTTGTGAGTGTGTCACACAGTTCGTTTCGTTCTGCTCTTTCTTTCCTTTACCTAACCCTGATTTACCAATTTTCCCCAAAATTGCCCTCCCCACACCCTGCTTTTTCCACCCTCCTCTAACCCTCCTCATCCTATTTCTCTTCCTAATCCTTGATCTTACAGATGTAAATTATGGTAGTTGAACACAGCATAAAAAGGCTCCCAAAAGTCATACAAAGTCTCCAGGATGCAATAATGAAGTCCTTAGCATTAATTAGTTCTTTATCAAAATATTATGCACTAGTTAAGTTTAGGTACAACAGAACCAGCATCTTCATAATTTCTTCTCGGAGTGCATCCAGAGAATTTTAACATTCTGGATATCTGATAAAGAGTAAATTAATGGCTTTTAACTTCGTTATTTGTTAATATCTGATCAATATGCTGTATTGTTATACTTTTTGGAGCCTTTGTATGCAGTGTTTAACTACTCTATTTTACATCCGTAAGACCAAGGATTATCATCCTCATTTGACTGAACCATTTTTCCATTGTAAAAGGTTTGTATGTTGTCAATGTTCTGTGCTTCCCATTACAGCTATCCTATTTCTACCAGTATTAGTCACATGTTTGTTCCATTCATGTGTGTCCTCAGATGGACACCATCAACACTAGTTTTCTTTGAAAAATACTAACTCTGTCTCATAACAGTTGTTACATTCGCATATATATTTCATACTCAAAATGTCACTACTATTATGGGACAGTGGTAGAACCATTTTGAAGAATAGGGTTCTATTTAATATCATGCTATAAACTTGAATCAGACATCTTTTTGTTACTAAAAACTATGGGTTGAAATATATTTTAACTTAGTTTCAAAGAAATCGAAATTTAGTATCATAATTCAAATATGCTGACACCAGTTTTCTCTGATTATTTTAAATTTGTGAAGTTTTTTATTCATAGCTTGTTACCTGAGAAAATAGTTATAAACAGAATTGGTTGAAAATTTGCTTAAAGAAAAAGATCCCAGAAGTTAACCAGGCTACTTTCCTTTTTAAGCACTATGAGTTCTATAGAGTACATTGTGGATTAATATCTTTTTTTTTTTTTTATGACATACCTATCGAAGAAGGGGAGAGCACATACACATGACCTCCTACACAGGGCCCCACACAATCTTGAGCAGTCCTATACTGGTTAGTGTGCATCTTTGGGACCAAATAGGTTAGCACCATCTTTTCTATGTTAATCCTGTGATCAAGTTACCCTTATATATAATTTTTTAGCTCCCAGTTGGCAGTCATACAGAAGCTATAAGACTTATAAAACAAACAGACAATCAAACATTTGCTGTCTTTATAGCTATATATATATATATATACTTTAAAGACATCTTTTCTTGCTGCTAACACTTTAGAATTCTAAGGGATATTCCCATACCCTAAATTCCTAGATAAAGGTTAGAGCTCTTAAACTTTGGGGTCATCTCAAATTGTATTGAGACAAAAACAGATCCATATAAATGCACATTAGCTCTAGTATTAGAATTTTATTTGTCCTTCAATGAAACAATTTGTATGTGCAGGAATGAAATCCATGGTAACTTGTTCTATATTGATTACTTGAAGTTTCAAGTGAAATATTTCACACGTCCACTACCACACGACACACATGTTCACCCTGTGGCATGTTGCGTATTTCCTTTGATGCACATGTATGTCTATTCCACGTTTTCCTTTCAGGTAGTATAAATAGCTATGGCAACGTGGTAGGCTCAGTTTCCACCTTGCGGCAGTGAGCAGAAGACATGCTTATATTGTTGCGCTACCCAAGATGGCTGATGGCTAATTTAAACAGATGGGTCCACATGGTTCAGAGATTAATCAATCCCAGGCAAGAATAACTGAGAGGTTCTTCTCTGGATCTTGCTACTAAATGTATTTGTTTATATCAATACCGGAGAGACATTGCTGAAATTGGAAAGGGAGGGGGCCTGTTTGAAAAGGATCCCCCAGGTCCTTAATGGAGGGTTTCTCCAAAAAAACTACTGTATTTTTACTGACATTATACAATATCAAGGATATACACGTACAGAAAATAAATTTGCAACACTCTGAATTAGTGTTTCATTTTACTCAAGGTTAAACATGGAGGTGATATAGATGGATTGTAGTATATGATCACAAATATAGATCAATATGTGCACTTGTTCTATAATAAGGTGGGTATCAACAGTATTCTGAATCCATATCAATACACTGTATATCCTCCTTGGGCATTGAGCAGGCCTCTACTCAGAAGCTCAGCCGCAGACAGTGCCCCAGCATAAGCATTAGTACATCATAAGAAGGCCAAAGAGTTTGAAAATTTTGCCAGAATACCTACTACCTTGCAAGCATCTTCTTTCACGGTGTTGCAGGTTTTATAAATTAATAATAAAATTTTCCAAAATCAAAAAAAAAACTTGCTCTAAAAAAGATTTTGAAATATTCCTGCAACTCAAATAAACTTCATGGAATTCCTGAAGTGTTCCAACGCTAACTTTGAGAAGCCCTGGTTAAGAATACTTCATCTAATAAAAAATAGATGAGAATCATTAATGGATGATTATGGTCTTATTCAAAGTTGTGATAGGAAGCAACTGAAACTTAAGATAAAGTTGGTGATTCTTTGATTATCAATTTTAATCCTGTCAACTTTTTGACCTGATTTTGCCTGCTGCAAAATTTGAAGGGATGCGTATCTTCCTATTGCACTTTTCATTTGAAGAAGCGATACTTGTACCCCCCAAATTGCTCCTTTCTCTCTCTCTCTTTTTTTTTTCCTATTTTTCCAAATTTTTTTTCTCAAGAGTGTTTACAAAGTGTACTCATGCACCTTTGCAAGGTTCTTTGCCAAAAGGTTTGTCCGGTGGTGCTGACACTTGATTAAGAATTCTAAAAACAATGAATAGATTTTTCAAATTTTTCAGGTGTTACTGGAGTAATTGTAAAGCTCTAGGCCAGTGACGGTAAAACTACTTTAGCCTGGTGTGTAAAATTTTCAATTTTTTGAATAATCCTATTACTGGAGTGTCACATGTAAGCTTAGTTTTAGGTAAAGGCCTGTAGATAGGTAGTCTATTTTTCTTAATAAAACTAAAAGTTAAATAGAATATAACTCAAAAAACTCAAAATATACTTTTAAAATTAGGATAATAAATTGAAATTTAAAAAGTTATCCTTACTTCAATGAGTTTTTTTATTACTTTATTGGGAGATACACACACACACACACAAACACACATATATATATATATATATATATATATTGTACCCCTCTTAATGTTGCTTAGACAGTACTCATCACCAATTCTGTTTCTTGTGTTCATTGTTATAATATCTAATGCTTAAAACAATGTTTCACTTGAATAAGTTGATTAGAAAATGGCAAGGAGTGCTTTTGAAAGAATTTGACAGCACCAAAAATATATTATGACATGATAGTTGAGGAAAACTTTTTTTCTATGTGTCACCTAAAAACCTCCTGTATTTCACAGGTTCGCCATCACTGTTCTAAGGCGAATGCCGTGTCCAGTAATATAGACACGACAAAAACAGTTGATTGATAAGGAAAGAGAAGACCACCACCTTCCATGTTGTTTGGTTGGGTCGATGATCTTGGTTATATATTATATATACACATACACACGTATACAATATGTTTTTATGTATATATAATGTGTCTGTGGTTTTGTGTATAAATTCAAGTACACATGTGGATACTTATATATGTCTGAATGTCCTTTTCTTTAGCGGTCAGCCCAAAGATCTCTGTATCAAAGAGCTTTTCTTTCTTGATAAAACAACCTCCCACTTTTCTTCTTCATTCAGCACATTTACAAGTTTACATCAATAGACGACTAGACAATACAATCATCGAGATTTGAATGGGCATCATGTCAGTGCAAAGATATTTACTTCACTTGATTGCAACCATTTCTGAAGAATTGGCTCCAAGAACCAGTGCCCCAAATAAAGAACTGACAGATTTCTTTTAAAGCAATAAATAACATCAAGGTCATATGAGAAATGATCTGTCAAGTGCAAATAATAGTTTTAGGATTTGGGGTTTACTTCTGGATTCAGTTTGTCATGATATTTGTGGTTCTGCCTTAGAAACCAAGTAAGAGCAGTCTTGCCAATTTAGATAGATTTTTTTTTTGTTCTGTGTTTTCAATCTAAGGGCCCATTGTTGCTGATTTGGATTTTTTTTTTCAATTTCTCGAATACAGGAGTGATTCCAAGATTCAAAAAATTGAAGAAAAAACATTTACTTCGGTAACATTGAGTAGAAGAGGTTCGTGATTGAGAACTCTCTTTTGCAAAGAATACTTATCTGGATTCAAAGAAAGGAAATTAATTAATTTAGCCACTTTCTTCACTTCTCCGGTTTGACTTCTGTTCTTACCAAAAGAAATAAATTGACTAATTTAGCCACTTTCTTCTTTTCTCTGATTTAACTTTTGTTTTTACCAAAAGAAATAAATTGATTAATTTAGCCACTTTCTTCTCCTCTGTGGTTAAAATTTTGTTCTTTTCTTCAATTTGATGTTGTCCAAAGATTCAATCATTGATAAGTTTTACTTTTTTTTCTCTTAATGCCTGCTAAAAAGATATTTTAAAAATAGATAGGTGGGGTCTGATTGTAATCAAGTATAGCATAGTATGGCACAAGGCCTGAAATTCAGCTACTTTTATTGCTGTTGAAAAATGGAAGTGCTGGTCAAATAGTGGCCGCAGAGAATAAATCAAAGTTTGGCAATTGATTAAACAAATTGGCAGACGAACACAATCAAGAATATTTTCTAAAAATGTTTTTACCCAGAGCTTCATTGATTATATTAATAAATTCATTAATTTTATTGATTATGACTGATTAGATTCATTGATTGTTTTAATTCAAGAAGTCTAAAAACAGTATACTCTATTTTCTACGCATTATTAAACCAGGCACTTTCCTTCCCATTCTTTCCAGTCACTTGCTCTGTCTATCAAGGTTGACAATGGACATAGCAGCTATTTTGTGTTCTAGGCAGGTCGAGGTGTGTGGCGGCATAGCTATTACTGGCATGGAAAACCGTATTGGCAACCTGGTTTAAACTTTGCACAAATGCTCCTGGGAAAGGTATGAATCCATTCCTCTCCAAGCCATGGCTAAATTGGACAGTAGGAGCCCTGTAAGGCAATGCATCTAGAAAAATATTATACTGATAGAAGAAAAACCTACAGATTTGCAGTTCCAAGTTCGGTCAAGCAATGGGGAAGGTCTGGCCAGTACCCATGCCCCATCAAAATCTAAGATTGCTTCAGAACCACTGAATAAATCTCCAATGAACAAATCCTGTATGATTCAAAAATGGAAACAAACATTGCCCAATTTGTCTTGTTGATAGAAGGATCATTGTTGTTAGTTCTAGATGTAGACAGGTGCTATAACTATGGAAGAGTGTGTTCACTAAATATTAAGATTAGCTTAGTATATGTCAATTGTTACATTGAGTTAGCTGTTCAGTCTGCAGAAGGCAACCTTAAAGGGGAACAGTATAGTTATTTTAAAACTTACACAAATTTAATATTTTTTATTGTTGGTAGTCCGTAGTAAATAGAGATCTCGAATATTAGGCTGTCATTTTTTTTATTTGAAATGAATAGATTTATGATAAAAAATAACCTCAATCCTTTTTTTGGCAAAATTAATGTTGGCTTTTTGGTGGTGTCATATATATAATTCAAGTGAATTTCGTGCCTCTCTCACATAAGTGGATTTCACATACTTAATATATATATATGATAATGAATCATATACCTTTTATATATCTGTTGAAGTGAATTTCATGCACACACATAAGTATAGGAATAAATAAATAAATTTCTCACCCTTTATAAAATGAATTTCACACATGCACACACATATCTATCTATCTATCTTTATATTTATATATATATATATATATATATATAATTATTTTTGTGGGTTGAGTTATGAATGAAGAGTGCTCAATATTGGGGATAGAGCCTATGTAAATAGATATAGATAGATATTTGTCTATTTATATCTATTATGTGTATGTGTGTGTGTATGTATATATATATATATATATACACACACACACACTCATAGATTAGTTATTCCTTTTTATAATATATTGTTTGTAAATAAACAGATCGTAAAATTGCAAGTATCAAATAGACATGTACTGACTGGTAGTATAACATAGGAATGGCTGTTCCTTTTTTTTTTCTTCCCTCCCTTGTTTGTTTTTCTATGTCATGTCGTGTTATGTGCTCGCTGTGGTCAGCTCTACTTAATTTGGCAATGGTCTGATACCATTACATTTGTTGCTGTGACAGTGTTGTTACTTACCATTGGTTCATCGATGGGGTCAACGGGTACATCACATACACGTGACCAGGTTTCAGCGAGACATTCATTTGAAAAAGAAACTCCTTTTTTTTTTCACAAGATTCCGTTATGTCAATGGCTGATCTAAGTAGACAGTAAAAAAAAATATTAAATTTGTTGTTTTCGCTTTCTAACGGAAATACCGCTGTCGATTAATAAGTGTTTTTCACTGTTTTACCATGCTACATAGTTTTAAAAAGAACAATTATCTTAATGACTGCTAGGATCAATTCTACATGAATGCCATTTTGGTGCTAGACATGATTTAATTAAAATAAATCAATATGATAATAGATAAAAGAATACAAGTAATTACCATCACCTTTAATCAATTTTGATTTTTCATTGCTATTCACAAATAAAGAAGAATTTTATTCAGAAAAAAGTCTCTTCTCATTCCTTTATTGTAATTAGCATCGTCTCTGCAATGTCTCATGCACAATGAGATGGTTAAACAGGTACCTCTTTGGCAATAATGATAATAATATTAGAAACCATCTACTGAAACTGTCTACATTTATTCAGTTTTTAAGTGATTCTGCCTGGATATAGTGTCTGCAGGCTGTGCCAATGGAGTAAGAGTGCTGAAAATTTTCAAAAAATCACTCTTTCTTAAGTATTAAGAAAATGTTTTATCATTTCGTTTTTTTCTTGGGGGTGGAAAACTAAATATTCTCCCTCAAGAAGAGTTTTTAGGAGGGAGTAATTCACAAAATTGGGAATGGAATTACACCCTTCCCTATTCAAAAGGATTGTTGCAAGAGAAATAGGAGCCTCCAACTGTTAGCAGTTATATTCAACAACGTATGTTCATGCTAGATTAGTCCCCTAGTGTTTTAAAAAAAAATAAATCAAGACTTTTTACTGATCACCAACCAACAAAAGGCAAGAGAAGTGACTTATCCATTGATTATCCCTTTTTCCAATTTTTTAATTGATCACCCTCACCACAAGGTATACTGCCAAAAGATATTGGTCACATAAGTTTATATTGAGTGTTTAACCAAATCAGCCTTAAAACTCTTTTGTTTACTTTTGTTGGACAGTGATTACTTAAAAAAATCCAAATTGAAAAAAAATATTGAACTAAGGGACCAGTTAGTAAAAACTTACATTGCAAATTGAATCCCCACTGAAAAAACTATTTAGATAGGGAGATAAAATCACTTTTTCTAGACATAATGAGGTGTGAATATTTAAATTTTTAGCAATATTTTCTATCAGCTGTGTCAGTTATAAAGAAAAAAAAGTGCAATTTTTTTACTTATTTTAAGCAATCTTAAAACAATTGAATACTATAACAAATGAGTCAGTTAAAAATTATTGAAATGTTATCAGATTTTTGAACATGAATGTTCAAATATACAGTTTTTCATGATCAAAATGATCTATGCTGATATAATATAGGAGTTATACATAGAAAGCTAATTTACATTGCTTTTATAGGATTATCAAATTCTGGTTGTGGCATACTAGTTTTGATCGAATTAAAATTTGACTGAATTAAACCTACGTATTCATCAGTTGTGTAAAAAAGAAAAAAAAGGAAATAAACAAAAAAAACAAAACTGTCAAGATAAACTATTTATCATGTGACACTTTCATGCTCACTATTGGTGAAGACCCCCCCCCCAAGCTATGGGATTAATCAAATTTGGTTCCCTGAAAACATTATTTTGCAGAACTTCCTTCTCATTTCAAAAAAAGAATGGGCTGGAACCAAACTGCTGTAAGGCTTACCAAACAATGTTCATTAAATGCAGCAAACAACTGACTTTTTTTTTTTCTCTCTCATACCAGACTTGTTCTCTAGATATTTACCAAACAAGGGGCAAACATTGAGTGGAACAAACTTTGGATTTTAACAAATAAACCCTCCCACCAGTTAATTCACCATTGCGAGGGTTTACTGTAATTCAAAAAAATGTGCTAGGCTCATCAATGGCCACGACTGAATGTCAACATAATCCATGAGAGATTACTACCATATTTGTCAGCATATAAAACATGGTTCACAAGGATATTCAGGGACATACTGTTCACTACAACTCACCCAAGCCCAATAGTTGTCTATTCAAGGATTCCATTGAAAGCCTTCTAGTCATAATACCAGCTCATTGGAAGGAGTTTAGATTTTTTTTTTTTTTTTTTTTGAGAGGGGCTGGTTAAATCTAAGTGGGTTTCTCATCTGCTGGTTAGTATGGTAGATCTTTGTTTCAATACTACGAATGTTTGATCAGTAATTTTTCCTCTCGATAATGAATTCTTACATGAATTTAAAAGTTAATTAGTATATTTGAAGTTAGTGGTTGGGTTGATTTGGTTGTGTGTGTAAAAGTGTCATGTACTAAATTTATCTTATGACAGAGTTTTCTTACACAAAACAGATAAATACGTAGTTTTAATTCAGTCTAGATTTAATTTGGTTGTGAGTTTAGATTTTTCTGTGTATTATTCATTATAATCTTCAATGATGTTATTATCAAAATATATATCATTTATTCATGTGTAGGGATTATTTGTAATAGCCCATAATGATTTATATATTACTCAAATATCTGCAATGCAGCATTGTGAGTTATCAATTTTTGACTGATATTTCCCTTCACTTTACTTTCTTTTGCCCCTTATCAAAAACTCATTCTTTATCTCTGATCTCCAAAAATTGAAAAAATTCTAATCAAAAATTAATAATCAATGACTATACTTAATCTAAAAAATTTGAATACAACATCTCACTAGTCAAAAATCTGCCCAGTAGGTTGGATATTTAGCTAGTTCCTGCAGAGGGCCTAGATAGTATTTAATAAAGTGTTACGATATAACCAAAAAGATATATGTAAAATTTCATTTAAAAATCATTCATGTACACCTTGAAGAACTGGAGTTACTTTTATTAAAATTGTGTGAAAAGTTTTCTCAATATCAACAAAAAACTATGTGCAATGATTTACATAAAAAAATGATCCAAAACTTTTTTTTGCAGAAGAAAATTCAGCTTTAGTCTCTCTCTCTCTTAGCAGTCATTATTGATATGATCCTATAATGAAGTATTTGCAATCAGAAAATGTTTTCAACCCTTCGTATCTGATAAAAATCACAGCCCAGAATTAATTGATGTTTTTTCACTAAATTCATTGAATTGAGTTCACAATAAGTGGGACAGTCATTAAAGTTTTAATTACCTATAATTTAATTACTATGAAATTAGTAGATCAATTTAATTTATTCATGTTTTACAGCACTTTTTGGCTTCATGGACTAATCTTAATCAAGTAAATAGTGCCCTCATGCTAGCTACGGCTTCAGCTATCTCTATGATGTATCACAATGCTACATACATGCCCCAATTGAGGTCACAAGCTCCTGAAACTGTTTCACTCACTTTAACCTGCACTATATTACCTATAGCTAGGGAGAGAGGCTGCTTCATGCCTTTCCCAAGTGCAAAGTGAACACAAACTGTCTCAGCTTGAGTTTGAACTCAGCATGACAAGTCCATTCTCTGTGTCATTAGCTGCACAGCCACAGTGCATCATCTAATCATAATTAGTCCATGAAAATGAAACAACCTTAACCTTAGAACAAATTTTGTAGTCATAGTAACGTTCATGACATCTCAAGTATAGATAGAGATATCTGTGATGGTTGGCCTATTGGCTAGAGTTTTTTTTTTTAATTATTTTTATTTGATAAATATTTTTTTTGAACAAAAGAAAAAAAGTAATTAATAAATTGTGCAAAAATTTTAAGATTATCACCGCTTCTATAAAGTAAAAGGAATCTTCTTAATTTTAAATTAAGAGTGGATATTCATCTACAAGGATGCATCAATAAGTCTTAGCCGAATTTCGATCTGTTTGATTTATGTGATTACTGAATTAGGTGCATCGACAAGGAAAGAGATTATACAGAAAAATAGATATTTGTAGTGTAGGATGAATACTTTTATTCATGAATAACAGCAATACTTATAAAGTAAGTCATTCTATTTATAGCAGTACATACAGTACAGCTACATACAGCAGTACATAACTTCTAACATGGAAATGTTCTTTATTAAACAAAGAATTCCAGGTATGATATTTAAAAACCAAATTATGTATATTATTAGTCATAATCAAAACGTAGTAGCCACAATTTTTGATACCTGATGCCGTAATAGTTCAAAATTGTTTGTATGATTATCTCTAATCTGGGGACCGATATAGCAATCAGTCGTAAATTTCTTGACTTAGTAACCTATAAACTACTAAAAAGAATATTTGCACTAAAAACCATCTTTTTATTTCAACATTTCTGATTCTATTGTCTATAACTTTGCGAAGAGTTTTCACTCGTTAACATTCCAACTTCTATTTTGACAATTGAATCTCTTCTCATACTTGATGTTGTCAAAAACAGCATTTCGCCTGATCCAGTTTTCAGCCCTCAGACTCCGTTGCTCCTGTGCTGTACGTTGCATGAGGCAGTCAAAACAATGACACCCGTCCCTGTCCACTGTCAGTCGCCAGCTCATCTTTGGCCATCCTTTCTGAATTTTGTCTATTGGTATCCATTTGAGGAGAAGGTCTGACTCATTTCTTGAATTATACACTTTACAAGATTCGAAGACTGAATTAAATGAAAGATTGTGTTGACAACATCAAGGATGGGAGGAAGAAATTCAGCTGTCTGGAAAAAAGTTGGAATTTTATTTTCTAATTTCACTTAATGTGCAAACTTCAAAAAACACACACCTATATCTCTAAAGTTTGTGTGCCACAGGAACTGTCTTCCTGTGAGTGAGATCTTGCTGGAACCTGCTCTATATTTGTCTTTGAACATCATTTTTTTTCTTTTTCTTTGCCGAATGCCAGATTTCCCATAAAAGGAATGGTTTATCTAAGATTGCACATGCTTAACCAGCCATTTAGCAGCAAGCTTTTCAAATCCCTCAAACCCCCCACTCCCTCTTGCTTTTTTTCAAATATTTCATATCCCACTATGAAGCAAGGGAAAAAAAATCCATTTAAAAAAAACAAAAAAAACTGCATCCTCCACCTCCTAGCATGTTCCATACAATTTTAACCTTTAACACTAGTGACCTCTGACCTGTGATGGCTTCAGTTCCAGCTTTTTAAAAAAAAAAAAAATGTTTTTTGTTATTTTTATTTTCAATTTTTTGGTCGATTGCATTAATTCAATGGTTGGAATGTCTGCTTGTTATTTTTTTTCTGGTGTTCCTCCTTTTCCTTCCCTCGAACCATGAATTATATTTCTATTTTTTGATTTATTCATATTTTTTTTACTGCACAGCTACAGAATTCTCTGCCTTCAGACAACACAGAATCTCTACTTCTACTTTTATAACTGCTACTCTAGACATCTCACTCTGTCTCCCCCAAAAGCATAATGTCTGGTTCCAGGAGACCCACACCCCCGGGCTGCACCTCCTCATTGCACCAAGAGGGGTTGGGTCAGGACTAATCCATGACGCCTGAGATGGGCCAAAAGGCCAGGACCAAGGGAGCTAGACAATTTTTTGTGTTTATCCACACGTACACATGTGGGACTAAACTCAACCTTGTATCACATTCTGCCCTCGTGGACTGGCAGATCGATACCCATATCACTGCGTTGGTTTAACAAAAAAGTATTCCTTCTTTTTTTTTTTTTTTCCCCTATGAAGAGAAAAGACTTTAGCCTCTTAAGGAAGTTGGAAACAGATTCAATAAAAAGCATCCTTTCTTGGTTGGTTTGCTTGTCTGTTTATAAGACAATGCCAAGTCTGACATTTAAAAAATATAGAACTGCCTTATTATATCTAGTCTCTTAAAGCAATCAGAAATATCAAGATAGCCATGAATCCATCTTGCCTTACCCAACCCAGTGCTTCAGGTTGGTATGGTAGAAGGTACAGAAGACTTACGTGTCAGGGAGAAAGGGGTGCACGCTACATTCATTTGGCTCGCTGCAAAACTAAATCTTTCACTATACGCCTTTTTTCATAAAAGCAAAAGAGGCATTATAAGAACTTTCAAAAAATGAGTGATACCTCTATCGTCTTTCTAATATTTTATATATGTAATGTCTTTCCTTACTGTAATTTTTCTAGTTACGGTTGAAGTTATTTGATATGAATTAAGGCCATTATTATTTTATTCTTTTAAATATTTCTCTCTGGGGACATTTGGCAGGGTTGATGTTTAACATAAATGGTGTGAGAAGTTCTGGTAATAATCAAAACTAAATTTTTCCAAGTTTTTCTAAATCATTTCCATTCATCAATGAAATATCTAATTGAAAAGAAAAAAGAATGCAATAAAGCAAAAAGATACAAGATTACGAAAATAACCATGCAACAAACATCATTTCTGTTTATTAAGTGAAAAGTGAGAATAGTGCATTGGAAGCAAAATATATCTAAGGAAGGCCAGAGGTGGAAAAATGTTTTCTCTATATGATTTTAAAAGAAACCAGAGCACATACCTGGTAAAATTTGTTTGTCAGCTATCAACACTGGCCCTAGATACTGGCAATATGGGCAGTTACCCAAGGCACCAAGTGCTGAGAGTAGGACTTTCCAAATGCTAATGGGAAAAATTAGAAAATTTCTGAAGTCAGATTTTTTTAGGAATATGAAATAATATAATACACTGAACGGTGTCATGATTCAGCTTGTCAGGGACCCTAGGGCCAGTCCTGTTGGTTATACTGGGTTTCAAATATTTTAAATTGTGTTTATTTTGATACCTTCTGTAATTTTGAGGAGAGTTTTCATTCCAAGAGTTGTTCATAGGATTGATTCATTCTTTATGTTGCTTTTGTTGTTACTACAACATTTTGGCTGATCTATTCAACAGCCTTCTTCAGGAAATCCTAAAATGAAAGTATTTTCCATAATTTTGAGATGAGTCAATATCATCCCGAAGGTTGTTTAGACAATTGTAAGCTGTGTTTATCTATCATATTTTATGTCTGTATAATCAAGGATTACTAAAAATGACTTGCTTCAGAAAAACCAACATAATTCACCAACTACTAATAACCACTATGTATATAATAAATCTTACAATAATGAGCAATCAGTTGGTGAAAAAACCCATTTTCATCCAGAAGGTTTGAAGAACAGATTGGTTAAGAAAAAGGTTTGAATTAATCTTCAAAACCATGCCCTCGAATCGTGGAAACCACATGCTTCTATTTCTAATAGTTGTTCAAGATATGGGGCAGTTCTGTAACCAATACATTTGATAAGAGTGACATAGCATTCGGCTTAGTTGCAATTATCATCAACTCTGTTCTGTTTGCCACTGTTTTTAGGAAAAGTATTCCTCTCTTTCTTTGACAAATCATAGACTTGAAGAAGGGTGTATAATGGATTGGCCAAAACACAGTGGTAACAGAAAATGCCACAAAAATAGCTAGTTAAATAGTTTGATCAAATGTATTTTCATTTTCTTTTCTTGTGAAATAAATGAATGATAGCGACTTTCAATTGCTAATTATTAACTTTTGGCTTATTTGATAGTTTGCTTTTTGAAAATATGATGGATTTGTCACCAAATAGTCTTTTAGATAAGTTCATCCAGTGCAGAGGTGCAGGTCGCCTAACAGTTAACAACATAGAGAATAGAATCTGCAAACTTGAATTTAAACTCCTGCTGTTTGTGTTTGCGTTCCTTTCGCACTAATGCCCTTAGCAAAGGCATGAATCTACTTCTACCTCCAGTTATAGGTGAATAGCAGAGCAGTTGGGCCCCTTTAGCTCAATAAGGCAGTCCCTCTTGTGTTTTGGGCAAGCACCCCAGCCCTGTAAAAACTCACCATTGCTACAAATGATAATTGTGTCCTCATGGATTATTCGAGAAAAGACAAAATCGTTGCCTCATGTCTCACATGACACGAGAACAACTGAGCTGAGAGAGTGTATTCGTCTGAAGTGAAAGTTGTTAGTGTTTTGAAGAGAGATTTTTAATATTCATTAGGAAGAAAATTACATATCCTCATTAATGAAAAAATAGGATAAAAATACAATTAATTTTTCCTTCTAATTAGCCAATTATCTTACAACTTCACAGGAGGAAGATTTGAAATTATTAATAAAATCACCATAAAATTTTTGTTTACATGTAGATGAATTAACAGTCAAAACAAATATCTCTTCTGGTAATGAACTTGGATTTTTCTTTACTCACTGGTGTAGCTAGATGTTGGAGCAGAGAAATGAAGATCGATAGGTCTTTGGTTTGATAGCAATTGTCAGATAAAAAAGATCATCTATAAGATAGAATGAAAAGGAAATCCGGTTGGGGTTTTTTTTTTTTTTCAAGTTCATATTTATTTATAAACTTCACCGTACCAATGTTATTTTTTTTTAGTTTTTTTGTTTTAGTTTTTTCAAAATATCAGAATCTGACTACACATCATTTTATGTTTGGCTAGAAAATACATGATTCATTGTTATTTTCTGGTTGAATTGATTTAATTTCTGTAAGTCAAAGTGCTTCAGCCTTGTTGGCTATCATTGAGTTCAGTATCCTAAACAAAATGATACTACAAATGTTGTCCATATTGCATTATGGAAGCACATACAGGATATTCATTTTGAGTGTGCAGAGTACATGAAAATCAAAAAGGGCTGTTATTGAAGCTTTGGGAAGGTATTTGTCAATTTAAAAGTCATTCTGCTTGAGAAAGCGAATAGTTTATACTGATGAATTTTCATAAATATGGAAAATACAAGAATTTCCATAATTCAATATAACAAAACTAACTCAACTCTACTACTATTAATCATCTTTGAAGATTAAGAAGACATTTATTGAACTCGATAATTCCAAAGAAAGTATGCATGTATATTTAAACTTTGCATTGATAAAAAAATTATAAATCAATCTTGTTTTGACTCTCAAATCATGAAATCAGTTCATCTTATGGCTTTATGATATATATCATGAGTTCTGTCAGATATTTTTCTGGTATCGAACTGGGAAAATTCCCATAAAATTTTTTTTTTATTTATTTACCTATTAATGAAACTTATTTGAAAATTTGGCAAATATTTCAACTTCCCTCCTGCCATAGGTTTAGAATGTATTCAGAAAGTATAAATGCTTAAGACTAGATATAATAAAAAAAACAAAAAAACAATACAAATTACGTACAATCAAAGTAAATATCCTGTACAGGCATCCATAATGATAATGAACAGCATTTGGGGTATTGTTACGTTTAGGAGACTAAACTCAACAATGGCCACCCTGACTATATCTTTGCATAAGAACTTAACTGACATAAAAACATAAGTTTTATTTCGCGTTTGAATTACTTCCAGGAATCCAGTTCCTCAGAGATCCCTCAGATCTTCAAAAGAACTGTCAAATATGACATTCATAGGCTTTAAAATTTTACCCAATGGAAACCTACAAAAAGTCTTATATATCGCAGTGTCTCTGTAAAAAGAATAAATATATATGGTATCCGACAAATATACATAAATTGAAAGACAATGGGAAATGTTAATCAAATAATTCATTCTACTGATTTTTTCTGATGACGACCATTGTTATTAACATTTTGAATACAAATGAAACATTTTCTTGCAATTCATATTGTCATGTGTCACATGTAATTTTTTCATTATTACCATTCAAGTTTTAGATATCAAATTAAATTAACTGCAAGGAAATAGTAGATTCCAGACGTTAAAGTCACACTTAATCTTTATTCGGACTGCATACTTATCCCAATATTAAGTTGATGTTCACATGAGGTGATACTCGCTAAGCTCTCTGTAAAGTTCAGATTGATTCTTAATGACTATGAGTACAAGAAAATAACTACTACACTAATAAAAGTGCTTGTCTGTTGAAATTATAAGGTAGATAGTTAAATAACTGAGTGACAATTTTGGATTTGCTATGAAAAGCAATAGAAATTGGTTTTAAAGAAATACTAGAATGATTACAATTAGTAATTGCAATTGCAAGGTTGGTGGGAAAATGAATATCATATGGTACAATCTGTAGCTATTTAGTGAGTAATTTGCAAATTGACTGGAATTTCTGGTGCTTATTCATAATTTTGCATACTAAAATAAGTATTGGTACATCATATGCTTGAGAATTTACAGTTTATGCTACAAGTATGTTGATGAGCTTAAATCGATTCAATATCTTGTTTATTTTCACTTCCAATTTTTCCGAAAATTAATAATTTACCACTTTACATTCATGTGATGACAACTTGAACATTTGGATGCAATTCAAGTTCGAATAAAAATTCCACCATCATCATCAGTCTATTATCATCTGCCATAGGACATAGACCTTCCCCAGGATTCACCACAATTCTCTATCATTGGTGTCGCAGAGCCAGTACTTTCTGAATCTGTCCAGTTCATCTCACCATTTCATAATCTGCCGGTCTTAGTCCCACATTTGATTTCTGGAGATCCATGTTGTGAGACATGATGTCCATACTTTGTCTACCATTCTTGCAACATGACCAGCCCATTTCCACTAGAGTTTCCTAATGGATTCTATGATGTCTTGGATTCGTGTTTTCTCCCTGATATACTGCGCTGTCTTGTGATCTTTCTATTTGAGGTTGTGCATGATTCTTTCATGTACACTTTGCATAGTTCTTAGTTTTAGGGTCAATCTCTGAGTTAGGTTCCATGTTTCAGCTCCTGAGGTGACTATCAAGAGGATGTATTGGTTGCATTCTTTTTAGAACTTGTGGGATTTTTTTTGTTCTTGAAGGTTGAACTTGCTCTACTGTAGGATTGCCATCAGAGTGATTTTATGTTGATTTCCTCTCCTTTTGAGGATTTGATGGAGATTTATTATCCTTGGTAGATGTAGTGGTCTACTTTGTCCTGCTTTGTGTTTTTGATTTTGATCATTGTTTACTTTGCCACATATAGAAGTAACATTTGGGCATTAGATTTTGCAAATTTACAGAATATTACTCTTACTATGCATAAACTGTCAATTCCTCAGCTATTCATGCTATTCAAAATTATGAAGAACCACTTTGTAGCACATCATAGTCAACAATTAATACTTGGCAAATCATTGAAGATATCCTTAGAGACTTATTTATCCTATTTGGCAATATAAAGAAATTACTCAAAATTTACTCAGCATCCTGGTTGCAAAAATGAGGCCATTTTGTAAGTAAATATTTAACCTTGAGTGTTGCATGGTTTTATTTATAGCTGTTTGGCCTTACAGCTATTAATGAAAACCTGCCTGAGCCTGGCTGCCTGGAAATATCTATATGCCGTTTTTGCTCAAATACTTGGGAGAGAAAAAAATGACTGTTTTAGCAACTTGATTTTTAGCTAATTACCTAATTCACTCCTGATGGGAACCACTGAACCCATTGTTTGTCACACTATACTTAGCCAACCTGACTGCCTGAGCCAGTCTGGAAAATAGTCATGAGTCTTGGTATCCTATCATGTTCTCTGTCTTGTTTTCGTTCAAAAATTTGGAAGAGGAAAAAAAAAAAGATTGACACGCCAAAACTGTCTGCGGAGGCTAACACCTGCCTGGGATCATTCTCAGATAAAATTGATCCCCGGCCTTGACTAACATAAACAATTTTTTTTTTCTTTCTAAAAATACTGTGTAGTTTTGTTGGTTCGTCTCATATGCATACATATCTTCTATGCAGGCGTCCTCAAACTTTTTAACATTATGGACCAGTTTGATATTGACGATATTATCAGTCAATTATAATCATGACAGGATTATAGGTACTAAATCAACTGTAAGTCTCTTATAAGTGACTAATAATTTCAATTATGTTTTTTGAAATGTTTCTCTAATGAAATTGATATTATGATCTAAGGGAATTGATTTTTTTTTTTATTTTATAAAGAAAATAATGATTGCCAAATCATATCATTTTCTTATGGGTTGGTAGCACTTGCTTTGAGGCTAAGTTCCCATCCATTCAAGCCCACTACTCTATGCCATCTAATGCTGTAATTAAAGGTATGATCTGATCCAAGTCCTGGGAAATTAATTTTTAACCAGATAAATCTAATATCTCTGCTATCAGCCTGTATACATTTCTCTGGATCAAGTCAACTGAATATTTATTGACAAACTGCAGTCGTCTGTCACTGAACTAGAAAAACGTGTAAGGGAAAATGTATTCGTCAACGTCAGAAATTGTGTAGATAGGGAGTAATGTGTTAAGAAAACCCTTATCTTGTTTGATTGATGTAAAACCTACATAGATATCTCAATCTCCAGCTTCATCCATCAAAAATTCCTTCACATACGATGTTAAAGATAGTGTTTCATTCTTCATTGTAATTGGTAGGGTTGATTGCTATAAAAAAAAAAAGAATTAATAAAATAGACAGATGGAAATAAGGTATTGTTTAATTTGTTTTTAAAAAGTGATATTTGTGACTTTTAGAGTTGTTTTTTTTCATGATCTCAGAAAGATGTAAAATATTTTTACATACCACTTGAGAGTCATTCTTCATCTTTGTCTCAAACCCTCTCTATGAACGCTACCAAAGTACCCACTGTTAGCTGATATCTTTCACTTACTCTCCCCACCTATCTGTGAATGATACTAAGTCCCCACTCTCTCTGTGCAGTTTTTCAGCAGCACCCTGTGGATACAGCTGAAAAAAACAGGCACAAAAAAGTTTTAAAAACATAATTTGGGGGGTGATTTTCAAAAACTAATTCGTTGAAAACCTGCCTGAGTGTTAGATTAGTACACACAATAAATTTTATCAGGATATGATGTATATTTTCTGTAGTAGGCTGTCACATACAGACAGACAGACAGACAGACATTAGGTAAATCATATTAAGATGATGAAAAGAGGGACCATAATGATTCACCAGTTTAAACTGATTCTTCAGCATAAGGCTGTAAGAGTTATCCCCCATTAGTAGAGAATTACTTATAATTAGAATAGCTCTTGTGTGAACAACATTAATAAAGTACTGAAGAAACATTTATTATAATCACAGAATATCTAATCAACGTGACAATCTACTTAGGGGAAAAGCACATTGTTCATTATGTGTTTCATATAACAATCAACTTAAAAACGACAATTTTGCTGATAAAAATATCCCTACCAACCATATGAAACAATGGACTCTTCTACTAAAATGTGTCTAGTAGTTTCTTTTCTTAAAAATCATCTCATAGAAATTCAAATGTATCCTTGAATTTTTCACAGAATTGGTCTCTCCAGGAAAAGTGGCAGTGGATTCCCATTTGTTCTTGTAATAGAGCTAAAAGTAACTTAGTGGAAGAGTCAATACAATGACAAGAAAACAATTTACGAGACAAAGACAGTAGTCCCCCTTTTGGGATTCAAGAAAGACCCAATTACAACTGAACCAATAATAATCAAAAGTCAATTATAATTTCACTGGTGAACAAAAATGTTGTTTTCATCACAAAATCAAAGAAATTAAGTGTAAAAATCCTTGGAATTCTATTTTGATTGCAAATTGAAGAAAATAAATATTCTAGTCTTATTATGTAAGTCTTTTGATGAGATTCTATTTTTATTTGCGGTCTTCTGAGCATGAGGGCAATACTACATATAAGTAAAAGTTTGGGTGTCCAACAATCAACTGCCATATTATGAATCGCACTTTATAAAGAGGGACTCCGGTATTAATATCAAAAACTGTTAAATGATGATTTGATAACTGGTGCCTCTTTGTTACTGATAGGCTACTCATATTTATTATTTTTAGATAAATCAAATTGCAATTCGCACTTACAAAGCAAATTATAATTAGATACACGGGGGGACAATAAGTTAGAAAGAATAATTAAATAGTAGATTCTTCCTCAACATACTTCTTAATAGTGCTTTTAGGGTTAGGCTAAACATGCAGATGATTGAAAAGTAAGGAATAATCACTTAATGAGGGCTTTTTCTTTCCTATTTTTTTTTTATCCAACAAGTTTATAAAATTCTTGGCAACTAGAATATTATACCAACCTTTGTTTGAACAATCCAATCTCTTCTTCCTTTCTTTGATATCAATTCAACATCCATTCTACAGTCTTCTTCAAGTGTAATACATAAATCCGTAATCTTAGTATCTTAGTTCTGGCTGAGGATACTTATGTTCACTTTACACAGAAATGCCCTTGGGAAAGGTATAAATCAAGTTCTCCCTGCAGGTAAATAACAGGGCTGTTGGAGCCCTTTAGCCCTGTCCATCTGAAAGCTTGGAAGTCTCTTTAGCTGGTCCGAAGGCCGGTTGAGAATCAGGCAAGCACTAATTACTTCACTACCCAATATGCCTTGTTGCTCAGGAGGACCTTTTAATTGTTTTGAAAAAGTATTAAACCATTTGAAATATACAATAACCCAACAATATCTATATATTTTTCTAATATCTCTTCATCAATGATATTAAATTTTCAGAAATCACTATTTAGTCATCATTTTCAAATGGCCCAAAATCAACTTCTGGTTTATTTGGATAGTTTGTTTTGTTAGTTGATAAATTTCAACTTATAAACTAGTTATGATTCTAATTATAATTCTAAAAATGATGATCATCAAAAAATAAAAAATCAACAAAACTTGTTTGTTAGTTAAATACTACCTGCAAGCATGTTTTATGGAGTTACTTTCATTTTCTATGTTTTTAGAACACTGGATATCCCAAATATGACTATTAGGCATTGATTTACTTCGAGTAGTGTGCTCGCTAGGTTTTGCATGTTACACCCTCAGGTCTTCTTTGAGCATCTGTAATTGGTAACCGTTTGGGAACTTCTAATCAAATCTTCTATTCAATCTCTGAGAGTAGATTGTTCTCATTCTGCTGTCCATACTGGATATCATTCGTCCTTGCAATATCACTTGTTTGCCTCTAACACTGAACCTGAGTCTATCACTTTTTTCCACTTCCTGACACAGGGACTGAACTCATGATCACCAGGCAGGTACCTAGATGAGCTCAACTAACATTTTATCCATAAGGCCATGGGTCTCATAGAGCAATCCAGTGGAAAAAACTTAGATCTTTAAACCTAATGTTGCTTGTCTGCCTTTTCAACTGAACTAAAGTATATGCCCTTTTATACTAGACATATTGTAATCATAATTTTAGGGTCTTATGTTTGATGTCTTTTTTTAATTAAACTAATTAGACTAGTCCGAGCGAATCTGTGTATAATAATGATAATGTCCCATCTCAGAAATTCAGACCAAAAAACAAAAAAAAATTCCAAATATAAGTATAAAATTATATATTAAAATCCATCATTCCATCTATTTGATAAGAGTTTATCAGTTGAGTTTGCCAAATTATTATCCTAGTAGATCACATCTTTTTACAATACATCTGTTAGTTTCAGAATAGAGATACTGTATATACTTGTGTAATATTTGACCAACAAATCAAAGCTTCATCATATACTCCATTTAATGTTTGAGTCTGAATTTCAAAATTATCTGTAATTGATTCAGCTTGTATTTGGGCAATTTGAATTTTTGTAATTCAGATATGTTTTTTGTTAGTTCAAGCGAGAAAAACTATTTGATCGTCCAAGTCAATGTTTGTCTCTTAACTCTGACCATCATATTAATAGTGCACCAATAATAGAATTATAAAACAGTCATATAATGGGATATACTTAGCCGAGCAAGATTTGTAACAGAATGGAGCTATTTGTTGACTTCTGCTGCCTGGCCGAGGCCCGAATAGTTGGCTGATGAGTCTGCAGTCCCAGCCTCTGGGCCCAAAATTTTTACTGTATCAAAATCATATCTCATGTAACGTTCAACTCCCTATATTTAGGCTAAAAAATTGGTCCAAGAAAGTCAAACATCACATAAGTATAAACGGTAGTTTATTTTCACCGATGTCATTTACAATTCAAAAAGGTTTATGGAAATAATGAATGAATAAAAAACATAATGCATGTTTAGAATTTCCTCTAGTTATTAACATTAGTTGATATTTCTTGATTTTTTAATTAATACCACTTTTTATGTATATGCATTGTAGCCTGTTATTTTGGTATTTATCTACATATTTCACAGACTTTACCAATGAAAGTGAACAATCACTATATTTGAATCAACAAAATGAGTTCTGTTGTTCGCATTATGATGATTTTTTTCTCAAATTAGACGAAGGGAAATAACCACAAAATCCTCAAGTAAGGGCAGATAATTCTGATTTTTCTGATAAGTTAAAGGGAAGTAATTTTTTTGAAAACGAGGGTTTTTTTTCGTGTATAGATTTCTCTTGATAAAGTGTCCCCCTACAAGTACTGTAACCCATTTTCCGAAATGATACATTAAAATCATAGCTTCTTTTTTTTTTATTAACTGAATATTTGATCATATTTGAAGAAGCGATGAAAAAATCTTAAACGCATTCTTGAGATTCTGTAGAATTTGTAATAATGAATAATTAACTATGGCAATATGAATATTGTGTGTCAACTGGAGGCAGAGAGTTCTGTTACAGCATTCTTAAAAGATTCTGTGTTGCATCATAAAAGAAATCTATATGTACATATATATATGCCATATATATTGTATGTGTATGTATATGAAGGCATATACTCGCACATACCCATTTATATTTGTTATGTATTGTTTTGCATATTTATTGAATAAATATATTTGAATGTGTGTGGGTATATCGTTCCTCTGCATGGATATCTTTATGATATAGCTTGTTTTTTTTTTATATATATATATTTTTTTTTTCATCACTGAGGAGGGAAATTGTTTTCACCTTCATGACAAAAAAATGACAGGTGATCTACATAAAGCTATTCATAAACTGCTTTTTTTTTATCTACTTACAATTAAAGATATTTATGTGTACACACTACAGAATAGTATTGATCTTTTTTTCTTTTTTTTTAAGGGACTGTATTTATTATTTTTATTATTTTTGTGGTAATTCTCTGGCTAAACCTGGCTGCTCACACCATCAGCTGCTTAACCAAGCTTCTACATTCCCCTGTGCAGTAATATACTTCTAGAATGTTCAGTAGAGTATGAGTTATGTGCCCTTGGGCTCCTATCAGACACTATCGAAATAACTTGAGTGACTCGGGTGTTATTTTAATGATAGACTGTTAGTAACACAGAAAACCTTGAAAATCAGGCACTAAAGAAGCGAATCATTTATACAGAATTTCAATGGCTTTGAAGATTTATCACTTTCTTTTGAACTTTATGAAGAGAAAGTAAGGATTTAAGTATCTCTTCAAATGCATAATGAGAAGTAAATAATCAGTTGACACTCACTAAAAACTTTTGAATGTTCACAATGTTAACTTATAATTTCTTTCACACTGGCTATGATTATTACTTTGATTTAATATTACTTTACTTCAGGCTAACAGCATTATGATTGTCTAACCAGGCTTTAGAAAGCCCAGTCTACTCTGCTAAAATTACCCATAGCTGGGGGTAGGAGAGTTGGGTTCATGCTTTTCCCAAGGACATTTGTGCAAAGTGTATGCAAGCAGCCTCTGACGAACTTGCACCTACTATTATATATGTATATATGCAGATCTAAATATATATATATATATATATATATATATACATTCTAATCTCTATCTCTATCTAATTATTTATATTCCAATCTATATATATATATATATATATATATATATATATATATATCTGTATTTTGAGGGAGTGACTATTCACAAAAGAAACAAGTATCTTCAAATGCTTTTGGTTTTAGTAATAAATAATGCTTTTTGAATAATTGCCAAATAAATTTATCAGTTTTGTTACTTGAAACATTGTGACCATTTATCTTTATTTTTGGAGAGTGAGTTTTACTAGATATTTACTTCTCTCTAGACAATGTTATTCTTTCGCAATTAACAAAAATCTTTTTCTCTTTTATTAGAATTAGAATTCATACCAACATGGCATTTTGAAAATGTTCAGGCTAATATGTTTTTGAAAACATATTTATCATTTATATTTAGAGGATAAATATTGATGACATGTTATACTTATGTTTTTTATGTTGAGTACATTCCCATAAAAGGATTAGAATTGCATAATCAAGTCTAACAAGTTTTAGTACGTTTCATGAATAATTTACAAGTTACTTGAACGTGGCTAGTTAGTCTTCATTTATTGAGCTGTAGTCTTGAGAGATATTTAATTTGTTTTTGAGTCAGAAGATTGTACCATATTTGATGTCATATAAGACCACCATTATTTCAGCAGGGAATATTTAGTAAAAAATGCCTTTCCCTTAATTCTTCTCATTTGCTATTCAGTGTTTTTTTTTATCTCTTTGTCAATTTCTGTCTGATGTGGGGCTGGATAATGAAGGATACTTTCCAAAAGAATAAATTAATTCAAACCCGGGAGTAACCTTGTAGATAATGAACATTTTTTGTGTGTGAATTACTGACTATATATCTGGTGCATCTAGAATAAATTCCTCTATTCTGCTGATAAAGATGCCGTTTTTGCTTCCATTCGTATTGACACAATGTTAAACCTAAAGCTGATTCCAGAATTGTCCATCATTACTTACAATAAGTCTTTCTTACCCTTTCAAAAAATTCCAATCCCATCTTATATGAATTAGTATCATATAAGAAAAAAAAAGGTAACAGTCTTAGAATATTGCTGAACAAGTAACTGATCATTGTAAAAGTGATTAATTATGTATCAATCAATTATCAGATAATTTTGTTAGTTGTTTGTAAATTGCAAGTTGAACTGTGAATTGTTACGAGATAAATGCTGATCAAATTTATTTTGCTTATCTTACACTAGTTGCAAAGCATAACATTTCATTTACTATGTTGGTATGAATGTTTTTTATAAGACTTTTATTGCCTTATATGTCGTAAAGAAATAATCCCTTTTAGATAGATATAATCAAGGCAAAATGGTTACCTTAACCTTTTTAAGACTAGTCTATTTAGATGCTTAGTACCCGAGTTAAAATGTCACAGTAAATTTCTAACAGAGATCTGCAAGACATATATATATCCCTGCAGTCATAGAAACCTCAGGATATATATGTCTGAGAAGTCTCAAATGGGTTAATGAAATCACATCTATTTATTTTGATGTTATTAGAATGATTATATATTTTTCATTATTAAAAATCATATACATAGATAGATTTTAACAGTAAGGTTATCTAAATAGAAACACTTGCTAACAAAAGATTCTGTGCCAAGGTCTTTTTCCATAGCAATTGTTGGAATAAGGACTTCAAAACTGGCACTGGATAATTATTCATTTAGACCTTTGTCTCTTTCTTTTCACTTTGATAATTTGAGTTCACTAAGTTTTGATTAGTATATTACCTAAACAGTTTTGTTGATGGAATAATGTCTGCAATGTTTGAATGCTTTGTACATTTCATTGCTTAAAAATAAACTGATCAAAACTGAAACTGAAAAGCTTAAGTGATCCAAGTGAATGAATTATGACAGTCGATAGATTTTGTTTAGTTAACTAAATAAATTTAGTCACTACTGAATCATTACAAATAATAATACCTTCAATAATTTTTAGAAGAGTCATTATCATTCCAAGAATTTTTCAGACTATTGAGCTCAATCTTTTTGTTTGTTTTTTTGTTACCACAATGTCTCAGCCAATCCATTCTACAGCTTACTTCCGTTGTATAATACGTATTGAAAGAGAGACAGTATCTTTATTTCAGGGGAGCAAATCAGAAAATGTGGCTGAGAATGGAATCACAGTCGTGGCTCACATTGCTGGGAATGAACAGATATGATTATTATAAATGTCGACATTTTTTTTCCTATTGGCTACCATTTTCTGGTTTGTTGTCCCCTAAAGAGAGACTCCTTCACCCCTGTTATCCATAGTTGGAAACTGAAAGTATGATGATTAGTTACAAGGGGCTGTTCCTCAGGTTGCATTTCTCCATAGCACGGGTCAGGACTGATGACTGAGGCATCCTGAGAGGAAGTGCCAAGGGAACTGGAAAATTTTTGTCTCTATCCCCACATATTCAACAGGGCTCCCACACTAAACACTGCCTTGTGGGGAGACGGATTGTATGTCTGAAGAAGGCAGAAGAATGAATTGTCCGAGGCAATGCGGTAACAAAAGTTTTTTTAAAAAAAGGTAGTGCCCTTATGCTGGCTAAGGCTTCAACCTCACATATCCTCTATGGCGCCACATATGACATCACTACGCAACCTGCATGTGATCTCTGAAATAGTCTTAGTGGCGACAAGCACCCAAAGTGGTGTTGCTCACTTCACCCAGCACTATTTCAACCATAGCTGGGTGTGGTAATGACAAAAGTAGCATAAAGAATGACTTCAATAGTCTGAAAAACTCTTTTAATAATAATATTACTAATAATAATAATACTAATAATAATGATATTAAACTACTTAGTCCCATAATAGTTATTACATTTGCATATACATTTCATACACTGAATGTAACAACTATTATGGGACAGAGGTCGTAATAATGAATAGTTCTCTCATCTCAAATTAATAATTCCACCAAAGCAAGTATTAGCTGTCTTACTAATTTTTCCGTCCGTTACTAGAAAGAAAGGTTTGAATATTTCAATGTCTGTTTCTTCTGTGCTGCATCTTCTTCCTAGCTGTGTAGTTAGTTATGTCTGCAGCATTTGTCTCTGCTGCTGCTGCTGCTGCTGATGTTCATGTTTGTTAAGCTACCTATGCACTCTGGTATATTCAAGGCCTAAAATACATACTTACCTTTTGCTTAACTTCACTAAACAATTTCAGTGGTATTCTAACAAAAAATTTCAAAGGAAATTTTACATTCTGGAGTCTAAAGTTTACTCACTAAATTACTGTATTTCGTGGAATCAAGGACGCACCACAATTTAGACCTGCAAAATTTTGAGAAGAAAATAAAATCTGGATAAGCCTATGAAAAAAGTAACCTGCAGTCTATAGAACACAGGGTAAATTTTTATGACTTACCATATTTCCCCACTGATAAGATGCATCTTATTTCCTTCAAAAATCACCCAATCAAGTCAAGTTGTAGGGAGGAGTTTGCCAACCATCACAAACTCTAATTTAGTAGGCTATTGGATCCTCAATTATATTTCAAACCAGCTGATTATAGGGTGTATCTTATCACTTGTAGTGTCTTATCAGCCGGGAAATACAGTATTCGGGGCAGGGTGGGGTTAGCGTCTTCAATGCCAAGAAATACAGTACTTTCTTTTGAGCCAACATCAAATAAAAATTATCTATATTTTTTAATTTTTTCAAAAATGAAGAAATTCTGTAAGAAAGACCAGAAATGTAATAATACTTAAGTTGCTATTTTTTTGTATATGTGTTCTGCTTTTTTCTTTTTTTTTTTTTTTTTTCATGTTATTGACAGCGCAGTCTAAACAAAAGCACTGGGTAAAAAAAATAAGAGGAAAGAGAGAAAATTTTTATATAAATATAAGATTATCTATATTAAGATAAACTTTAGCTCCAAGATCACCATAGCCTGTTACATTTTTGTTGTTTTTATTTTTTTTTATTATTCTTATTATCATTGTTTACATTTTTTTTTACCTCTCTCTTCATATATGTTGGAATATCTGCATTGCAACTTCGTAACTTTGCTTAGAAAAATTTCTGTACGCAACATCGTAAGCTGGCTGTCTGATGGAAGTGGAAAAACGTTGTTCGCTCGATGCTGTGGTGAAGCCAGATTTGAAAAGAAAAAAAAAATTTAAAAAAAAAAAAAGAAAAAATACCAGAAAGAAAGGAAAAGAAAAAAAAAAAACTACGAAACAAACCAGAAAAAAAAATGTATGTTATTTTCAGCAAAGTATGTTTTGTTTCCATTTTTTTCTTGTGTGTGTGTATGTGTGTGCGTACGTACAATGTATCTTGCTCCTGTACCCAACCACCTGTCTGAAATTTGTCTATTCCTGTTAATGAATGAATATTCTATATAAAAGAAGGAAAAAAAAAAAAAAAAAAATCGTGACCTCTGGGATTACTGACTTCTAACGACATTTCACATCTTCTAGTTCGGCTTCACTACCGACAAGTTTCTTTCCCTTCTCCTATATAAATCTGAACTAAGAGCAATTAATTTTCTGAGTAATATATATGGTCTGATCATGTCAACTGCCCCCCCCCCCCACTGGAAATCCTATTGATAATACCACCATCACCACCATTCCCCTTCTTTTTTCGTTTTCTCCACTTCTGAGTTACTTTATTTAAAACAAATGATAAACTTACTGTGTATGCCAGTATATGAGATTTTTTGATTTTTTTTTTTAAATTATGCAAATATTACACTTTATTCAATATGCTGGTATTATGACTAAAGGGCTCTACCAGAGCTTGATGGGGAGATTTATAGGATTTTGATTGGATTGGATTGGTTTCAGGGAGGGGTAGTCCTTCAAATATCCTTGTAAACCATTTGTCTCATGGTCGAGCATATATGGTACATGTACATAAGTGTCTATACAAGGTATACTAATTTTGTATGTTAGTACATATCCATAGAATAGAACAAAGTATATCAAATGTATGTATATTTACATGCATACATATAAACTGACAGATATAAAAAAAATACTGGAGTATAAGTAAAAGCTATTTCAAGTTATATATTTTTACATGCATAAACATATAAGTATTTCATACATGTATTACATCAAAGCAAATAAGATAAAAAATGTTAGCAGAAAGAACAGGTATCTCTGGGATCTTTTTAAAGAATTTCCGTGTTTTGTTTAGCTTAGCTTTTTGTCAAAGTCAGAAGCTAGTGTTGACTTTGTTTTTTCCCTGTAACAAGAACAAGAATAATCTTCACCTATTTTGGGGAGTATATTCTTCACTGTTTGTCTGTCCTGTCACATTAAACTGTACCTATATATATATATATATGAAATAAACATTTTGTTACTGCTGTGATTTGAAATCATGACTAAGTGATTGGTAGGCGGCTCTTTTACTGACTGAGCTAAACTAACAAGTCTTACATATCTGAGGAAATATATATCATAATTTTCTATCTATTTATATATTCAATGCAAAAGTTGTTGAAATCAACTCGAATAGTAGATTTTTACCCAGGTTCATGAAACAGACAAAGTTTCTTCAAGTATACCAAAAATATAAAAGATAAATTACTTGCTATAGAAATTTTGAATCATGCAGGGAAGAATCAGCAGGTTACTTATAGTTTTAGCCAACCAAATACTCTACAAGCAAATGACTCTAAGTACATGAACCCAACACAGTCCAGATGAATACTGAGTCATGATTTGTTATATGGAGATGCCTTCTTATACCCTGATAAAAGAGTTACCTTCAATATGGAAACCTTTGTATCAAAATGTTATACCATATATTAAGCATATATATATAAGCAGAACAATGAATTTTTCATTTTTTGAGAGAAAGTTTTTACCATTCCAACCAAATGGTGTAATGTGTTTTAAAAGTTTTCCTTGTTTATTGAAGGGCAGTTTTATTAAGTATCATTCAAGATCAGTGATTTTTCTGTATTTAGAGAAAAAGGCATTCTCAAAAATCATCATTTTTTAAGAAGTGTGATTAGCCTAATGGTTAGCAACATAGAAAACGAAAGTGACAAATTGATTTAAATCTCCATTTTGGGGAGTTTGCATTCATTTTGCATTTATTCCCTTGGAAAAGGCATAAATCCATCTCTTTTCCCCCCTAGCTATGGGTAAATAGCAGAACTGACTGGTCTCTTCAGCCTTGGTTGGCAACATGTGTAGGAGATGGACAACTATATTCAGATTAGGAAAGTCCAACCAGAAGTTTATCTTAAGAAAAGGCACAAGTGATGAACTTGGGATTCTTGCAGTCTGGTTGAGACCAGGACTCAATTCCTACAAGTTTTTGTGACCATCCTTGGCAGGATGCAAGTCCACTGAAGAGACACCTCCACCCTAATCACAAGGCTTAGATTATACCCAATTTATTGCTGAGCGGGAAATTTGTTTGAAGGAAGAGTTTTCCATACTCTTCACTCGTACCAGGAATCAAATTCTTGAAAATACACTCTTAGATTACTTTAGCATAACAGGAGAAATCTAATCATAAAAGAATCCGTCTTCTAATGAATAAAATTTTTGTAGTTTGAGGCAAATATTCAAAACACTTTGCCATGAATAGTAATATTATCTTGTTTCTTTATTAGGTGAACCATTGTCAAATATTATTGATTTTGATTGGTATTTCTTTCATCTTGATGCTATTTGCTAATCATTGCAACTACTCAAAGTGTCACCATACAGTCATTAGTAAACTGTGCTGATCAGTTCTCAGTGCAAATAACCAGGCTCCCCAAGGCAAAAAGGATGTGAGTTGAAGTTTCACTGGGAACTTATCCATTATTTCCAATCTAAGCTGTTTACTCTGACAGTCTGAGTAGTTCCGATGAAGAGTAACTAAAATCAAGATGAAGGAAATATTAATCCTTAATTAATAATGGTTGACTTTGATATGAAATTGCTCAAAAATTCACAAATACGTCAACAAGAGAATTAAGAGGAATAATATCCTCTTTCAGAACATCCTCAAGTTGGAATGAAAATTACCCAAATTAGTAAGGAGTCAAATAACAGAAATAAAAAGTTAGATTAGTTATAAAAATAGTGTCTTTGGATTAGCAAATAAATGGAAAATATCAATATATTCAGATCTGTCTAATGAAAACATGTATAAATATAAGGTAATATTTAACTCTTAAAATCATGGACTGCTTGTAATGGCTTGTGGAACTCACTAATGAATAGAATGAAAAATAATGGAACTCTTCCGTGAATTGAATAGGAAAAAAATTCTCAATTCACCAAATTTGAAGGGAGATAATTCTAATAAGAAGATATATCCCTTGACAATTACAGTTGAATTTTTCTTAACAGATTTCAAGAGTTGATGGCATTTTTCCCTCCTAACTGAAATGCATTCTGATATCATATATAACACTATATAAATACATCAATATACTGGTTATAGATTATGATGTCTGAAAACTATAAATATCTACTTTAAAATTAGTTAAATGGATGTATACTTGTTGAAATTTTAAATATGAAAAAAAGTATGCCCAGTCTTTGATTTGCATTTAGGAGTGGCATTAACATGTTTGCTAAACCAAGTCTTGTATATATGATCACTATAGTTAATCAAATTGAAGAGAAGACATTACTTGAAAAATTACTCTTTTAGGTACAGGTCTAAAGTCCATATTAGTTTTTATTTCTATTACTATTATTATTATACTTACCAAGTGCTGGATTTCCCTGTCATACCAATAAGAATAATATTTGGTTCAAGGGGACCTGCTTTCTCTGGCTGCACTCCCACAATTGCTCTAACGGTTTAGGCCAGTATTAATCCCCAATGCTCGAGGTGTGCCAAAAGAAGTGGACAATTTGTCTTTACCCACACTTAAGGGTTTCCACTTTGGACTCAACCTTGTGTCATATTCTGCCTTTTTTGGGAGGCAAATAAATATCATATTAGTTGATTTGAAATTTAGAGTTATATTAGTTGTGCAAAAAGCTACTGAAACTTCTGATACCTGTTCTTTGAAGTGACTTCTTTTATGAAGTGTGGAAACATTTTAGTGAAAATATCTCTTTTTTTTTCTTTCTTTTTTTTCTTCTCCTTCTCATCCTTTTTTTTTTTTCTAATTTCTTTTATCTATTTTTTCTCTATTTCTACATTATCATTACCATATATGCCAGTATATAAGACGGAAAATTTGATTTAAAGAAAAGAAAACCAATGCAAATATTACACTGCATCCAAAGCGCTGGTATTTTGAGTAAGGGGCCGTCTACCAAAGTTTGATATGGACAGTTATGGGGCTAGGATGAGTTGCAGTGAGTGAGAGTCCTCCAAATACCCTTGTAAGCTATTCGTCTTATAGCCGGGCATATATGGCATTCAGCTTTGATTTCTGCTGAACTAAATGGAAATAATCCTGATTATAAAGGGAGATAAATATATTGTTCAATAAATATAAAACAATTTTTTTCTTATTCTTTTGTTAAAATCCCATTTCATTGTCCCCTCCTACCCTCTCCCCACCAATAATTCTCAGAATTCAATTACCAAGAGAAAAAAAAAGGATCATGAAATATGTACATAAACATATACATATATTTATCTACTTTCAGAAATTGACTTTGTTAAATGACATGGCATTCAAAGAGATGTCTAATAACTTTAAGTACAATAGCATTGTTTGCAAGATGATCCAATGAAGAAGCCACTAGAAGACCTGACTATGTTGCAATAATGTAATTCTTTAAGGGGTCTAATAACTGTGTATATTTTCTCTTTCTCATATTCTCACTTACTACTCATGACTCCATGTTTGTTTTATCTTGTTCATATTGACTGTACAGATTTTCTGTTACTCATCAGGAGAGGTTACCACATTCTTTCTCTTTTTTCTTTAACAGTTATTTAAACATTTTTTAGAAGTAGATTTTCACAGGGTTACCACAGTCTTTCTCTGTAGCATTCATTTAAAACTTTACATGTTTAACAAAAAAAGAAGAAAAGAAAAATATTTTTTTTATGTTTTATTTAAAAAGCAAAAAAATTATGAATTCCAATACCTTTTTTGAATTGAATTGAATTATACCTTTATCTTTTTTTTTAAAGAGTAAAAGGAATTTTAAATTTATTAATGTATTTCATTATTAATTTCCTTTGTCAATTCCAAGTGTTCTTCTGTTAAATCCCTTACAAAAAAATAGCTATTTCATTTTAACTAAAATCTAATTATCTGATTATGTTTTCACAAGTCCCCAAATGATAAAAATTGCTGAGGAGTTGTAGATTTATATGAATTTTATTGTCCAACTCTATAGATAAACATCCAAGAACTAAAATGTTATATTAGATAACCACATAGTCCAAAATGTATTCAGTTATTATTTTTACAATATATATGATAACTAAATTTCTTGGAAGATGATGAAATATTTCAATCAAACTAAATGATACATAAATCAACTAATTAATTCTGTGTATATATAAAATATACATTGATATAAAATCATAAGTATGTGAACGCACACATGTATGTGAATGGGACTATTTGTCTCTCCAAAATGAATTCTAAAAATATTTTAAGGAAAAAATCACCCCATTAAGTTTGATTATTTATTATGGATTCAAAAGTGAATCTAGAATTAGAGTTGCTGTGTGTTTGTATGTTTGTCTGTTTGGTAAGATAAAAAAAGAAAGCCTGGAGTTGCAAATATCTCATGGATTGTAATGATTTGCTGAAAGCCAAAAATAATATCAATATAGATTAATAGATAAATTATACACTTATTTCATGTTTGATATGAAATGATGGCAGAAATAAGGCTATAAATGAAATTAGATAATCTATCATGCAACGAGTTCAATACTATAATTACAGCTTCAAATCACCTGAAAAAAAATTTTAAAGGGAAATTAATGTGATGTACCATTTATTTATTCCATTTCTGAAAAGGCCAAATGAGTGTCATCTCTTATCACAAAGCTTTATTTTAGTCCTCTTTAGAGTGCTTTTGGATACAATGAAATATTCAATCCTAGGGAGGATTGAGAAAGCACGCAGAGAGTGTATACTCCTGCCAACGCCATTGTCCATAAAAACTGAAAGAAAATCGGTATGTATAGCTAAGATACTGGGGAGGCAACTGTAAAAAAAAAAAGTATTCCTGGATTCACCTCCAGATCGATTCTTCCTCTGCCTCTTACACACCATTTCACAAAATGACATTGAAATTCATTGTGAACTTTTGGAGATATTGTGTAGACAGACAAACGAACACTAATAAATTCATATCCTTTTTCCAACTTGGTTGACAGAGGTAAATTTCATACGTAAAAGCCAAGCAGATGGCGATCAATAGCATAAGAGAAATCTGAAGTTTCCATGTTTATAAATGGATATGTATGTATAAGTATTGCTCTCAGATATCTGTTTGACAAATCTGACACAAGGTCACACTTATGGAGTACTCAGGAAACTAAAGTCATTGTTAGATTAACATGCTAACCCCATCACATTACTACTAATGCTCTGATTAAAACTTTATTATTTCATTCTGTAGGGAAGAGTTCACATTTTGTGTAAGTGGATGACACAGCATTCGCACTCTTTCATGATGACACTATTAAAGATTACTAGCTAAATACCTATAAAAAAAATGACAACATTACTTAGCCATGGATCGGTACCTCTGCTTGGGATCAAATTATTGCTCCCCGGCCCTCTGCTTGGGACCAGAATGTAGCATTGAAAAGCATTACACACACAAACACACAAAAGTATGTGGCCGTTGTATCTCATATGTGTGGATGGCATATATTCTCATTCATGATACCACTATTATAAATAATATGCCACAAGATTTTCATTCTATAAAAGACCCAAGCAATAATGGTTGATCTCCAGCAAGTAACTCTTGTGATATGATCATGACTTCATCATGATGAACTATGTGATCACATTGAAAATGGCATTCTTCTAAAATTAATATGCATGCATGTATAGAAAGCTTAAATTTGACTCGGTAAAATCAATTTAATTATATTGAAGAAAGTTTTACTTCAATGTCAAGTTGTGGAGATGCTAGAAGCATTTCTTGTGTAGCTGGAGATTTGGTGGCCCTGGGTGCTTGGCTCCTTGAAGAGCCTCTCCTTTTAGTATATAGATTCCCAACCTGGGAACTGTTGATCCCTGAGTATCCACAAAAGTATTACTGGAAGTCCGTGAGCAGACCTTTCTAAAGCCTAGGATCCATGAGCTTATCGAGTAGGCAATCCTTTCAAAAGCAGTGATATAGCTAGTGATGTAAGAGCTCAGGAAGGGGTTTTGGCCCCCCTTAAGGTCACCCTCCAACTTTTAGTGAGATTTCCCATTGTATAATGTTAATAGAAATGCAGTAGGTGAACTGCTATTCATGAAACTTGTAGATTTGACATCCACCTGGCTGTGCCTTCATTGTATTATAATCATGAAAATTTGCAATTAAAAATCAAGTATTTGAATTGTACCAATTTGATTAATTAGTTTTTGTTTTAGTATATACATGAAGGTATAAGAAATGGCTGCTTCATATAAATGAAAATTCCTTTCTTTATATGTTCTAAGCCAAAGTCTTTGTATTTCTTGTCTCTGATTTGACATCGATATAAAGTGATGGATTTCCTCTATGATAGAAAATAAAAATTCAATTATTTCTCATTAAGACTATATGCTTGTGTGTGTATATATGTATGGAAAGAACAATGCTAGGAATAACTCTTAAGAGAAAAAAAAAATCATCTTGGACTAGTGTGAAGGATACATAAATAAGCAACAAAAATGGAGATGGGCTGAACACTTAGCAAGAAGAGATAACAGATGGAACAAAAGGCTGACCAAGTGGTGCCCTTGGATTAGGAAAAAACCAGACACAAGATGGAGGGATAAGATAGAAATGACATTGCAGATTAGCAAAATCACGGTTGTCATGGATGCAGATAGGAAAGGCCTTTGTCTAGCAGTGAACTTGCAATAGCTGATAATGATGATATATAAGTAGAAAGAGAAAGAAAGATATTCATAAGTATGTATTTCTGTACATAATTATAAAAATAGATATATACATACACACATATGTATATAATCTTACACATTTATGCATATATGCATACACACATACATATATTCACATGTATGTACATAAATGGTACCTATTTTAGTACAATAATTAGCAAGCTCATTTCAAAGATAATTTAGTAGTATAGTGATTTCAATCTTCAGTGGGTGCACCTTACTACTGTGGCTTTGTTGCAGACTTTTAGTAAATGATGCATACAATTTACATATATATATATATATATATAGATATATAGTTCATGTGCCTCTTGCTACATAATCAATAGTAGTGTTTTCAATAAAGCTGTCCTCAGATAATGACCCTTTGGTCAATTGTGGTTTGAAGGCTTAAACATCATTACCACTAACCAACTGTGCACACACACACACACACACACACACTGTCTACAGTAAAAAACATACATACAGAAATCTGATCCTCATACTATAGATAAGGAAAAAAATAATACTGAATCTGTACACTTAAAAACTTCTAGTATTACAAAGTAGGTCTGGGCAAAATGTACTATATTCAGGGATATATGAATTTATGTACAAGTGAAAGACTCAGTAGAGTCACTTTCTAGTTATAGAATTCATATTGTAATTATTAGTAAATTCTAATTATTATTGAAGTATTGTCTTCGTTATACCACTAAGACTGACGGAGAAGAGTGCAAACCAGTTGAGGATTCTTCCTTGCTCATTCCTCTAATTTTCTCATGAAAACTCATGGAAGCATGTCTATCAGTCACCAGATCTGTAATTATCTCCCTTGAGCAAACTTTTTTTTTAGGTCAATTTAACTCTGAAACCAGTGGCCCAATTAGACTGAGAATTACTTTATTTTCCAAGTTAAGGCATTTTAATGGTATTGCATTTATAAAAATTGCATCATGAAGGGAATTTTTGCTGTTTAATAGTAGCAAGCACACTAACACACAGAAATCAGATCATTACAATATAGATTATACGACTAGTATTCTTTTAAAATCTGTAAAATAGTACTCGCTCTTTCTACTAAAAATGATAACAGCAATAACAGGCAAGATTGATATGTAATTACATCAGTCATTTTGTGTGTGTGCGTGATAGAGAGAGAGTGAGAAAGAAACAGAACCTTATGTAATCATGTGGTTATTTCTCTTAGTAAAAATAATAAGGAATTATGTGCATCAATATGCTTTTGGGTGATTTAACCAATCTAACCAGTTTGTATTATTTTATTGAAATATATAAGAAATTAAAGCAGTGATAAACAATAAATAACATCAACAGGTAACAGCAATAATGATATTGATACTAACATCACAATAGTGATAATAATATTTCAGTCAAGTATGGAAAAAATCTGGATAAGAAAATAATTAAAAAGTTCTAATTAGGGAAAGTTGATAAAAATCAAATAAACCAATCTTGGTATGAAAAGTTAGCTAAATTAAGGAACATTTTATATTTCTGCTGGTAAATAAATAAATCTTATTTTATTTAGAAATAAACTTCATTGGAAATATTCAACTTGTTCTCTTGTAATGACTCAATCATTATAAAATTTGAAAATTACTGCTCAACTAAGTTCACAAATTAGTTTTATAGGAATTTCTTTTTTTCAAACTCCCAAGCTCTTCCAAATTCATTTGCTAGTGTTTTTACACCTAGAATTTCCTCTTCTCAAGATTTCACCTATCCTCATTAGCCACTGATAATTGATTACACATAAGTAATGTATAATTATCAGATAAACAAGGATATAGGTATTTATTCATTAGTGAAGAAAGACTTCTAAATATAATAGTAGAATTTTCCTGAGTCAAAATTATAACTCAATCATAAAAAAAATTAAAGCCTTTGGTAAGGCAACTCATCATCAACCCTAATGATATAGAAGTCATTTATGAAACAAACTTTCTACAACTAAATTTAGAAAGAAGAAAACACTCCCCACCCCTTTGGAGAAAAAAAATCAGGAAAAAAAAACTTGGCTTGTTCCAGTAATTTTCTCTTCACTTTTTTATTACTATATTTCTGTCTTCTACTCAACTTACTTATCTACTGTAATTATTTATGGAAAAGAATTAACTGGAAAAAAAATGGACATTTTTTTAAAAAAAAAAGTCTTTATTGCTTTTTTTGGAAAGAAAAAAAAGCCAAGTTTATAATTAGCCAAAAATGGAAAAAAAAAAAGAATATTTTTTTTAAAATATCATTATTATACTTTTTTTTTGCTTAAAGAGTGAAGTCAAAAGTAACCCTGGTAATTTGGTTGCTTGCCCATAACTGACCACAATTTAATGGTTCTTTCCAGGTACCTCCTCCAATGTTACCTTGGTGTTTGTTGGTACTTACCTTTTCTTCATGTTATTTTTGTCTTGGTGTCTGTTGGTCTCAGTGTGCCCTATCCAATTTCGCCCGTTCCTTGAAATAATCTGTCGTTGTCACTTGTCTGCTAGTGTTTTCATGCTATGATGTTTCTGAAACCTTCTATATATCTTTTTTTTAAATCTATTTTTTATTACTACTTCAACTAGTGCAGAAGTTTTATTTTATTATTATTATTATTATCATCATCATTTATAATTGTTATTTTAATTTATTGATGTCACAATTTTCTTTATTTCTTAAATATTCAATTTTAAGCTCTGTTTTAGTTTGTTTTTTTTGTTTTTTTTTTCAATTATTGAATATAGCCTAGAAGTTTTATTTTCTATATTTTTTTGGTATGAAATATAACTTCAATTTTTTTTATATGTTATTATTGTAATTGCAATTTTCACAAATAATATTTATTATTTGATAACAAATTATTTTATTATAAATTATTATAATCATTATTATTAGTTTTATTTATTATTTCATTTTTTTTTTTCACTTTTCTGTCAGCAAAATGTCTCGGAAACTGTGATGTCAAAAATTTGGATGTCTTCAAAATTCAATAAAATAGCAACTAAGAAAAATGTATTAACGCAAACATCTCAGTATGATTATAAGATATGGCTTTTACTAACAAGCAATTTCTTGGCCAGAACCTCAACCAAACATTTTGGTTTAATTATAACACTAATATTTAATGGGATATCAACAGAAGAAATACATTTACATAACTGTTTTTATACCCTTGAATAAGTATATTAGAAATCATGGGTGTTTCAACCCAGGCGCAAAATAAACAAATACAGTCTTTTTTAAAATGGATTATATTTTATAATGAAAATTATATCTTGCTACCAGAATCTTTTTTTAACATGGTGCGTAGTAGAGTGTCTTGTGTAACCGATTCGAATAGTGCCTAGCTTCATGTCAAAAGGCCCATTATAGAATCACTTGGTATAAAAGAATTATATCTGCAGTAAGGATGCTCAATCAGTTATCTTTATCTCTATTATTTCCTCTTATAAAAGGCTGACTTTAAAGCTGGGGCCAATAAAATATGCTTCAATCTTAGATATTAGCTTTTACCACTTAATACCACTCCTTAATGTCAGTGGAACTTTTCTATGAATAGAATACAAAATATAATGGAACTCTTTACTGAAATGAATTTAAAAAAATAGATAAATAAATAAATTTTACCTGTAAGACAAAGGGAAGTAACTTTAATCAGCACTTATTTCCAATGGAATTGCAATCCAATTTTTTATATGAAGTCAAGTGTTCAAATAAAAAGTATCAGTTCATTAATGTAATATCAGCATTAAACATACGAAAACATTGTCAGCATTTAATTTTAGCTTCAAAAAATCTTTTAGGCACTTGTTGTTGAATTTATAAATCTAATTGAATAAAAATAAAGATATATTTCTTTTTATCACTCCCTAGTCCACTGAAGGCTTTAGAAAAGCTAAGGGCATTAGTTGTGCTCCCTAATGAAAAAATATTGTCAAGTAATCAATTAATGTGTGGAGGACCTCTTTTCATAGTCTTATAAATGCTTCATTTTAATTTATTTAATTATGTATTAATGGAAAAACAAGCCTGCCTACAGCAATGAATCATTTTCCTTTTAAAAATCATGAAATTCAATAATCTACCTTTGAAAGAGATTGCATTGATTTCTCACTACTAAAATCATTAGCTGGCTTGCAGATTTAAGATTTTAGTGTTGTTGCATCTTCTAACTCTTTACATATCTCAATTCGATAAGCTGAATAGCAACAACAGTGTTATATTTAATCTTCCTTTTGCCTCATCAAAAATAATTTTGTCCAAAGATGCTATATATCTGAAGATATAACATGCTTAGATTATCTCCCCTTCTTATTATAACCATACAGTATAGTAATGCAGGCCATTATTGTTATCCAATCACTTGCTTTATTTTAAAAGTTGGCATAAACTTGCTTGAGATTAAGGCCTTAAAACCATGTTGGCAATTCCACCCATTACAAAATCTTCTGAAATGTGTGCAAGCCACAAAATTTATTATTAGTAGCGCTATTAAATATTCCTATTCAATTCTAAGAATTTTAAGTTAGAGGATTTATTTTCGGATTTTGAGTAATCAGTTACTGAAATATAAAAATTCAACTTGAATTCTAGAAACCAAGTTAAGAATAGTAATGTAAGCACAGGTCCTCTACGTACAACAGGGAGTCCCCCAAAATCACGTATCTATAATATATAGAGGTTGACTCTCCAAGATTCTGTTTAGGATAACAACAAATGCATGCTCGCTGGCTGGCGTCGCTCTCAAAGTCATTTCTGTCTTTTATGTTGTGTGCTACATGTTATCTGTACTAAAGATACCATCTGCGTCACTTCTCTACCGTATTGACGTACACGACTGTCAATCATGTTCTTTGTTCGGCTATAGACTGTGCTCCCACGTGATTGGGATAAAATGTTCTGTTTCTTAGGTTGGTACCAGATAACTAGATTTACCAAAATAGAGTCTTGAAAAAAAAAGACATTTTTCTTCTTCTTCCTGTTATTTTACTCTTTTTTTATTCAACTAATTCCTACCATGCACTTTAATTTTCCTTTTTCTTTAACTTTTTTATTTTTTCCTCTTTTTTTTTTTAAAAAAGGTTTTTTAAAATTCCATCCCTACAAAAAAATAGAATTGTTTGATAGCCAAAAAAAATACAACATGCATTAAAGACATATAAGCCAGTTACACTTAAAAGAAGTAAATATAAGCCTGGCAAATAATATTAGCCCAAATTAAATAGAGCTTGAGCTAGGATGGTACTGCCTCTCTCTTTGGTAGCATGTTATTAACCATCTGTCGAACACCATTGGTCACACACATGCATCCATCTGGACATGTACTGCACGCCACACTATGCCATGAGCAAGCTGCACAGGAGAGCTACATTGCACTTTTACAGCAAAATAAATCAGTATCAAAGCCTTTTTCATATGCAAGACCTTCAATCATTTAACCTTGCTTTAGTATTCCAAAGTTAACTTAAGATCTAAAATCACTTAAAAAAAATGAAATCATAAAATCATAAAATAAATTGTATATATATAAAGAACACTTAATAATTACTTAACTAAGTATGGCACAAGGCCAAGTGATGGAAAACTCATGTTTCTTCAATCTTGCAATTGGAGATATAAAAGCTAAAGCATCCGTCTCTCAGGAGACCACTCCCATTGGATCATAAATAGCCAGTGACAAATCAGCGATCTTGGCAGGTTTCAAATCTGGTCAAGACCAGGATTTTATTCTTACAGTTTTTCTTGACACCCCCTTGGTAGGATGCAAGTCCACCGAAGGGATACTCCCACCCTAATCACACAGCTTAGAATATACCCCATTAGCTGCTGAATGCTGAGGGGAAATTTGTCCAAATGCAGAGTTTTCCACACTCTCCACCCATATCGGGGAATCAAACCTTGAACATTCTGCATATGAGGCAAACGTGCTAACCGATACACTAACACATAATCTTACAACTGGAAAGAGCCAACCTAGAAAAATTAGCATTTGGTATCCTGGCTTTAACCTGGGCTTGAACACTGGCCTCTTGCCCTGGTGAGAAATGCATACCTATTTCAGCCAAAAGAAGCTGGTCATAACATGTAAAATATATACTCATACATTAATACGTGGATGTCTACCTAAAATCTACAGCTAAGTTCAATTATAGATGAATTAGCTATCAAAATGTCATTAACTCCAACTTTGAACACCCAAGCTGCATGAATAAGCACTTCACTAGAAATCTAAATTTAAGTACTGTGCACATCAACTATAAAAAAAGCCCAAGATAACAAGTCCTTTACAAGGTCTTAAACATTATAAATTTTTAACCATGAAAATTTGTATATTTGTCTAATTATTTCTACATCTATAAAGATAATACATTATTTTTGCATACATAGACATATTCATATAGTTATTATATGATTATCATCAGGAATTAGGATAATTGATCAAACATTGGACAAATGATCATAAGGTCTTAGTGCTCAAATGGTGAGATTTGTGATTATGTATCAATTGCTTAAAAACAGTCCTTGGTAATCATTAAGCTTGATGTCAACTGACTTCCTATTTGTAGAATTTATGTTATAATTATTTGCAAGTACATAAATAAGAGAAACTACTTTATAATTAGCATTTGATATACATGGGTTTTGAGAAATCAGATCATTATTAGATGAATTAACAGATGAAGTGTGAACGCTAAATCCACATGATTTCTAAGTTTCAAATTTGACTAAAAATTGTTCTATCCAATTCAAAGTATATTTACGGTATTGCGCTAACAAAAATCTTGCCATGATGTGCAGTTTATGCAGTGTTACAATAACAAAGATTCAAGCACACAAATATACAGAAATCACACCATTATAATATAGTTTCATTTATATGATAAAATCTTGATATATGGGCTGTGAATTCAGATGATCTTGTAAATTTAATAAAGCAGTGTAAATAACAGCTCGGGGCTCAAGCATTGTGCAAGGACCCTTGCTAGTTTTTTACCTGGTATGTCCAGGCAGTCACTCATCAAGATAATGACCTGGCTCAACAATTCTCAACCTTGGTGATGATCCTATGAGAACTGGTGTGGCTCTATGCTCCTTAAGGAGTCTCTAGGGAGAAAGAAAAACAAAAAAATTCTTTTGTTATGGTATTATGTATGTGCCATTGAATTCACAGACATTGACTCCTTATCACACTACATACCTTTCAAGGAATATCTTTCTGATATAGATAATTACTGGCAGGAAAACTCATCATAGGGAAATTTGGATTCATGCATTTTTTTAAAAATATCGATATAAACAAATTAACCTATGCATGTGTGACCAATGAGAATGCGAGGAAAACTCATTCATGTTAAAGATAGATACCCACGTTCAGGCTTATTAAATTTCCTAGGTTTACGTACAATAAAAATTTCTGACAGTGGTGTTGTGGTGTGACTCTATCAGCATAATTGATGCCAATTGTTTAAATATCATTGGCTTAAGTTAAAATTGAAGTTCATGTACTTGAATGAATCTGGTATCTTGATGCGATAATATCATTTAAGACCTTGTTCAAATTTGATGGAACAAAATTTTGAGAAAATTACTCCCCTTGGATTTATTTAATAATATATCATTAAGTTATGTAGAGATATGTAGCCCAAGAGCCTACTCATGCCATGTAAGTGTGGTGGGGGCCACAAGCCTGTTTGGTGTTTTAGAAATTCCAGTCTATGACCATATAGATTGTTGAGGTATCATGCTGAGAACTTCCTCTTCATGGCATTTGTCAGGGCAATATGACTTATTTGACTGTGCCCATCCTCTCACCAAATAACATATAACAGGTTATATGGATTATATGCTACCTGCAGCAAGGAGTAATCCGTAGCCTGATATATTGGAAAAAGTGGAACCAGTCTGCCTTGGGATCTCAACTCCTAATTTAGAATCAAAGTTGTCCGTCTCCTTGACTGGTTACCAACCAAGGCTACTGAACCTAGTCTACCATTTACTATTTACTCAAAACTAGGGGAAAACCCTGGCTACAAAAACCCAGTTCGCTCTAGTATTTACCAATACCTGGTGGGCAAAGGAGTGAATCCATACCTTTTCCCAAAGATATCTTTCAAAACGATGAGAGTTTGGCTTGAACTATTTTTCCATTCCCTATAAATAGATGATTGGAAGTGACCTTAAGCAAATATATTTAAATCTTAGGTAGTCACCAGTTTCCAAGACTCTGCTAAGCACCGACAAATTACTTATAATTAGTATTAATTAATTACCTTGATACTAATTACCTTCTTTTTAAATCTCTTGATTTTTTTAAGTATGATTTTTTTAACAATAATTTTCATGAGATTTTTCTATAATCTCAATTTTGAGAGAAGAAACCTGAGCTGGCATTTTTTCTTAGTATATTTATATGGATATGTATGTGTAATCATATGTATATATACAGGATGATCATAAAGTCTTTCCCTGATTATGAATATCTATCAGTGTTTTCAAGACATGATAGTTCATAATCGGGGGGGAGATTTTATGCCCACTCTGTATCAGTGTATACATATGTATATATATATATATATATATATGTGTGTGTGCACATACATGCTTATATAAACTACATATTTATATCTCTATATATTTACTGCTATTTTTAATTAACTTTTTTTCATTTTATTTTTTTTACAAACCCCCCTGCCCTCCAAGACTCTTCTTGGTCAGCAACCTGTAGTGCTGGTGACCTCCTTGTTAATGTTGTGGTTGGTTAGTTGAGCACTGTATGTTGTCATTGTTATTGGTGTTCTTGGCGTCATCGTCTTCGTTCGGCAGTAAATTTTTCAATTATGATGAAAAAAAAATTATATATATATATCTATCTCTATGTATATATATATTTATATATATATATATGTGTAAAAAATCTAAGTTCAGCATTTGGCACTAACATTAATGCCAGAGAAAGGCCGAAGAATGCCACTGTGGCTTAGTGACACTATGCATGAAAGAATTCTTCAATTTCCTCCAGTGCCCAAACCCCGGCCGCACTCTACCTAGCATGTATTCAACCGCACATGGTTTTTTTCTACGCATGTTCGCAATATATTTCTTATATTTACCGTTTCTTAAAAAAAAAAAACATTATTTTTTTAAGAAAATGCGCTCTTTTTTATTATTTTTTTTTTATTTTTCTCAAACGGCAGAATTTGATTTTTTTTTTTTCCCCTATTTTTTTTAAGCTGTGTTTTAAATGATTATCATCCTGATTATTATTTCTATTATTATTATCATTCTCATAATTATTGTAATCATCTTTGATAATTGTTCTCTTTTCATGATCCAGCCTATAACTCTTCGTTTTTTCTTTCTTTTCTTGTTCATTTTCTTTGTCTGTTTATGTGTTGTTATTGTTGATGTTACTGTTTTTTTTTTTTTTTTTTGTTTTTTGTGAAATTAAAAAAAACATAAAATTGATGAAATTTCTCACATCTACTGGCAGAGTAAACAATGAATGATTTTGAAGTAAATTTGTTGATGATATATCTTTTTTTTCCTCCTAAATCTTGGTTTGGGGCAATATATGCTTTGGAATTAACCGAAAGAATCACAACATCCTGATTATTTTATATTCATTTTTGACTTTCCATTGTATTGTTACTTTGTCTCTCTCTCTCTCCTTTTTTTCCTTTCTTCTCCTTCTTCCTCTCATTACAAAAAGAGGTTCTGACTGGCCGAGTAGATAAGGGCTCCGAGAATGAACTTGGTGAGCAGAGTTCAAACTCCGGCTGGGTCAGTTTATGTTCATTTTGCACCGATGCCTTTGGGAAAAAGGCATAAATCCATCTCTCCCCTGGCTATAGGTAAAACAGCGCAGGGTGAAGTGAGTGATGCTACTTGGGGTGCTCATTACCTCCAAGTCTATTTCACGTATCGAACGGGCTTTGTAAGTAGTAATGCGGTACATGAAGCTAGAACGTGGATGGCTGAAGCTGTAGCCAGCATAAGGGCACCACTCACTCGCTATGAAAGAATGAAAACAACCTGTAATTGACTTCCTTCATTGTTTTATTTTATATTTCATTTCATTTTACGAGTCTGAATAGAAATGGTGTCAATGGTATCAGATTGTTGGAATTCCTTTGAAAAATTGGCTGTTTGTTTTCAATGAAATATCTTTGCCATTTTTTAATTTATTTAAACTAATATCCTTATCTTTCTCAATTTTGTCTTATCTTGCTGTGTTCTCTGATCATTTTCAGTTCTATATGCTGTGAATATGATTGTGTGTGTATATATATGTATATTATATATATATATATATATATATATATATATATATATATATATATATATGGCTTCTTTTCAACCTATCTTTTTGATAAATCCTGTTTACTTTGTAATGCATAGATATTGTATATTATAAGATTCTGGTGCAATCTTTTACAGCATGGCAGCTATTAAGAATATTGAAACTGTTTTGAACTGGATGAACAGTATCAAACCACCACCACCCATCCATCCATCCATCCAAAAAATAGATGTTAAGAGAGTGATGAGTTCTTGCCACTTTCTAAATGCTACAAATGCAAGAAACTTTTCTTTATAAAGAAGTAATTAAGTGTTGGGTACAAAAAAACTTCTCATCATTCGTTCTAGCCTTTTTTTTTTTTTAATCAGTAAATATTCAGAGTAAAGTATACCCCCAAAGAATGAGTGTGGGTGGGTTGTGACAAAGTTGTATATTTAAACACTCTTCTTGAAAACAATTGACAAACTTTGTCCTCTCAGATTTTTTTGTAAACTTCCCTTGTTCATATATATATATATATATATATATATATATATATATATATATATATATATATGATTATAAATTGCATTAATCATGTAGAAACTTATTTGAAATGATCTCCCATCATTACACAGTTAATGTAACACTCACCTTAGACAGCATAAATTGAATAAACGATTAAAGAAAATTGGGTTGGTGCAGGAAACTTTGAACGTTGAAGTGACTACCCTATCAGTGGCAGGTTTGATTCCTACTGCAGCCCCTTTTTCTTTAAGTGTTTATTCTGTTTAGGTTGTCTAGTTCAAGTGATGTATTAACTGTGTAATGTCGGCAAATCATTTTCGAATAAGTTTTCATATGATATAACATAATTTATAATCATTCTGTCGGATCACATATATTTATTTCTTAACACATATATATGTGTGTTTCATTTTCAATGGGGTACAACTGTGTTTTGATAATTGTTAGGCTTCAGTATTTTTACTGAGTCAAAAATGGTCATTATCTTTACCTTACTTTGCAACTAGATGACTTTTAGTAAATTTCTCTTGTTTTCATACAAGGTAATGAATATTTGGATCATGTGTATGCAAGAATTGTCTGTAAGTATGAGTCAGAGCTGGCCCTTGGCATGAGTGGACTTGTACACTGCTTGAGGCTCCGTGACCAACCAGAGGACACCCAAGAGTCAATAGCGTTTGTGACATTGATTGGTTGGGGATGGGGCTTCCCAAATCAAATCCTGCTTAGGGTACCATAAAGTGTTAGGCCAGAGCTGGCATGAGTCTTAGTGCTTTCAACTATTCTCTTATCATTATCAAAAACATGAATTATAGATATTGCTAGTATAAAATCCAAAAAAAAACAATTCCTAATTACAAATTTCTTGATATGCAAAAAGATATCACAGTTTTTTAGGTTCAGTCAGTCTGTCCATCTGTTTTTCTTACATTAAACATAAGAAATAGGAAGGAAGGAAAAGTTGTGATTAATGCTATGATGTTATAACAGAATGAACGAGTTCAATATTTTCATTTTTAGAAAAAAACCATATCAGATTTTTAGTAAGAATAATGCATCCAGAATATTTCCATATTGCAATATTTCACTAGTATGAGAATCAATTGACTCAAAGGAAGATTACCTGCTCTTTTTCCTCCTCCTGCTATTACCACCATTGATGATAAACATATTATTGAACTTATGGTTCTTGTTCTGATAATATCTATGTGTTATGTTCTTGATAATGACCGGAAAATGGTTGGAAGCACTATGACTCATACTTATGGACAATTCTTGCACACACTTGATTTAAACATTTGTTACCTTGTGCAAAAACAGGTGGAATTTACTAAAAAATTGATAAAACAATCCTTGTCTGTGGTCTTCAATAGAACCTGCCTGAATGAAAAATTGCTGCCTAAATATACAATATATATACATATATATATATATATATATATATATATATATATATATATATATATATATATATGTTTGTATGAGTTTTTGAGTATATACATTCATTCTCTTATGCTTATATCTTGGAGAACACAGTGCTGACATTTTTCTTTGTCCATCATGAAAAACTAAGGATATTGTTTGAATATATTAATGAGTAATCAAAGATTTTAAAATCTCTGTACCTGTTTTACCCTCTCAATGACTTCTAAGATCTTACAACCTTGTTTCAGGAATGAATTACCTAAGTGCACTTTAATAATATTTGATGGAAAGCTTAGGTTAAAACTGAAATGTCAAGATATTTTATTAAAATCAATAGTTTTCTTATGGCTGCAATGGGTTCATCTGAAACAATAAAAAAACGTGCACATTTTGTGTCTAAATTATGTTATAATCCTCACAGATTAGGTATTAAACTGTTGTATTCATAATAGAAGATTTACTTTGAATTTCAATACATCAATCCACCATCATCATCATCAGTCTTTTAACATCCATTGTTGGACATAGAGAGGTCTGGCAAATCCAGGAGACATTCTATCATGGGCATCATGGAGCCAATACATTCTGAACTTGTCTAGTTTGTCTCCCCATCTTGTATTCTGCTGGTCTCGATTATGCACGTGATCTCTGGGGATCCATGACATGAGTCGTGATGTCCAGCAGTTGTCTGCCATTCTTGCAATATGACAAGCCAATTGCTATTTGAGTTTTCAAATGGATTTTGTGATGTCTTGGATAAATTGGTATGCTTATATTGTCTATCGTTACAGTAAGATTGTGAAACTAAAGCTGATGTGAAATTCCTACTTCATGATATAACAGAAACATACATACAAAAAATTAATAAAATCTTTCAATAAATTGTTTGAATATGACATGAACCTGGCCAACATGTGCAACCACTTCATTCGTTATATTCTACTACCAACAATAGGACCTTACATAGTAAGAAGGCCTCTCTCCTGTCTCAATCAAACAACACTCAAGTGACCTCTCCAGGGCACAAGTCCTTGCAAAGTCTATGGAGACCCTAGGATGTCCAGTCAACAGAATCCCCATCTTCGCTTTTCTATTGTAGTCCAGGGGGAAGCAGGATGCAATATGTCTGGCAGGAGCTGCTGGAAGGACAACTAAGTTTGTATCCAACCACCTCAAGGAGGCTCCACTCCTTGGTTTAGAATCAGTCCTTTATATAGATTTGTTTCCTTCCCGAGAAAGCCCAGTCTGCCCAGCCATTTTACCCTTACCTTGGGGGGAGAAAAAATGGAATCAAGCTTTTCCCAAGAGCATCACTGCAAAGTGAACGTAAACAGCCTCGACTGGAGTTTGAACTTGGCTCACTAATTCCATTTTCCACTCTGTTACCTGCCACACCACTTGTACTTCTAATTCTTTGTATAATAAGGTATACACTAAATGACTCAAATGAACCTTGGAGGAAGAAATTTTAAAATGTTAGTTGGCCTTTGAGGAGTGAAGGGCACGGGGAGGTCTGAAGGGGGCCCACTGGAGTCCAAAGGGGTTCAAAAGAGTCCAAAAGCCTTTTTAAACGAAATACAAAGCCTATCTACCTTCTTTTTTTTTTTATATTACTTTTCACTGATAAATATATTTTCTAATCCACTTTGCAATATGAAAATAAATAGATAAAATTCATTGTGAATTCTTTCTCCTTATCTGTTTTGTAACATAAACAAAGATGTTCAAAAATGCTTTCTTTTGTCTGATCCTTTTTTTGAAATTATATTTTTTATGGAGGGACTACAGGAGGATAAGACCTCAATGCAGAAAATTGACTGATTACTCCATATCAACCATATCTCATTTCCCATACCTTTTTTCATCTTACAGCTTATGGCATAAAATCATATGATGTTAAATATTTCCCTTTAGATCTTCCATAAAAATCTACTGGTTGTAATATGTTACTTGTAACTCTACTGTTTCAGTTATTATTATTTGTTTGCCTTAAAATCAGGTATTCTATAAGTTTAGGCCTTGGGAATTGTCCAAAAATAAATATCTTTGCTTTTTTTTTTTTTTTTTTTCTTCTTAAATTTGTTGGGCAATTGTTGCTTTTTTTTTCTCTTTCTTCATTTAAGTGTTGATATCATTGTTGTTTGTGTTGTTACTGTGATTATAATTGTTGTTGTTACTGTTTTGTTATGCCTTCTGTTATTTCTGTGAAGGCCAGATGTGTTCTCAAAGTAATTGAAAAAGAAATGTGGAAGACTACCCTCACCAACCCGACACCCCAAACAATGAGACCATTTTTCAAAACTGACTCTCTTCTCTTTTTTTTTTGCCTTTCTCTGCCTTTACATATGTTGAATTCCTTAACAATCTCACAAACACACATATACACCATTCAAACACACACACACACACACACACACACTTGTGCACCATTCACACACACTCACACCTGTACACCTTGCCACACACACACATACTGTATGCGCACACATGCACACCATCTCTACACAAAAATGTGCAACATTCATTCATACACATGCATGTTATTTTCTTTCTCTTCTCCAAGAAATCTCCTCCCCTCATCAATTTCAATCATTGACATACTCTCCAGACATCCCCCCTCTCTGCTCATTTTAATCGTGTGGAATGGCATTGTGGTTATGACACAGGAAATGGAATCAGCAAACAGATTTTGCGTTTTGGCCAAGGATGCCAAATATTACTTCACATTATTGCCCTTTGGGAAGGGTTGAAACCACTTCTCCCCCAAGTTATAGTATAAATAGCAGGGCACTTTAAGCCCTGTGGCTCTGTGAAAGAGCCCATCTTGGGTGTGTGACTTGCAACTCCATTCTGTAAAATCTACTTGCTACTGAAACTGCAATGTGGACCTACGTGGATGCAACCGTTCTTAAAAATTGTGGTAACATCTCATCTTTTTTTTCTTTCATTTTTTGTTCTCTTTCTATTGATTCTGAAGCATAATTTGCCTCTTTTTAACCTTGAAATTTTTCTTCTTTCTCCATCTTAAAAACTGATTTTGTTCCACTTTATGAATTAAAGGAAAACTCTACTGTCTAAAATTAGTCCTGGGATTGATTTTTCTTTCCTTTTCATTCAGGAGAAGACAACTCAAGTCTTAGTACATAACTCTAATGGCAATTAAGGTTTTAAAAATTATTAAAAAAAACTGACACCAATACGTTCATAGGCACACTCATGTATATGTATGCAAACACACACATTCATACACACACACACAAATATATTTATATAATGTTTGTGCATGTATACATGCATAAGTTTGTGTACATGCATACTAATGCCTGTGTGTAGAATAGACCACACATAAAGCTTTCACACTCAGGTAGGTTTTGGCAAGTATCAAATTATCATACAATATATATACACACACATACACACACGCACCCAAGCATGTAAATTCAACTATCAACAATAAATATAGATTGACAATTTCAATAAAAATAACATTTTTAAAAGCTTATAATTACTGTTGTCAGTATTCTTTTCTCATGTATGGATTAGATAATTCATCTTTTGCACTAAAACAACATACATAAATATATATATATATATATATGTATGATATAGTTCAGTGGGAACCTCAGGAATGGATGAAACCTACTGGTATACATATTGAATAAATTTATGATATTCACAAAATTCCTAAGCAATAGTTGTTGCTACTGAAGACTTTGGAGTTGCTATTAATTTTCCTGTTAATTTTTTTTTAATAGAAACAATAAGTAGATATTACTATATAAATTTCCAAAGAATATAATCAATACAAATTAGAAACAGACAAGTTAGTCTCAGAATTCTATTTTGATCTGTTTTCTCCTCTTATTAAATCTATTACACTTCTAAAAGTATGTCTGAATGATTTTATAAAATATTCAATGTTAAAATGCACCCAAACATACACATATTAAGGTTATGGATAACAATATGTTTATATGTATATATTTAAAAAGTTTCTTAATATTTAGTGTTTAAAGCTGTAAAGCTTTCTAGACATACATGTAATTTACATAAATTGATACTTTCTTAGAAATCCTCAAATTAAACATGCCAAAATTATGATAATTATCCTAACAAAAAACCTTTTCACCCTCATTCTAATTCTAGTTAATTACACCGCTGTCAAAATCTTATTGATTTTAACCAAACCTTTTCATTGTTTTAATTTAAGATAATTATAACTCATAGAATAACCATTCTATATTTAGCTTATTGTGGTAGTGTCATTCCTTGAAGGTCCTCTAAACATGACTTAAAACCATTCCTATTTTTAAGTTATTTTAAAACTATCCAAATATTGAATGAGAATAATTCTTTCTTTCAGATTTCTTGAAAAATCATGTGCTATCATAGTATGTATAAAAAATAATGGGATTATTTATATTAGATTGGCACTTCTTAGGATCTGCTCCCTGGCTCCCTACTATCAGAGTGTAGTATCTGTGCACTCTGCCTAGGATCAAAGTGTTGCTCCCCAGCACTTCTGCCTAGATCAGAGCATAGTATCTATACCCTCATTGAAAAGTTCTGTACTCACAACCTCTCTCTTGCTATGTATATATATATATAGATAGATAGAGAGAGAGAGAGAGAGATAGATATATAAATACACATTGTGTTTTATGTGGATTGATTGCATATTTAAAATTTTGTTATAGGGAAATCCAGACATGAAATTTGATGCAACCATCTAATCTTTCATTGCAATGACAAGTCAAAGGAACCAGAACCTTTACAAGAGAAGCTATATCTTTGATATTCACTAAATTTAGTATTGCAAAAGAATGAATTGGGGCAAGAACATTGTCTTGCACCAGTCTTTCAATAAGTGAAGACCTGCCTGACTTGAAAATCAGACTTGGAAATCCTGGCTTCTACAGCTAATTGGAAACATGCCACTCTCTCAGCTGCTATGTTGGTCATAGTTATTAATCAGGTTTTGCTTAGTCTAACACCAGGCCACAGTAGTGGGGTACTCAGGATCAAACTCACTACACTAGCTAATTAGTCTGCAAGACAAAATCACTGATCATTGCACTATAGTAAGTACTTTAGATATTTAATAATCTTAACTTAGTCTGGAACAAGAATTGCAATAGTGGAGTACTCATTCAGTACACCTGTAATGACCTCTTGAGACTAATCTGCTAATCATCACTCGTTGATCGTGCCTGAACGAGCTTCGTCATTTACTGTTTTTTATGATGTCCCACGGACAGGGCCATTCCAAAAAATGAGGACATTGCAGACTGAAAGGAAAACGTTGGCTGCTAGACCCTCTCAGATGACGTGACTCCCATAGTAAGGCTAATCCACAGTAATTACAATACCAACTAAATATGATAAAAAATATGTCAATTGTTGTTGTAGGTTTCTATTCCCATTGTTTGAAATGTATCTGAGCTAATTTACCTGAGTTTTATTAGTCAGACCCCAAAAAGGGGGCACAAATTAACATCCAGCTTGGGTTAGTACTGCACCGAGGACAGAGTGCTCAAAAGCCAGTGTTTGACCTGAAGCCCCATATCTAGCTTATCACTTGGGGATATTATGACATGATGGTTAAAACTCTCTCAGTTAATTTCTCTAAACTTTTACTGAATTATCTAATGGTGATACAACTGTTGTTAAACAGAATTTTGTATGTTTTGCTTGTTATAAAAATTTGCTTGTTTGAATTTCTTTTAATGTTTTATTTTTGTAACCTCAACAAAACTATTAACTCAATTAAAAGTTTTGAATAAGGCATAGTTGCAATGTAACACAAAATAGAAAAAATAAAAAAGATCTGCATATCGTTTAATAAGCATTAATTGTTCTGTGTCCTCCTGTCTGGTAATTGATTTTTGCTTGTGAAAGTCATACTTAGTGGCACAAGGTTCACTACCACTAATTAGCACAAAAGAAAACCTCAACAATAACCTTAATTAGCACAAAAGAAAGACTCAACAATAACCTGTTTACCTGTGACTAATTATAAGAGCCATTATGATAATAAAAGCATAACTATTTGAAAGTCATCTGGAAAATGTTCATTGTTGATAGAATTTTTTAAAGTTCTTTTCCCTTTGATTTTTCTGTCGGCTATTAAGAATAGAATAGTCAGAAAGTATGAATAATCTAAAGGATAGTGCGACTTTTTCTTTCTGTCTCATTTTCCCTTTTCATCTTCAAAGAAAATATTATTGGAAGTGGACTAGAACAAGTGCTAATAATGGACCAATAAGTAGAGCCATTGTTTGGTTTCCACAGTCCGCTAAAAAGGCTAAGAAATTGAGAGAAATATTTCATATTGTATTTATAAATGAGGCAAAACTCTTACTTACAGGCTGGGCACAGTGGCAGAGTAATGAATAAGGAATCATTTTGTCCGTCGTTCAATCAATAATGCAAAATAAATAAAGACATTTCTATACAGAAATTATCATCAAAGACACTTGCTTTAGTGGTGTTAATTATAAATGACTAGCTAAATCCATGTCCCATGGACAGGTTGTTTGACTTGTAATAAAATGATCTATAATTAACATAAATCAAAGATAAAAGAATTCTTTTATTTTTATTGAAAGATGTTAACTCTTACATACATAAATAGGATTTTTTCAAGTCGCCTGCCCCATTTTCAGGACATATATATATAAATTGCTTCATTGTAATGAGGATATATAGCAAACTATCCTTTTATTGAAGACAAGACAAGAATATATGACATTAGCAATAGAGGTGTTTTACAAATATTCACAAGCATTTGCTCATATTCTAAGGAGCATTATTTTGAGTGTTTATATACTGAAACTATGCCAAAATCTGCCTCAAGGCTACCTTTGCTAAGCACTTGAAGAGAATCAAGCTCATTATAGAGAGCTTGTAAGCGTTTAATTGGATAAAGCTAGGGTTGCCATCTGCCCATATTTTTAGAATTCTCCAGAAGCCCACAAAATGAATTATAACTGCTGCTTCAAGGTTATATAGTGCCAAAGTCTATATCGGGCAGGAGCAGGATGTCTTTGGGAACATCCTACTCTTTGAATGTTTGGATATGGCAACCTTAGATGAAGCAATGCCTAGTATAAGACCACATTTGACTTGGACCAAAGCTACTATCAAAAGCGTGTGAGAGCAGTTTGCTAGACCCCCCCCTAAAATCAATAGTATCTTGAATAGCACCAACACGTATCTTCTTGGATATCACAGGAATCGGTGATATTTTAGCAGAGGGTTGCTTCCCCTTTATACTATACTCACAATACAGAAGTTTGGAGAGAATAAGTATTAGACCATAATAATATTTAATAATAATGATCCACATCTATAAAACGCAATCTGTATTCATTCATATATGACACAAAGAGGTAGTCATGTCTGTTGTTATTCTTACAGATCTTTCATCGCTATAAACGTTTTTGGGGGTAACCTTCATAAGTAAGCCCTGCTTCAAAAAGTAGATCTGTAATATAAAATGATATCAATACACAATACTCATGAAACCCTATGTAAGATGACTAACTACATGTATGACGTAAACTATATGAGAAAGGGAGGTGGTGTTTGATTAACACTGCTAGGGTACCATGTTGATATAACTATTTTGTTTTTAAAATCCCCAAAACAGTTACATGGTAAACAACTGATGATCCCAATCTATAATTTGTACCATAATAAACAAAGAATATACGGAACAGGGTAAAAAATATACTGAAATTTACATTGCATTGACAAATATTGGGAAATAGGTAACTGAAGTGACTTGAAAAAGTTCTTAATTTTTTAGTGTTTAAGGCTGTAAAGCTTTCTAGACACTATATATATATATATATATATATATATATATATATATATATATATATATATATATATATAATTTTTTTACATTACCAGGAAAGTCTGCTACATAGAAATGGATGAATTGCCCATCTCTGTGTGGTGAACTCTTCTAGGGACACAGTAGAATTTTATGTTCTGTCAAACTGAATAAATGAAACTCAATTCTTATTCAACAGTAAATGATTCAAGTCAAGTAATCACAAAATTACTTGAATATTGCCGTCATTTTTTGACAACATAGTAAACTAGTAATTAAGTAATGATTTGGACTTCTAAATTACCTGTATATCATGACTTGTTACTTTAACATTGAATACCGTGGCTAATTTAGTAAGAAACTTGGATCTCTGATCAAAACAAACTTTATAATCGCATGGTTGACTCATGAGTGGGCATCGAGACTTTTGCAAGTCTTTTAACTCCCCGTGCCGCTATGATCAAACTATTCATGTACTTGTAAAACCCGCAATACCTTATTATTACCATATTGCAGCTTTCTATTGAATTTATTAGTGCATGCTAGCATGATACTCTTGTGTTGAACTTTCTACCTCACTTTACAAGTACAAGACTGACCTTTTTTCATGAACTGAATTCAGAATTTTCCTTCTCGTAAATGACTTACTATAATCTGGAAGTTTAATCAGGAATCAGAATGTAGATCCAATTCTTGATCTACTGAGCTTATCTTCTCAGTATTTACAATCTCCTACCACCCCTACCCCATAATGATTGTTACATTTGCATATATAAATGTAACAACTATTACATAATAATTGTTGCATTTGCATTTATACATGTATCAACTATTACATAATGATTGTTGCATTTGCATATATAAATGTAACAACTATTGTGGGACAGAGGTAGTATTAATTATTACATTTTTTACTTTTGACCCTTTGACAGTATATCTCTGTCAACAACACTACAACCACTACTCTTACAGAATGCCCATTCATGTAAATTAAATTGTATATAAATAATTAAGTTATGAATGATATACACGTAAATAAGTAATCGTAGTAAATATTGTTGAAATGACATAACACTTTAGGTGTTTATTTGTAAGAAGCATGAAAGATATTTCAACAAAACACATGCAAAATCATTTTTGGAACTGTTTTTACATTCTTTCTAAACCAGTGATTCTAAATCTCATTTCATATTTCTCCCCTTGTAATCCCAAGCTCCCTCAATTTCTCCCCAATTTTTAATTGTCATCTACTGATATCCTAACCATAATATGTTCCTCCCCAGACTGAGCCTCCCATTTAAGATTTATTGTTTTAAGGGTAACATTTTTTTGTGCTACTATTAGTAATTAACATTGAAAGAATAGAAAGAAGGAATAAAACTTAAAAAGCAAATAAATGTCTTCTTTTTTTTTAAATGCTCAGATTTTTGCACAATATTTTTTTTCTTAGAAGTTTTATATTTTTAACAATTAAACCAAGGTTAGCATGATTTTCGTTGATAGATAGATCGAAGTATATATAAATAACACAACCATTCTTATATACACTTTATACTTCTTTTCAAAAAAAACTAATTTACTTGCAACCACAAAAGTTTTAAAGGATAAATGTTTTCTTTATAAACATAAGCTCAGAAACTCTGTCTCTCCAAGACTTCCATCAAAACTTATCAAAACTTATGTTATCTAAAACCAGGAATTTATTTCAGGCAGAGTAGTTTTCCTTTTTCTGCCAGAAGAAACAAAGAAAAAGTAAAAATGTAAATATTTTTTGGTCTTTTATTGTTTTGATCTTTGTCTTCATGTAAAAAAAAAAAAATGCGTTTATTGTGTGTGTGTCTCGTCTTTCGTTTGTTCTTTCTTTTATTTGTTCATTCTTTCTTTCCTTCTTTCTTTCCCTGTCTGAATAGAAAAACTTATTGTAACTTACATGTTCACATAAGAGAACTGCTTGTTAATATTAAATTGGTTAAAAATAATAGTGATCAAAGAAGGGTATACTCAACCATTATGAAAAACACTTAACTTTGAATTTGTATGTATCTACATTGTCTTGTTGTTACCGTTCTTTGTTCAACTTCTTCCATCCGCCATTGTCATTCTGTAAATAATTGTACTAATATATGTTTAAAATTTGTTAATTATCTTAACGATTAAATTGATTAGGCACTAACTTTTATATGTTTGTCCAGTAATCACTTACATGTCTCTGGTTGATTGTTTTGTTTTCCCTGTTACCTTATCTCTCAACTATCTTTTTTTCATTTCTATTCACTTATGCTATTGTGTCTTCGTTTCAGTTAATTTGCTATTACCTCCCTTGTTTGATCTCTTTTTCTACTCAATTTTTCATTTAAATTTCTATTATTTTTCTTCAATTCAAACTTCCATTATTATTTCCTTATATCTATTATTTTATCTTCGTTTATTTCTGCATGCAGCTTGAAAAATGAAAAGAGCCATTCAGCCAATTTGCACAGGTTAATTTGTTCTGGAAATCAGACACCGACATTTTGACTTTCTTTACAAATTAACAAACATAATTAATTTTCCAATAAATTGATCCTACGTACATATACACAAACCAATTTGCCAAGTTGATCAAGGGAATAAGGATTTGGAGGAATTAGTAATAATTTTAATTACCCATCTTCACATTAAGAGAATCATTCAAATTACTCAAGTATCAAAACTATTTTTTTTTTTCTAATTTGAAATTGACTGCTTATGGCTAAATTGTCGACACATAATTCAGGTGAATGCTCTTGGTGAAGTTGAAATTATAATTATTGGAATCCTATACAAAACAAACTCTTTGTAAAGGAAATAACCCTAAATTCTTTCTTTCAAAATACAACATTTCTAAAGACTATAATTCCATAATATAATTCTGAAAGTTTTTTTAGAGCTGCTGATCAGGTTTTCCTCTATCAAGATTTTAAATCATCATAATTGACAATCAGGTATTTTTTCATTTCTTTCCCCTTGCCAAATTCTACTGTGAGGCCCAGTTTAAAATGATGCCTCACAATTACTATACTACTTGTATTTTCCATTATAATATCTGAAACAAAACTTGCTGCTGATTAGTGTATGTAATGATAATATAATGGAGCATAGGTGTATCGGAGTACTTTAAGGGGGTCAGTTAACCATTCCCCTCCCTGTGGCTCATACGCCCATGTAGTGGAGTCACAGGTAGTCTTTAGATCTATGCATGAAATAAGCTCTAGTGTAAAAGTTTTTAAGAAACAAAAATACTTTTGTTATACCCTAATAAAGTGTTTTCTAACTGTTGACTAATTCTTATCATTGTTATTTCAATTTATTTTTCTATCAGGTTTTATTCAAATGTTGAATAATTTCATCAAAAATGAAACTATATATACTTGATATTTACTAAGCCCTGCTTAGTATGACATAAGACCAAACTCAGGGATGGGGTGAAAATGGTGGAAGGAAAATTGTTATGTCAACTGAGAAGAAACAGTGTGTCTTGAGATTGGTCTATTCAAATTCTAGCTTTTACTTGAGATTGAACAACAAATCAGTGGCGTTGGTGAGAAATATTCAAGTATTCCACTCACACAATTGGCCCGTTAATAAAAAAAACTTCTCAACAAAATTCTCTCACGATTCTGTATGTATCTACAACATCCACTTTCTTAAAAATTGGAAATAAATGTTTTTGCTCTCCCTATATAGAATGCAGGATTCTAGGAATTAACTTGGATTTCAAAGCACCCAAATATTGATATTTGGTTTTATAATGCTATATAATAGTAATAATGATAATGATAATAATAATTAACCAGTGCTACTTGCATCCTGAAATGCTATGTGATTACAAGATCAAACATTAATTATGCTTGTTTATTTTTTGGAATTTCCTCACCTTTTAAGGTTTATTTGTAACAATGTATTTTCGGGGCATTTAGTTTACCTACATATACCTATATTTACTCCACCCTGAAAATTGCCGTAGAAAATATAATTAAGAAAGAAAGCGGATCAAATTATATATTAATACTCTTGAGATTATAAGAAACATGCCTTCAGTTTTCTTATTTTTACTTCACCATGCTAATATACTTTCATTTATCCCGTATTTCTAATTAATTAAAATCAGTTGAAAATTTGACTTAGGACATTAATTGATTGAATTACATAATATAATATTAAAATCACGTTTCCAAGTTTGGTTCATATATATATATAGATAAAAGTCTGATTTTGTAAATCATTCAAGTCGTCTCACAAAATATCAACACGAAATACAAAATAGAAAAAAAAATTTACAGCAAAGATTAGGATTCAATGAGTTTTTCGGACAATTGGATTTATTCTCATTATTATTTTGTTATTCTCACAATGTCTCAGCCGACCCATTCAACGGCCTCCTTCAAGTGTTCTTTCTTTATTCAAAATGAGGGCCTCTTTTCCCAGGAGTGCTGAGTAAAAAATGATGGTGAACAGACCAACATGCATTTCAACTCAATGTGGCTTTTGCTGTTCAACATGGACACAGTAGAGAAGCAAATTGAAAACATCCTCAATCTATGTTACAAGCATTGCCATTTGTAGAAAAAAAAAAATCTGTTTGCTTTCATTTTTTATATGGCAAACTGTTCAGCCGGGGTTCAAACTCCAGCTGAGACAGTTTGAGTTCACTTTTCATTGATTCCCTTAGGAAAGGCTTGAATCTACTTCTTCCCCAAGCTATAGGTAAATAGCAGGGTAGTTAGAGCCCTTTAGCCCGGTTAGATAGTCCATTTTGGACATAAGGCTAGCATCCGTGCTGAGTAAGAACCCACAATAGATACAAATAATAAATGGGTGTCCATGGAGTGTTTGGATATGGAGACAAATTCATAGTTTCATGTGTTGCACGACACAAGGAGAACTAAGTCTGAGTATCAAAGAATTACTATCCGACCCATTCTAGCCAATATGGCTGCTTCAGATTTATAAGTCATACTTGGGGACACCGTCATCTTTTTTTAATTTTTTTTTTTTTCCTTGTTTAAAAGTTGGCTCTTTTTTTCTTTAACACTTTCTTGGTTGAATGGTTCCTTCTCTCCTCGTTTGTTTCTCTCCTTTTCAGTCATTTATTCAATATTTCTTTCTCTTTGGTTTAGTATTTAACTGCTATGCAATTATTACTTTTATTTTTATATAACCCATTTCAATGTTCCCTCTAACCAGTGGGTGAAAAAAACAAAACTTTGTGCAAATTTTACCCAGTTACAAAAGTATATGCACACTTTTAAATCAGGGTCATATGTAATCAATATTTTTTCAATGAAAACTCCGTAAGCTATCTACTGGATTTGGAATCTTTTGTGCACACATTAATTTCCCTTATTCACTGGTTTCAAAATATGTGCAGGTGCGCATGCATTAGAGGGAACAATTCCCCTTGTCATTTTTTCTGGCCTTGCTTTTAATACTTCTTTTATTTATTTGTGGACATCCTTCAATGTTTTTATCTGTTATTCGTTAGTTTTGTTTTTTGGTAGATTGAGTGTCTGTTTATTTGAATTTTCTTTTTGAAAGCTTTTTGTTTTTTTTTTTTTTATGTGTGTCTTGTTATTTTTTTGTTTGTTTTTTGTTTGTTTTTTTTTGTCATTTTTTAATATCTTGTCTTTTTTGCATTTTTCAATTTTCAGTCTTGCTCCCTTTGATCTCGTTCAATTCTCTCTCTCTGTATGTTTTATAGTCTTCTTTTCTTAATATTAAAAAAACCCGAACCATTTAATTTTCAGCAATTTGTGAATTTATTTTCCTTTTTTTTTTCTTTTCTGCCCCCTCTTTTCTTTCCTTTCTTTCTAGCCTTTCTTTATTTTTATTTTCTTTCTTTCTTTGTTTTATTATGTTTATTTTCCTTTTCCTCTTTCCCAGCCCCTAAAATTAACCCAATTTGCTTTTCAGCATTTATATACACAATCAACTTTGTACATTTACATATGCATACACACTGTAGCCTTAGACTGTGTTCCAATAATTAACAACTTACCTAACTTTCTTAATGGTCAGCACTAATTTTTCCATTCTTTCTTTTTTATTTCTCAACAGGCTACCATGATGATTTGCCCACAGGCCTCCCAACTAAACCGAATGGAGCTACATACATACCTCCTGTGGTACGACCAATTGGTAAGTCAATCCTTAGTATTAATTGGCATATTGATATTTTTCATTGGTTAATAAAAGAAGTTATTCACTTAATACATAGTAATAGAATAGTTCATTTGTTTTTTCCTTACATAGGAATAGAATATTTGTTAAATAGCAATCTCAATAATAATGACAACAACGATGATCATTTTTTGAAAAAATGTAATTTTTTTGTGATTACAAAATTAAGGACAGAAGCATAACTAGAAAGTTCTTACAGAGGGGAAAATCGATTTATAAAATTCTCCCTCAAAATTTATTATTATAGACTTATTAATGATACTTCATCTCAAGAATCCAAGACTGTATCTATCATGATTACATCAATATCTGTATCTTTCATAAAATCTCCCTCAAAATTTATTATTATAGACTTATTAATGATACTTCATCTCAAGAATCCAAGACTGTATCTATCATGATTACATCAATATCTGTATCTTTCATAAAATCTCCCTCAAAATTTATTATTATAGACTTATTAATGATACTTCATCTCAAGAATCCAAGACTGTATTTATCATGATTATATCAATATTTGAGACACATGACAATAATGGATTCTGCATAAATATGCCTTGTATTTCTCCCATACCTGCCATTTAATCTAATTCTGGAACAATATCCTATGGGAGACCACACATTTAATTAGTGTCTCTGGATATCCTTTTCCAGTCGTTCTTCTTCCCCCAAATGAATATCATATATGTAAGATTATAAGACGAATGGCTTACGAGGGTATTAGGAGGACTCTCACTCACTGCAACTCATCTTAGCCCCATAACTGTCCATATCAAGCTTTGGTAGATGGCCCCACACTCATAGTACCAGCTCTTTGGACGCATGTAATATTTGCATGAATTTTTTCCAAATTGAATGTCTGTCTTACAAATAGCTTAAAAAGCAACTGAAATTGATCCACTTTTCCACAAATACACTTTCTTGACACTTATTTCAACCTTTCACTATTACTAGTTAGCTCCTCTTTCCCTATATATATATATATATATATATATATATATATGTATATACACAGAGGAAGCTGTTTATATAATCACAAATTATTTTATCAAATGGTCATTGTCATCAAATCAGAAAATGATCATAAGTGATTTCCACTGTAAAAACAGTCCAATTTGACCCTAGGTGAAAAAAGAGGGTTTGGTGTGGGGCTATCAACTCCACCACTTAAAACCTACTTGCTACTGAAACTGAAGCAGCATCACCCCTGTGATTGTCTGATGGTGTGGTGTGGTTACAGCCCTATACTCTACAAATACTCTATATGAAAAGAAATAACAACCATACAAACAATTCAAGATTTAGATCAAGCTAATCATTTTACTTTTTTTATATTTTGTCTTCCAGGGCCTCGTCCCAAACCCCCAGTGAATGTGACTGTAAAACTCTTACATGGTGCTGTTAACATCACATGGTCTGCCCCCGAGAAATCCAACATCTCTATCTTCTACTATGTAATAGAGTACTGCAACAGTACGATATGGCGGAGACTAGAGGATGTGGTGCTCACACCGAAGACATGGTTTGTAATGCGTGATCTCAGGGCAGGAGCGTATAAATTCCGTGTGTTTTCCTTCAGCCTGCTCTCCTACAGTCAGCCCCAAGAGTCAGAGGAGATTATAATCCCAGAAGGTATGTATGGAGATGTACACAATCCACAAGTTTCTAACTTTAGATACAAATGCAAGATATTGCTTTCATGATTAATAAGCCTCTTATATTATTTTTAATGTGATAAATGAATTCTCTGTCTCTCTCCCTCTCCCCTTCTGTCTCCTTTCATTTCTCTTCATTTTTTTTTTTCATTCAAATATTTTTATCATCTGTCATCAGCTTCACCCACAAACTTACTCTGTCATCAGTCATTTTGTTATAATACCACTCAATTTTTTCACCTTTTAAATGTTATTGAATTCTCTTTTACATATGCTGCATAATGTTCATTGTAACTCAGAAAAAAAAAAAACAGACGATACAATTCAAACAACACACCTTCAATTATTATTATAGTTTCTTCTACATTAATAACTCTTTCACCTTTTCACAAGACACAAAACTTCCTCAAAATCTTTCTTTAAAAACAAAACATTTTAAAAGTCAAGCAGGAGTAACAAACACATAGAAGAGCTTGAGTGTAAAAACAGTCACATCCATGAATATCTTTATCTTTTTTTAAATAGCCTTCATTATGATATCGGACATACCAAGTTTAACCATAAATTTTCTTATTAGTTTAATTCTATCCCAACTAATCTGAATCTGGTTTAATGATGCGGTTAGCTGCTTTCAAAAAAGTGTATTTCAAGTACATTAATAATAAATTATACATTGATTTATTTTGACTGTTCCCTTTTTTTCTTTTTTCTTTTTTTTTTTCAATATTCAAAACATTTAGGCCATCTGCAACCTTCTTGCCAATTTTCATACAAGAATATTTACAGTTACTGAAAACGTATCCCATAGTATGGACAGACAATAAAAATAAAATTGGCATCTCAAGAAGACTGGAGAGCAAAACGATATGAATGAAAAATATTACAAATGAGGACAAAATCCCAAATAAATCAATGTATAAGGATAATTCCTCATCTCAGAAATTCAGACAGATTAATGATACATTTTTAATTGGACAGTTGCATAGTTCTCTTAAATTATATATTATACCAGATAAATTTCAAATTTATATTTTGGATAATTCAGATCGAACTTCTATGCTATTAAAACTGTCTATCCAGCTGCTGATCTGAGATGGGGGTATCCAGTCAAACTAATAATCAGATTTATTTTCAAAATGGAGCAAATATATGGAAACACCAAAATATAAATTTTCAATTAAATTTCCCGAACTGGTAGACATTTGCTACATAAGTCACTAAGGATATGGAAAAACAGATTCATAAGATTCAACAAAGATCATTAAATAATCTCTTTGTTATTTTCGATTAATAAGTGAGATTAGAGATAATTATTTGTTTCAAATTATATGAGATAAATTACTCTTTTTTTTTTTATAATTATGTAGTAAAATAACATTTACAGTTATCATTTTTCTATTTTATTTAATAATATTAGTATTAATGATATATCAAGTTCAATATTTTTCTCTTTATAGCACTAACATCATCTCTTTCATATATTAATAGTCAAAAATGTTGTAATTATACATATGTCTTTTCTAATGGTGATTATATATTCATCACTTAAAAGATTATTAAATACTAATACGAAATGATAAATGTATACCTGGACTCTTTATGATAAATCAAATTCTTCACTCTGTAAGAGTTATGATTTTTACAAAACTCTCAACTCATTCTGCATGCAAGCCATCAATATTTCATCTCTTAATTCTTTAACATCAATATTGTCTTCTGAAATCATCTGACCAATAATTGTATATCATTACAAGAACTTTTTTATCATCACTTCTATACTTACCATTCCTTTATTCACTCATCCATCAAAAATATTATTCTATATTCTTTAAATTCTCCTTGTTCAGCTTTCTGGCTTTTTTTCTTAGAACGTAAGTATAACAGCCCCATAAGCTACTTTCTCCTTCACATAGTACAAAGCAGTGCTACTCATTACACCATTATTGACCAATCACATCCCAGCGTTATCTGACTAATCACAGTCTAGCATTAACTGACCAATCACAGTCTAGTAACAAAGATCATTACAAATGGCACTTTCACAATTTCTTTGAGACACTCACACACATACAAACACTTATATACATTCAGACAAGAAAAGCATTAAAAAGAAATCCTGCAGCAGGAGTGATTAGTTGAACCCATACATCTTGTCTTTGTTTTATTGTTATCCCTAATATTTTTGTATCTTCTTTTCAGTTTTTCTTCAGCAACAAACAAAAGAGAATTTTCCCTACATTTCTCTTGATCTTTGATCATTTCTTTAAATGTTTTCCAAATGTAGTAATTACTTGTTTTTTTCCCCTTTTTTTCTAACTTCCAAACACAGTCTCAAGCAACTTGGTTCAATTTGTTTCTGATCTTCTCTTTGCTAACTTTTCAACTTTATTTTTTTCCATAATGCTTGGTCTTCATCACCTGGGAAAGTGCCAACTCATGAGTTACCTGTTACATGTGTCTTTTTATGATTATTTTCTATTATTATTTTTGTTGCTGTTTTTTTATGCTGTTGTTATTTGTGTTGTTGGTAAATTGTTCGTGTTTTTTTTTGTTTGTTTTTTGTTTTTTCCCTGTGTAAATGTTCTTAATTAGATGTTTAGTTGTTACGTCCTAAAAGTATGTGCCAGCAAACCAAAATTGGTGAGCATGTTCCTCTTGTTTAGAGGATGAAGAAACCTTAATATAATAGCAAAGACATAATCAACCCTGTTTTTGATATAATAAATCTTGAATCTTTTGGATCATTTATAGAAATGGTGTTTCTGTATAATTGGAAACAGTTTCTGAAATATGATCTATTCATTTCTTTAAACATTTTCAAGAATAAATTTCATGATGTTTTATCAATTTTTACTGCTTTTTACTTTCATCCTAATTTTTAGTTATTTTTGTCATAATTTGACTGAGATGAAGGTAGAAAGTAGTCAAACTACTGGATTACAATACTTCATTGTCTAATAATAAGAATAATTAGTATTAAAAAATCCATTGATTTTTACTCCCTTCCCACCACTGTTCACTTGTTAATCAATTTTATTACTTTGGATGGGTATCTTGTATCTGGATGCTCATAAATGTTTTATCTTTGATGATTGACTTCTCAAAATGTTCTGTGTACACTTGGATAGATAGACATTTTTTTTCTATCTAGAAAAGAAAAAGCAGTTCAAGATCCTAATTCAACAGCCATAATGTCCTTCAGCTAAGAGAAAACTAGTTTTACACAAGAAGCTACTGACACAGCCATTTCCTCTAAAAGGGAAAAAACATAACACTGATATATATATATATATATATATATATATATATATATATATATATATATATATATATATATATATATCCACCAATTACTCTATCTATTTTTTATTAGATGAAGTATTGTAAACCATTATTTTCTTTACTACTATTTACCTCCATCTATTTTAGTTGGGTTTTTTTCATCACAGCTCAACTCGGGCCTGAGTTGTGATAAAAACAACTATGAAAGAAGGATAAAGGTAAATAGGGGTCAAAAATCAATATTAATGAAATAAATTTACCCCTTTAACATTACTAACACTCGATAAAATACATCCTACTCTCAAATATTATTAACACTCGATGAAAAGATTAATTGTTACTATTATCTTCTACTGTGATTCATAGTGGTACTGGTGCGTTCTTTTTTCTGTTTGAAAGATTTACTCTATGTCAGGAGTTTAGATCAAGGAATATTTTTGTTTTTCATTATAGCTTTTTCTTATATTTGAAAACATTGAGAAAATTATTTTCTGGATTTAATTTTCATTGATTACACTTACATCAAAATTCAATTCATTTTTCTCTTTGTATCCTCCATTTTGTGTTGTATATCTTTTGCTCTTTCCTTTCCTTCCTTGCTTTCTTTCTCCCTCTCTTTTTGTTCTCTTTTAATTGACCGTTATATTTGTATTCATGTGTGTTATATGTTTCATTGTACGCTTTATTGATTAAAGCAACGGTACACGTGTGGCATTTTTTAAGTGATAGATAAAAAAAACTCTGAATGGCTACAATACAATATCTCAAAGATTCAAAAAAATTCCTAAAAAAAAATTGTTTTATGGCCTGATAAGATCTGCAGGTAGGAAATAAAAGCTCCCTTTTTAAAAAAACTATTTTACTATATAAATATCAATGAATTGTGATTGCCATAAAAAAACTAGGGGAAGCAACTCTATTTCTTATATCGATCGACTTGGGAGTTGTCTCTGTGTATCAAATAAAATTCTTAGTTGCTCCCCTTGAAGTGTTACGCTACTATTGAACTGAAACATGAACTCGCAGTATAGATAGGATAGACTGGTGGAAATTACGAAAAACAAATTAAATCTTTTTTCTTTTTTTTCTCTCAATTGCCTTAGATATGTTTGATTTTCTCAAATTTTCACCTGAATTATTTCACTTATTATTTTAAATATGACACTTTGAAAGTTTGGTAGGCACCTATTGTAGGGTCATTGTGAATACAATTATTATTATGCATCTACTTCTCTAGTTAAATCTTATCTCATACACAAAACCTTTTGGAGCATGTTCTCAAAGTTTAATCTTAATACAAAGCCGTTAGTATCAGGGATTTGCAAAAATATAATTTTAGTATTCATTTCTTCTCTCTGTGTGTGTAAGGGAATTTGAATAGAAAAATGTGTAAGAATTATATATATTACATTGATGAATATTTGTTTGTGCATGTATGAAGAGGTTGCTTTTTCATTTATATAGATATAAGTTTTTGAAGTTCATATGTATGTAGATATGTATATGAGGTATTTTGTTTATTTTTGCTTGTGTAAGTGCATTTAATTTAGATGAAGAACCAGCCTAAGGGCGTAAATATTTCAATACATTGCATTTATTTTTGGTTCACCTTATTTGGCACTAGTGTTATTACATCTTAGTATACATATTTTTGTTAATGCAACAAATTATGTTACTGTATGATTTGTCTTTCAAAATACCTCATAAGTACAGGAAACAGTATACTGCAAAATATTCTCAATTATATAGCATATTCTGTCCATATAAAAAATCAGGTCGTATAAAATTGCTTATGCTACATCAAATGTTTTTGTTTTTAAACACATTATATCAGATAAAAAATATTTTTAAAAAAGCATGTATATATGTCCACACTCTTTTTTATACATAAAATGCATGTATCTGTCTGTGTCTGTTTATTTGCATCAAATTTCCCTTTGTTCCTATATTTTTTAAAGTTTTCACACTGCAATATGTTTCCTTTCTTTCTTAATCTTGTCTAAATGAAATGTTGTTTCCAGCAGACAATTTCAATACCAAATAGATAAGAATAATTATTAATAAAAATTACTGTTATCAGTGGTCAATATTTGGTTAACAAATAAAAGATAACTGGATTTTTTTTTAAAACTTATTATTGTTCTGGAATTCTGAGGACTTTTCATTATTATTCACTGATTTATTCAGATGAATGTTCTTATCTTGATTGCTATAGTCACAACATTTCGATCATTTGTACCCACCAGCTTTCTACAGATGCCTGTTATACTTCTGTGAATTTTTAACCAAAGAGGGTACAACGGCTTAAATGTTATGACTATAACAACCAGGATGAGGAAACTTTTGAATAAATCGGTGTATGATAATGCCTGGATTTTTATTAATATTTCAATATTCATTTGCATCATTCTCAGATCATTAAACTTGTTAATCTAATATTGATAATGTACAAGAATTATTTTTACAGAATTATTTTCATCTACTTTGTAATACTACTTATCTAGCCAGTTTCATACTGTGAAGTATATTGGGTGTGTGCAAAAGCCTCCAGGGGAAAACTGATGTATACTAAGTTTGTGCAAAAGTTACCGATAAAAACTGGTTTACAACTATATATTCATTCTCTAGCTTTTCAAAATGAATGCTGGGATGTTTTGTATACACCTAATATATTGAACTTGACATGCTTGATTCATCTTTTCTGTTTAACCCTGTAAATTGGCTACAATGTTTTTTGTTGTTTTTTGTTTCTTTTTTTCAAGGACTTAAATTTGTCATAAAATAACCAGTTTTTTAGTATATATACACACACACAGCAGAAGGGTGATAAGAGGGAATATCAATTGATATGAAGAGTTATTTCAATATCATATGCCTTTCTAGCAGTAATTTCTTATTCTTTTTATCCACATCAACATCTTATTAACATTTCGATGATTAAACTTGAGAACTTGTCTTCATGAATACAACTCACAAGTACAGAAGTTTCAGCTATAAAACACCCAGAATGGGGAATTGATTACTCTATGATATCCAGAAAATTCAAACATCAGCAATGAATAAGAAATAAAAACTTTCTTGTTCCGAGACTTTCATAATTATATGAACTCAGTAAATGAATACATTTCGTAACAGTAGCACTTGCCTCGTGCTACATAAATAACTTCATTGACAAGTTGTACTTTCTTACTCGTCTTTAACAGGCCTTATATTTTTACTGTGATGATTACACAGGTTTCCAAGTGCATTTGTCCAGTGAGAACTCAAGTATTGAGGTTCCTGAGAAAGGGCATTTTCTATAAATGCATATATTATTACATTAACAAAGAAAAGTATATACATATACATTAAAAGAGAGTGAATACCAACAATTTTCTTTTCTGGAAACTTTGTCACAAGGAGGTAGTTCATCTCAGAGTTTGGGTATTATTTTCATTTCACGGTATAAAAATGAAATACATAACGGAATTCATTGATTTTCTTCATTGTTATTTGACATAATACGCTACACATGATACTATGTCATATAATTGTCTTGGTTTGTTTTGCAACACACTATTGTCCATGTCATATGCCATAATATATTACATATAATATACTTTGCTGTGTAATATATAATGGTATACATTGTCTACTTTTCTGTCTATGAAACCTTGTTCTAACAAAATGTCTTACAACTATTTATGTGACATATGTATTGTTTGTTTGTGTTTGTATGTATATATATGTAAATTCTGATATCTTGATTTACACATTTGATATTACTTATAGCTGTCAGTTTTGTAATCACTTTCAGTTCATTGTCTTAATTTTTATGTGTTTTACAAATTAACAAATATTCACTAAGTTCTTTGCTTAAACCCTTTAAAATTCAGAGTGGACAAAAATAGTTGTAAGTTTGTTTAACTCATAAATAGTCCTAAGTTAGTTCAATTTTTAAATTCATTTAAGAAAATTTGATTGCTATGATAGTAATACTTATGAAAGTTACCTCCCTTGTATCTTTAGTTCATTTTTTTTTTAAATTATTCTATTCACTGATGAGTGCTATTATTTTTCATCCAATTCGCATTTCTACCGTCAATTAGGAGTAGTATCAAGCAGTTTGTGACAATTAGGCATTGAGGTCAAAGACCAGAGCTGATAGAGATATTAAGAATGAAACCTCATTATTGCCTATAACTTTGAGAAGATTCATTAACATTGCTAGTTTGGTTCAGACAATTTTATCTCTTCTTCCAATCCTTAATGTTGCTAACACTACGTTTCAACTGATCCAGTCTCCAGCCTTCATCAGGAGTATAATTCAAGAAAAGAGGAAAACTTTATTTTTCTTCACCTAGAGAAAGAAATGTTCACCTTTGTTTTTGTTTTGTTTTTTTGTTTCTTTTTGTTTTTGTTTTTCCATCAATACACCCGATGAGGACTGTAGATCAGATTGGCCAAAATATTGTATTGATAATATTGAGGATGGAAAGAAGACCATTGATCATACAAAGACAAAAGTTGGAAATCTCATCAGATGTACAATTTCTTGTTCCTGATCTATCTTATTTAAATGGCAATTGATATGATGAGATTCATTCATTTGATTTTATTATACGAGAACAGTGTCCATTCTGAAGGTGCCTGTTTGGAAGAGCCCAGACTTTATGATGTATAGAGCAGCCTGCCATAATAGTCATCTTAAATAATTTTCCGTTTGTCATACAAAACTATGGCTTCGAAGTATCTTGGTAATTTCTCCCCAGTGTTGCCAATGAATGTATCTAGATTTAGATCTGCTGTCAACTTGGATACTTCAGAAGTAAAATTAAGATTTATAATCAGTAACTTTTATTATGTTTCTCAAGAACTGCTGATCAAAAGAACTTGTCACTCAACATTGCACTGTCTTATGTGCTGAATTTCAAGTTCGTACAATGGCTAGTTGTTGAGTAATTGCAGTGCATACACGCACGGCACACACTCAGACAGATTTCTTCAATTGTATTTAGATATAGATTTATATATAAAGTAAGAATGATATGATGAATAAGTAAAATGTGAAATGCAATATATAGTTCATTTGACATAGACCTTCCCCAAGATCTACCACATTTCTCTATCATGGGCATCACAAAGCCAGTATTTTCTATATTTGTCGAGTTCATCTCTCCATCTTGTATACTGCCGGCCTCGGTTTTGCATGTGATCTCTGGGGATCCATGTAGTGAGTTGTGATGTCCATCAGTTGTCTCAAAAATCATTAAATATTTGTTATCAATATTGGTAGTGTTCTTATACATAATGAGTAGTTATTAATATGGCAGAAAAATCATATAATAGTTTGATAATTGTATATTCTGTAATCATTCTTATGGCTGCTCTGAATTGTAAAGGGTTGAATAAATTTTTTAGTTTTCGAGTGCTTTTATGTTAAAGATGAGTTAAAATTATGCTCTAGAAAGTTATGTTAGACTGGTTCATAAATTATTAGTTTTCTATATGATTGTTGATCAAGAAGTCTGTAGCTTGACTCAGTTATCAGCTGAATTTTGACCTGAAATTTTCAATCGGTGTAATCAATGGATAAATGTTTTGTCAAGTGCATTGAAAAGAAAGGAGATTATGTTGAAAACTTAATATTTATTGTGTAAAATAAATGTTTGTTTTTTTTTCATCATTGTGCTACAGACTTATTGATGAACTAAAATACGTAGTATCACAATTAATTACTTCCATTTTTCTCCAAATAAAATGAAAATACAGGTACACCACCAATTTTCCAACAATCAAAAGTCGGGCACTACTTTTAATCAAGACACAATTCTGCTTGAATTTTTCATTGTTCTCACACTAGCCCACCGAGTGGCCACTGGTGGTATCATATGTGGAGCCATCTCTTAATTATCTATACTATGGTGGTTGTTACCAATCCATGGATCTTATGCTATTCCTATCCTAATATCAAAATGTCTTTTATGAAAATAACTAAAATGAGTGGGACCAGTCTGATAAAAACTTCTGGATGATTGTTCTTTTTGTTTGTGGGATGGTTGGGTTGAGGAATGTTGTTTTTTGTTTTTTCTTTTCTTTTCTTTTATTATCATTCATTATTTTGCTTGCTGCCGTTCGTATTCACTAACTTTTTCAGTTCCAGCACATGATTACTACAACTTATTTATCACCATGGATTTTCTTTTTGTTGTTTCCATTGTTATTGCTCTAGATTGTATTGTTATTGGTCCACCCCTGTTCTGATCTACCTAATACATATTGTAATCATTGTTTTGTTTATATATATTGTCGATATTCATTAATACTATTTCTTTCTTTCTTTCTCTCTCTCTCTCTCAGTTATTTATTCACTTTCAGATATTTTCTCCTTTTTCATTTATATTTTTATCAGTTTTGTCTCTTTCTACCTTCTTTTTTTCTTCAACTTTTCTCTCTTTTTTACCTTCTTTCTTTCTTTTTAATCATCTCTCTTTCTACTTTCTTTCTTCCTATTTTAATCATTTCTATCTCTTTTTAACTCCTTTCTGTTTCTTTTAATCATTTTTGTCTCTTTTTCTCTTTTTTTCTCTCTCTCTACCTGCTTTCTTCCTTAAATCATTTCTCTCTTTTTACCTCTTTTCTTTCTTTTCTCTCTCTCTCTCTGTACTTTCTTCCCTCTCAATCATTTCTCTCCCTTTTTACCTCTTTCCTTTATTTTTTTTATTCATTTCTCTTTCTACTTCCTTTCCTTTTTCTTTTCTAAAAATAATTTCTCCTTGTTTCTATATTATTTTTCACAATTCTCTCTAGATCTTTCTTCCTTTATGTCCCTCTGTTCTATCTCTATTCTTTATATCAACATTGTATTTCAAGATTATTTGTTTATTATCTGGCTTGATATTCTATTATACCTTTATTTCCCAAACCTTTTCCCTATTTCAATTTTCTTTACTCCCTTCTGTGTATTAAAATGTCTCATGCTCTTTCTCTCTACGTATATCTATCTCTCCCTCTTTTTTCTGTAATATCTGCATTAACATCTTCAAGAGACCCTATCTAACACGTCTGCTGGCCCTTGCCAGGTCCCTCCTTAGCCATTCTCCAAATAAAAACTACACCAACATATTTATTCTAGATTTCCCGCAACCTTTTCACTAACAGAAAATTTTTGACCACCTTTCACTCAGGACGGACATAATGACGATTTAGGGGAGAATATCATAGAGAGAGGTTTTTATTTTAGAGGTTGCTAGGAATCTAGATTCTGTTTGATGTTTGGAAAGAACATTTCAATTTGGCTTAAGGAGACCGAATCATTTAAACGTGATAGATATTCTATGAGAAAAGAAGGTCTGATCAGTTAATCTGCGAAGAATGTTGGTGCATTTTGTCTGCTACAAGAAAAGAACTAAGCATTGGCAAGACAGTTGGAACCTCTAAAGGTAAAGAGAAAAAATTTTATAATTATTAATCAGGTTCAAACAGCTACCACACTGTATTAAAACGTAAGCTTAAAGTTAATGGTTGGGGAAAATATTTTAGTATATTGAATCCTGACATTGGATTTAATGTAGTTAGAATAATCATCAGACAAGGTTTTGAAGTCATTTTAGATATATATGTACTGAAACATTACTGTAATACAAATCAAAAATTTCTAAAACTACATTTATGAATAAATTTCATACTTGCTTTTATATATATAAATTTTTTGTAACAAAATGTGTATTTGACAAAAAAAAAATATATAAATTTTGTTGTGTTCTGGCTCTCAAACATCTTGAGTTTAATAAATGTGACTTTTACATTAAGCAATTTTGGCCACCAACACCTTACATAATGTTTATGCATGTATTTATGTATAAATACTAGGGCTTTGGCCATCCTGAAAGTGTTTGATTGGAAGGGGCCAAACATCAGTGGGTGTGGAGTAGCCTGCCATACTTGTGATGTATAATAATTTTCTGTTCTTCGTGCAAAACTGCGGCTTTGGAGTATTTTGTTTACTTCTCTTCATTATTGCTAATTTAGATATAATATATATAAATATAGATGTATGCATATGTGTGTGTGCACACACACACACACACACACATATATATATATATATATATATATATATATATATATATATATATATATATATATATAAATATATATATATATATATATATATATATATATATATATAAATATATGCATACAATGTCATGATTGCTCTGAGTGCCTAGAAAACTGTTGAAAAATTACTCAAAATTCAACTTATTTCTCTAGGAACAAGGGAATATTTGAAACCCTTACCATAGAGCTAGAGGACTGAAAATTTATGCCTTTACTTTTTATGTCTAGATAAAAATGTACACAAGAGAGTCCCCACCTTGAACTCTACCTTGGGTCATATTCTGCCCTTGTGGAGAGGTAAATAAATACTCTCCCTCTCGATTATCCATTCATATACATTTGTACTGAAAAAGGCATATGACAGTATACTAAATAGAAAATGAAATATACCACTTGAGATTTCTACTAGAAAGCCTCAGAAATTATTGAATAGAAGTGACCATCATTATTTGATCAGGCTTGGATGTACATCCGCCTCATACCAAACAAATTGCCTTAGTTCTTTTTTGTTGTTTCAACAAAATGACCAACATTCTTTTTTATTGCTATCTGCTGCTCAGACCAAGTTTTTTTCAGAAGGTTTTCATTTGAAATTTCATGAAGATATGATTTTTACTCTAGCAATTATTCCGAATTTATAGTCTCTTATTATTTTTAAATATCTAGATAATCTTGTTTATGTTTATATGTATAAATATGTGTATGTGCAAGCATATGATGTTTGTGTCTGTGAATAAGTACTTTTGTATCTTTCTTCTTTGTCACACTGGAGAGTTCCTTTCCAGAATCTTTTCAAGGGGAAAAAGCAAGCAAGCATTTTTTCTACATCTAACTCCATATTTGTTGCTCTTATTTTTCTATTTAGCTGACAAACACGCAGAAGGGCAGATACTCTTGTCTTTGTTTACTCTTGTCTTTTTATATGCTCAACACAAGAAAGTCAAAAGACGGAATTTGCCAGTTCTTCTTACTACTAACTTTCCTCATCCAGCTCTATCTTTTCTTCCATTACTTCCTCTTGGATTTTGAAAATCTTTGATACAAAATCCGACTGACCAAGTTAACCCTTTCTAGACTTAACTATTAAGGTGCTTAAAGCATGAATTTTTTGATGGGTATTTTTAAAAAAAGCCCAAACATGTTGATTTTTAAAGCAATCTTTGATATTATCATAGGATAAAGTATTGTATTTCATTTATTTCTGATCGCACTGTTTTATAAAAACAACTAAACATTAAAATGAAGGTAAAAACTTGTAGAATTTAATGAAAATAATTTTAGTTAATGGTTGAAGAAAACTATTTTTTTATTAGATCAGAAATTTACATTTTTTTTAAGAAACAAATTATGGTTGGATACCTTTGTGACAGGAAAGATTTTAAAAAAACACTGAATTAGTGGATTACTTTGCCTACACATCTTACCTATCCAGTCATGTAATATGAACTAATTTCTGCATTAGCTTCATAACGTTGTTTTCTGCTGCCGTAAAAGCCAGGAAAATCTCAGTTACTTTATTAGAGACTGTCAACAGAGGTTTCTTCAGTTATTGAGTTGGTCTAGCTGTATAATATGTACAGGCAGCACCAGTGAAGCTAGAGGGCTGAATATATGAATATTTACTCTTTAGTATGTCTAGAAAAAAAAACAGTTTTTGTTTTGTTTTTTAAAATTTCCCTCCTAAATGAGTTTTAAATGGTGAGGTCAGTTTGCAATGTAAGTTTATGCTAAATTGATTCCTTAGTTTGTGTCACACTTGATATTTTTGAAAATTCAGACTTTTTTAGTGATCACTGCCCAACAAAAGGCATGAGAAATAACTTATTCCTTGATCACTCCTTTTTCCAAATTTTTGATTGATAACATCAACATGGCATGCTGCAAAAGACGTTGGTCATGTGATGGTTCCTATTGAGTGACTAATTTTTAGTTACTCACATGTCCCAATGGACTTCTAGAAGATATCTACTGGACATATATCCCAGCAGTCATAGAAATCTTGGGATATATATGTCCCAGGTGTCTCAAAATGGTTAAGGAATATTCTACACCTCTCGGAAACCACACAATTCTTCCTATATCATGATCCATAGTATTCCAGTCGGTCTGATCCAAGTTCTGACAGCTTATTATAAGCTTATCATTGATTATTATTATTATCAAGTTTTAACTGATATAAATATCTGTTTACATTCAGTATATATGACACTTATACTTCATCTGTACTGCTACAAGTTATCTTACCACCCATATATCCATCAATGATTTTGTCGAAATGGCTACAAGGTCAAAGACAAAATGTTGAGAAGAGAATGTTTTTATATATTACGTAGTGGTGAAATCATGGAAATTTTCAAAGTTGTTTCCCCAAAAATATGACTGGGAGCATTTGAGACACACACCCACTGACATACGGACACTCAAAGAAAGATGAATCTCTAGCCCACATGGCTGGTTCGGTCGGGCAGGCTATTTTTGGAGCTATGGTGATTCAATATAAAAAAACAAAATGTTTTGATTGCTACTTTACCAATGTTTACCTCCCTTGTTACTCTTTAATATTTGTAAATCACCTGGCAGATTCCGTTCTCTTTACTTCCTGTGATATCTGTTTGGAAACTGAAAATAAATAAGTAAAACCATGAAAGAAACTGTGTGTTGCAGTTTGGCCCAGGTATGATTGCTCAGCTTTAGAAATCATTATAACCTTTGCTTTAAATATTTTCATTCCAAAGAGCTGATATATATATATATATATATATATATATATATATATATATATATATATATATATATATTTTCCCTACACCCAATCTTTCTTCCTTGCCCACTCCTACCTCCGTGTCATCTCATTTTCTTCTGTCCCTTCTCTCTCCCCTCTCTCTCTCTGACTTGAAGTTCTACTTTTATTCTCTTTCTTCATCTCTTTGGATTCTATATCTCTTATTTCCAACCACTCACCTGAATAACTACATTATTTCTTTTTTGCATATTAACCTGTACTAATATCATCCTAATATTTTTTTTTGCTTCTTTTTACATTCCCCCAGCCAAGCTGTCTCATTTTCCCTTCTTTTCCCTCTATTCCAAACTGTCTCATTTCTCCCTTCAATTCCAAATTGTCTCATTTTCCCCTTCTAATGATCCTTTCTCTAATTGCGGATGCTGAATTAAGAGTGAGACACTATGTTTGATACATTTCTCCCATCAGAGAATGTCTTCTGTCTTTCTGGTCAGCATCTTCAGTACAGTACCTCACCTGACCAATTCCCCGACCCCATCTCCTGACTTAACCTACATCTAATCCTACCTCTTACCTACCAACCTTTTCCAACCTATCAACTTAATCTACTTACCTATCTCTCCTTCCAAATCTATATCCTGCCACCTATTATTATTTCCTATTTACCTGCTGACAGAGACCCTTTGACTTGGAATTTTCTTGCCTCGTATTATTCTACTTGTTCCAATTTATATGATTGATTAGCCACGACATGGGATGCCAAATAGGAATCAGCAGTTTGGCTCAATCAAGAGTTGGAAGCCTCTAGTTTTTTCCTAATGTTTGACTGCCTTTCCTTGCAGTGGAGATCATAGTGTCTGTTGTAGTTGGTAACCTTCTAGGAATTTCAAGCCGAACCCTTTATCAAATCCATAGGGTAGATTGTTCTTATTCCACTGTCCATGCGAGAGGATATCTATCTCGCTAGCACCTTTGTGCTGGCAACAACTTCAGCCATCCCCGCCTGGGCTTCCCATATCACAAGTTTCTCTTGTCTTAGCTTGCAATAAATAGACTTAGAGGTGACAAGCCCCCAGTTGCATTACTCACTTCAGCATTCAAAGGATATCTAGTTTCGGTTAATTCTTTCTAGTTAACTCATCCTTGTGATATCACTTGTCTAAACCAGAGCATGACTTTTTTTTGCACTACATGACTCAGAATTCAACTTACAACCATCAGATATGCTTAACTGATATTCTATTCACCGTCATTGTTCCAAGGGACAATCCAGCAATTGAAACTTGGAACCTCAAACCTTAAGTTATTTATCTGCTTCTTCCATTGATCCATTATATATGACCTTTTGCACTACCCATAATGCAGTGGTTCCCAACCTTTTCAAGGTCATTCCCCACTTTTGTCAACAAGATTACCTGTTTCCTTCCTCCCATTTAAGTAAGCTGAAAATAGTTTTAAAAAAGCAAATATCATGACTAGATTTAAAATAATTTTAATAAACAACACTTGTAAGGGAAATTCTGACCTTTGGTTGCACAGTTATACTTCATCTTGTATTATTCGTTCCCACTACCCTTAAGCAAAAAAACATTCACCATCACTTTAATTTTTTGCTTAATAGCCTTATTCTCTACCTTGGACTACCCCTATTGCCCCGATGGATGCTCCCCCCTATCCCCATTGGGAACCACTGCCATAGTGTAATCAGGAGGTGGAATCTTAGTCTCAAGCACAATGTTATTTATTCTATAATTGTTTTAATAGATATCTTATTGTTTTTTTTCTCTTTTTATTAGTACAACTTTAAATTAGATTTATGACTTGATATTCAATTCGAATTCTTTTTCTAATCGGTTTAAATAAAGATTACGGTCATATTTGCTTATCTGGTATTTTAAAAATGATTACTTCCATTTAACTTTAGCAATATGGCTACTTTTTTGGTAAGTGATAGGTTCCTCATCAATAATTGAATCCCTATAAAGTATTTCATCAGATCCAATTATGCAATATGCAGCTTCACGTTGATCACAAGTCATATTTCAGCCATGTTTTACCTAATGTTTTGAAAACTCAGATGAACAAAAATAACTAAGATTACAAAACTAAATTCAAATATTTCTTTGATTAACAGTACACAATGACATTATTATAATTACAAGATTCAAGTCACTACTTTCCTTTTTACTCAACATTTTTAAACTTTTTCATTCACTGACAATTGGTAATATTTGAATTGAGCTTGAATATTTTTAACTTGGGATTACGACTCAACAATCACCACATTTGATGGCATATAAGACCCCCCCCTCCCTTATTTCAACTGGGAAAATTAAGAAAAAATGCATTTCCTGAATTTTTATCAATCAGCCTTTTAGCGTCCATCATTAGACATAGATTTTCCCGACCTTTCTATTGTAGGTGTTGCAGAGCTAATACTTTCTGAACTTGTTGTTCATGCTATCTCATGTTTTGTGACAAACTTGATGAATTCAGAAAGTATTGGCTCCATGACTCACTCAGTGCTGTTTAACTCTTCAAATTCTAGCCAATGTGGGGCTGGAGAACAAAGGCTATGTTTACGTTTTGAGTGAAAAGGAAGGATATGTCATCAAATGGAGTGAAATTAGATTTTATTGAAACATATAGTAGTATTTATGGAAACATATAGAAGTATTTGGACAAAAGTTTTGCTTCTAATTTAGATTTAAGCACAGTTCATTAGAACATCAATAAAATGAAGCTGGGCTCAAATCCTCTTGACTCAACTCCAATACATTAGGGCAACAATGTGAGAAATAGGCTAAGTCTTTTTTAGTCATACACAATACATGATTATATCAAAACGATTACTACTCTTAAGGGGAGTAAGAAAAGAATTATCTATTCATGTAAACATGTGGAGTAAAGGGCTGCAACCACAACATGTCAGCGGACTTGGCTTAGGACAACTTCTCTCAGCTAGGGCCCATGTTAGTCTGGCTGTCTCTACCATGCTCTTGATCTATCTTCTCTTGGTTGACTTAGTCCACCAAACTCCTCTGTAGATTCCAGTCTACCACTTAAGCTAATTTCCCACTTTCAAATAGGGGTTCTCGGGTTCTAATTCCTTATCTTAGTTTTTGCGTTTGTTGTTAGAATTACAGAAATTAATCTCAATGTCATACATTACTGGAAAATGCCTGTAGTGGCTCCTGAACTCTTCTGTGTTGGAAACAACATTTGTTTCAATCGTCTCAAAAATCAAAAACTCTATCTGAAGTTGAAAGGGGGCTAGCCTTGAGAAGTGGTTATTCCTTTTGTTTATAACATCTAAATTTTCTTGTAGGAAATTAAGAGTTCAATTCACAATTCTTTGATATTTGGTCCTCTTGAAGGAATACCTACTCTTTAGTTTTCTGTGGAGTAAACATTAGGCATATGTGTAAAATAAAACTAAAATAGAGGTGAACTATTGTGTCACTTCTTGTTAGCTGCCAATGTGTGCTCTCTGATCTCCCTACTCCACACCTGTATGCACAAATGCTTAGAGATGGCTAACGAGATGTGACCCACCCATAATTCTTACCCTGGGCACCACATGCTGAAGATTTGGCATCCCATAATATTGGTTGGTATGTTACTGCTGTATGACTTGGACCTACTGGCTGGTAACTGATCTGCTAGTTACTGACCGCTGAATCCATTATTTCTCCACCCCCAGGGATAGCGGTTGCTACTACTGCCATTAGTATCCCTGACACTAAGAGTGAGTAATACAACCATATCCTACCAATTCTCTATATATATATCTTTGTCTCTACTTCTATTTCTTTCCTGATCTCTCTATCTCTCTCTTCCTTTTTATCTTCTCTTTCTCCCTTTTTCTGTCTTTCTCTCTCTTTTCTGTTAGTTCTTTGTACTAATCAGTATGTTGTTTAATTGTCTTTATTGGATTGCTCAATTTCTTCAGTTCTTTGTTCCCTGTGTTACCGTTTTGCTTTAGACTGGCAGAAATTCCAACCGTCCGATTCCTGACATTTATAAATTTGCTTTGCTTTAAAAAAAAAAATACACATATATGTATACATGTTTTTTTATCTTCTCCTATATTTTATCTCTGCCAAGAAAACTTCATCCAGTTTGTGGAGTCAAACTTTTGAAGTATGCTAGCTATGAACCAGTCAAATAGTAGCATTCTTTGAAAATGGTATCTTCTATTTTTTTTTGATAAACCTTTGTCCTTGCTGGAAACAATACTTGAAATATTAGCTGTATCTGTGGAAATTCAACTAACAAATAACTAAGTTATCATCATTATTCTTGCAATTGAAGTATATAATTCTGTATGAGTCATGAAATATGCCTATATCAAATATAATAACTTGCAGAGGCAAATGAAATTAATATGTTTATTTTTATTGATCACTTTTTCTGTGTAAATTCCCATGGTCTATTTACCACAATGACATTTTTGCCTTGGCTTCAAACTAGTGAGTAGGCAGTAACAAATGAATAAATGATGGTTATAGTGAATGTCGAGTCCCTTTTGGTCCCAGTCAAGCTTAGGCATCTTCTTCCATTCTATCCTTGTTCATTACATTACAAGGATTGTTAGGGTAGGAAAAGTGAGAGATTAAAAGGTATGAAGAGAACAGATAATAATCAGAGCGTAATGGTCATACCTACAAACAAGTAGAATGATAATATTCTGCTGCTGTTAAGTCAATGATTTGTTTGACTAGATATTATCAATATCACTTGAATTGCTTCTCCCGAAAAACCAAGATGGGAAAGATCAAGTGTTAGCATTAAACTTCATTGTTATTAATGAATTCTAACTATGGTGTCTAATTTTCCGTGGTTTCAGTTACTCACGGTCAACCCAAAAAACAAGCCATTCATAACTTCTACTTAATAATGATCCTATTACACTAGAGTAATGATACAGGCTATTTGGATATGCCTGAGAGAAGCCGTGTAATGTTTCTCTTAAATGAGAATGTGAAAATTCTCAACTTAATGAGGAAAGAAGAAAAATTGTATGTCGAGGTTGCTATGATCTACAGTAAGAACAAATCTTTTATCCATCTCATGTCTTTGATTACAGTATATTATAATTATTCCATTTTATTTTCAGTTACTGTTAATCTCTTATTGTGCCTGCATTATAGGGTAAACTCTCATATAGTTTTGTATGTATAGGAAAAACATGCTATACGTAAGGCTCAGTACTATCCTCAGCTTGAGGCGTGTGCCTGGGGTCTTGGAATGTATCCCCGATGGATAAGTATGGACCAGTTTTCCCTCCAAGCAGTATGGCTGCACTCAAGGAAAAATTATGCTGAGCTGCAAAATTTCAGTGCCATATACAATATCAGATTGAATAGTAATGAATAACTTATCAAGAAAAATAATCATGCTTAAGAATTCATTTCTTGTATTATATACCTGTTGGAATTAACTGACCTCAGTTGCAAAAACTTTACACAAAAAAAACAATGATTGATTCAAAAATAAAAATATCTTCTGCATATTCCATTTCAGTTTCTCACAGGCTTTTTGGTCTCATGTAGGCCATGAAAAAATTAAAGGGAACATTGATACGGATTAATTAACCTAAAAAATGTTATGTTTTTTATATAAAATAATTTTCAGTCTCTGTTTCATTTCCATTCTCTCAGGGGCATTTTGATAACATCTTGTAGCTAATGTATACTCCATCTTATATAGCAAGATTTTTTTTCTTCTTCTTAATTTTCTGTTTACAATTTCTGATTCTGCTGCTCCAGTTTGATGAAGATTCTGGGGAGAAAAGAGAAAAAACACAATTTAGTTTAATCTTTGGCACCCTGAGAATAACTTTTATTTACTGTACAAAACGTTCGTTCTGCCACAGCAGGTGACTCAAGATCACTTACAGTGGTATTTTTATGTGAATTTTACGTCACATAAACAGACACACAAATTACAGGCTTTCAAAGTTATTAAGTACTCAAAATCTTGGTACCTTTGAAAAAGATGTCTAAAGGTTAAATCTGTGTACAACATAACATCCCTCTTATCAAAACATAATCTAACTTGGAATTATGTTAGTTCTGTACTTTGCTACATGATTGATATACTGAGAATAAAATGTCATACAGTGCAGTATGCCCAGAGCTGATGCCTTTGTGACTCTTATTTCAATTTATTATACTTAGGTCTTTTTTCAGTAAACTATTCATCAAACTAGTTGAACTTCGGCTGTGAAAATATAAAAACTATTTCAGTCTTTTATAGTTCCCACCAACACCTCCCCACCCTTAAATATTGGCACAGCTCAACCAAATTTGTTTTGCATACTTGGTGGATATAAGGGAAGAACTTAGTTATTCAAAAAAATTGGTTTAGAAGAAGATTAACTATAGGGTAGAACTGAATCTTTGCTATCCGTTCATTGTCACAGCTTGGGTATAATTTTTTAAGCATACTTAGAGGACATCGGGAAGAACTTTTTAAAAATGATTTTAGAGGGGGAGTTTTATTAACAATCTAACTGTTATAAACCTTTAAATTTCATCAAATATAGATAAAGGAAAAGAATTCCAAAAACTCCATCAAAAAGATTCAAATTTGTTAGAGTTTGTTTTTATGACTATAGTTAACCCCATGCACTGGAGTAGGGTGGGTTTGTGCCTTCTGTTGGAACTACCAAAAAAAACGCCCTGTAGGGAAGATTTTCAGCTAGTATATTTATGTATTAGGTATTCAATGGAGCTTGTAAGAATTACTGTACGATTTATAGGAAATATTCCTTGACCTGGTTTAAAGCTCTAACTTCGCATATCACCACCTACTTAGGTCACTCAGTTTTACTATAACCATATGCTACCAAGCTCTAAGTCAAAGAAAATTTTCTTAATAAGTAAATAAATAAACCTGAACAATAGAAGTTTATAAGATTTGCATATCAATTAACAAAAATTGGGATTGAAAAGGTTAAAAGTATCAGTTGACCAAACAGCTGTTTATGTTCTTCTATCAGCTTCAAGAATGATAAACCTTTCAAATGTTCAAAGTCCATAAGCATTTTTACCAACATATATCATTTTCTATTAGATAACCTTCTAAAGTATTAACAAGTGGAATCAACATGGCAGCCAATTGTTGATTATGAGTGCTTGTCTACTGTGGATTTAAAACTTGCAACAAAAACAGTAGAAGCAGCCTCTATAAAATGTACAGTGTTTGGTAAAGATGAAATTGTTCATACTGCTTTAAATTGGTTCAAGTTCTCAATTAGAAATGGATCATTTTAAGATGTACCTCATGAAGTACAGCCAGTAAGGATCAAACTCACTACACTAGCAAGTAAGCTTGCTAACCACTATTCCATAGTATACACATATATATAGACTTATTCAATTCTTTAATAATGCTGGTTTTAAATTTTATAAATGTATTGGCTGGTAGAGTAAATCTTTGATCAATTCATTGTCAATTCTGTCATGAAAGAATAGAATAAATGGTTTGAACCAAGCAAGGACACAAGTGGAAGTATCGTATTTGACGGCTTTTAAGACACCTCTGTTTTACCTGAAAAATACCTTAAATGTTCCGTTATTGTCCAGCCCCACATTGGCCAGAACTTGAAATGGAGGAATTGAAAAAAAAAAAAAAAAAATCAGTGATAAATGAGTGGGATTCAGGGAGATGCATTTCTTTCTTCTTAACTCCTCATGAACACTTAATGATAGTGGAAATCTTCTATGAATAGAATATAAAAAAATAATGGAACTCTTTTGTGCATGAATTTTTTTTTTCTAAATTACCTAAAGATGCAATGGCGGTAACTTTAATTAATAGATATTCCCCTTGATAATAACATTCAATTTTGTAAAATACGAATTTAAGAGTTGATATTCCCTGCTGGAATAAGAGAGGTCTTATACGCCATCAAATACAGTGGTTTTCTTTAAAGATTCCTAATTCTTCAGGCAAAAAAAAAATTGAATTTCCTGAAGAAGAAGAAAACATTAGGAACTAAAGAAAAGCAATGGACAGAACAAAAAAAAATTGACACTGGAATTTTGGTTGACTTGGTTTGAGAATCGGAGAAGTTTTCTTTTTAATGCAAAACAATTTCTATGAAAAACAGGATCGGTTGTCATTTCTTGCAGCAATGTCTGCAAAGACTTGTCACAGTTGCTGTTTATTTGTTTAGTTCTTGTTACTCATTCATTGACTTCAATGTTTAAAAAATTTTTCTCTGTTCTCATTGGCTGTTTGATTGTGGCCATTTAGCAACTGTGCACTTCAAATGCATGGAAAGGCGTCCATCTTGTCTTTTGCACGTTTTCTTCCATTTTTTTTTTTTAAATTTATAATCAGCCTGATCCACTAGATGAAAATTGATTTGTTACAAACTTCCGCCAGAAGAGTGTTAAATTTGAGGAAAAAAACTTGCTTGATATCTTATTTTGAGGGCAATGTAAAATTGGATTGGGATATTGGTTAAATGTTTTGTAAATAACTTGAACAAATAATTAGATAATTTTTTTCGTAGTCTATAACGTCAAGGAGGGTCATTAATATTCCAAATTTCATAATGACCCTTAAATCTCTACTTTGCAACCACTAAATGTTTGCCTCTATTCTTTGATCATGTACCTGACGAGGGCTGAAGAATGGATCATCCAAAACATTATGTTGGCAACATCGAGGATGCAAACAAGAGATTCATTTGTCTGGAAAAAATTTGGAATAGTTTTTTTCTGATAAAAATATGTTAGATTCTCATTTTTTTTTCTCTAAGAATTTAGTTGAAAATCTGATCTTCAATCATTGAATTGTAAAATTTTTCTTTGATCTATAGTATGTTGAGCACCTCTGGGCATTTTATATATATATATATATATATATATATATATATATATATATATGATTAAGAAATGGATTTAAGATCTGAGTGAATGATTATGTATTGCGTTATATTAAAACTCTATTTGAAACGATTTGTTATTACACAATGAACATATCATTCAGCTTAGACAACATAAATAGAATAAACAATTAAAGAAATTTCCTGCAGCTGCCTCATTTTCTTCATGTAATAAGAGGAGATCATTTAAAATAGAGTTTCAATATGATATAACGCAATTTTATATATATATATATATATATATATATATATTTTCACCTGACTTTCTTTCTTCTTATTTCTGTTGATTTTATCATAACGCTCAGATCATTAATCCACAACTGTTAAATAAGCAGTATGGATCAGAAATACAGATTGAAAGTCCTAGCAAGATTTGAACTTGCATCCCATATTCTTGGAGGCCTGTCTTCTCATGATGGTGCCATTACCAGTTGAGCCATAAAGGCTTAACCAGTTATCATCTCTCAAATGATCCATAGAAATAGTCAAAAATTGATCATAATCCGAGGTGACCTTGTGGATTTCTTTCAGTTTATATGATTATATAATTTTGTATAAAACATAAAACCCTTTGAAAGGCTCACATAATTGCATATATTTCGAAATAATTGATTGAAATGACATAAATCTTGATAAATTCTTTTACATCTTTATTGTTCAAAGCTATAAAGCTTTCTACACACACACACACACATATATATTTCCTAGACTAGTGTGTCCTGAATTATGGGGGGGGGGTTAAGAGTAGGGACTTAATAAAGTTTCTGCAAAAAAGATAAAAGTAGATTTTTTCTAGATTGAAAGTATTGAAAATACACCCACAAATATAGAAAGAATATTATCCTGATATATTTTTCATCAGATGAAACATTAACAATTATTATTTGACTAGTATTTTCTTTCATCTAAATTCATTTGCTTTTCATTGCAACTACTCAGACCACTAGTCTACGGCAGTGAGTAAACAAGATGGTATGAGTATTTGCAATGAAATGCAGCTAAAATTAAGGTGAAAGAAAATACTTAATAAGTGATGGTAGGAAAAAAGCTTTTATAAATTTTTTTAGTCTAGATCATTGCAAAAAGGAACTTTATACCAAAAGAAAAATATGTAACAAAAATCCTGTCTTAAAAGATACATTATGTGTGAAAACATTATCTTTTGTCAGTGGAAATTTCACATGAGTTCTGTTACAGGAAACTCTTTTACGACAGATATACATGTGTACATTTCCTGGAGAGGTAGGTCCACCTTTTTCAAATTATTTTGCTGCTGCTGAGCAGGCAAATATTCTGTTTTCATACCTAACTTCTATCAAACATTTCTGAATAACATGAGTAAATCAATCAGTTCTGGCCAAGAATGATTATTTTTCTGTTTTTTGTTTATTGTTTTGTTCATTCATCTGTCAGTTTAGTCATCTCTTCACAAAATGACTGGCGTTTCAGAGTTACATTATGGAATACTCATCACGTGAAAGAGGCTGTAGTAAATAGGTAAGATTCGTAATGAAAGACTGATTGCCAAGTGGAAATCGGTAATGTACCAATGGGAATCTCATTTGGGGTTTGTGATTAAAATTACACCTTTATAAAGATATACACTTCTATTTCAATTACTTTACATGAGCTTTGATGAGTTTTACTGACCTTGTTCTACAATTCACCAATGGAGATCAACTGAACAACAAAGATTATTTACCAAGCAAGAATATATAATGTACTGAAGGGGTCTTATTTGGGGTTTATCATAGCATAAGGTTGATGATACTCATCAAAGCTCATCTAAAGTTACTAAAATAGAAGAGCATATCTTCAACAAAGCTGTAATTTTAATCACTAACCCCAAACAATAAGCCTTCCATCTTGTATCACCATTTGGTTCATCCTTTTCTGCTCGGTAATTAGTCTCACCTGATTTGTAAGTATGCCAGATACTGCAAGTAAAATTTAGTATCTCTTGCTGTCTGATCTCCTTAGTGTCAATGACTTTATCTGATTGCTAAATGCAGTATGGCTGAGGTACTGCTTGATTCTAATCATCATCCCTCCTAAAACAAGACTTATGTGTAGGCAATATCTTCAGAGATATTTTGTCATCAGATATCCTTTGACTGCCATTATGTAAGCAGAATTCCTTCAGTATTAAATTGGTATAAAAATGAAAATGAAAAAAACTGGATTAGAGATGTTATCCAAGGAAATTAAAATCCATAATAATCCAAATTGTAAAGTTTGCATCAAAGGAAGTTTATAACTGGATATCCACCATGACTTAACCTGTAAGTGCTTATATCTGAAATCCAAAAAATGAGCCATCAAAAATAATCCTATAAAATTGCAAAAATATTTTGCTCTTTTAACCATTTGAATAGTGATTAATTTTGCCTGTATTTAAATAAGTAAATTAATTAACATGTTTACTTCCACATGACCCACATGTATATCTTGTGACATGTTGCATATTGCCTTTGATGTATATATGCATCTATTCCATGGTTTTATTCAAGGCAATTTAAATATGGCCACATGGTAGACTCATTTTCTGCCTTGTGGCACTGAGCAGTGGATGTGCTTATTCTATTGCACTGTATGTTGGGTTATTCAATTTATAAAAGTAGTTATGGTGGAGGGGATTTTATAGTTGAACATTGCTTTGTAATTTGTAAATTTCAATTTGTTGTCTTAGAATTGAAAGAAGTTATTTAGGAAAACCTGGACATCTTACCGTGCCACTAAAAAACTGAAATATCATCTCAAATGTCACCATCCAATGTAACCATGAATTTTTAATAATCAGTTTGCGCAAATATTTTCTGTTGAGCAAATTTTTCTCCAGTGACAAAAGTATACAAGCCCTGAAAGCTTGTGCAAATGTAAATTACTATTAGATAATTTGGGCAAAGCCTATCTCTCATAGCTAATAAAACTCTATTGTCATGTTTTAACATAGTACAAGTGTGATTGCATTAGTTAAGATTGTATAATTTGAACTACTTTGTTTCGGTTTGTTGTTCCATTAAATAAAACATTATGATTATTTCTTATTTTATGTGATGCAATGTTGAAATAGATTAATAACAAAAAAACTCATCAATTGGTAGACTGTCATTAAAATTGCTGAAATATGTAAATCAAAACTCATTCAACTCTGTTTTTACTGAATTATTTCAGATAGCATATCTTTTGTGCACACATTAATTTCTTTTGTGCGCTAATTGCAGAACATGTATGTGTCCACACACATGCACAACTTATAAGGACCTATTCCCAAACATCAACACCCACATGTTTTAGTTTTTTTATTGGGAAAGTGAATGATATTTTTAGATGTTGAATACTCTTTTGGCAGAAGAAAATACCAAAAATGAAGTTTTAAAATCGTATAAAAGAAGGCTGAAGTATTTTTACACATTCCAAATATTGACATCTAATTGTTACAAGAAATACACATTTTTCCCACCCAGGGCTGCCATATTGGGCTACTTTGGGAAATAATCCGAACTTTATCCTTGAGTCTTACTCAACACAAGTTTTGTCATAGAGTCAAATTTGAAATAGAGCAATTCTGCTGGCAGGGGTTCAATTATTGAAGGCTGATATTGAACGTCTGCCTCCAGACTTGCTTGATTTCTGAATTTGCACTGTTCCAATGACTGTGCTGGGTTAGTTTCAGTAATAAAGTTCTGACTATTCTTATTTGTAGCCCTATCTGGCAACCGTGTTCCTACAAAAAAAAAAACAACTTGTTAATCTCCCAGAAGCATGCTGAGTGCAAAAGACAATTGTCTTTAACTGTATATCACTGTTAGTTGTGATTTTAGTGTTCATACATAGTGTTTACATGTTTCTCTTTCTCTCCCTTTCTTTCTGTCTCTTTCTTTCTTACTCTTTTCTTGTCTTCTTACTCGTTGCTGTTCATTTGTCAGTATTATTGTTGTTGTTGTTGTTATTATTGTTGTTGTTCTTGATGTTCTCTTTGAATTGTTCATTTCTGCTGCCTTCAGGCAGTTTGAAATATTAATTAACTATTAATAATTAAATAAAAAATTATATCAACAACTATGATGTTATTTTCAAGTTTTTTTCTTAGATTCGTTATTCATTTAGTGCATTCTTAATGTTTAGAATAATAAATATAACAAGTTTTCCTGTAATTATAGAAATAATTTTATTATAAATGTATGTATAAACGTGTAGATATTTCTTGAAGGAATGTATATGTATTTAATGTACATATGTATGTGTGCTGGTGTATCTCCGGATATATGTTTATATATGTGCACATTTACTTATGTATCTACATATATTTGTCCTTGAGCACAATGAAATATCTACTACCTTTATGTAGTCAAGTAACTGGTAAACATATTTATGCATCTTGTTATAAATACATAGTTTCCATTAAAAAAAAAAAAATATATATATATATAAAGATATAAGCTATAATTTCTCAAGAATTCACATACAGTTTTGTAAAGGAATCTGTCCGGAACTGGGAAGGCAGTTAGCTGCTTCTCAACAATCAACGACCAGAAAAGAAGGTGGAAAAAAATTCCTGTCCAAAATGTGGAACTATCACCCAAAACTCGAATTCCTCATATAGCTGTATGGCTGACAAAACACTTTGTTATTTTAATTTGATCCAAAATAAACAAAAAAAAAAGAGAGAAGGAAAGTATAATCTGTGAAATAAAAGAATAAAATGTGTTTCATGACACTTGTTCTGTGTTATGCTCTGTTCATGTTGCTAAGAGAGGTTTCCCGTCAGCCTCAGTCCTGTCATCGTCTGGTTAAGAAATGGTGCCTCTTATTTATTTTACTGTCTTTTTTCTTCTACCTCTCTCATGTCAAAATTCAGTTAAAGTTTACCCTGAGCCCCGCTCTCACTCCATCACAGCTATCATGCCCACAAAAAAGGTGCCTGCTACCATGTGACCATATGTTGGTCACATGATTTAATAGACTTGCTTCACTTCTTGACCAAGTTTCCCCTACCCCGTATCCAATTGTCCCCCCATACCAATTGTCCCCCATATCACCCCCCACCACCCCCACGATTATGTTCATTGATGTCCTTATGTTAATTCTTTTTCTGAAAGGTTCTCTTATCTGTCCTTCTGTCTCTCCCTCTGGGGACGTACATCTCTTGACAAAATTAGGTGCAGAATACATTTCCCATGTCCTACTGATGTTTTCTTATAACCACACCACGTGGTCTTTGCTGTATTTAAATTATTCAAATGAAGAAAATGGATATTTTTTCTTCAACTTTTTACTTCCTGCCTTCCTTTCTTTTCCTTTCTTCTTTATTTCTTTCTTTTTAAATTCAGTTCATTCAGTTAAAAAATAAAAATACTGGAAAAAAAATGAAAAAACACAAGGAAAAAAAGGAAATAAAAGATTTTATGCACTCACCAAGATTTCTTGGGGTTTCAGAAAACTTTTCTTTTTCTTTCTCTAAACAAAGCAATAGTCATATCTGCAATGTTTTCTCAGATCTTATACTTTGGAATGGCATAGCAAACAAAGCTGTCTGCTGCTTGAATTCTGTTGTAGATGAATCAACAGAAGATAGACTTGAATAAGTTAAGGGTTTTTCACCTCTTGGTGAGATCTTAATTTTGTTTCCATCATATGCACATCAATGATGTTCATAACCTACTTACCTCTCTAACGACATAAGTAACTTTGATTAATATTCATAAGTGTAGTATCTCTATATGGCTGGATTTATTTAGACTAATTTCTACTTCTTGGGTTTTTTCTCTTCTCACATTTTAATTGGAGACTCTTCTGATCATCTCCAAGTGAAAATCATGTAAAATTTACTGTATTTCCTGATATATAAGACGCACATTTTAATTTTTTGAAAATAACTCTGCAGTTTGTCCAATGCGTTGATCATGGATAGCTCTGGGACTCAGATGAGTTGCAATGAATGATATTCCTCCAAATCACCTTATAAACCATGCGTCTTATAGGCGGGCAAATATGGTGCCTCTTTTTCACAAGTGGTTAGTTAAGATTAACTGTGGAAAGGGGTCCCAACAAATCATTCAGCTACTGACTCTTAAAATACAGTAAAGAAAAAAGAAAAAGAAAAGTATAGTAACTGGCAAGTTTGTAGAAACTTTGCTACACAGTGAATTTTGATTCTCTCTTGAGTTGTCCCCCTGCATTTACTCCATTTAACAACTCCAACAATGGCTGAGAAACATTTTTCTTACATTTGCAGCCAGAAATGATTGTGAAACAAATACGTACCACCAAATCATTAATTCTACAATATGAATGGGTTTTATTGTTTCTGCTCTAAATATCTGCTTCGTTTTTTGTTTTTTTTTATGTCCAGCTCTCCCTCGGAAATATTTTGATGCTCTGAGGGTCACCGAGTCTTTGGAGCCTTGGTTGACTTCTAGATTATAAATAAAGGATAAGAATGCACTCTGGTCTCAAGATTAGATAGATATTAGCAAAAACACAACGGGAATATCTAATTATTCCTTGTACTAATGTTGAGAAAATGCCCCGTTTAGTTGAGTGTATTAAAATGGTGCATCCAGGAGACACTATTTACCACCTGAAACTTTGAATTTAAGCAATCTGAAAAAAATTTTTTTTTTTTTTTGTAATAAAAGCAGAAACAATTGGAGAAATGTTGAACATGGTCTGAAATGTAGAATTTCTGTTGTTTATGTTAATTCCAAAATGGTTTGGCTTTGATTTGTGGGGGAGAAAAAATTTTTTTGGTTGGGAGCATAGCTAACATTCTCTGGGCAAAAATTTTCCTTGAAAAAACTAAAATATCGCTTATTGCATATCAGAAGTGAATCATGATAAACATAAATACTAATATTTTGCAGGTAAGCTTTTAATAAGGTTTTTTTTGTACTTTTTAGATGTTGATAACCAGTTTTTCTACTGATGTTATGTAGAGTCTTAGAATTTACAGAATAGTAGGTGGGCAGTGTTTTTGAATTTTATTTTTATTGTAAGTACGATACTTATTCAAGGGCTGAGCTTCATCACATATCTCTAGGGAGGTATGAACTTTGATAGAGATTTCAAACTTCTTGCTTCTAATAATATATATTCACTAGTTTACCCGTGCCATAAAAAAATGATGATATAAATACATATATATATATATATATATATATATATATATATATATATATATATACTTTGCATGAAAAAGAAAAGAAATTTTCAAAAATCAAAAATGAAGTAATTCTTAGCTGGAGCCTGCCATTTTTAACACTTTTATGAATCATTAGTAAAAGATTCAACTATTGATAGATAAACAATGAATGTACTTTGGAATGTTTCAGGCTGAATCAATCATCTGGGAATATTTCTTAGAACCTGTGTTACAAGATCTTATAGCAAGAAACTCTTTGGTTGGAATACAATACATAAAATTTGAATATGTTTTATTCCCTACCCTTCCTCCAACCCTTTCCCTCACTCTCAGTTCAAAACTGATACCATTTCTTGTATTCTTCAACATTTTATAAGTAAGGAATCGTAGAGATTTTCTTGGACTATCATACTTATGTTTGTTAGATTCATTTTAGGATTTCAAAAGGTCATTTTTGTTTTGATGAGGTGTCAAATATAAGGGATGAGAAAATTTATTCTCAAAATTGTCATAAAACAGAGGTGGCACATGGGACCCACAAACCCCTCAACTGTGGGGAGGGGGGCACCAGAACTCTGGGGGCACAATATATCTAAGGGACCTCGAAAAATCTGAAAAGTAGTCTTAAAAAATTTGAAAAAATTCCCCAAAATAATCTAAAAAGAATTTGCAGTGAGGCACTCTCAGACCTCGGGCCGCCACTGCATAAAGGCATCATATGATAGATCCAAAATGATAAAAACAAGAGAGTTGCGTTTTTTGTTGTTTTTTTTTCACTTGAAGGCACGTCAAATAAAAATTTGGCATCGGAGACAGATCAGCCTCAAGGACACACCTTAATTTTGACTGGCAAAATTTTGAGAAAGAAAAAAATTTAGAATAGACCAGTAAGAATTGGCCTGTAGGACTCAGGGTAAATTTTCAGGACTCAATTCAGAGATGAGGGGATGGGGGGTACAGTGTCTTTAACACCGGGAAGAAATAATTAATCTTCAAAGTAATATAATTAAAAAAATGATTATAACTTGAACTTTGCCTGATGAATTGTTTAGAATGAAATGATATTATGACACCTGTTGTACCAGTTTTGACACATCAGTAATATACAATAATGTTGATCTTATTTGATTTTATCTGTAAAAAAAAATACCTCAGCAAGATACGAAGAACACTTGTAAGCAATGCTGAATGATTTCAAGTATTGTAGTTATTTAAAACTCTAGCCCCTACTATTTATAAGACAAACCCACTCCAGAATTCATCATTTATAGAAACAAGAACAAAGGAAAACTAAAAATATTAGCTCACCAGACGCATGCAAAATTCATGCTGGAAGATCGTATATCATTGTTTCAACAACAATCTAGACTAACCTGTTCGAGAGAGTTTTGATTTTCAGAACACTAAAAAAATAAAAAAACAAGTAAATATGAAATGTTTGCTTTCCTTGGGAAAATAATGTTTTCTGGGTTTCTTGTTCCTTTTTTAAGGTAGCAACCGTGATTCTTTTTCATCTAGGGCAGGGTAGAGTATAAGCATGCAGTGATCACCCTCATTTTGTGCAGTAATGATATGACTTTGTTGTAGAGGTTTTGCTAAGTGAATTCTATCTAACTCTATAATTATGTTAATAGTAGAATTTTGTGCAGTGATCAACTTTTTCTTATTTTACACCTTAAAGGGTAGCCTCGTTTCACATTTTTGATTGAGAGTCTTAAAAACCATGGTAAGTTTCAAGTTTTCAACTGAAATATATATTATGCTATTTATCTGAAAGCAAGCTTATGACAATTTAGGATCATTTGCTACGTTCAGATATGGACTGCCAACTGAGATAGTGTCAGTCAGCCTTTTCGCTGCTCATCAAAAGGCCATTCCTTTTCTAACTAAGTGTTTTACAGCTATATTGTTTTAGAATAACATTACAATGGTGATTATTCTACTTTTTGGACCATTTTCCTGGAGCCAGCGCTAGTGTGTGCTGTTCAATTTTCAGATTCAAATAAATCTTTTTCAGGCCAACAATATAAAACTGATTCTGGGTGTAAGTCTTTGATGTGTACTTCTCTCTCTATACGTATATCTTCCCCCCCCCCCTCTCTCTCTATGTATTTTTTTTTTTCACTCTCTCTGTCTTCATTTTTTCACTCATCTTCACAACAAATTTATCTTCTAAATCTTCTTCCCCCTTTCCTCTTTTTTATTTATTTTAACAATTAAATTTACTTTTTGATTGAAATTTCTAATGATGCTTGTCTGTTGGGCTCTCAAGTCATTTTATCGATTATATCAATTATAATTAGGTAAAAAATTTATTTATTTTTCATCATCATTAATGTCCACCCAATAAAAACTAACATTCCTTTACATGGATTTGAAATCTAACCAATTGATTGGTAGTTGGCTTGCTTACCAACTGAGCTCAATTGACAAGTCTCACACTTCTATGAAAATTTATCTCACAGATATGCAAGGGGTTATTTCATTCTAACCAATCGATATGTTTATGTTAAAAAATAATATATTTTTTATAAATCTTTATTCATAATATATACTGTAAAAAGTTGCAGTAACCATGTTCAGTCAGAATAGAAGTAGATGGAGGTTGACCTTGCAGTAGCCAGGCTTATTCTGTATTCATTAATTTTCTTTATCAATAATGATACTGATCAGTTTTAAAGTATATAACTATTATTTCAATCTTTATTAATTATGTTCTAAGATTTTTAAAAATAAAATGTTTATTTTCATCAATAATAACTTACCAATTGATCATAATATATAACAGGACCTCTGTAAATTTTTTTTCTTTTTCTATGACTTTTAAACGTAGTGCAATAATTTAAACTTCTCCAAAATTTCAGTTTTGATTTTGATTACAAGAAAATAGCATAAATTTAGCTGTAAGAAAAAAAGAAAAATATTTTTGCCTACTTGAAGCAGGTTTTAAACTGTTTTTAAATATTGTTTACATTTCTATCAACAAATATGTGTTGAATTACATATATTTTCTATCTTCTAACCTGATTTCCTGAAATTAAATAATTTGATATAAATTTATTAGAACTTTTGTAATATACTTATATTTCTATCACAACAATAAATCTACAGATTTTTTCAGGTCAGATTTGTTTTTCTGTTTTTCTTTTTTTTCTTTTTTTTTTCTCTATCATACTGTACTTTAATGGCCACAATATTGACACATCAAAAGCCTTATACCTGAATCCATTTAAAGAATCTTTTGAGACCAGCTGAAATCGGTTTATTTGACCAGTGCACCTGTTGGAGAGCAGTTCTGCTTATCATCTGAATTTTATCTTGAATATGTTATTTATAGATTTTGAATTAATTTTTTTATCTTCTCCATTTGAATATTTTTGGTGGTTGTCGGGGTTTTTTTTCCTAACATTTTGTCTAAGTAAAAATTTGTTTTGTCCAATGTTTGAAACTGTTTTGTATTGTTACCAACCATTCAATTAAGGTGACCCTTTTTTCAGGGGGAAGTTGGAACGTTTCTGTGTGTGGGAATTATTGGAAATTCCCATGGACTCTTGTACTCCTCCCTCCCTCTTTTTATATATATATATATATATATATATATATATATATATATATATATACATATATATATATATACATACATACATACACTGGGTGGGGGAGTGAGGAAGTTTCTGTGTCTCTGGATAATTGAAGTTCCCATGGACTCTTGTACTTCCTCCCTCCCTCCCTCCCTCCCTCTCTTTTATACACCCATACGCATGGGAGCAGGGGTGGGGGAGTTCCTGTGTGTGGGGATTATTGAAGTTCCCATGGACTCTTGTACTCCTTCTCCCTACCTACCTAATATTCATACACATACACTTTTCAGTCCATCTCAATTATCTTCAATAAATAACTTGTTTACCTTGCATTCATTTCCATGAACACATAAATTGTATATGCTTACTAATAGATACAACAAGCCAACCTATTTTTCAACAATCTATAGTCCCTTATTGTCTACTTGGTATGTTTCATACAAACACATTCAAGTAATACTATCTCCTATTACATTATTGTTTCGTCTGTGACCAATTTTTAACCAGTAAGAATGCAAAGGCTCTATAGATTCTTCAGTGGATCATTGCTTCTTTATCAAAGCTGCTCAAGTGACCCATGATATCAAAGGTAGGATTAATTAATGCAAAATATAACCTTTTATGTAAATAGCATCTCTCCATTTCTATTTGAGCGAAGAGTGAAGTGTAAAATCATGCTTGATAAAAAAAATAAATATGTTGAACTAAATGTATCAGAATCATGAAAATAACAATAGAAATATACATCCGTACTTAGCACAAATGAATCCATGAGACCCGTGCATGTGCTAGTGCTAATTATCTAAGAAGAATTATTTTTAAAAAAAAGATCTTTTATCTAAAATTATCTAAAAAAAATTCCAGCACCAGATTCATGCATTGTTGAGCCAAAAAACTCATTTTTTGAAGAATGCTTTTAAGATGGTACCAAGTGATGTACTCGTGCAAATTTTCAAGATTGTAGCTCAAAAAATGTGAGCCACACAGAAGAGCAAAGAGAAAAGAATCCGTAGCCCACTTGGCTGATTGATTGGGCAAACCCTTTGTGGGTCTATGGTGTTTCAATAAAATGAGTTCACTCTAGTCTTTAATAAGAAAGAGTAACGATTCATTCCAAATAATAACAATGACATAATAATTCACATACAAAGGACAAAATGTGGAGTTTTATATATGCACTAGCAGAGCACGTGTTGAAAATGATGGGATTGCATATGTACGGATCATCTTCTTCCTTGGATCAGAGCATCTGTGTGCACTCTGCCTTGGATTAAACTATTGTTCCTGGGCTCTTTAAAAAAGCATGCTGTTTCTATAACCATACTATGAGCATTGTTCTATTTTTTTTGTTTGCCTTGGCCCAAAACACATCATTAATCCAACCAGCCCCCCAAAAAAGTTTAACAATAAGTGTTCTCGATTTGTTTACGAATGCCTCTGCAGACACCTCTAGACAAGTTTTTGCATTTCTTGTCACCTTAACTGATTCATTCTTAACAACTTCCCTCAAAAGTTTGGTTTCATTTAAAGAATGGTTGGTATTTTGTTTCTGTAGAAGTTTTGAACTTACAATTATATGTTGATGTGTTGCTATTATTTACAGGCCCTGAGAATGAGGACGACACTGATGGTCAACCAGATACTAGCTGTAAGCTGAATAGTCATTTTTGTTTCTGTCTCAAATTTATTTTGTTTTTTATCGTGCTATTTGTCTTCCCTCTTATTGAGTCCTTTGTCATCAGGAAGATACCTGACCCAAAGTCAATATCTTGATTATCACTATATTTCCTGGCTGATAAGATGCTACTAGTTATAAAATGCACTCTATATATACACCTTGGTATTTTTCAGAAAAAAAATATCTGAGGATTGAATAGTTTACCATACCGTGCGGATGGGCAGACTCATCCCTAGAACTTGACTTATCAGTACTAAGACATAGGGTGATTTTTGAGGGCATTTTTCAAGGAGAAAATGCCTCTTATCAGCTGGGAAATACATTTATATGACTACTGCTGTTGACCAGACTTTGGAGCTGAGGAAATGGATCCATTCACAGATTGATCTTCTATTAAAATGTTCTCTAATTCGTTAACTGTAACATGTTTTTTTTTGTTTTTTGTTCGTTTTTTTTGTTGGTTTCATTTCATTTTGTTTGTTTTTTTCCCAAAAAATTTAGGGTGACTATCTTTCAAAATGCTTCCCTTTCTTTTTTTTTTATTCAAAGATATTCCTGTGCAATAATACCATCTTGCGGCAAACTATCTGACTACAGATGCCGTCAGAGTTTCCTCGCAAAATAGAACCAAAAGAATCTTAAAAAGAAAGAGAGAAGAGAAAAATGAAGCGATCAATTTATAATCTTTATTTTTTTTTTTCCTTCCCATATTACATCTCTTTCTGAAGCTACTCCCTAGTGTATTAGGGTGGTATGGGTGGCCTAACAGCTAACAGTATGGATAATTGAATTGGAAAACCAAGTTCAAACTCTAGCTGGGACAGTTTCAATTCACTTTACCCTAATGTACTTGGGAAAGACATGGATCTACTCCCCCTGCCCCACATGGGTAAATAGCAAAGCAATAGGAGCTTTTTAGCCCTGTAAGGCAGCCTATCTTTAGCGTTGTGCTAGCACTCTAGTCCCCCTTAAAACCTATAATTGCTACACACAATGATTGGATCGTTTGAGAACTAGACAAAATCATTGTTTTGTGTTTTGCAACACAGGAAACAATTTTGCTCTGGGTAACTTTGTTTTATTAAGTTTCTTCCACAAAATTCGGGTACATAGCTATAAAATGCTGGAGAATTTCATGAGAAATAATCTTTACTCTTTCTGACCAACAATAATGTAATACAAATTTATTTCCAAATCAAGATGTGGGAACTGGTCTAAATGAATCAATGTATGATGATGACACCTCCTCTTAAAAAGGCAAACACAGACTCACACATATCTTACTTCTGGATTACAGATGATCGAATGGAAGGTTAAAGAAGTTTCAAATACGATGGCAAATTATCAATTTACTCAACGATTCTAAGTTATTTTGATGTGTTTTGGTAATCAGGAATATGTTAAGAAAATATAAACTATTATAAGCCACACAATATAGTTCTAATTTGAGCTTTGTCTGACCCAAGGCCTCAATGTTGAGCATCATCAGTGGATCAAACTCAGTATCATAGTCCGTGTAAATAGATTGGTTTCCATCTTCATTGTTAGAATCAATGATTAAAAATATACTGATGTTGACATTTTTTTTTCAAAAATACATTCTGATATGACATCTGTCACAAATAAAATCAAAAGTAACCTTAAAACTAAATGTTTTTAATGACATCTCTTAAAACTAAATGCTTCTAATGACATCTAACAACAAAACAGAACTTTTTAGGAATCTGAATATAATTTTCTTTTCTAATTCTTAGAATCATTCATTCAAGTTTCTTTCAATGTTTCATTTTGCTCTATATTAATTGACTCCAGTAAAGCAAAATGTTCCCGCCTACATCTTTTCTAGATAAAATTTATCTAATCTCTAGTACTGTATAGGTGACTTTGTTCGTCTTGCCAGTGCGAGCAACTTCAATCATGACTAAATATATTGTTTCATTGTCGTGTTGTCATGTCCATTTCAGTCATACATAAACTGACACATGAATAACAGGCTTTCAAAGTTATCAAGTGCACAAAATTCTGGCATGTTTGAAAAAAAAAAAAACCCAAGTGCTGAAGGTTATAAAATAATTAGCTTAATATGCCAGTGGGCTTGTGTGTCAGAAATATTTCCCTGCATATCATGTTTAGAATTAAGTGAACTCAATGTGAATAAGAGTGTATAATCCCAGTTGATAATTCTTAAAATAAATAATGATATATATGATATCAATCTTTGATTAGCTTTTCTTTTATCTTAATTTCAGTTGCTTTTTATCCCAACTCCCAGATTGTTTTTCCACGATAATTAGTAAATAGCATGGATCGGAAATTGTTGAGACTTGAACTCACATCCACTATCTTACAAATGATCATAGAATAATAGTTGCAATAAAAAGCAACTGAAATTAAGAAGTTTTAGTCAAAAAATGATAATTGACAATGCTTCATTTAAGTTTGGACCTTATTTCAGTTAATCTCATGAGATTACCTATGCTGTCAAAAAACGATAGCAATATTTAGATAATTTTGCGAGTGAACTGCATTAAAAAAAAACACCCTAAATAATTATATTGCTCCGCAATCCCTTGTTTATGATCAACCAGAATGAATCTGGATTTTTTTACACATTTGCAAAAACAATTCAAAAAGTAAAGGAGCGACTATTCTATAATCAGCTTTTAATAGTTATCTCACATGACAAATGTTACAGACAAAAAATTAAGATTATGTATATCAAGTGTAAAAACTAAGCACTATATCCTTCTCTCTCTCTTTCATGATCTTTTTCTTTCCTCTTTTATGCACAAGTAATTTTCCAATAATGTCCAACTTTCAGACATTGTTATCTGCAAAACTTATTCACTCCTCATGTTGGATCCCTGATTTGTTTGCAGTTGGTCTTCAATTCATGAATCATTCAACAGAATAGTTTTGTTTGTTTTTTACAAATTTTTTTGAAATGACTTTTCACCGAGTCAAGAATCAATATCAATGTCAATTCTTAATCCAAGAAAATCGACAAAGACTATTACGTCTACTACTACCAGGTATAAACTAGCAACAGAGATTAGATGAAAGACAGATTAGTTGGAAATTGATAATAATGACAGTGCTTCATCTAAGAAATTTGGACAGCTTAGTTTTATCCTAATGATATGAAAATTAAAAATGAATTAACTTTATGGTAAACCAACTGATGGTCCCTTGATATGAAGCAGTGTTAAGCTAGCTAGTCTCTGAAGCCATTACTTATATTGTGAATTTAATCCTCATTGGGCATTTCACATTTGGGACCTTGTGCTGTATTTAAGCTAAGACTAATGTATATGGCTTAATGACAAACTATATAAATATCTATGATGAACCAGCTGATTTTTTTTTCTTCTTAAATAAATGTCATGGGTACTGTGCCAGGGAGTAGTGGTTCGCAAATTAGTGTAAATGACCATCACTCCTGTTGTGATTTTGATTTTCACTTGGTGACCAACATTTGTGGCCTCTGCCAGACTAAGGTAAACTTCATAAATATCAAGAATAAACCAGTTGATTCTGTTTTTTTCTCTTCAACAAGTAGTGGTTAATCTCAAAAACCATTTCTGCTCCAATGAGTCTGATCCTTACTCAGTGATCAACTCAGAGGGTCTTTGCCAGACTCTATAAATATTTATAGTAAAACCAGTTGGATCTTTTTATTTTTTTTAATTTTTAGATAAATGAGTCATGAATTGAAATTGGGACTTTATGTTGATTGTTTAGTTTGTTTCAGAATTTATTTGCTTTTTTTTTTCTATCATTCTTTTTTGTTTCTTGTTTACAGATGGTGATTAAGTGCTTATTTGTTTACATATATTTATTTTGGGGCTCCAATTTGTTTTCCTCTGTTGCAATAGTTTTTTTGGTTTATTTCTCATCATATTTTCCTTACACTTGCTTCTTTAAACTGACTTTCTTTTGCAGTTTCAATAACTTTGTTTTGGAAGGATTGAGGAACAAATTTAAAGCAATGATTAATACTGTGATTGATTTGATATGTTATTTGAGGCCAAGGATTTAGTATTTCTTGTTTTGAATGTCTTTTTCTCTCTCTCTCTCTCTGTTTGTCTATCCATCTATCTCAGTCTCTTCATATCTATTTATCTTGATTTGTTCATATCTATGTTAATTTCTCTTTCGCTATCTGTCTATCTCAGTCTGTTCATATCTATGTACATTTCTCTCTTGCTACCTGTCTGTCTATCTATCCATGTTTATTTTTGAATGGAGGGTTCAGGTTTTACTAGGTAAAACTATTCCCGGTGTTAATCCTTTTTTATCATCATTCAAGTTTCCTAAACACAACTAAGCAATGATTATAATAATAAGACATGGGGAGAAAATACACAGAGAATAGGAAACCGGGGAAAGCAGAAAATGGACCACGTAAGATGGATATATGAAAATATAGTCCGCAATATCCGCTTAGTATGGATATTGAATAGACTGCCTAATGAAATAGTGTGCTCCAAAAATGTGAATTCTTTCAAGAACAGATTTGATAAATATTGGGATAATCATGAAACTATAAGTCCAAAATAAACATTTGGAAGTCAGGTGAGAATCTAAAATGATTACAAAAGTTTAAAGGAGAGGATTTGCCATAAATCCTGTTCAAGAAAATATCACTAAGATAAACTGATAATTATGCATTCAACTCGAGAGTGACTTCATTCAAATAGGAATTGAGAAAGATCTGACTCTCTGGTGTTTGCAAATGCACCAACATATCTATGCCATGTAGATATTGTGCTTTGTACGTCCAATTTCAGGCATGAAAGCTCATTTGGCTGTAATTGTTTCTAGAGTCTGTGGTAGTTAATTTAATGAGATATAAAACCTTTGTCTACTAGTTTAGTATTGAAAGTACTGTATGCAGGCTAAAAGCAAAAAGTGTTGTGCCATTTAGCACTGATATTCTTTAAGGCCATAATTGAGTAGAATCTATTTGGATTAACCAAGTCTGGCAAAAGGCTAATGTAATTTTTGCATTTTTTTTTTAATCTTCTAATTATATTCAGGGTTTCATAGGGAGTTTGAAACGATGGTTACAGTGTTTTGTTTTTTGTTATCCTCCTTTATTAAACTTGAGCAATTTATCAAAATACACTTCTGGGATGCAAAGCCTGTTGAAGCTTCACAAGTACCCTATTACTAGTACATTTTGGGAACACATTCCCTACTTTGTTAGCCTCTCACAAATCTGGACAATGGGTTTGACCTTAGAGTTGTCTATCTCCTAAACTGTTTCCAACCAAGACTGAAGAGCCCAGTCTGTGGTTAACATGGATGGGGACAAAGATGTGGATTCATGCCTTTCCCAAGGGCATTAGTGTGGAATGAATGCAAACTGTCTCAGCCAGAGTTCTGAACTAGAGTCACTGTTCCTATTTTCCATGCTGCCAACCATTTGGCCACCCCCAGCTCATACTTTGTATTATAAATACATGTGAATATGTTAAAGAGTATTCCTTTTTTTTCCTCTCTCTTTCTCCGTCTAGAGCACTGCTTATTTCTTGAATGATATTATTATCATTATTTTGTTGTGATTGTTTGATTAATAAAGAAGAAAATAAATCCAAGCCCAAATAACATCTAGTTATTTTCACAAAATGTTTTCCTCATCTATGTGTTAGCATTTTCATTTTGTTTTTGTCTTCTTCCTTCCTGCTTCTCGTACAAATTTTCGTTTGTGAATCAGTTTGTGTTATGTCTCCTTTCATTTGTCCTTGCTTTGCCCCAGGTGTCTAGTATTGCTTGTCGTGTCGACAATGTTTCCTTTTTCTTTCTTTCCTTTTTTTTTTTTTTTTTGGTCACCCAACATTGTTCTCAGTTTTACTTACCTAGATGAAGTTGGAATGTTATCTTTCATGTTTTACAGAGCTGCAAAACCAAGTCTTTACCAATAAGTGCACAAATGGTTTATGGACTACTGTACAGGCTTACCAAATGTCTTTAGCTGCACAAGACCAAATTAATCAAATAACTTAATCCATCATCAGTTTATGCTCACAGTAAAAATGGATTAAAATACTTGTAAAATATTAATAAATTAGATTAAAGAATCTCTTATTGACTCAACTCTTCCTCTCTTCCAAGATCTAGTGAAAAAAAAACAAAATTTGGAGTGGATGTCTGTATAGTTTATCTATTGCGCCAGGGGAAATAACTATGATATTTTACACAAGAGTTACTTCCCTTGGAAGACTTATATTTGTCAGAGGACGATGATAGTACACAATAAAATTTGAATATTCTGTGACAACTTCTCAACTGAATTAGCTTCACACCTTGTCTTTATATTCTACGCTTTTATGTAATTACTATTATAAAATTACTTGAATATTGCCGTCATTTTTAACGGCTGTGGTAAACCAGTAATCAAAGTGAAATGATAGTGCCTTATTGGTGTAGCTAGCTTTTGCTGCTTTATAGTGAATTGTCTTGTGTCTGTTAGTATTTTGTGTATCTGATAATGCTTATAAAAATCTAGCTAATGTTTGCAATTGTTACATTTCAATTGGAAAGATATCTTTTCCATTTGTCTGATATTAAAAACTTTATCTTCATTTATATATAACATCAAAGCTATTATAGTTTGTTTACAGAGGCATAGCTATGGATTTAGGGACTTGGCTACTTATGGGGCCCTCCTCAACATTCAGTGATATTTTTCTGTAGAAATGCAGTATATTTACTATTTATAAAACTTTGGGGAGCTGGGGTGGAGGGCACTTTCCACCCCCCTCTTACTTTCCACAGCTATGCCTCTGTTTATATGTCATAACTGATTTATAACAGGTAAGACAAAAACAATTGATCTCCACTTGAGAATGCTTTCTTCACTTATCACAAAGAAATTAGATTATGAGAAATTAATATACACATCCACCCCACAAACACTTGAGCAGAAATTTCAAACCTCTCCTTTAGAACAGTGAGCTTTGCATTGACACTTAACACCACAATGGGTAGAACACAGTTAACTCCCCTTTATGTAGTCATTATCACGACAGTAGAGTCTTTTAATACTTTCTCTTTTTATCTCTAACTTGGAATGAAATAGCCAGGGGTGCTGTGCTACTAGAGCTCACCAGGAATGCCACTTCGACATCTTTGTTAAAGGGAGAAAAAAAAGACAAAATAAATGGATTAGATGAAACACATTTCTAAACCTCCCTAATGGTTGCTGTCCTCTCTTCTGTTTCATAAACTGGACAACATCTTTGTCCCATTCATGTAACATATTGAGAGGTTGGGGGGTATATAGGACAAGACAAGTGTTTTGTTAGCACTGCACCCCTGGAAATAGTAACAGTGATGTTATTTCATGAATCTGAAGATTATTATTGTAATCATATTTATCATAATTAATGAACAGTAAGTTAATATCATGTAATTCAATATTTAGACGGATCTGATCAATGATTCAAAACCATTTTGATCATGCATCATATTGTTTCACCAAGTTCATTAAATTGAATGAACTGAATTTATCGAAATTTTTTATAATTTGATTATTTTTTTGTGGGGTGGGATAACTAGTGTAAATGAATCTGTATCAGTGTATTTTAATGTATTAAGTAAGCAATCAAATGCTCAACAAGTTGTCATTAAACTGATGGCAAGGTTCTATTTCTGATGATATGTCTTGATTCAGTGTATTTTAAAAAATATTCGATATACGATCCTAGCTTTAAAATCTTGTTTATTTTATTTATTTTTGCTATCATTTGCTAAACAGAGTTCTCCTGATGTCCTTGTGCTGTTTAAAAAAATTATTACTTAACATGTACAAATATTACAACTACATAGTAAACTGCATATGAAAACTTGATTATTAAAGGTTTTATCAAGGTGCAGTTTGGTCATTCTTCTCTAACATGACATTGATCAAGATGATTTCCAAACCCCATCAAAGCATTACTCAGCTGCCACTCTGTAATTGTTTGAATTGCATTTGTAATCCTGATTTTGATGAGTGGACAAGTGTTTTGATTTGACCCTATAAGATAAAACCTGGTAGGGTAAGATCAGACAAACGAGGTGGCCAAGTAATTGGTCTGCCTCTACCAATCCACGGTCACACATTCACAGCATAGTAAGAGATCGCCCCCATCTTGCAGAAATTATTACATAAAAATCTTTGAGAGTTGGGCTCTTTCATAACATTCACTGATTGGTTTTTACATTTGTACATCTGAAGTCATTAATGTTTGAATGTGCCCAAGGACTTTGGAACCGCCCTGTATTGGAACTTATCCAAATGATAGATTGAGATATAGACTGGCCTGTTTAGTGGCCCATAAATTGGGATTTGATTTTATGAAAATTCTACATTTTCAAGGCAATCAAATTTAGCTTTAAAAAATTGTAATGATTTGTTTAATATTTTCAAATCAATAAATGTTTTAATCGGGATAGTAAAAATATATGTACAGTGGATTCCAGTTGAATGGGACATAGGTTACATGGAATAATTGCTCAGTAGGGTAATTGTATTAGAACATGTAATATCTTGTTGTTATACAAATCTGTTTAAAAGGAACTGTTGTTTATAAGGATTGAAATTCATGTTATGCTTAAGCTGAATCCTTTGTACACAAATCCAAAAATTGTTTTCTAAAATTAGTTTTGTAAAATGCTCACCTGTTCTAGATTCCATTTATCATATCAATCCAAGAGATGTTTTAAGTTTCTGTGAAGGAATTAAATAGAAAATGGTATTCTTTCTTATCTGTTTTTATGTTAGAATCTCAAGACGTTAGGATTATTATGTCACTAACGAATGATTGTTTTCTTTTTCTACTTCCAGTTCCAGCTCTACCTGTGCCAGCCATCGGTGGCATTGTGGGTGGCCTTGCCTTCTTGCTCATAGCAGTCATTCTAGCTATTATTGCTGTTATTATCAGCAAACGAAAACAAAGGAAGAAAGCCAAAAAATATGGTGAGTTGCTAAGTGTTAGGTTTCTCTTTGATCCCAAATTTGTAAATCAAGAACATTTAATTTTGTTAATTTCCAAGATGTGGGATCATCGTTGTTATTCAATGATTACTCAGACTAGTTTCTACATCTCAGTCGTTATAGTCCCAACGTTTTGTCCGTTGTACTTTCCGACTTTCTTCAGGTTTCTGTCGTACTCTGTAACCTTCAGGGAATGTTGAACTAAAGTCTTTATTCAATCCATGGGGGTAGATTGCTCTCATTCCATTATATTGGATATCGACCCCCCATACCTCAAATGTTGTGGCAATAAAACTAAATAAATTTGTGAATAATAATGAAGTATATTTACATTATTAAAGCTGTTTATTGTAATTTATATATACTTTATATTGGCAATGTCATCATCACTATGGTAGTATCTCTCCTGAGTCCTACAATGATTTTTTTGCAAAAGGTGGAAAAATCAGATTTTACAGGTCTTCCCTCTTTTTTTTGATCTGTGGTGTATATAAGGAAAGTCCTCAAAAAAATCCTTTTTTCTATTTTATACTTACATTTATTTCAGACAATTCTTTCATTATTTCTTTATCTCTATTTTTAAATTTTTCTCTAATTTTGTAAAGTAACAAGAAATAGAGGAAAACAAAGGGTTTATTTTCAACCACTGTGTAAACAAATAAACACCCTGTGGAATATATGGCATTTCTATCTTTCATTGTAGAGTCATTTCCAAGTGTGATATCAGCCTTTGGTATTTCTTTCATCTTAATTTCTGCTGTTTTTTATTGCAACTCTCACATTCTTTGATTGTTAAGTACGTAGAAATGAGTAAAAATCAACAAATTGAGATGAAAGAAATACTTGTCGAAAATAGATAAAAATCAATAATGCTTCATCTAAGAAAACTATTACATCTAATACTACTAGTATGAAATCTTAGCATACAAGATGGCAGCATTGGCGTTAAGAGAGAGTAAAGAATTGTTGTTCAGACTATTGCAGAGGTGGCGAACCTAAGACACACATGCTCCAGGTGGTAGGCAAAAGTATTTTATTGGCTGATATAATTTTTTGTTTGTGATTTTCAATTTTTTTTCAAATCAGCAACTTTTAATTTATCATCCGTCTCTTCAATTATTGTCTAAATAGACTTCTATGAAACTTTCTCCATAAAATATTTTGAAAAATGAACATATAGTAAAATTGATAGTCCTCAAAAATCCATGTAGACATGTTAAGGGATTTTTTTTTTATAGAAGATTATCACCAATGTGGGTACACAGTCTTAAAAAGGTTTACCATCCTTTGACTATCGATCTCATTCCTTTTCTTACGGCTATTGTTACTTTATCATTCAAATTTTTTGTTTGTATGGCTTTCTTTAGTTTATTTTCTCTATGAAAAGAAAGGGTGGCGTCTTAATGAACAGACGGAAGAATTTTTTCTTCTTGATTGTGTAAACCAGAAAATAGAAGCAAATAGGGGGAAAAAAGTGTCCCCTCTTTCCAAACAGATTATACAACTAAAGACAGCTGTAGAATAGATTGGTTGAACAATAACAACAGAAGCAATGAAAAGAAATGAATTCCATTTCAAAACAACTTTTGAGATGATAATGACACGTCTCAGAATTATAGATAGAACCTCTTCCAACTGATCATGATATGGTAGTATCAAGACTAAATCAGGATAAGCAGTTGTAAGACAAGCCACAGAGATAGTTGGTTCCATGCCATTTACAGAGAACTTCAGATGAAATAATATTGACAGTCAATATCCAATATTATATTGGTTTCTTTTTGGCTTATCTATTGAGCCATGTCACATGCCTTGTATAAGTCTATTGTGTATACTCAAACTTTAGCACTCTGCATTCTCTTTTAAGGGTGCCAAGATTTTGTGCACTGAGTAAATTTGTAAGCTTGTAAATCATGTATTTGTTCATATATGACTGAAATTAAAACCTAACAATAAAACGCCAAAATCTAAATACACCATCATCTAATGATTAGAGTTGCATGCAGTGACAGGAAAAACTTCTGGCTTTACAGACAGTTTCCTATGGAGTGTTAAAGCTCAAATGATTTTAAAATTATGATGGCTCTGTCAAAGTTGACAATCAATATAACAACTTTTTACAGTTATTACTGCTTGGCTGGTAGTTATGGGAGAATGGTTGGCCCATGGTCACACTCGCCAATTTCTTCGTCTGTCAACCATTGTGGCATGCCATTACCGAGCCATTTTTTGTCAAAATATCTGATACGACAAAGTAGAGGAATGTGAAGTCAACGGTGTCAAGTGAATATAAACAGATATGGCAAAAATTTGAATGCCAATTTTTTTTTTGTGATGATAACCATTATGCTACCTCACACCTCTCTCTCTCTCTATATATATATATAGTTATATGCATGTTGCCTTTAAAATCTAAATGATAAAAAGCTGGAGACATCAATAGAAATTGGTTATGTGTTTAAATATAATTGTGATTTCCCCAATGAAAAATCTAATACAATAGGAATCAGAGGACTTCTTCCATTCAAGAATAAGCATATCATCTGTCATCATCCTCATTAGCAGATTAATTTCAGGAGACTAAGTTTGATGTGCCCCTGAAGTACTTTCTGATGTGTGAGTGGCAGTGCCTATTGCACTTGATTTACAGAAACACCTGTGTTTCAAAGGTTACTGCAGCACGCTACCTTCAATTCCCTTCCTCTGCTGTAACCTGACCACTCTTTGCATATAATCTGATGCTCGGCTTTTCTAACCTCAACCAGTATCTCTCAGCTGTCTGGAGAGATATTTCAGACCTTTAGATCTTTCTTGCAGGAGTCCTAGAATAGGAGTTGGGGCTGGTTGACCAACCTCTTCTACGTAATAAAACAGTCAATTCCATCTAAAACTTTGAGTCTTTTTTTCTATATATTTTGAATACATGAAACTCTAAACATGATTTTGTCTTTATTTTCCTTTAGTTCATGAAAATTATTAATTCTATCTAAAGTTTTTTTTCAAAATATGCAATGCATGACAATGAAATTAATTTTTTTTTCAAATTCTTTTAAATTTTGTCTGCTACTAAGCACTGCACTTTGCATTTTTAATATTTCAATTAATTAATTAATCTACATTAGAACAGTCATTCATTTCATCTCACCCGTTTCCCTGGCATGCAGGTCTCAGAACAAAGCATTCCCTAATATAGCCTCTACCAAGCATGGAGTATAAGACCTGTATTTTTCCCCCTAAATTGCCTATTGTATCATTAATACATAGTTTGAGGCTATTTTTTAGCATGTAGCACCAAAACTTACTTTCATTTAAGACCTATATGATCACCTTCAAGTTGTTAGTTTTCACTTAGATGACCATCACACAATATAGAATACAATATTCCTCTCTATCAGATTTATGTACCACATTGTATTTTAGAATAGCAAATTATTAATGTGATGCCCTAAAGTTAGAGTATAAAACTAGTATCTCTTTTTTTTTTCTTCTCGTGTTTTCTTGAACTGTATCTTTGAATTTAATCTTCACAAAGCATGGAGAACAATTCTTACCTCTATCCATCTTGCATCCTGTGAGCAGAATTCAAAGTTCTCTTTTTGGTTGACTATTTCTTTGCATGAATTACACAACCCAACCTTTCAACTATGTATATCTTCTCATATTACAAAGCCTTCGGTCATTATTTGAGATGTCTCTTGGCAGCATCTTCAAGTAATAGTCTTTCATTCACTTTTATACGAGTTTTCCTGATAATTTCTCACCAGAGTATCACCATAGTTCCCTCTGAGTTCTGTGTTTTGTAACCAGTGCACAAAGAAAATTAATATGTGCACAAAAGATTAGATAACTAAAATAATCTAGTAATCAATAATTATAGTTATATTTAAAACTATAATGATAATCTGTGAATTGGTGTGTATTTTTGTTATTAATCTATTTTGACAGCCAATAGAAATGAGAAATACTCATTAATCTTTAATTTAACAGAACAGACTGAACCAAGTAGTTCAAAATATAGAATAAAATCTTAATCAATGCAATCATTCTTGTGCAATGTTAAAACATGCCAACGTAGTTTTATTAGCTATGAGAGACAAACTGAACCAAAATTATCTTGAAACACAGTTTACATTTGCACAAGCACAAACCTTTGTCACAGGAGTGAAATATGCACAGCATAAGATTTTAGCACACACTGACAACTCAAGATTAGAGGGAACATTGAATATCACTTATTCATTTTGTATGTTTGTTTTTTGTTCCTTGCCATCATCACCTTGGAATACAAAATCCTTACCTCTCATCTTCTACAAATGGATGCTCATAGATATTGTGTTCTTTGAGTATAAAAATAATCCACCTTTAATCCATTATATATGGCTGGCACCTTGACCACTGAACATCGGTATAAAGCCTCCACCATTTACCTCTCATCCGTGGATGTTGTAACCCTGAACTGGCAAATATCTTATCCATGGATGTTCCCTTGGCATGGTGTCATTGGAGTCCAATACTCCTACCTCCCACCTTCCATTATGGCATTCTGTCTGTCTGTCCGTCCTCCACTTCAGTGTTCCTTAGCACTGCTGCACCTGAATACACCTGTGAGACTTTGAGCAAATATCTATCTCTCTCTGATACTTTTCCTTTCAGAACTGACTGACATCAGGGACACCTGGCGGTGATACACAGCCTCTTGTATCCAGGTGACCTAATGTTTTTTACCCACTGAAAAAACTGACATCCATAGTTACACACCTTGAAAGTGGCCCCAAATTTTCCTGCTGATCCTGGGCAAATGCTGCCAATTCAAGTTTACAGGACAGACCAGACACTGCCAAATATGGACATTGAATAAAGAAGGGCCACAACTCTTTGAATAAAAAAAGTGCCATAACCGTCTTGGAAGAAAGCCAAGGATCTCAAAGTGCAAATGATTTATAAAAATATTTGTTTTAGTTATATGGATTCATGGACTTTGTGAAAGATAGAACCTACATAATTGTGGATTTTCTCAAATTTTTTTAAGCCCTCGTCCCCTGATCTTTTAACAAAAGGATATCTTTGGAACACTTGAAGTTAATAATTGAATTTTGCATGTACCTCACCAAACTGGTACTTGTGTAAGACACAATTTATAATTAGAAAAATTGTTGCCAACATATTTTAGTGGTTTTCTAGAATATTCTATTTTGATGCCAGTTCTGGGGGTAATTTTTATTAAATTCATCTTTTTACAATATATATATATATATATATATATATATATATATATATATATATATATATCATTTCATTGAAATATAAATATACTCATCAATAACTAGTGTTTACATTAAAAGACATTAAAGGATTATTTCTGAATAGTGTAATAAATGCATGTACCATACTTAAAATTCACAATATGAACGATCAATTCCAAATTTTCAAACAATCCAATCTCTTCTTCTTATCTTTGATGTTATCTCAATGTTTCGGCTGACTCATTCTATGACCTTCTCCAAGTGTAATACGTGTAGGAGAAGAGATTCTCTTTCATCGCTCTCTTTCTCCGCTAGTTCAGAGCAAAAAAATGTCCTCAAACAGATGTCATTAAATGTTAATCACAACTCTTTTTGATACTTTTCCTCTCAGAACTGACATCAGGGACACCTGGCAGTGATACACAGCCTTTTGTATCCAGGTGACCTAATGGTTTTTACCCACTTGGGGATATCACATATTATACCTGAAGAAGGCTGTAGAACAAATGGGGAGATGGGAAGAGGAGATTGGATGGTCATTAAAAAATTTGAAATATTTATGTCTCTTCTTAAAGTTATAGTTACAATATAAACACTCAATTTCATAATTAATTCACTCAATGTTAACTCATCTTATTTGTTGTCCGAAAACTCCGAAATTCTGGCAGATTCCTCCAACTTGGAGGTATCAAAATTACAATATGCCATCATCTCAATGGAACAAAAAAAAAATTGAAATTTCATCTAATGTATCCATAGTAATATGAATAAAAATGACTTTCCATTAAAAATTTGTTTTCTGTAAGAATCATTTATAATGTCTGGAGCAAAGCTATTTGAGCTTGTTACTTATCCAACTTGAATCTAGAACGATTATTCTCAAACAGGAAGCACTTGTTTCCCAGGGGAAGAATTTCAGTCTGGGGAGAAATAATGCGCATATGGGAATTATAATCGTGATGAAATTACTAAAGGACAATTCAAAATGAGGGAGAAGTAGAGGAAACCTGGAATCACAAGGGGAGCGGGAATGCGACTTGGGACACGAAGAACCCCTGATCTCAAAGCAGTTTTGTACTGAATATTGTCAAATATTATTCTGTGATGATACTCACAGTCTGTGAAATGAGAGACATAATTTATAGCTTAATGTTTACAGTTGCATTTCCTAGTGAATGGATACATAGAAAAGTGAATCAGTATTTGTGAAATACTTTCATCCATGGTATTTATGTGGTGCCTACAACCGTGACAAAAAAGAAAAAATTGATTACATCTAACGAGAAAAAAATGGTTGATTTGGCAACTTCATTTTTAGCTAATAGCTTAATTCGCCTTGGACCTAAATTCCATGCCCCCCAGTCTCTGGGGAAATTCTCCCCTGGTTGAGAATCATTGACTTGACGTCACTTGTCACAGTATCGTTAGTCAGCTTGCCAGTCGGAGCAAGCTAGCATGCCCGGAAATATTGGCATATATCTTGAATCACAAGTTTTGTCATCCTCTCATCTTTTGTTCTAACTCAAATATTTGGAAGTGAAAAAAAAAACAGGTTGATGTGCCAAAACTGTCTGTAGAGCCTAACACCTGCCTGGGAACAGTTTACAAAGTGCCAAGATAAAATTGACCTCCGCCTACAACTAATATGATAGAAATATACCATGATCTGCATATTCTTTTTATGTACATCTATATCTTAATAATATTCATGTAATGCCTCTGCCTACTCACACACACATACAGTGTGTTCAAAGAGTATCTGATACATTTCAAAAGGTTCATCTTAACATTCTATACAGCTTCAAAATTAACAAAATGGGACCAAATATTTATGATTTTTGTTCATAACATTGAAAAATGTCCCAATATTTTTCTGATATTTGTATTTTTTCATCTTTGGTCCAAATTCTATCAATTTTGAAACTGTATATGGATGTTGATATGAACCTTTTAAAATGTATCAGTACTTTTCATGTACATACATATATATATATATAATAATGTTGTTACAAGGTTTTTATGTAAAATTACTTTTGTCTTTATTTCAAATATATTTGTCAACCAAAAAGATATGTGCAGGATTTTTTAGATAGAAAAAATCATCAAAAATAATGCAGAAAAAAAAGTTAATCAATAAAATGATCCTCCATTCAATTCAGGAATGTTTTTGCATATTTGAAAACTTTAGCATGAGAAAATGAGTTAAGCACATGTATATGCTCAGGAAAGTTCACATATGCATATTTATATTCTTATGTCTTTTTATTTGGGTCTAAATAATCATTCGAAAATGTCATCTGATGTGTCAGTTCCCATAAAATTCTATGTTGTGACATTCACTTCTCTTTCAAATCATGCAAAGGTAAGAAAACATGAGTGAACAAATCTTGAGTTTTTATTTGGTAAAGATTTGTTTTTAAATGCCACACTGCTCTACTTGAGAAAGAAAAATTTTCTTTCAATGTAGGTGTTTCCAATCCGTTAGACTTTCGGAACATCTGGAAATTTTTTATTTTCAGAAAAATAATTTTCAAAAATGTTTTATGCCGAGATTCTATCAACAATGCAACTATTAGAATAAAGTTCCTTTTTGCCATTTTTACAGAAGTATGATTTGTATGAATTATCTCCCTTTTGTTGTGATTTTATACCTTTTATGAAATTTTTAAACATCATGTGGCTTGTGCCATTTTGGATATAGGGCCTGCACGGTTCTAAAATTTCCACTCTATTTTTTTTTCTCCAAAGAAAACTGACAAATTTCTGAATAGTTTGAAGTACCTATAATTGAAAAAGAAAATGATTTTTCTCCAGGAGAATGGCATTGCATAAAACCAGATTTTTACATGAAACCAAATATTTACCCTTCATTTTTTTTTGTATCCATATGATATTACTTGTTGGGCTTGCCTCACCTGATGTATACAAACTTATGAGTTTTATATCAAACTTAAACTTTAGTCTAAGTACCATTAGTACATGAAGGGTTAAAATGTAGGAACACATTTTTCTCTGACTTTTGAGAATGACATTTTCCTTATAGGTTGCATTCTCATAAGTCAGGAGAATAATGTCTTTCTATATTTTAAGGAAGAAGCACTTACACTTATGCCAGTTGATCACAATAAGCTCAAAGACCAAACAATTGAGTTTGACCTTGTACTAAGATTGGCATTATCCAACAAATATTAAAATCTAATCTGTTAGTCGGCCAAAAAGTGGTAGAATAGTAGTGCCAATAGTTATCGGAGCACTGAGAACAATCATGGAAAGCCTAGCAAAGAAGCTGAAGGAACTTGAAATCTAAGGAAAAATCAAAAACATTCAGGTGACATTTCAGCCTTTTAGCTACATCAGTACGATGTTAACGTATATTGCAAACCAAAATCACTTAATAAGTGAAGAAACCTATGCCATGTTCTGGTTGATGGTTTTCTAATAGAAATAAAAGAAATGGTAAATGGTAATAGTGTGTTTACTGGATTTGCAACATAATCTTTAAAGACACAGTTCCGATTGCCATAATCTCAAAAGTTGAAAGCCTGAAAGGTCGTTATCCCCAAAATATGATTTAGGAAAAAACAGTAAAAAGATATTCTTAAAAGACAATAATTTACAGTTTTAAAAGAGTTTATTTTGGAAATATAAGAATATCAATTCATACTAACCCTCAACCCTAACCCTATTGTTATAGGGTATATCATCAGAAAAACCCATCGTGTTGTTGAGAAAGAATAACAGAAGAAAAAGTTAGAAAAAAAACACCTCAACACATCATAAAGCTAAGAACGATCTTTGTAAACAACTGGAGTCAATTACCTCTTCAATCTTGCCCTTTTTTTAATGGATTTTTGGTATTTCAACTTACGGTATTTTGATCTTCCAGGATTTGAGCATTCAGAATTTGACAATTGGGATTGTATCTTTTGGGGTTATGATTGGCACCAAAGTAGAAGAAAAACATTGTTGTCATTTAACAGTCATGCATAAAATCTTTTGTTTCCTTCTCCTTTGTATTGTACATGATCATTCTGATTTGACCAAAAGTGAGTTTTTTTTTAATTCTTTTTCATTTATTCTTTATATAATGAAAAATTATTCATGAGTAATGAATGTTAACATAGACCCAATGTACAAATAATTGTATTGTGAAGCAGAGTTGCAAGACATTGAGATGATCTGGGCTTTATATCAGTGACTTACCCAACACAGTCATCGGAATAGTGTTGAATTTGGTATCAGACACCAGCTTCCAGATTCGCCTTATTTCCGAATTCAACATTATTCCAATGCCTGTATTGGGTAAGTCTCTAAAATGAAGCTCTGATTATATCCCCTCTGCCCAGATTTGGCAACTCTATTATTTGAAGGATTTCCAAAACCTCAGGAAAGTATTTCTCTTATTTGTTGTCTATTGTGCTCCACCAACGCTGTCATCATACCTACTACTATGAAACACAATTCTGTATATTGTAGGAAACGTGAAATATTTTGAGCCCGATCAGGTAGACTCGTCTAGAAAGTAAGTATTTTTTTCCTTGTTACCTCTCATCATTCTAGGTTTCATGTTACTTAGCCTGATGAACCCCAAAAATCCAATATTTCAAACTGTTCTATTTTGCTATACATAGCAAAAGGAATGATTGGATAACTAAGCAAAGAGGTCCGCGTCCTGTACTGAAGTTTGAATGTGTTTCAAACTCGATTTTTTTTGTGTGTGTGAATTTTGCAAAGGATTGTACTAACAAAAATGTTTGAAGTATTGGCTGCAGAAAATGTAGTAGACTTAATTTGTTTACAATACAAGAAGTCCTTGAAAATAGTGACTTTTTGATCAGTATTAAAAGACAATGATCAGTGTCATTTGTTATTTGTTTCTCTAATATGAATGTTGTTTGAAAGATGCAAAATTTGAGCTTTTCCCCTTGGGAGTTCAAGCACAGGGTATCTGATGGCCCGGGCTGAGGGTTTTAAAGGATGAATCTGTACAAATGGGGAAGGTTTAGTTTTTGTGTTGTAGATAGAAATAGCAAATACAATTCAGTCATTGAATCCAGAGAAATAATGCTTTCATAAAAATATTCAAAAAGACTTGAAGAACATAAGAAAGCTATATCCAATGGTGAAATAGATGAATCTTGTATAGCAGACCCTATCTAGAGGGAGAAGGGATCATGGCTGTGAAACGTATGACCACCAAGGAGAAGATTTTGGACCTCTTTGACCCTAGGTGCCTATGTAAAATCCTGAACATCAAACTGAATGTGTAGTCAAATGAAGAGGTGAGGGACAGATCACAACAACCACCTCATGCAGACAATGTCTCTGCTGATTGGGGCTTGTCTTGAGGCTCCCCACAAGATGACCTGCAAATCAAACCATTAAATGGACCCTGAATGAGTTGAAAAATTATGGTGGAATGACACCAGCTAACTGGCTGAGGACCATTCACAGTGGAGCACCTTGACTGTCTTGGGTCATGTGATGCATGAGCGTCTAAATCTGCAGGAATTACTTTAAGTCATAGTTGGGGTTCATCAGTGGAGGGTGATAAAATTGAAAGAAGTTGTATGGATTACCCTTTGTAAATCAATGTTTGTCAAGTCAGCATGAATTTCAACACAGTGTGGAATTCTATGCTTAGCAAAGAAAGGATTGGAGAGCAACCTTGCATATAAATATGGTATTACCTGTATTACCGTTGCTTTGGCACAATAGGTTGCTCCAATCAATGTGATTGCTACCTTTTTCTGTTTATTCTACCTGGAAAAAAAAAGAGACCCTCTTTTCATACTGGTTGTACACCTGAGGAAGGTCATTGATTGGATCGGCTAAATGTGATAAAAAGAATGAAGTCAAAAGCCAGAAATCGTCTTGAAAATATTATCCTGATTTATTTTTCATTAGATGAAGCATTATCAACCATTATTAATTTTTGACTATTGTTCCTTTCATCTTAAAGAATTTTAGTTGCTTTTTATTAACTTGTCAGGCTCTCAGTCTGCAGCAGTGTGTGATCTTCTACCAGCTGTGAGAGCTCTAGTAGCTCAGTTGGTAGAGCAGTGCCGTAAATAGACAGCTTCCCAAGGTAAAAGGGAGGTGAGTTTGAATTTTACCTAGAGCTTATCCTTTATTCTTGATCTGCACTATTTGCTAAATGCTGTAGACAGATGGTCTGAGTGAGTTGCAATAAAAACCAACCAAGGAATTTAAAATGTAAGAAAATACTAGTCAAAAATTGATAATGGTTAACTCCTTAAAAGATGATGGAAGTAGTAAAAAAACAAAAAACAGGTGTGGTTAGTCATTCAATGGAAACTGTTATGGGGCCATCTTTCGGCAGCATGACTTGTTTGGGGTTATCAATGAATAAATTACTTCTTTCACCTTTCATTGAGCAAAAAAATTCCAAATTTCAAAAATTTTCAGTCGCAAACTATGGGGCCAATATAGCATGAACTTACATTGTATATTGAAGCCCCACTAAAACCTTTTGGGGGGTGTGGGGGTATTTAAAAAAAAAAAAAAAAACAAAAAAAAAAACGTTTTTCAATTTTTGACACACACACACACCCTGCTGATTTTTTCTGCTTACAGACTTGGAATGCTAATAACTCATGATGATTCAAATTAAACAGCGTCATGTAGGGACAGATCCAGGATTTTGAGCAGGATGAGGTCCAAACGGAAGGAAAATTTTACAATCTCAAAAACAAGAAAGTAATATGTGATCCAGTATTTTTCACTTACATTTTAGTTGTAGAATTTAGAACTAGATCTAATGAAAGAAGAAAAGAAGTAAAGAAGAAAAAAAAAAAGATAAAAGAAATTTACTGCAAAACCAATAAATAAAAAAAACTTTTAAAGAATAAGACAGAAGATCTCTTACTTATATCAGAAGAAAAGTAAAATGAAAAAAAAAAATGCTTGTTTTCAAAATTAATTTGATTTCTTGGGATTATCTTGGGGTTTTATTTATAAAATTTTTAATTGTGCTTTACCCAAACAGGGATGGGGGCCGGACCCCTATGTACAACTGCTACCCTGGATCTGCACCTGATCATGTTTAGTTGATTCTAGATCTGTGATTAATTTGAAATTCTAGATGCCTGAAGTAAAAACAAGCATCTCTTATACCTGATCTGCTGTGAAATATCTTTTATTTGCTAAATACCCTGAAGATGAGTAATAAAAGCATTGCTGAATAACCAAGGCCTTTGGGCTATCATCTCTAGAACTCTGAATGTCGACTAATATCAATCTGCTGCCATTTGCAGGAATTTGAAGAAAAAAAAAAAAGGTATTTCATATAAGATTGTTGTAATCTGGTCATCCTAATCTTTGTATCTTGGTCACATGATTTCTTTATATGAGACAGGTTTGCCATTCGGTACTTTTCAAGACCATTATTAAGCAAATTTGCTACTGAACAAAACTAATTGGTTCTAAAAATAAAAGTTTGGTCCTGAAGAAAAGCATACAAAAGTTAAGAATTCTTTATATACAAATGATACGACGTATAAATAATTTGATATTGACAAGTGAGCAACAGATAGAAAAATATCTATTTCAATCATTTTTTCCAAAAAAACTTAATCTGATGTTGGAATTTAAAATATTTGATTATCTTGGTACTAAAGCCACTTAATTTAGTTCCAAGGCCATACAAATTTGTTCTTGTGCCACAAAATACATCTGGCTACTCTTATATGAGATATGATAGCATCCAGCAATTTTGAATATTTTGACAACCAGTGGCACGGCCTTGAGTAACTTGGCAATCAAACAAAGGGGACCTCATTGCTTATGTGTGAGCAAATACTGTCCCATGTCAACAGTAAGAAGTAATTGAGTGCAATTGTGTACTGAGTGACCATCACATTCACAACAACTGAGTTTGCTAATCTTGTGTAGGCTTTTTAAAAAAAAAAAAAAGCTTAGAATCACTCTGGTCTGCCAGCCTCTCTTTGGTACCAATTTGACTCCTTGCAACTTCTGGCTTTTTGCCGTTAAAACAGGAGATTTCAGACTGTGAATGAGATTAAGGAGAATACAATGAAGCAGGCTATATTTTGGTTATCATTAAATGGCTAGATCCATTGCAGCCAGACCTCCTATGATTGGAGGCAAGTTGACAAGGGAGGGTGCATAATTGATGTACAGTGTCTGAGGTAAGCATCATATTTGCAACATAATCTTTCTGTGGCTCCATTTGAGTACTGTTTTTTTTTTTTTCTTGTCACTGGATGTTTCTGTATTATTTGGTTGCAAGACGTTATCTTCTGAAATGTTTGGGACCAGATATAATCAAAACACATTTTGTTGCGCAATAGTTCTTAGGAGCTCAATTCTTTTTAAATAGCTTGCGAGACAAAAGGTTTTCTTGTCCTTTTTCAAAAATGAATTCATTGGCGTAAAAAATAGATGATGAAAAAGTATGAAATCTCACAAGTGTTTCAATAAGATAATACAGGTTGTACGTCTCTAATCCTGCGCTCTGCGGTCTAGGCAACTTTGAATCAGCTGCTATTAGTCTGTGGATTTGCCACTTGAGTTCTCCTGTTCATTTCAAACAGCTGTTTGAACCATAATTTATCAGTTTAGAAAACAACTTGATGGAGCGATCGTGTTAAAACCTGAACACAATTTGAAACCAAATCAAAGCACTCAGAATTCAATAATTTTCAATGTTTATTTTAGCGTGAAATTAATTTTTTTTCTGAACCTTATAAATCATTTTTGATACAATCTATTAAAAAGCATAAGCAAACAAATAATTTTCATTTGTTATAATATGATTTATATTATATAAATCATCGTTAAGATATATCTCTCTATTTTTCTCACTATTAGAAATATTGTTTAAAACCGATTGCTTAAATTTTTATTACATATGAAGGAAAAATAATTTAATCTATTTTTTCCAATATTTCTTGTTTCTGTTGTCCAACAATGGCCAGGTTCCAGGGTTGCAAGAGGTACAACTGTTATATTTTTTGATGTTTTATCTTTTATAATTGTTTGCATTTCTAATCTTTCTCTCTTTATTTTTATTAATGCTTCTCAAGGAAATCTAGAAAAGGTGATTTTTCCTTTGAAAACAGTTTCTGATGTTTTCTCTTTTTTATGAAGTTTTTTGTGTAGGTGGTTGTTATTCTTTTTTTGTTTTTATTTTTCTATTTACTTGTTGTTTTGTTTGTGCTTCCTTTTATATTGTGCAATTTTTGATATTGAAAAAATATGCTATGGTTTTTGTTTTATCTCTGACAGTATATTATCATACAAAGGTCAGAATATTCAAATCTTCTTTTCATAATTTTTAACCTGTTCGCTGCCACAGATGAGATAACTAATTTTAGCACATTGTCAGTCGTGTGATACGGATGGGATAACTTGTCTTACGATATCGATAATCTTTTGTAAAACTCAACGAGAATGTGTAAAGTATATTTACGAAGTACGAAATAGTGAGAGAGTTGATACAAATCTGCTGAGAGTAATGTGGCTTTTTGTGTATATCTGTGTTTTAAGATATTTCATACTTGTTTAAATTACTAAAATATTTCATTTTTAACACATACATACATATATATATATATATATTCTGTTGTACCTATTAGTTGATTTGTATGAAAATAAAACCTTTTTGAACATGCAATGAAGACTTTCTTTTTTCACGAGGAAAACGAAGTACAAAAGGTAGTATGTTGAAAAATATACCCGGTGGCAAACAGGTTATTGAAACTTTTGTAAAAAAAACAACATTTATATTCAAGTTACAATTGAAGAATATAATGACACTTTTTTTTTTTCTAGTGTTTGTCTATTTAGATAATATTATTTACAAGGATGTCAAAATTGAATTATTATTCTGTATTTATTATTAATCCATGTATCTATTCATGTGTATTAAATTTTCCAATTGTAAAATACTGAAATTTGTTCGTTCTGAAAAAAAATTTCTTCATAGATTTTAATGTGTTAATTGAATTATATCACAAAAAGAATTCTTCCATTCACTAATATTTTCTCATTATTATTTTTGAATACTCTATGCTTTGTTTATTTATCTTTTTAACATATCTACTCACTTTTCTTCAATATGTTCGAAAGGTGGTTTCCATTTTGAGCTTATTCGTATATATATGTCCATCTTATATCTAAATATTCCTTTATTATTCAAAAACAAAAAAATATAAGATTTTTTTTTTTTTCTTGACTCCAGGAATTTTGTAACAGACATTTTTCTTCCACATTTTTTCCAGTGAAACTTCGTCAGAATGGAATTATGGGAACCAAGATGGAAGAAGAAACATTGTGAAACCAAGTGAGCCCCCGGGTACGCTACACCAAACAATTGTGACGCCCTGCCGCTCCCCCTCGGACAGATTAAATTGCGATGATCCCGTTCCCCCATCACTGCCTTCCAGACCACATTCGCCACCCTCATTATTGCGACCCTATATCAGACAGGACCAACGAACCATTCCTAACAGTGGTTATTTAAAACATTCGCCTTTCAATAACGGGGCTAAAGTCCGGCCGCTAGACAGACATTCTGACTTTAGGCCCCAAGGGACCCTGGTTCGACATTGTCCTGTCAAGAACATGGTCCATTCAACAAGGCGGCAGTTACCTTCTCCTGGTCCCCAGTCACCCATTGGGCCCAGGATTGCCCGTACAAATAACATTCATACCCCTGTTCCACCCCGTTTGCTACATCCGCACTCCCCTCTTAATTTGCATACTTCAAGAGCACAAATTTATAGGCCGCACGACCATGGTATTCCAGACGGTAGACAGAAATACTACCGGCCGGCACACGGCTCAGTCTCCACTGCCACCGCACTGGATAGTCACTCCCCTGGCACCCTTAGAAGTCGTACAGCATCACCACTTTGGACTACTACTACTACTACTACTACTCCACCACCAGTCAGGTCTATTGCTGTTGCTTACCCCCGTGGTATGCCACGCCATCCAACATCTCCTCATTTATCCTCTAAAGCTTCATATCCCGAGACCTTTGAATTCTCACCCAGTTCACCCCGAATGTCTATGAATAAAACCTACCTTACTAGCAGTCCTGATGATACCACAGGTCTTCGTCCATTCAAGATCAGCGATATCAGTTCTGTGCTACCTTCTTCGTATTCGGAGAGGTCACGTGGCCGAGGTTTTTCCTCGTTCAGTAGCCCCCAAGGAGGCCTGCCATCAAACCTCTCTGAACACGAATCCAGGTATACAAAAAGGACTAATAAGGATACTGAAGACGATGAAGAATTTGGGTACAGGGGGGCTGTGCCATTTCGAATACGAAGTATTCATCCCCAGCAACGAAACACAACTTCTTCTTACCCACGGGATGGCGGTGGCGGTGGTGGTGGTAGTGTCGGACGCGGTCATCATACCCCAAAATACCTCTACCCTGGTAACAGAAGAAGCCCCAGTAGGCATCATAATTATGAGGCACAAGCACAACCACCACCTCCTCCTCCTGCTCCTCCTCCAGCACACATCCACCCCAACCACTATCACCCTAACCACCACCACCACCACCATCACAACCACTTACATTCATCTATGGATCCCTTAGAAGGGGGAGAAAGTAGCGACAGCAGCAACCAACCATTTGGATATACACGGGAGAGATTTCAAAAAACAATGGAGTGTGTACGCCAAGTTCCTGTACACCGACCAAGCTCTGATGGGGCTGCAGGACTTCCGTATCATTTTGAGGCACCAGGGTCACAGCCTCCTTGCAGGTCACTCCAACTTAATGGTAATAATTCTAGAAAAGTTCCCCCTTCACATAGTTTTTACCTCCCTAGGGATTCTATGTCTGCAAGTGGCTCTGGGCACTACCCTGCCCATTATTGTAGGAGCAAGCTCCATTTCACCAACAGTAAGGGTCACCCCCGTGAGGGCCCTCAGGAAGAAAGCCACACCAGCATGAGTAGCTCTGGGCGAGGAAGCATCCTTGGCCGGGGTCACTACCCAGATGTTGGTGGCCGTGCCAGTATTAAAGTGGACACACTGCCCGACTCCTACAGCAGTGGACTCGGTAGCCGAAGCACCTCTCACAGTGTTCCTTCCTCTTCTTGCGGTCAGCTAAGGGCTGGACCCCCAATGGAGATCACCTCAGCCAGTTCACTGACTTTACCTCATGACTATGATGTCAGTATTGACTCATCACCCTTTTTAGATGCTTCTACTTCAAACAGGCGCGATTTATCTGGAGACGAAAACTATGAATTTGACTCATTGACCACCCACGATGCTCAGGAGGTTGTGGGTCCCTCTTTCATTGGACCGAGGGCCAGTGCTGGCCACCCGTACTCAACACCTGATATGGTTTCTCCACCTGAACTTCTGCTAAATGCCAAGGATCTATATTACAGCCTCTATCCCAAATCACGCAAACCCAGTCGCTATAGCAACTCTGAAAAACGTTTTGAGCGTCTGCGAGAGGAATATTACGAATATCGACGTAGACAGCTGCTCCATTCGCAGCCTCAAGTTCTCATATCTATGGACAGTGAGATGCTCTGAAAAGATTGTTGTGAAATGTTAATATAGGGAAAAGAAAAAAAATTCAAAATTTAAAAAAAAAAATGATTGAAACAAAAAAAAGCAAATATATATATATATATATAATAATTTTTTGAACACATTCCCCCATGTTTTTTGGCGTATATTTGGATCAAAAACTTTTTTCAGCAGACAAACGAAAGAAATCGATTTTTTTCCCTTTTTGTTTTTTTTTTTCCTCTCTCTCTCTCTCTCTATCTTCTCCTCATCAAACAGTTAGAACGAAACCAGCTAAATCAAATGAAGGATTGAAATATGATGTTCCTTATTGCAATTCTTTGCTTTTCAGTTATACATATTGTTTGTTTGTCTTTATCGAAGAATGAATGTTGTTTTTGTTCACTCTGTGTAATTGGGGTAAGATTCACACTGTCTGTAGTCACCATAGCAACTGTTGCCACAGGGTTACTTACCAGAAGTGTGATAGACTTATCTAATGGCTGCACTGCATTCATTTTTGATATACATAAATCTTCCTTTTAAAAATAAGTAAAAACGTCTTCAAACACTTGACACCTATTTTTTTTTCTTTTTGTTTCTCCCAAATTTTTTAAACTCAAATCCCGTAAATTAATTTTTTAACAAAATCACACAATATGACTACTTACCTTTTTTTTTTTTTCCTGTTCTTTTTGCTGTTAAGCCAATCAATGGGATAAAAAAAAATTATTAACAAAAAAAACAAACTACAAAGTAAGGAAGAAATTTTGATTACAGGAAATAAACATTAATTCTTCCTGCAAAAAAAAAAATTCTTTTGTACTTGGATTTTTAACGAAAAAAAATTTCTTTGTCGGACATTGATATTCTGTATAACTTTCAGAAGAAAAACTACCAAGAAGACTGTTATTGGTACTAGAACCAAATGCTAGAAATATATGACCTGTTCTGTAACATCTGTTCTGGAAACCAAAAAAAAAATGATTGTTTGAAAATAAAATTTTAAAAAAGTTAAAAAAAAAAATCATATATCTATTTAAAAAAAATTTGGATCAAATGTAGAATCCGAACCCAAAAATTGATTCATGTCAAAAGCACAGATTTTCAGTTCACATCATAATCAAAATCCCAAAACACTTTATTAAAGCAAGGATGAAATGTAGAATTAAGACCCCAATATTCTTTTATGTAGTTGAAGGGGTCTAAACTCTACATTCATCTTTGTTTTAATCAGATTAAATTTTGATTACTGTGTAATCTGAAAATTTGTGATTTTGACTTGAATCAATTTTTAGTTCCGGATTCTACATTTCTTCCAAAGATTCAAGTTGTTTTTTAAAAAAAAAAAAAAGTATTTGCAAATAAACAAAAAAAAAAATAATACAAAAAAAGAACAAAATGAAAACCCCAAAAAGACTTTCTCAGGCATTTTTATTCCGGAGAAAGAGCAAAGAAAATGAAAGTTGGAAAAAATCTATATTTCAATAATCTTTTGATTCAGCTGCAACTTCTCTAACTTATTCTTTTGGAAAACCAAAAAAAAAAAAAAAAAGAAGGAAGTATATATACACCTATATACATGTATATATATATATATATATGTATATGTATATATATACATATTTATTCATATGTTACTAACAAGTACAGACATGCACATACACTTCAATACAAACAATTGAGAATCTGTTTAGGAAATTTTGTACGTGTCAGTGACAGGCAAAGGTGTGTGCTCCTCCTCTTCCTCCTCCGATTTCATAAAATACGTATTTTCTCATCATCAGAACTACGCTCATCTTACTTGACACAGGGACCACTAGGACTCTGTATAAACATATACATATACACATATACATACAGGTTTGGTATGTTTTGGGGCAGCCATTTGGATGCTGATTTAAAGCACAGCCATCTGGGCACCAAGCCTATTTTGGGGCTAGCCCATTTGGCAATGGACATTTTGGCGCTAAGAGCATTTTTTTTTTTTTTTAAATCTGTATGGAACGAAATAACAAAACCTTAACCAGATTCAATGTTTTTATTTTTTCATAGTGCCCGAAAGTATGGCTCTAAATCAGTTAGTACCCAAACAGCTGCACCTGATTGTCCCATTCCGTGAAAACACACACACAAACCTACATATCTCTTGAATACCTGGGTGAATTTCCATAACATTCTAATGAGGAAGAATGATAGACAGAATCAGGATGGAGGAACACCAACAACACAGCATTTATCCTTTTTTAGTTCATATTTTGAAACTTCTATCTTATTTTTTGGTTTTAAAGTGCGCTCATATCTTAAAATTGCACCCAAATAGATGTTTTGTGTCTATTTTTTTCTCCAATAATTTTTTTATGGCTTTTTCAGTTGATGCTATCCCATAATTCCTCACTCACATTTTGTTACTATTCCCTCCTATTTTAAACCTTTTAAGTTTAATCAAGAACTGCCAGGTTTTTAATAGTGCGCCCCAACCCCGCCCCTCCTTTGATGAAGGACAATCATGCAGACTAAGCATAGTCCATTAACATTCCACGTCTCTAACCTCTTCGAGATTTTTTTCGTTTTGTAATTTTCATACCAAGGTTACCAGATTTAGCCAGAAAGGGGAGATAATCCAAGTTCTATCTTGGAGACTTACCCAACGCGTACATCTGAATAGCATCAAATTTGGTAATCAAGTGAGTTTTGCGGTACAGGTTCAATACCAGCTATTCCAATGCCTGTGTTGGGTAAATCTTTGAGATAAAGCTTGATTTACCTCCCTCCTGGAGGCATTGATTCGATACCAACCTCTTGACTCTCTCAATTTTCAAATTCAATACTGTTAGAATGCCTGTGTGGTTGAGTCCGAGATAAAGCTCAGATTACCTCCCCTTCTTGCCATATCTGGCTACGGTGCTTCATCCAGCCTCATTTGTGGTGACCAGCAGTTCCCTTGTGAGAGAAAGATGTACACTTAAGATTAAGGAAAACCTTACTGCATTATCCGAGGGGGGGGGCAAGGTTTCTTAGGTTGGGGGATAGGGGGATGTCTCCTCTTCTCCATTAGTCATCCTGTTTTCATCCATTTTGCACACACACACACACACACACACACACACCACTTTGAACATGGGGAGAAGAGAAACTTGTTTTTGTGGATAAGCTGGCGGGATCAATAATTTTCATCTCTATACTAATATACTTACTCATCTGTCAGTATGTGACCTGTCACTTCACCAATGGTTATTAGAGGTGTACCACAATAGGCTCAGCTGATGGCTACTATTGATGCTATAAGTGTGGCAGACAAGGTAGGGAGGCAGTTTGATAAGAGGGGCGGGGGGAGGAAACAAAAGTTGTTCAACAAGAGGGTTGTAAGGGAGAGGGGAGAAGGGAAAGTTAGGTAATTTAATAAGTAGGGTAGGATAGTAGAAGACAAAAGAAAGTTAGCTTAAGAGGGTATGGAGGGAGTGGGAAGGGAAAAAGTTTAATAGGAGGGAGAGGGGCTGATGGCTGCTACTGATACCATTTATTATATCTGTTTCTCTCTCTCTACTTCTGCATGTATAATAACTAACTTTTTATATCTCACTGACTTAACTCTATTCACTAAATATTACCCCCAGGAAATTTGTCATTCTGGCCACAGACTTCCAATGACCCTGGATTTTTTTTTTTTTTTTTGATCTTTGATAATTAGTAACCTATGAACTAAAATTGAACCACAATCTCAGGAATATTATACAACAAACTTTAGAAAACTTGAGCCTGCAGCCTTCTGAATATTTTGTAACCTTTTGGAAAAAATGCTTTTAAAGGACTATGTCCTCATAGCTGTTACCATATGTCACTTGACTAAGTACCACTAAAGCTTAGTATTTCATGATTCATTCATGTTGCTTGCAGGCAGACCAATTAGAGGGTTTGGTGGGTAGGCCTTTAGCTCAGATTATTTAGCATACGGTAGAGATTGAAGTTCTCTCTTGGAGGATTAACAGGATTGCCATGGGAGGCTCTCTATATGATCCCCAGCTTCTTACAGCACCTGATATTCCCATCAGGTCATCCAGGTACTGACCAGGCTCAACGTTGCTTAGCCTAAATGATCATAAAATAACTGATGTGCCTGACACACCTTAGCCATATCAGTATGCTATGATCGGTATTTCTCAGACAAAAACTGTTTCTCTCTTATATCTGTGTGAATTTCTAAAACCATATTTTAAATGTATGTCCTTATTTCTTAATTATATGGACAGAGATGTGGGTTTTGATGGTATCCACCCTTCCTGACGGCAGGCAGACAAGAGATTTGCTGGCCATCCGTGAAGACAAACCGGTGAGAAAAATGGCTAAATATAAACCCTGGCACAAATTATTTGTTTAGCCATTCTGTGACTTAAACCTTTCTTATGTTATGATAAATACTAAAACTGTAACTGCATATCTACCCCTTTTCCCTTTCTATCTCTTTGACTTTGCTATTCCACCCTCAGATAATATTTATCTTAATATTCCCACCCTCATGTCACCCTCTCCACCCCAAGGTTTTACTTGTGGGTCCTCCTTACAAGGAGGGGCTATCACATGACCAGATTTGCTATACTTTTTTATAGCCTTTCTCCTTGTAATAGTAATTTGGGCCACTTTCAGGTTACCGACAGTCACTTATGAAATGGCTGGGATATCTCCGAAGGTTTTTTTTTTTTTCCATCACGTAACCCATAACCTGTGCAGGATCATTGCGACACCATGGATGATTTCATCAAGGGTGTGTCCAGGGCAAAATAGCCTGATGGAGCCCTTTCCTCTTCAGGCTGGTTTTGGAATCAAAGTTGTCCATCTCCCAGACTGGTTGCCAACCATAGCTAGAAAGCCCAGTCTGCCCTATTTTTTACCCATAGCTTTGGGAAGACGAGATTGATTCATGCCTTTCCAAAAGGCATTAGTGCAAAGTGAACACAAATTATCTTACTGCTGGAGTTTGAACTTGGCCCACTGATCCCATTCTGCGTGCCATTAACATTTGGCCCCTAGCATTTCTGAATGTATTGTGGGATCTAGAAAAGCATCATACAGAGTTTGACCACTGACTTGCCTAGTTTTTCTACCCTTTGCTATAGAGAACTCTCTTACTAAAAGTTGCTGTTCCATTAGGCCTCTTGACTTGCCAGCAAGTTTGGTCTTTTGTAACAATGGTTGTGTCATATTGCAAAGAACTTTGGAGCCAAGGTTGTGTTGGATTTAAACAGATACTATTCCTTTCTTTGCTATTCATAAACCAGGCAACATGTCATCTGGCTGATGCAGTTCATCTCGAAAAATACCATTCATTAACTCTTGAATTTATAAGCCGCTTGATATCACTCCAAACTGACCGCGGAGCTCTTCGGTGAAGAAAACAAATTTTCTTAGATTCATTATATCAGATGGAATAAAAAATGAATTAAAAAATTTGCCTAAAAATGTAAGGAGGTAACTTTGATCTGTAGTTATTCTCCCTGATATCAACGTTTGAATTTTCTTTTATGAATTTAAGAGTTAATCTTTCATGTTGCCATGTTTTCAAATCTGTTGGATTGCTGTGGAAAAAATGGCTTTATTCAGCTTGTAGATCTTTTATTCACATCTCACCTAAAAGAATAAACAAAATCAATCTTCAGAATGTTTTTGAAAACTCTGTTTCTGTATTCATTGCCACACATTCTTGTTTGGCCCAATCATGTTCCTCCTCCTACTTCTCCCTCTCCTCCTTCCTCATTGTTGTCGTTGTTGTTGTTGTCTTTGTATAAAAAACATTAGGGAACTATTATGGACTCATCAAGTGGCAGAGAAAGTACCTGCTTTAGCAAATCATCAATAATAATAACAACAAACAGTCCGAAAAAAAAAAAACAAACTGTGTGGCCAATAGGGTTTTCATTTCTTCTGGGCTGTGAATGGGTAAAAATTCCTTTTAACCTTCGCTCTTCTTTCTACAAATACAAATGGACAGTTCTTCATCAAACTTTTGTTTTCCTTTCCAGATTATAATTTATTTAACAATCTCTTTTATAAGTCCCTTCTTTTTTTTTTTTAAATTCATTTTTCTGAAAATTTGTTTTCTACTTTTTATTCTTATTTCCAAGGGGTATTTTTAAATTTTGGGGCATGTTTTAAAAGGAAAAATTTTCATTTATTTTCTGATTTATTTCTTTTAGACAAAATATTGTAAATCATTATTACTATTTTTTATACTACTATTTATGTTCATCTTGATTTTCCAGTTGCTTTTTATTGCAACTTCATCGTGCGGCTGTAAATAGCGATGAGGGACGTGAGTTTGAGTCTCACTTGAGGCTTATTCTTTATTTCAGATCTTCGCTTTTTACTCACCGTAGAATGAAAGCCTGAGTAGAGTCGTGATAAAAAGCATCAGGAAAAATAAGATGAAGGTAGATTGTAGTTTGAAAAATTAACAATTTCAATTTTGGTTCTTATTTCCAAGGGGTATTTTCAGAATTTGGGGCACATACATTGTTTTTAAAAGTTCAATTCTTAAGTTGTCTGTCACGGAACAACAACTTTTTATCGAACATTTCATTGAAAATGAAAAATCCACACACATACACACTACATACTCAAATCCACACACAGACCACATATGTATACACACACATGCATAACATGTGCATGTGTGTGTTTATGGCGTTTTATGTGTGTGCATTTTGCA